>CM031234.1:951236390-951886390 GCA_018340775.1 Taxus wallichiana var. yunnanensis
TAATGCATGCAAAGTAATGAATCCTTGCTTATTTCTTATCATGATGGTCCATTGATTTGTATTTTTTAGGGTTTCTTAAGTATTCTTACCCCATTTCATAGCTTTTGAAATTTTTCCTTGTTCACAATAACATATCTCAACAAAAACCCTACCATCATAATTTTACGCATGGTGTCTCTCCTACATAGTATCCACCGTAAATTCCTCCATGAGCCTCCTCCATAATACCCACATGATCATTCTCTAGCATAAATTGGTGTAAAAATTCATCCCGACCAAGTTTGTAAATATCTCCACCGATTAACATATAAGTCATGGTGTGAATTGTAAGTTGTTTTCTCTCACGAAGTCCTCATTTTTTCAGGTGCCACACCTTATCGTAAAAGATAGAAATATATTCCAAATCATAAGGTGCCCACTGCAATCTTAATAACTATGCATATGACATTGTTTCCTCAATGCTTTGTGTGTCCTTTCTTGAATTAATTCTTGAAATATGGTCAGATCATGAATTTATTTTCCTTGGTGTTACCACAACCATAAAGTCAAAATCCTGACATAACAATACCCAATGACATATGTGCCCTTGTAAAATAGGCTTGTTTACCAAATACGTCAGTGCCATATGATCTTTGTAAAATATAAATGGAGTAGCCAACAAGTAATGACTAAACTTATGCAGTGCATAAATCATGGACAACGCTTTGCACTTCGTTGTTGTGTAATTATACTCAAGTAGAGTTATTTTTCTACTTGAAAAACACAAAGGGTTATAAAAAATCCCTTCTCAAGGATCTAAAAAAACCACTCCAATTTTTATTCCTGACTCATCCACATACACATGAAAATTCTTATCCCAAGAGGGAGAGTGCAAAATGGGCGCAATAGTAAGCTTCTCCTTCAACATATCAAACTCCTCTTGTTGCACCTAAGCCCAATGAAATCCTCCCTTATGCTTAACCAATTCCGCAAAAGGCATAGAAATCCTGGCATATCCCTTGATTAACTTCCTGTAATACCCTATATGCCCTAGGAATCCATGCACAGTGCTTTGACTGGTAGGCTCCTCCAAACCCAAGATAAAAAATTTGGTAGGATCCACCAATAAGACTTCCTTACAAATAATATGACCTAACAATGTGCCAAAAGGAGTAGAAAAATCACATTTATTAATGTTTAGAGAGATACTTAACTACCTGTACCTCTCAAACATCAACCTCAAATTGTCACAATGATCCTTCACTAGTCTATACACTGTCTAATTAGCTAGATAAAATTGTTAAAACTTATGAATGAAATCATGGGAACGCTTCGACCACAATGCGCAAAAATACAACAGGCACATTCTTAAGCCCAAATGGCATAATTGTGTAAGAAAAATTTCCCCACTCCATGGTGAAATTATTATTTTCTTGGTCCTCCTTTGGAATCCTTACCTGATGATACCCTAAAAATCCATCTATAAAAGAATAGATCTCACGTCCTACTACACCTTCTAAAATGTATTCAGTAAAGGGAATTGGAAAAGGATCTATTACGTAAGAAAAATTTAAATCTTGATTGTTTACACATATTTGTATCCTTCCATCTTTCTTGATACTAATTACCATTAGACTAACCCATTCGAGACTCTAAATAGCTTCAATGATCCCATTCTAAAATTTTGTCAATCTCTTCTTTCACCTTGACGCACAAATTAAGATCCATCCTGTAAGGTCTCTTCCTAATAGGGAATGCACCTTCCTTCAACTTAATCAAAATCTCTCCTAGTGAGTGATGAAATCCTTTCAACTCATGGTATCCACATAGAAATAAGTCCTGAAATTCACCCAATAGCTTGATTACTTTTTAAACCTCTTGGTCCATCTAGTAATCACCATTGATAGCTTCTTTTGGTTCTTCTTTTGTGCCAATGTTGACCTTCTTTTTCTTCAAGGGCTCATGGTAGGTGCACTCCTTCTCATCCGCACTATCCAAGAATTCACGTGTGCCTTCTGTATGATCAACATCTAAGTTCTCCACTTCCTCATCATCAATCATGTATTCCGACTTTCCTTTTTCCTTCTCTAAGAAGGCGCACTCAAACTACACTTCATTTGGTTCTTCTTCCTCAAATCGCGCCCCCAAATCATGTTATCCTAACAAATATTTCACAAGGTCCTCATACTTGGAACCAACTCACAATGTAAGGAATTTAACCACCAAAAAAGCCTCATTCACTAATGACTTAGGAGATAAATAGTCAAAAGTCTGAACATTGTCAATTCTTTCCAGCTTCATGTCTATTTCAGCAACTCTAATAGACATATCATGCACGCACACATCCTTGCAAGGTGGAACAGAAAATTTTCACCCATAGGGAAGGGGACAAGGCTTTCCAGGCCTTCATTTTAGGTTGTCTCACATTCTTGAACATGGCATGAGGAAGATCCCTTCCCATTATAGTCACATATCTAGGTAGGTGCATTAATTTCGAGAAATGTAATGGAGAATGCAATCCTTACCTCATGTAACTTTATAAGATTATCGAAATGTGTCATCCAAAAATGTGCATCTATCCCATGTGATGTATAAATAAGAATATTCCTCCACTCTATTTCACAGTTCCAATGCACTTCCATAACGTGTAAAAATGCATCAAGGTTACCTTCTCTTGTGTAGCTTGGTAATTTTCTTCCTTTGAGATGTGTGATTGAATGCACCTTGAAAAATCAAGTCACATTTCCCTTCAATTAACTCCTGATCAATTCATATGTCCCATGCACCTAATTTTCACAAGAAATGTTGGTTATATCACTCATGGAATGTCCATCATCCTACCGAATTAATCCTTCTCTTGATGGTTGAATAAACTTTGGGTCTCTGATGGTACACACATATATCTTATTTAAATACTCTTATCCTAAAGGTTATAAATAAGGTGCAAAACTGCCATTTTTTAGTGGAATAATCATGCGCTCCTTCTTGTTCTCAAAACTGATGTAGCCTTTGTTAAAGTGCAAATCAGTGTTGTTCACATAACACCAAGGGTGCCTAAGTAGAGATGGAAAGTTCACTGCCTCGGCCAGTGATAAGATTTCAAAATCCCCAATGAACTTGGCCCCTTGAATGGTTATGGAAGCTTCCTTAAAAAATCCAAGGGAAGTAGCCTTAGTCCTATTTTCCCTATACACCACATTTGAAGATGGCAGTAATGGCGGTCTCCCCATCTAATTCCATGCATCTAAAGTGAGAACATTAACTTTTGCACCTTTGTCGATCAAAATGTTACTCAAGAGCCATCCATGCACTATAGAATTTAGCGTGATCTCTTTGTCATAGTCCAGACTATGAGGGGGTAAGTTGGCATGTAATATTTACCTCTCGTGCACACTTCTAGCATGTGATACCTTTTCTATCAACCATTCTCCCGAGAAGAGGAATAGTATTGTCTTGTCACAACATCTTACACACCTCCTTGACATCATCCACGTCCTTCTTAGGAGTCTCAGTGTCGTTTTCCTGCTCCAACTTATGTGACTGCTCCTTCAAATAATGAATCTCTCCTTGCAGACTCCGAATCACCTCCATAATCTCTTGTTATACCTCCTTATGGTAAGTACGATAAGGTTACTTCCCATGTAACACCTCTTATATTGTAATGACAGGCCTCTGCTTCAGCATCTCCCTATAACATGCATCTTCAGTGCATGTCGTTACCAATATAGGCTCCAAATTTTTATTGGACATAACCTAAAGGATGTACAGTAGTTCAATGTGCTTTACACTGACCATCAATGTGCCCTTATCCTTCTTATGACTCTGAATCATGTGTTCGTAAAACTTAGGGCACTCCTCATACTTATGCTTCATCCCACACCATGAGCATTAGAACAAGTATAGGCACTCATGTTTATAATGTTCTGTAGATCCATAGTTAAAACATGATCCATGGGGGAAGTATGCTCTTCCTCCCACACGACCATTATGTACCCTAAATCCTACACAAAATCCTCTTCCTCTTCCTCCACCATCTACGCATTCTTCATCTCGACGACCCTCATCCTTGGAACTATTCACAATGTTGGTCTAGCACACAATTGTATAAATGGAATCAAGGATCTAGTATATCAATCTACAATCTTAGTATCATGAGTAGTAGAGGTATAATTCTTACAATAGAAAGACACATTCTTATAGAGTGCGTTATAACAAAGGACATCTACTTGGATCATGATGTAGACACCAAATTTGGGTCACACTCCCCTTGGTCCCCTTTAATTGATTAATGTAACATGTTAACTTAACCATGACCCCTTAGCCCTCATTCGTATTAATTTAATTACTTACAATTTAATTAATGTTCATGCTCATATTATTAACCAATTTAATTACTTTAATTAAATTAATTTACACCTCACCTAGACACATCACCTAGACATCTCACCATGGACTTATTCTTAGTCTATTAATTAACTAAGACTGAGTCTCCACTTATCTTAACCAAATAGGACTTAGCCTAACCCTAAAATTAAAGTCATATTCCTTCTCCAACAAACACTCCTTCTTATCTAAGTGCTAACCCTCACTTGAGACCTAGACAAATAATTAGAGCACAAGATTTTCCTATTTTTAGAAAACCTAAGATTTCCCACCTTAATTGACGTCGGTTATCCCTCAACTGATGCAGGTAACCCTAACCATCATCGATTACCTTATATATACTTTTGTAACCTTCTACCCAGGTTGGTCATTCTGAGTTTTGAGATATCTATTATACTCACATACGGACAAAAAACTTCTCAGCATCTAGATGACATAATACACTCAACCACAGGACCAAACAAGTACCTGAGACTCATCTAAAGGAATTAGTATTCATGGGACCACTCTGGTAAGTAATACCACAACACGACCACAAAGTTCTTCATGGATCAACCACTGCCATCCTTCACCAACTAGGCCTGTAAATACAAGTAAGTGTATTTGATTTGCATCATTATGTACTTACTTAAATTGTAGGTTCTTTATCTTTTGTTATTAGATCCTATTTCTTCCCTGCATTCCTCCATCCACACCTTCCTACCAATCTACCCATCCAACCACCCACAACCTTCTAGATCTTCAAACAAAAATTCTAGGCATTCCTAAGTCTCCCTAACATTATTATGAACCCAACCATCCTCCCTCAATTCTCTGTGCAATCACAGAGAAATCTAAAACTAAGTATATTTTATTACCACCATTTCATCCCTACCGATGTTGGTCACCTTCACCATCTTCAGTCTCCCCTATGTACTAGGATCAGTCACCAGACTGATTTCGGTTGATGTGTTATCTCATTCACTTAACTAGCAAACCCCCAAGACTCAGAAAAACTTACCCAAACCTGATACCCCACGTACAACCTCACCTTAGACCTTCTTAACTTTTTATGCAGACACAGAGAGATCCTAGACACAATTTTGACATTCTACTATTTCCCACAGTAACTGGTATCAGTCATCCTGAACTGTCATCAGTCATACCCATACTGACATCGGTCACCCTGACCGGTGTTGGTCTCTGTGTTTGGTAAAACTTCCTTATACCAGTAAGCTTCGTAATCACCCAAAATCAACCCAAGCTACACCAAAGCTTACCTTGACACTGTCTATGACCCTATGACCACCTACCGAACCTACAACCTAACCCGATACCTCCATCAATTTAGTTATCAAGAATTTAATTTGATTAACACTAATATTAATTTGAGGCACCTAAATTAGAACACTAGCATTATATTATTTTATTTTCATGTTCAGATATTTTATATTGAGTTATATATCAGTGGATTGACAACCATCGAGGAAGTATCACACTTCATGGATCTAGATCATGCCCAGAAATTCACTAACCTTTGCTATTCATTTTATCTTGTGGTCTTGCTTTGTATTACAGGTATTTCCTCCTAGCCAAAAGGAAGCTCACACAATCACTTTGGATCCGAAATCAAAAGCACGCATACTCAACCTTCAACCATTATTCTATTTGGTATTCCTCCTTGGCCATTTACCTTTATCTTTTTCATTTTATACAATAATCCGGTGAAACATTTTGGCATGCCCGGTGGGACCCATTAGGGGTTATTTTACATTTTTTCATTCCTAGGTAAAAAATTGTTTGTTTATTTCCCTTTGAAATTATTCACATTAATTTTCCTCTCTGGAATCTTCCCCTTATTTCTATTGTCTAAAATAAATTGTGTTTTTGGTACTCTAAAAATAACACGTCTTGCTTCCTATTGCATTGCATTAGTGAAAGAGCATTCCTCTTTCTGTTCTCTATTTTCTACATTGAACATAATTGTGGATTTGGGCTTAAAACATTTGTATTTCATTTTGGTGTGTCAAATTATAGCTCAAATTAATTTGAGGGCAACCTAAATGCTGGAAATGATTCCCAGCTGATGGTTAACTAATTCCATCATAGCTCACTTTACACATTCTCTATACCAAACAACTTAAACAATTTACACATCTTCTTAAATAACATCATACATGGAAGAAGTTTTCAACGATCACATGATCAGAGGATTGACATTGGGCACCAAGTTGGTTTCTCTGTCCAGTCATTATCTTAGAGAAAGGACCCCCCCCACAAAAACTTTACCTAAAACCATCCTTAGATCTTGGCTTTTCATAGGGTACCTTCTATCAAACAAAAAAATTATACTCACAAGTCAGTCCTAAATAGCATAAGCTGGAACATAAAACTCACCAATAGGATTTCATTTTTATTAGGTTTGCTTCATTTTTGTTTTGAGGTATGAGGTTGTATTCTCCATTATTTCTTCCTTTCACACTCCACACTCATACTTGGTGAATTTTGACTATTTAAGAGTGCGTTAGGGTTCATCATTGCCATAATCAATTTTTACGGGTTGGTATTGTATATGATCTAGGTCACTAAATCCCATTTTCACCATCTTTTTAAATTTTATAGTGACCGGTGTCAGTCTAGTGACCATCATTGGTTTACTCATTTGACCATCATCGGTTTACCTAACCAATGTCAGTTTCCTTTTTTGGTCATTTTACCTAAATAACACCCATCACATATTTGTTCTTTCTGGGGTTTCTCAGATACATCATCATACCTCTAGGTCTTTGAAATCATTGTCAAATCCATATTTTTCTTCATTTTCATCAGTTATTGTCACATTTACGAAATTGTAATTTTCCATAGTAACCAAGTGCACGGTCACCCTAACCATCATCGGTTATCCTCTATCACCATCATCGGTTACCAAACTCGTTGTTTGTTCTTGTGTTTTAATTTTTCAATTAAAACAACACATATTTTCACCTTAGGAGATATTTTTCTTCATTCCTTCTATTCTTTTATGTCATCTACAAAGATCAGATTACTAGGTCTATGTTAACTCACATGGTTTTGACTCATAACCAAGCCAACACCCTTGTATTCCATGCTAGCCTTCAGCCACTCCCGCCTATCCCATCACCACCTTCCATCATGTCACCTATGGATCCCACTTAGCCCACTATCATCAGTACCAGTGATGAGGATTTTTCAAGACTTCTTGACTTAAACCCTACTTCCTTACAATACTATCTCACATATTCATCCACTCAAGATTCATTAGGACAGATGGTATATGATATGCATGTGTCAATTCCTCCTATCCTCGCACCCACTTCGCATCAACTAGTACTAGCTTGGCCCTACCCTCTCCACCTTACCACATGTGGTGTCCCAAATTGAACCCACATCATCAATATTTTTTGCATCTATGGCATCTGTCGCACTTTTCACGCCATTTTCTCCTATGGTGTTAACCATTCCTTCATCAGCCCCCTTGAGTGTAGGCACATCTACACCCACCACCTCTTATATACCCATTGTGTATCAACCACCCATGATGTCGGTAACCCACACTCCCTTCCAAAACATTTTCATCTCCATCCCATAATCTCTCACTCCAATTACCATAAGAGTTGTTACATCCACTCCACCTACCTATACTTATCACCAACAAGCCTCATGTTTCATCCATCGTCTATTCACGATATTTTCCACTTACATCTATTCCTCCCTCCCAATGCTCGTAATCAGAACCACCATATACTGGGATGTTTTCCTCATCATACATTCATCATCTGCCCACTTATACTGTAGGGAGTTCCCATTCATCACAACTTACTAACGATCTTATAAAAATGATGATGGACAAGATGCAAACATTGAAAGCATCGATTTTTGGCTCACGTACCTCTTTGACATATGAGGAAATTTGTAATGAGCCCATTCATCTATTCATTCCCATTCATCCATACCCTATGCATTGGGAAATGCCCAAATTTAACCAGTTCAACAGAAAAGAAGACCCATAGAAACACTTGCGGTCTTTCAAACATGGGTGTTATCTAATCGCTCACGATGATGCTTTACTCCTATAAACATTCCCAATTTTTTTGATAGGACCTACATTGGATTGGTATAGTGGACTACCTAGGCATTCCATTTACTCATTCGACCAAGGGGATCAAGAATTTTTAAACCATTTCTCAATCAATATCGTCAAAAAGGTCAGCATAAACAACTTGTACTCAACACGACAATACAAAGATGAATCTATCACATATTTTTTTGCTCATTGGAAAAGCCTCATCAACCAACTCACATTCCAAATTCCTCAAACCGAGATAATATAATTGTTCACCAGGGATTGTGCCAGGAATATCTCACCAAATTTCCAAGTTAAAACCTTCTACACATTCGACGAGGCATTCACCATGTCTAAAAAACTAGAAATCCATGCCATTAAAGAGAAGAAGATACAGTTTTGTAACAAAAACGATGCATTTAAATCAACTGATACCTCTTCATCTTCCAAATCCCCAAAAAATTATTACAAAGCAAAAGGATCTTCCCATGTGGTAGTTTTGAAATTCGGCCCATCTGATCAATCAAAACCTTCTTCCAACCTTTCTCCCACTCAATCTTTTAAGTTCAAATAGAAGTAATGCAAATACACTCCAATCGGAGAACCCTATTCTTCAGTCTTAGAAAAACTTCTAAAATCCAAAGCAGTCACTCTTCTTCTTGTCAAACTAGATACTCATTTTGACCCCTCTCGTCCTATGCCCGCATGGTACAAAGAACACGATTATTGCAATTATCATCGTGTTAAAGGTCATAACAATGGTAACTATATAACCTTTATAAAAAATTTCCAAGAAAGGTTAGATAATGGAGATCGCATCTTGGATAAACCTAATGCACCAGCTAATAAGAACTTTCATATCTTTAAGAATTTGTTCCCAAACCATACCCCATCATGTAACCAAACTGGAAAACCTTCAACAAATGGCAATAACCTTCGTGAGGTTCACGTTGTTTTTAACATTATACTAGCCCTTAGTTTTCTCCTGCTCCTTCTATCAAGGAGATTCTTGCACAAGCCCCTTCATCCATGGAGGAACCTATTTCATATGATCATTTACCCATAGAGGAGTATCCTATATCTCCCCCTTCACCATGGAGGATTCTACCATATATACTTGATGTAATTTCCCCACTCACCTCTCAACCTAATGAAAAACCCGTAGTAGTACCTCTCCTACCCATGGGAAAATCATGCTCACCTTCCTCTGCACCAAAAGAGGAACCGACCCGTTGGCGAGGAAATTTTTGGGTGGAAAAACTTGTGGATTCCTTTCCAACACACTGGGAGTCTAAGTCCCTCTACTTAACCGGTGCAGCTTTCGTGTATGCATATGCGTGAAAAGGTGGATTTTTGTGGTGGTCTTTCGACTGGGGATCCAACAGGGGCACTCCACTGACCCTGCGAAAAAGCTAGCAATCTCTTGCTAGGGAAGACTTTGTCTGAAGGTGGTATAGGGAGTGAGAAATGAGTGAGGGAAACTAATGTTGCGGGTAGGAAACCATATTCCCGCAAACATTAGTTAGAAACTTCAACACGTGTATTTATGAGAATAAACAACCCCAAAAAAGGAAATAAGACGAGATAAGATTACGAACTCAAAGTTTATAAAATCTCCTCATCAAAGAGGCTACAAAATTCTTCTTCTTGTATTGATGCTTAAATAGGAGTTGTACATAATGTGGGAACCAAAGAAATTTGAGAATGGAGGAAAGTAGAAGAAAATGGCTATCTTTTTTTCTTTCTCTAAGTACAATGCACTCGTGAGTTTACAAGATCAATTACCAACCCTTTACAATGGCATGAAGAAGCCATTAAATATCCCACAAGAAAGCAGATTACAAATTTTTCTTTGTTAGCAAGCAACGGTTTACAATATTTTTAATCCTTTGCATCTATTTAGATTCTTGATTCACAAAGAAACACCAATGGTGAGAAAAACCAGACTTTCCATAATGTAGCCATTACATTCATTTTGTAACTTTGAATATGAACCATTCATCTTTCCTTGAAATGTTAAACCGAGTCATCCACGTGGGAGAAATTTCTTTGGAGCGGGCGTGGAGGGTGCCTTTTGCATTTTGTGACTTTTGGAGGAATGGCATTTTGGAACATTTTGGCCCGCTCTCCCACTTTTGATATGGTTTTGACACATGTACTTACTTGAGTGGAGATAGAATTGTGGTTCACTTTTATAATTTTACCTTTTTTAATGCAGGCTTTAAAGCAAAAATTGCTCTGCCGACCCGCCTCCTCGCTTTGACCTTTTGACGCGGGCTTAATATTTGAATTTTTCCTCATAACATAATCAGAGTTGCAGGTCAATTTATGACTTTTAGCCCTTTTTAAATAAGGCTCAAAAACACAAAGTTCTCTCTAACCCACTTCCCTGCTTTGACTTTTCAATGTAGGCATCAACACGTGGCATCACCTGGATGCTCACTGGGTTGCGATTCACTTTTACAACTTTTCACCTTTTCACCACAATTCCTCAAAATGTAAAAATGATATGATTTTCTACATCCAATTAGATATGTCCACATACCCATGGATAATGGGGCTAAAATATGATGGGGAAGAAAACACCCATCATTCACGACTGTGGAAAAATACAGAAAAGAAGAAAATTCCACCATTTCGCTCCCGATTTTTAAATTTTTTTCACGAACCAAGGAATTGAAAACAATACAAGGTTAGAAGATCCATGGCCATAGAAATATTTATGATTTCATTCAAATGAGGAAAGCAATAAATTTTTCACGAGTTCAGACAAGAAAATGGAAAAATGATCAAAACGTGCAGACTGGAGAGTTTAAACAACTTCAAAGCATGAATTTCTCTATCTGTTTGGACTTTCGATTTTTCTTGAACACTTACGGAAGGAGTGAGCTCAAAAATTTTGAATTTTCCTTATAAAATGAGGGGGGATTTTGAGGGCGATAACACGACCACATCCTAATAATCATATCCCTACCCATAGGAGATCCATTAGAGGTGCCACTTCATATTGGTGACAAATCTCCATCAGCCTTCAAATATCCTATTAATTTACTCTATGTTCTTCTACCCACAGAGTCTGAAGCCAACCATTTCCTTGTCTCACAGACATTATTTATAGGGATCACTATTAAATCAACACCATATCCTCCTACAATAGTATTGTTTTCATGTCTGGCTGACTACTTGGGTTATGTTGATAATTCCATGCTTTGGGGATGCCTTCAGCTACCTTTTTCGACCTAGATGAAAATGTTATCTGATGATACCTCCATGATCTATCCAAAGGTATTTTAGACAACAAAACCAACCATGCCCATACCATCTGGAGTGGCCTCTTCTTCATCACCCCCATCTACACCTAAACCTTTACCAATAACCAAAATTTTTCCTATGCCTAAAGCCTTACCTGCACCTATACCATCGTCCACATCCAGACCCGTTACCACATTAGGATTCATGCCGACATCAAGCTTAGTCCATCCTCCTATTAAAATGGATTTATCCAAATCCTCACCAACTTGCACAAAAACTATTCCCCCACCTAGGAGTAGGACCCAACCTTCTAGGCTAGATACACCGATTTTTCCTACTACCCCTCTTTCACTTTCACCACTTCCATCTATCCTACGATCTCACCTATAAACCTTGGCCAAGCAACCTCTAACCCAAGGTAAACTAAAAACACAACAAATCACCTCCTCATCATGAGCCTTTGTTACATATAAATTACCTATGCAGCGTATGGATTTTCCATCACCTGCATCCTTTTTACCACCTATACCCACGCCACTTCCAGTAGCCTAATCACTACCCAAGATCTTTCCTTATCTTCAACCAATACCTTCCACCTTGCCTCTTCTAAAACCTTCACTTGCACCTCAATTATCACCTTGGCTAACCTTTCCTCTACCTCCATATGTATTTCCTTCTACGTCACAAACTCCATCTTCACCTTTACCCAAGAAGGTGCACCAAAATCCAAGATCCCGCTACCCTCCAAAGAGGTAGTTAAACCTACAACTCCTTCAACCACAAGTTCATCTGCTACATATTATCCCAAGAAGGTACGATCCAAACCTAAAATAGTACTACCTACCAAACCAGTGGTCAAACCTATTCCACCTCCAATTCCACCTCTTGTGGTACCTCTCCCACCAAAAACACCCATACTTCCATTCGGACCCATGCTTACTTCACATTGTGATCCATTGGGATGGTCTTACGTAAACATCTTAGCTAACCTTTTAGAGATCATTGTCATCACATTTCCACCACTTATACCTTACAACCCAATCAAACCTAAACCAACAAGGTTTGATGATACCAAAATTTTCACCTACCATCGTGTGCCATGACATGATGTGGAAAGCTGTAAAGATCTTAAGACCATTCTTCTCAACCTATGTCCTCCTGAAGAAAACTTTGATGATGATGATATTTTAGATGAGGACCCTGTTCCACCTTCACCTATCACCACACATCCTCGCTCCTTACCTATTCAATGAACTTTATCCCCACCTCCACAACCCTTTTATCTCGCCTCCAATATTCAAGGTCAACATGGTCTACATAAGAAAGCTAGTTAAACCCCGCCTAAATGTCAATGAGATTCCTTATTTCCACAACACCAATATATTCCCTCACCATAATTTTTCCCATCCTGTCGCTACCCCTATCATGACTCGACCACTAACGTATCTACTTCTCAACCAGCCCATGCTTCTTCCTCCCCACCATCCAATAATTCATCTATTCCAGCTACCCACATATCATCTACTGATCCCTTAGAAGGTATTTTTCAACGTCTCACTCTTGGGGAGTATCTCTTGTAAAACATCGACACATTCCTTACTCCTTAAGAGTATGGTAACCTTTGCCAACATCCTTGTTATGATCACCACATAGGAAAGGTTTTCCTTATGGTCCTCCCCACCTTCGCACCAACTTAATGTATGGGGGACTTGATACTTCTACCTAGTCACCCGAGCCACCTTCCCAAATGCGACCATTTTCATTTGACCTTCAATCTCTCACCAAATGCAACTTCACCCACACCTTCCTCCATCACTGTGCATGGAAGGGCTTTGGATTTGGCTTCATAAACAAGGCCACCATACTTTCATCCCATGCACCACCCGTAAACATAAACACCATAATTCTATTGCATCTTTTGAACCACTTCCCAAGAAGGCCTGGATTGAACTCACTGAGGATGATAAACTTGCTTCACCCCATTCACCACCTTAGCCTATGGAGTCTATAGATCCATAATACATTCCTCCTAAAAAAAAATTTCACGAACACCATCTCCTAGGACCTCTAACTTAAGAATGAGATGGTGGGACTCCCTCTTCTCTTCCCTTCTTGTATCCTGACATGATCGATGATGATACACATTTTATTAATGGCATTCAATTTTAGGATGATGAGTCAATCCTCACCTACCTTAGTGCAGAAGATTCTTATATTAATCGGTCGTTACCTTCTAAAACACAAAATATGTTAAATGAATCAACCATAAAAATCAATATTAACACTCAACACGACCCACATATTCTAAAGATAGGCCAATCTTTAGATGCTACTAAATAGGAAGCTTTTAATTCTTTTCTTCAGGATCATAGCAATGATTTTCGTTGGTCCTATGTTGATATGCCCAATATCAACCCAAACATTGTGATCCACAATATCATCACTATTCCTAAAGCTAAACTTGTGAAACAGAAGCTATGAAAAATGCATCCTCGTATTACCCTTCTTGTCAAAGAAGAACTCCAGTGCTTTCTTTTGGTTTCCTTCATCCTACCCATTGATTATCCCCAATTGATCTCTAACATTTTTCCCATCACAAAAGTGACAGGGAGACTCTATATTTGCATGGATTTTCATGACCTTAACTTAGTATGCCCCAAAGATGACTTTCCTCTACCTAGTATTGACCAAATAATTGATCTCACCACCCACCATGTGATGCGATCACTCATGGATGGTTTCTCAGGTTATAACCAAATATTACTTTCCCCATAAGATCAACACAAAATATCCTTCAACACTCCTTGGAGGACCTTCTACTAGCGTGTCATGACTTTTGGCCTTAAAAATGCCTATGCTACATATCAGCGGGCTATGACTTATATCTTTCATGACATTATGTATCGCATATTGGAAGATTACATTAACGATATTCTTCCAAAATCCAAACATCAGGGTGAACACCTTACAGTATTCAAGGTCATATTCAACCAACTCATCAAATATTGTGTTCACCTATAACCCAAGAAGTGTGTCTTTGTTGTTCTCTTTGGCAAGATCCTTGGTTTTATCATTTCTTTGCGTGGCATAGAAGTTGATCCTGTCGAAATCAAGACTATTCTAAAATTTTCTCCACCCACTAACCTTCGTCAACTTCATAGTTTTCAAGCCAAGTGTCAATCTACTCGTTGCTTTATTTCATAGCTTTCTTACCACTTCCATCCATTTCATGATCTCCTCAAAAAGGATGTCTCCTTCAAATGGGATGATGAATGCCACAAATCCTTGATGCCTTAAAAGTACCTCCTCCAATCACCTGTGCTCATTCCACCTAAGGATGACCAATAGTTTTACTGTACATTTTTCTATTGACCATTCCCTATGTGCCATACTCACTCATCATGACGAGAAACACAGGGAACAAGTAGTTTACTATATAAGCCATATGCTTCTAGACTATGAAACTAGATACACCCACGCTGAAAAACTCTGCTTATCCTTGGTTTTTATCGCCACTAAACTTTTCCATTAACTACTCAACCACAAAACCTTCGTTGTCACCAATACTAACCCCTTACATTACATGTATGCCAAGCCCTACCAACATTAATGTGTTGCATATTGTCTCATGCTTCTTGCAAACCTAGACCTTGAATTCATCCGTAAAAAATCTGTCAAAGGATAACCCATCACTAACGATCTCATGCAGACGTACCTCTCTCCAAAAATCAATCCTATAACTTTGATTTCTAGTATTAATCCATTGCCACCCTTTCTTTGGATGATACCATTTACACGATGATCTTATTATTCAAAGGTTCCAAATGTTAGCGTGGGGGTGGTTCTGAAGTTATCCTCATTCCTCTTGACAACGAGTCTATGCCATTATCTTTCAAACTATATTTTGAGTGTACTAAAAATATCACCAAATATGAAGAACTCGTATTAGCTCTTCAAGACGCCATTGCCTTAGACGTTAAGTCAATTAATATATTTGGTGATTCCTAACTAGTTGTAAACCAAGTTAATGGTATATACCAATGTCGTAATGAGATATTTCAACAGTATAAGCACCATGTGGACATACTTTTGACTACCTTTGACCATTATGAACTCACACCACCCCACGTTGCACTAATAAATTTTTCAGACACCATGGCTTGTCTTGCTTCTCAAATCCCCGCTTCACCCTCCGAATCCAAAGTATTTGTCACAATAAAATGGTTGCAATCACCCTCTTATATATTTCGAGATGTCAATATTTTTGGAACCATTGAAATTGACCCACGTGACCTTTGGTATAGACAATTCGTTGATTAAATTTCCCTTTCAATTTTTCATCTAGATCTTATTCGCAATGGACAACAAGCCTTTCTCAAAATTTTCTCTTGTTATGTCATCATGGGTGGTCTTCTTTATAAACGTGAATTTTATGGCATCTTTTTATGATGCCTTATAAGTTTTGAAATCCCATACACCATCCAGAAAGTTCATGATAGAATTTTTTGGTGTCACTTCAGTGGTTATTTATCGCTAAATGCATTCTCCACCTAGGCTATTACTGGCCAACCCTAAACCGTGATTGTTATGACTATGTAAAGAGTTGTGTGAAGTGTCAACGATATACTAATCTTCATCACACTCCTATTCATGCCTTGTAGGTCACACGAGACCTTTGGCATTTCTCTCAATGGGGTTTAGATCTTTTCGGAGAGATCAATCCTCATTCTTCCCAATGTCATCAATGGATTATTACCACTACCGAATATTACACTAAATGGGTAGAAGTCATGCCTCTCATTTATAAAAAATACGAGAAAATCTTTGAATTCAGCAATCATCACATCATTTGTCACTTTGGTGTTCCTCACCGCCTCATCACTGATAATAGAAAATAATTCAAAAACAAAACCCTATGGAAACTCTGTGATGATTTTGGCATTCAACTTAGTTTTTTTTTCACCTTATTACCCTAAAACAAATGGCCAAGCTGAATCAACCAATAAAAACTTGAACAAATTTTTTATAAAATTGGTTGGCGATATTAGAAAGAATTGGTACACACACATTCCTTTTTCCTTATGGGTTTATTGTACTTTTTATTCGTACCTCAACTACTTCCACACATTTCTCTCTGGTCTATGGTATAGAGGTTTTCCTACCTCTTGAAGTCCATATTCCATCTCTTTGTATCTCACTCAAAGAGATGCTCACCAACAATGAATTTCTCCAGAACCGTTTGACATAACTTGAGATATTAGATGAACGTAATCTTAATGCTCTCAACCACCTCCAAATCTACCAAAAACATATCAAAGGTTCCTATGACACATGTGTCCATGTACAAACCTTCCAAATTGATGACCTCGTCCTGAAGGAAAATCAACATGTAACAAAGGAGGAAAAAAGTAAATGGGGAAAATTTCCTCCTAATTGGCTTGGACCATATATCAATACTCATACTTATGGATCTAGTGCTTATCATTTGTCTTCACTCGAAGGTAAACTCGAACCTGAGCCCCTTAATGTCTTGCATCTTTGACCATTCTATTATTGAATCAAGTCCTATATCACCTTATGTTTATTAAAAATGCTCGTTCCTTGAGTGACATTCACCTTCCATTTACATGTTTTAGGGATCAACGATGAAACAAGAATCATGTGATTACCTATCACCTTTCAGCCTTATCTTGAATATGAGTACCATGGCTCTACTCATGGCATGATTCTCATGGATACTTTTCATTTTTTTCAAGATGGAATCCCATGGTCATTCATCACTTAAAATGTTTATTTCATAGCTAACCCTTGTGTACTATGGTTTGTTCTTCATAATAGGAGCCTATCCTTGTCTATAGTCTTGTCCATAACCTAAAAGTCCAAAAAAACAATTTAAAAGTAATATCTGGAATTTTTGAAGTCAAAACTCCTTGAGTCAAACTTCTAGCAAAAATATGACTCTCTCAAAAAGGAAATATCCTCTTTCTATCTCACTGCTATAAATAGACTTCTCCCTCAAAGGACAACTATACAAAGTTATCCATACTATACATAGTCTACCACAAATAGAAGACTATTCTTGGAAAAATAAAATAACAATATTCTAAAGCTTTCCACATTGATCAGCTTCACGAATACCTCAAGGAGATATTCTAATCATCCCACATAGACTTCCCACATTGATCAGTCTATTGAAACAAAATAAACAATAAAAAGATAACCTTTTCATCACGGACTTTCCTATTTTTATCTTGGGTCTCTTTCCAAGTAGGTATGATGTCTCACACCAGGTTATGCTAAACCGACTTCTTTCACCTCACCTCTTTTACTCTCTAATATTCTACCTTCTCAAGGGACTTTCTGCAAATGTGATATTTCGTGATCATGTGACTTTCTTCACCCTTAGAATAGTCAATTATGCAACACCTTTAAGGTCTTACATTCATAAGCCAATCTTTTGTATGCTAGACTTGTCAAGGTTCTTATTAATTAGGTGGCTCTTTTTGTCTCCTTGTAACATCCACTTTTTGTCACCTCATATTTAGATTTTTTTAATAATAAATAACTTTATGCAGCTGATTTAAATACCCATATATTTAAATCTACATAAACCTTAAAGCAATCCATTTCCGATAACTGTCATGATCCATGTGAAAGCTGTATGAGAGAATACTAAACTTACTCATTCTCCCTCAATGCTCTATACGATCCATATATAAAATTTATCCCTTTGGTTCTCCTTTAATAGGATATGGTTTATAAGTGAAAACCCCTAAGTGTGTACCTAGATTCCACCTATGAAAACCCCAGGAATCTCACAGCTTAGATAATGGTGAAATCTTGACAGTGTATTAAGCCATTTACAACACTTTGCACAATTTTTCTTAGTCATGTATGCCATGCTCCATTCCATGACGACACACACATCATTAGGAAATTGTCGTTTCACCTTAATCACTTATTCAGTTATATGGATTCCTAAATGTTAATGTTGTAAACAGCTACAAGTCTTGAACAAGGCACAAATCTAGTTTAACCTACATGAAGGTGTTCCTCTATGTCATCCTATGATGCCTACGGGAAAGTAAGTGTCTTCATAACAATTCACCTTGTTACTTGACCACTTCCCTTCCCGTAGGCATCATAAGTTGATATAAAGGTGCGTACCCAGGAGGTCCCAACTATTTTTGTAACTCTATCAAGGTTTGCACTTAAGAAAACACCATGCCACACTCCAACCTCTTGATAAGACATCTCAATACAGTTGCTAAAAATGGTATCCTAATAATGACATCCGTCGTTATAGGGATACGACTATGTAGCAATTGCAGTGAGTTAGCGCGTTAAGAAACTGGCTTGGGACATGGTATCTAATGCATTCAAGGTAATAATCATCATTTAAGAATATTCTAGGTTTTACGACAGCTTCTCCATGAATGGGTCGTACCTAATATCTGATCTGAGTTGATCCCAGGACCCCAATCTCCGTTTCACTTGATTTCCTTACTAGGTTTCATGCTCAAGTTACCCATAAATGGAGAATGATACTATTCTAGTCTAGGACCAGCATTACAAATAAAAATTTGTCCCTGCTTAATCAATTAAGCCCATGTTTCCTTTATTTCATCTTAGGGATATACACCTACATAAAACTACATTTTTAAGTATGACTCATACTTTTTATAAAGTGCTATAGAGTCATAGATTATTGATTCCAATTCACATTTTAAGTTTAAACACTCCACTTTTCTTAGTGGCAGCTTAATCAAGATCGTTCATTTGTTTTATTATATCTAGCAAGTGAGATATATCTGGAGTACCTATTATGATAGGTTGGATGAGCTACTTACTCGTTCATCCACTCTTCTCATAGCCTTCCACATAAGGTCTTTGATTCTTTTAATAAGGATTATTTTCTCATCCTATTTAGATATAATAACCGGGTTGACTAGGGTTAGGATTAAGATACTATGTTCTTCCTAACTTAGTATGTGTGTTCCCATTTTACCTCCATTGTAAATGGATATCATGGTTGTATGCTCATACTGATGCATTATGGGACAATCCCTTTTAAATATGTTATCATTTCCTAGATAAAATTATCACATACATCGATTCTTGAACAATGAAACTGATCTTAATACATCTTCATGTCGACATCTTTGGTAACTGTATTTGTATGATAATGTGAATCAGCTATAGGACCAACACTTTATTCCTATAATTTGAAGTAGGACTACACCCTCCGAATTTCTTTATGGTTGTACTAAGCTTATCTTTATATAAGTTTGGTTCCTAAACCTTCATAGGGGTATCAACATACCTTAGTACTTGATTATTCAAAGTTGTATCCTCTTTCACTTGAATACTCATCAGACCAGATTTCATTCTTGATAACACAAATTGACCATAAAGGATTAGAATGCTGCCATAAGAACAATAGTCAACCAAGTACGTTTACTATACCAATTCAGGTGTAAATTCTTAAACTATTGCTTCATCAACATGGATCATATTATCCATGAATTCCTTTTTACTATATTTACAATTTATCTTTCCCGAATGCCATTCATTCTACCTGATCCATTACTGCTTCCTTACATGGCATCACATCTTAATTAAAATAAGAGTAGGTCTCTACAATTATTGATAATAGTTAAACTTTAAGATCATAATTCCTTTTAGCTGGATTATATTACGTGACCTTTTAAGGCATTAAATATGATCCATCATTTAAGAATATTGTACTATTATCTATCTTAGAAGCTATTGAAATTTACCCTTTATCTCTTTAATAATTTACTCTATTCTTATTAATTGAATTCACAGTAGTTGAGGTAAGAGTGCTGCAAGGTGTCCAATCATGCTTCCAATACATATTCATATATTTTAGTTAAGCCAATTGGTCAAGTTCTTAAGATCCATACGGTGTGAAGTCACTTCACTAGAAGAAAATAACACTTAGTTATATTCTGATAATATGCAACAATGTTGCATGCATTATTACCTATGTTGCGATGCCAACCCACTTCCAATATTACTTGAAATAACTAAGTTATTTCCTCATTTAGCTCGTTGTTAAATAATAACTTAATAGTATATTTTCTCAACATTTTTATTGGGTGGACAGTCCATAAGAACTACATGTTTTGCAACTTAACGACAGTAGTTAACATAATCAATAATATTTCCCAAGTATTAAATTTATTGTAAAACATAATACAAAATTACTCTCGCCTTCAAATGAAAATCAAATCATCATAACTTATATTTATTTGAATAGTTGATCTATAAAGATCTTGATTACATCTTAGAAATTAAAGAATAAGATAAAAATTTCAAGTGTCTAATCAAACTTGAACACAAATTGAAATAGGCTTATTGCTTCTGGTTAAAATAGAATTCTTTTCTACACATAATCACTTATCCCCTTTATCTTTCATAACACTCAAACAAGATGAAGGTCATAAGTGAGTCAGAATATTTATGCTCAATAGCCATCATATTCACAATAAGTAATGATTGAAAATTATGGTTTCAATACAATCCAATCACTCATGCATTCTAATGCAAATACAAATGCATCGTCAGACTTCATTTGCCACAAGTTCCTTTTTCCCTGCATTGAATTGTTAATGTACAAAAATGCACATGTCAGTCCAACATGACTGGCATGAATATCCCTTTTCCCCACTTAATAACTTATGCAATATATCATTTGATTAAATGATATGCTACAACATTAAGATCATTGTAACAACACAATAATTCAAAGAATCAATCATCATATGTTTAGAATAATTTCTTTACATCCATCTGAAACAATTTATAGTTATAATTTTAAATGCCTTAATAAAAGGAATTCCCCGGAATATAACATATAACATATAACATCATAGGATTTTAATCTTTCATAGCATTCATTTCACTTTCAATAACATGCTAAATTACAAGTCTAAATCAATTGTTGTTAATAGTTTCACTAGTTTGAAACAAACAAGAGTGGAAAATAAAACTCTAGCTTATAAAGTACTGAAATAGTATAATGACTTTCAGCCTCGATGAGACCAGAGATGTCAAAAGATAAGGAAGTAATAGAGGGTAAACAACCTTGAACTGGAACTAATATTCCCCAAACCAATCAAAATGAAATTGATGAGATCCAATTATCTCATGATCTTGTTCACCAATAAGGAGATAGGGTGTAATTGGTAGACGCTACAGACTTAATAAAATTGAGCCCTAGTAGCAAAACTTCTAATAACTTGTAACTATATTATTATATCTTTATATCCTTAAGATATTATTCCAGGTATCCATATGGACTGATCTCAACGTGCTACTCAATGCACGTAGTGGAATTTCTCTTGAAAAGATATTCAGAACAACAACCCTCAAAAACATTCTTCCTCTTGACTTCCATCAGGCATCTATTACTAGAATAGGTTGATAACTATTTTACGCAAATAATATACATTTCTTTTCAGGCACATCTATTATACTCTTATAAGAATAGTTGCTTATTGTTCTTTAATCATAGTTAAATATATATTACTAGGAAATCCTTACTTTTTCCCAGATATAACAACAATCAAAACTCAGCATATGGCATTATACTGACCAATTTCCAAGTTTAGAAGTTAATTAGATAATTTCTAGTTACCTTTAACTCAATCGATAGCTTTCAAAATTACTGCAACCTTCTTGCTTAACCAAAACTCACCCCAGATAATGTTGACGCCAATCGACAACTCAAAACTTATTACTGGCTTATTTACATTTCAGGATGTCTCCTTATTTACATTACGTTGACCGATAAGATATAGCTACCCGCATATACAGAAATTTAAAGATCACAAGTCAATCACTCACACTCAAGCATGCAATTCATATTTCTAGATAGATCAATGTAACTTGTATGTGGTATCTATTATTAATGCACCCAGTCTAACTGGATGAAACTGATCGATTAGAAATGATCAAATAAGAAATTCCCCTTGCGGGTTTTATATAGGATTGACGTTGGGTTCTCTAGCATGTAAACGACCCCAAGTTCCAGAAGGAAATTAACCCAAAACTAAACACAGATTTTGTAGACACCCATAATTATGCCCAAGCAATTTAAATTCTTAAATTACGCTAATTATCTCTCTTCCTATAAATTGGCGACATATCATCAAAATGACTCATCTTCTCTCCTATCATCATTAATTAATTACACTATGCTAATTAATTAAGTCACCTATCCAACTAATATCCTGATTAACAACCTTCCGTTAATTAATCACCCCTTCTATCTAGACTAATTAATTATTATTAATTAATTAGCTTTCCCTTTCATTTAACCAATAAATCAATATTTAATTGATTTAATCCCCTTCTAATAGCCTAAATCGTACTAATATTCCTCTAATTAGCTTCTATAAGCTTACATCTATCTATTAGTTAATCACCTTTGATTAATTAAAACATCCTCCAACTCCCATGACTTGCTAAGCATAAATTAAACCCTTTTAAAGTAAGGTTACCTTTTATAAAGCAACCTTATCCATTCCTAATCATGTTTTACCTTTATCCCACATGCAAAGGGATGAAGTGTTTTCTTTATCCATTGGGCTATATAAGGAGCCCTCCTTTTACCTTTATACCTACACCTACACTTATTGAGAAGAAAATGCAAAGCATATAGCAAAATAGACTAAAATATTTCCTTTGTTTTCTTGAGAGTTCATCATCTTGAAGAGTTTAAGCCTCTTTCCTAAGTGCTTAGGTCATATGGGAGGTGTCAAAAGGGTCTTGTAGCCCAACTTTGACAAGCCCTCATTCCTAGGTTCTTGGAATACCAAAGACAACCATTTTTTATTGCCATGGAGCCTACTTAGGTCCATTAATTTATTTATTGTTAGAGAATAGAGGATTTAGATGCTTAACATTATTAGTTTCAAAGTTTTTGTATATGATGAATGTTAGCATCTAATCTTCTTTAATTCTTATCTTGATGGTGCTTAGTAGTTTGTTTAACTCTTGCTAATTAAGGCTATTTAGGTGTTAGTATTTTAATCATATTAGCATTATTTTAAAAACAACACATGCACACATTTGGCACACCCGGTGGGACTTTCTCCATTATCCTTTGCACTTAATTTCAAGTTTTTGTAGTGAAGTTTCATTTTTGGTTACTAATCCTCTTTTACACATGTTGATCTAACCTATTTTTCTTAACTTGTTTTGTTGATTTTGCATGTGTTGAGTCTTTCTTGTAGGTATAGAGGAGGTGAAGTGCTGTCAAAATTGGAATTGATAAGAAAATTTCAAGATTTCATCATGTTTTCATTTTTAGAGCTTACTTTTTCATCATTCTACATGCTAGTTTTGTAAATTTCTTAAAAAATTTAAATTCTTGAGCATGTAGGTTAGTATTTGATAGTGCTGCGTCTTCTATTTACATATTAATGTGGTGGGTTACTGTAAAAATTAAATCTTGGCAAGAAAATTTTAAGATTTTGTCATGTTTTCATTTTTAGAGCTTACTTTTTCATCATTCTACATGCTAGTTTTGCCAATTTCTTGAAAATCTTAAATTCTTGAGTATGTATGTTAATGTTTGATAGTATTGAGTCTTTTATTCATATTAATGTGATGGGTTGTTGTCAAAATTTAATCTTGGTTAGAAATATTTTCCCATTTTGCAGATTAAGGGACGTTTTTTTTTTGACATTTTTTGAGTGTATGTCAAGTGCATACCCGTGAGCATAAGAGCATATGCGTAACCCATCTTCCGAAGGCCATAACTTTTTCTTCCGAACTCGAAATGAATCCATTTTTTTTTACGTTGGAAAGGTATTAAAGTTAAATATGAAATGAAAACATAAATTGATGCTTTATAGATATAGAAATTATAGGGTTATCTATTAGTTTAAAACTGGTCATTTTCTAATATGTCTAATGTTTTGATGAATGTTGTATTTCCATGCTTACTTGATTTAGAAAAAGCATGTGTATACTCTTCTCTTGCACCTTTTGGTGATATTGAGAATAGAAAACAAATTTTATCTCTATATTTTAAACATTGGGATTAAACTTAGAAATTTGATTATTCATTTTGCTTAAGGGAATGAACCTTTTACAAAGCATTTTTCAATGGTCCTTTGATTTGAAGTTTTCCATTTCTATATAGTTGGGATAAATTTTTTGTATGCTCTTATCTTAAACCTTAGGGTGATCTTGAGAATCAAAACCAAATTTAGTCTTCATTTTATAACATTTGGTAAATTGGAAACTTCATCTTTTACTTTTGGTTTAAGGGAAAGAACATTTATTATGATTTTTGTATGGTTCATTGATTGTAAAGCTTTTCTTTACTTTTTAGTTAGATTATTTGTTGTGTATTCTCTTCTCTTGCATCCTTGGATGATCTTGAGAATCAAAAGGAACTCTTAATCCTCTTTTAAATAATGTGATTTTCTTTGAGAACTACTAACGCTTGAGTGCAGGACCTAAAAACGCTTGTCAAAGAAAGGAGGAATCAAAACAAAGTAAACAAAAATACTAATATAGTTGTTATACAGGTTTCTACAAGGTGTTCAAGCAAACCACACCTAATTAAACAAGATAAAAAGAATAACATACTCAAAACACTATACTGTAGGTTTCAGAAAAGGGTATGTCCCTCTCTACTCAACTGGAACATAACTCCTTTGGCATAACGCCTTAAGCTACAACAATGGTGGTGGTTCCAAGAACCCCAAAGTAGTCCACGCAAGAGGGAACCTTGTGGATGAAATGGGAATTTCTCAGAACTACCAATTTGACTAATGATTCCTTTATGAGACAGAGTTACAAGTTATCCCTACATGACCCTTTTAAGTACACGATGGATGCATTTACCGCCCACTGTGCTTGAAGGGGGAAAAGTCGAGATACTCCCAAGATATTCAAGACTATTTGGGTAAATCGTTCCACTTGTGGATAGTCTTTGTAACACCTAGGACGAGAGAACCACCTAGGAAAATATACTTTTACCGGGAGCCCACTTTGACCATTCTAAAATAGTGTTGAGTTGTGAACCAACTTTTTATTGTGAAACGTGTGACACATTACTTTCGCTTAGTTTTTACTTTCCTTAGGGTGAGGCGAAATTCTGCCAAAGTGAAGCCAACATTTTTATCCCATTTTTGATTTGCTTCCTTCACATTCTTTTGACACTTTTTTGATGAGAAGGAGGGTGACTACCTTTGTGTTACCAATTGATTGTTTCTGCCACTTTTTTGTCCATTTATGCCCATCCATGTTTGCGGCTGGGTAAGTTAAACGTCTAAAGTGCACGGAGACGTATTCGTATCATTGGTGACCTTTGTGATCTTGATACCCATGTTAGGATCATCATCATAGTTAGGAATGATTCGTCATTTTATATCCCTTTGACATGTTATCTCATTTGCATTGTCTCAACATAATTAAGATACTTATGTCATGTTTCTCGTAAACATGATCTAAGTGTCTGTATTATGGCGTTACACTGCCCACATTTTAACACATCTTTAGTATACTTTTAATTAGTTTGATTTCAAACATTGTCCCAAATCTTGAAGGGTGTCACTTACTTTGTTGGTGTTGTTTCGATACCACTTTGACACTAATATCTCACTTCTCTGCAAATCTTGATAGATGTGTCCAATTGGTGTGGTTACGTAGCTTACATTTGTAAACCTCGCTCTTTAACATTTAGGCCTTATTGGTTGTTAAACTTGTCTTGGTATCTGTACGCTGGAAAAGCGACAAGTGAGCGTGGGAATCTACAAGTGACTCTTCCGCGCACCCGACTTCCCGAGGTCGTGCCGAGACAGCCGGTGGGGATGGAACACGGATAGACTAGTTAGGCAATCTAATGTCTTCGACACGCACTAATGGAATCTTCGAATCTAAGGCAAAGAAGGCCCTTCTATCCTGGACCGGTGTGATAGATCGATCAGCTAGGATGACTACTCGAAGGCTCCAATAAATATCGAGCTCTGGCGTGATTCGGTCTATGGGTTGCAGAATGCGTGGAAAATGACTTGGGATAGTTTCATGTATTTCTCCTGATAGGGTCATATGGTGAATATAGTCAATTCTATGGACGATTCTCTGGCCTAGTCCAAAATTCTCTAGCTTCGTTAGCAGTTATGTCTAGTAGGTATAACCGTTGAATGATGATAGGTGGAATCGGAGTGGATTGAAATACTAGTGTGCGTAGGCCAGTGTCTATATCTAATTCTCTTATGGATACGTTAGGCTGCGGGATTTGTGGATCATAACCATAAACTCTCGGTTGTTGTGGTCCTGTTATAGTCATGCGCGAGATCAAGTCCTAATCCCTAGTATCCAGTAATCGTATGCTTTCTCAGCCTCTATGTTTAGAATCAACAATTGTGTGATTTTCTCAGAATACCTCACAGGTGTTCTAGCAATCTTGAATTCTTAAGCTTGTATCTATGTCTGTGAGGGTGTCTCCTACGTCTGTCATTTGTGGAACTAAAGGATCACACCCAAATGTTTGTTCTCTTTCGAGCCCTTCTACAGTCATGTGGATGTTTTCTAGACAACTCCGTAGTTTGGGTGACTTGACCAAAATGTGTGTGCTTGGTCGTCTTCTATGTTTAACCCTCTTAAGCGAGACCTGACTGTTGGAAGTCTCGTTGTTGTTTGGAATACTTGTACCCTAAGGTTTTGGTCAATCGAGTTATTGCCACTATGAGATTGGATTTTGAGGCACGATTGGCTCGAAAATGTATTCTCTGGGCTCCCTAGGTCCCGCAATTTCATGCAAAAAGTGATAGAAATAAAGCAAAATACAATAAAGCAAAATCTAAGAATACTTCTAACATCTATGACTTCTTTTTGTATTTTTCTGGCAATTTATAAGAAAGCAACTATTTAAGATTTTTAAAATGACAATTAAACTAATAATTTAAAACAAACAAAATAGCCGAGTGTAGCTATTTATTTGCAATGTGCAATTTCGTATATCTATTCTAAACAACGAAACAACTAATCTATCTGCAAGATTCTTGATCCTACCTCAGGAGTGAGGAGTGAATCATAGTTTCTCAAAAACTATCAATCCCCACAGCTTCCCTGGTAATATCGAGAATGGAAATAATTGAAAATAAAGTGATTAACTACTCTATTTGATAAGTTCTAACTAAAAATTTGAAAGCTAGAACCTGGATTTCGCAGAACAGTGGCGAATCCGCTGGTGTGTGTGATCTTGTCCCCTCAGTGTGATCTCCTCGTTCCTTGTGCTCACGTGAATCTAGAAAAGCGTGTAATGCTTGCGTCAACAGGAATAGATATTTGGATCAATGGAAAACCTTCAGAATGTAGACAGAATAGAATGCGGATAGGAGAGGGATAGCGCAAGAGTACAGAGCTTGGCTTATGCAATTCCTAGCGGGGTCTACTGCGAATCATGCAACAAAATGCGTCCAGAACCTGAAACTAATCTGTATGAAGAGAAAAACCTGCAACTTTAATGGCTGCCTAAACTATTCTATTCCAAAGCAATAACACTATTTGCACAAGTTGGGTCTGTGGCTTACCAATAGCTGAGCAATGTAACCAAGCATGTAAAGGCTTTAAACTATCAAACTTAAACAAACTAAAAAGGCTGAACTACTGAAAATGGTGAGGTTGAAACAAGAAATGAGGGGCCACAAATAATGTTTGCACTTTCACAAGTTGGATATGTGGCTTACCAGCTGCAACACAAGACTATACTACTTGCACAAGATGGGTTTGTGGCTTACCAGCAGCAACACAAGACTATACTGAACCTACAAATAAACTATGCTACCAATCCTAAACAAACTCAAAAGACCACAGCACTGAAAATAAGAAGATTGGAATGAAAAAAATGGTGGCCCTTTTCTTGAGCACAAGCCAAGCACTTATAGGAATTCCATCACCCAAAAATCAAACACAAACTGAACTCCTAAACAATAAACAAAGGAAAAACACTATTCCAGGGGACCAAAAACATAAATGCATGCTCAAGTCGGCAAGAAAAGCTGGTGAAACGTCGAACTTTGCGTGTGTTTTTCAAACACACGTTCGGAAAACGCGTAAAGGACCGCCGCCCGCCTGTGGCGGCATTCTAGACCGCCGCCTGCTGTTGGCGGCGGCGGTCACAAGACCGCCGCCCTGCAGGTGGTGGCGGTTGCCATCAAGACCAAAAAGCTAAGAGAAACGAGGAAAAAAGGGGAAAAAAAATCACGCGGTGGCTAAGCGGGGCATGCGGGATGTTAACGCATATCCGTAAAGCTTCTCTGGATCCCGAACACCTTGCGAAGAGACCTGTATCATCATTGGGGCATTTATTACACCGTTCCACAATACAGTACCTTACAATTTTGGGTACGTACAGTATCCTTTGATTAGGATTCACATCTACCCTTTGTTAATATTTACGCCTTGTTCATTTTGAGCTTGACATAAATATTGATGTTGTGTTGATCATCTTTGCATCACATTTTCATATGGTGTATTTCCTTGTTGATTGGCTTTGTGTTTCACACTTGCATGATTGTTCCTTGTGATTATTCATTCAGAAAACTTATTTTCTAGGAAAATCCCTCTCGATCTCATCGAGATTACGTCATCACAATGTCTATTTTCCTTAGACCTTCTTCGAGAAAATCATGCACACATCTCCATACTTACACAATGTCTAGCTGGTTGTCCTTATGCTACCCAAATCGACATGTCACTTCCTTCCTTTGAAGGATTTCCATCACACTATCTAGATCTAGAAATTTGTGCTTAAAATAACGCTAAAAATGACTGACTATCGCATGATTCCCCATACTTACAAAAATATGAAACCTAGGTTTATCAATTCAAATCAAAATATTCTCATTATAACTCAATTGTGTTTGGTTCTTTTGTGCTAGAGAGCTCATACGGGTAACTCGTTCCCCACCTTCATCTCATAGTCAGTGGTATGATTTGAACACTTCTGATCCAAATTATTATTTGAGTTCCCCCCACTCTTCTTCTAATTATAATCCAAAAATTTCCTCTTCTTCTGAGGATTCCAATCTAAATATTTCCTCTAACTCTTCTGATGATTCAGATCCAAAATACTATTCAGATTCAGCTAATTCGACTCCTAAGTCATCTAATGTGACTCCTATGTCATGGTCCTCCCTTTCTTCATAGGACTCCTTTTATCAGTCACCTTTATGACGTCTTCTTCCTTTGAAGATACGTGTGACTCCAAATCCCTCCAATCAAATATCTAATACAATTATTGAATCATGGTCCTCTCTTTGTTTGCAGAACCCTTATTATTATTCATCCGATGCGATTCTTGAATCATGGTCCTCCCATTCTTCGCAAGACCTTCTTCATCAATCACCCTTAAAAGTCTTCCTCCTTTGAAGATTCATGTGACTCAAATTCCTTCGATAAAAACGTCTGAATCGAACCATGTGTCACAATCTACAAACTTTGGACTTAATCCTACTATTTTACATATGACATACCATTGTATAGGTAGGTCCACACCACCTTATTCTACTCCCGAGACATCTAGCTACACATCTTCTTCATCCCCCACATCATTTTCTTCTATCAATCATCATCAAAAGTATTCTAAGTCTTCCATACCAATTGGATCTCTTTCTTCTAATCAACCCCTGGTGGTTGATCAACAACTCATACCGATTGATCTTTTTTAGAATGAAGAAACAATCAGGGCATTTATAGGGGCATATGATGATATTCCTTTAGTAGATTACGAGAAAGGATTCTCTTTAGACTTTGATGCGTCTACATATTGTGAGGAAAAGGTTTATTCCTTTTATCAAGAAACAGAGGAAGAGCCTCAGGTCATGCAACTTGACCCTCCTCTTATTCTTCCATCTTCACATTCTTCATTATGTGATGAAACTCCTTGGTCTTGCATTGATCCATGGCCTATCTTCTCATCATCAAATAACTTTTTTTCTATCATAATTCCTCAATCACAATCTCTTATGGGGTCAATGTCAAGTAGCCCTTCATCTTCATCTAGGTGTGGGTCACCTTCTAGCAGCCCTCCCTCTACTATTTGTGGGACATTTTCGAGTAGTCCACTATCTTCTATTCTTGGGGTACATCCAACTAGCCCCTTATCTTCTATGTATGGATCACCCCTAGGTATTCCATCATCTTCTATTCTTGGGCCACATCCTAGTAGTCCATTATATTACATCTATGGCTCACGCCCTAGTAGCCCTTATTCTTCTATTCTTGGCCACATCCTAGTAACCCTTCATCTTCTATCTATGGGTCACATCCTAGTAGCCTTTCTTTTTCTATTCTTGGGCCACATCCTAGTAGCCCTTCATCTTCTATCTATGGCTCACCTCCCTATAACCCATCTTCTTCAATCCTTGGACCGTATCCTTTCATCAATCACATCATCCTTCTACTAATGATGACCGGGAGGCAAGCCCACCATGACGCTGGAAAAGTGACAAGCGAGCGTGGGAATCTACAAGCGACTCTTCCGCGCACCCGACCTCCCGAGGTCGTGCAGACAGCCGGTGGGGATGGAACACGGAGAGACTAGTTAGGCAATCTAATGTCTTCGACACGCACTAATGGTATCTGCGAATCTAAGGCAAAGAAGGCCCTTCTAACTGGACAGGTGTGATAGATCGATCGGCCTAAGATGGCTGCTCGAAGGCTCCAATCTATATCGAGCTCTGGTGTGATTCGACCTATGGGTTGTGGAATACGTGGGAAATGACCCGGATGGTTTCGTGTATTTCTCCCGATAGGGTCATACGGTAAATATAGCCAATTCTATGGACGCATTCTGCGCCTAGTCCGCAATTCTCTAGCTTTGTTAGTTGTTGTGTCAGTATGGATAATTGTTGGATGATGATAGGTGGAAGCGGGGTAGATTTGGAATACAAAGTGTTCGTAGACCCGATGTGTCTATATCTAATTCTCCTATGGATAAACTAGGTTGTGGGATTTGTGGATCACAACCGTAAACTCTTGGGTGTTGTGGTCTGTTATGGTCATACACGAGATCAATTTCTAATTCCTAGTATCCAGGAATCGTATGCCTTTTAAAGCCTTCTATGTTGTAATTAGCAATTGTGCGATTTTCTCGAGAATACCTCACAGGTGTTCTTGCAACTTGGATTCTTAGGTGGTATCTATGTACGTGAGGGTGTCTCTGCATCTCTTTGGGAATTAAGGATCACACCGAATGTTTGTTCTCTTTCAAGTCCTCCTACAGTCATGTGTATGTTTTGTAGGATAACTTTGTAGTTTGGCTGATTTGACCAAAATGTGTGTGCTTGGTCGTCTTCTATGTTTAACCCTCTTAATCGTGACTCCGACTGCTGGAAGTCTCACTGTTGTTTGGAAGATTTGTATCCTAAGGTTTTGGTCTATGCCGGTTATCGCCGCTATGAGATTGGGTTTGAGGAATACGATTGGCTCGAAGATGTATTCTCTGGGCTCCTAGGTCCCGTAATTGTCATGCAAAATGGAAATAAAATAACTATGATAAAGTGAAATCTAAGAATACTTCTAACATTTACTACCTCTTTTTGTATTTTTCCGACAATTTATAATAAAGCAACTATCTAAACTATTTAGAATTTGACAATTAAACTAACAATTTATATAACAGACAAAATAGCCGAGTGTAGCTATTTGTCCGTGCAATTTGGTATATTTATTCTAAACAATTAAGAACTAATCTATCTGCAAGGTTCTCGATCCTACCTCGAAGTGAGGAATGAATCACGAGTTTCTCGAAACTATCAATCCCCATGACTTCCCCTGGTAATGTCGAGAATGGAAATAACTCGAAATTAAAGCAATTAACTACTCTATTTAATAAATTCTAATTAAAACTTTGAGAGCTAGAACCTGGATTTCGCAGAGCGATTGGCGAATCCGCTAGTGATCTTGTCCCCTCGAGTGTGATTTCTTCGTTCTTTGTGCTCACGTGAATCCAGAGAAGCGTGTGATGCTTGCGTCAACGGGAATAGATATTTGGATTGATAGACAAATTTCAGAATGCGAGATGGAATAGAATGCGGATAGAGAGGGATAGCGCAAGAGTACGGAGAGCTTGGCTTATGCAATTCCTAGCGGGGTCTCTGCGAATCATGCAACAAAAGCGTCGAACACTGAGACTAATCTGTATGAAGAGCAAAACCTGCAACTTCAATGGCTGCCTAAGCTATTCTACTCTAATGGATTAGATAAAACAGCAATCTGTTTGCACAAGATGGATTTGTGGCTTACCAACAAGAATACAAGACTAACTTTGCGCACAAGATGGGTTTGTGGCTTACCAACAGCAATACAAGACTAACACCGCTGCACAAGATGGGTTTGTGGCTTACCAACAAAGCAACAACTAGCACAAGGTGCAAATGAAACTAAGCTACCAATCACAAATAAACTTAAAAGACCACAGCACTAAAAATAGGAAAGTTGGAATGAAAAATGGTGGCCATTTGCATATGCTCAAACCATGCATTTATAGGAATTCAAACAACCAAAAACCAAATCCAAACTGAACTCCTAAACAATAAACAAAGCAAAAACACTATTCCAGGGACCAAAAACATAAATGCATGCTCAAGTCGGCAAGAAAAGTGGTGAAGCGTGATATTTTGCGTGCGCTCCGTCAAAAGCACGTTCGAAAAGCGCGAAGGACCGCCGCCTGCCCAGGCGGCGGTTCTGAGGACGCCGCCTGCAGGCGGCGGTTTCGCCATCCTTGAAAGCTAAAATGCTAAGGAAAGAGGGAAAAAAAGATAAAACAAAGCACGCGTGGGGCTAAAGCGGGGCATGCGGGATGTTAACGCATGTCCGTAAGGCTTCTGGATCCCGAACACCTTGCGAAGAGACCTATATCATCATGGGGCATTTATTACACCGTTCCAAAGACATACCTTACAATTTTGGAGTACGTACATATTGCCCCCTCGGAGAAGCGTTTTAGCCATGAAGAGGCGTAAACGGTGGGTCGAGTATGGCTGTCCGAAATGGGAAGTTAGAATTTATACCTTACACGCCAGTGTGTTGAAATTACGCCATCCAAGATTCCCGCTACCTGCAAAATGAAAAGAGAACTCAAGCGCAGATAGATATAATAATTCGGAAAATAAACACTAAAATAATAGGGAAGGAGGACGTACCGTTTGTGCGAGGATAAGAACTTACCTCCGTTGGCGCTCCGAACTCGCGAAAAATATTTTTAAAATGAAACGGCGCTATATATATAAAAGTGGGCCCGTTTTCCTATTCATTTTGCGCGGATTGATTTGATTGATTTTGAGCTCGGGACCCACGGTGACGGTTTCTCACGCGAGTAGAGTCAAACGTCATGCGGTGAGATAGTGATCATGCCTCCACGTGCGGAGCCACCCCGCGAGATCACGAGTTGGTTTTCTTTCATTTTGTGTTTTTCCCCTTCAATTTTGAAATGCTAAATTTGTTGCAATGGGGGTTATTTTTGAAAATGTTTGGTTGAAAGGGTCCATCAGGGGGCGCCTCTTTGGGTAGGCCCCATTTTTGCTTTAAATGGCGTTTTTGCAATTTTTAGGTGTTTTTGGCTTAAAAGGCCGCGTGGGTTTTCGGACCACGACCGCCGCCCTGGCGGTGGCGGCGGTTACCTGACCGCCCGCCCGATCGGGGCGGCGGTTCTGCGACCGCCGCTTTTAAGGCGGCGGTTACAAACCGCCCCCTGCAGGCGGCGGTTTTGCATGAGAATGCAAAAGAGCTTACTTTGAAAGTTTCTACTTGTATTTTTAGCATTTTTACATGCTTTTATGCTTCTCTTTATATTGATCGGATACTAACACTCCGTTTTGCGTGTTTTTGGGTGTATGCGGGCCAAAGAGGAGTACATTAGATGGAGCCAGGGAGAGAGAGTGACTGCACCGGGGTTTTGGATGCCCTCTCGGCAGATGAGGAGGACACTTTGCAGAGGGCGGGTATATTGCGCATATCGCGCGTGCCCCATGTCGCACCTTCCGGTCACATCCTATGTGACTTATTTTCATCTTGGGATGCAGATCGGAACACCTTCCGACCGCTGCCCAGGGTCCGTGGCGAGTGGACCATTACTTTGGAGGACGTCTATCACATTGCACGGGGTCCCGATCATCGGGAGGCGGCTTACATTAGAGACCGCAGCTCACGGGCACAGATTGCACGGTGGGCGACTTATATGGGAGATGCGGCCATATCTACGGGGCCGAAGAAGGAGTGCAGAGTCGATCCATTCCTTCTTTGCCTATCCCCATCTTTCGACAAGGCCATTATGGGGATCCTTGCCTCGAGGCTCATCGGGACAAGGAGGAGGGATACATTGCTATCTTGTTGGGGTCCCATCATTGCACAGATAGAGGGACATGGCCGGAAGTACGCACAGGGCGAGACATTTGGGGACCACCTACCATGACTTATACGGGGTGGTCCGATTACAGGGGGCAGTCTCGAGCCACCCCACTCTAGTTATGAGTTGGGTATATGAGCGATTCATTCCATATGGCAGAGAGTGGAGGTAGCAGATCCGGGCGGTGAGGGCAGCCCGATGGTCGGATATGTCGTGCCAGAGCCCCTCACTAGCCTGGCCGTTGCCTTTACTATAGCAGACATGGAGGCCACACCATACAGCTCATGGCGGTATGGGGCGAAAAGACTATGACATTGGTCTCTGCTCCATCACGGGGCAGCTTATTGGACCGTGTGGGACGGGTGGAGGTGCATCCCTTGACGCAGGTTCCTCGGCAGTTTGGCCTCCCATATGTGGCCATGCTTCCTCCAGTGGCACCGATTTATAGATGGTTCGGGAGGCTAGAGGAGGGCCAGAGGCCGTGGTTGGACAGTGGTTACCCCGGCATTCCTATTGCAGCCGGGGGATTGTTCGGCCTAGAGGGAGAGCCGGTGCACCTCGTGCACCTTTACTTGGATTGCTGCAGTCCCACCCATAGCAGTGGCGACCCTATAGATATTGACTCCGATTCGAGGAGTATACGGAGAGGAGGGTCGGAGGAGCAGACGGACGAGAGCGATCCTGAGTGGCATGATACTCAGGATATTCTGCGGGCAGAGAGGGAGGAGGAGAGTGCAGAGAGAGAGACCGTGGCTTCTGAGGAGCCACTCTCCCGAGGCCATGGTGGAGATGATGAGTCCGTTGTGGGGCGCCATGTTGCCCCAACTACACAGGAGCAGCCCCTCAGTCGGCAGCGGCATCAGCAGCAGTCCTGGCCCTGGCGACCCATCTTGGAGGCCTGGTGATCCGAGTAAGTTATCTTCTCCTCCTCTCGGTGCTTGTTTGGTTTGTTTAGGATTTGTTTGAATGTTAACTCTCCTTTTGTTTGTATTGTGCATATTTTAATCTCCTCTCTAGTTTCTAATTCGCTTTTTCTTTCCTTGTTTTGCAGAGCGCCGCGAGTGGCGGGATCTAATCCGTAGGGTATGTATTGATTCTCTCGATGATCCCTATGGATAAGACCCGTCATGAGCTATCTCTGTGGATGCCGGGAGCCCTCAAGCACGGCGGAGCATACCGACGTCTTCGCTCCCGTTTGGCATGTGGCAAGATGGTGTCAACTCTCCGTACGAGTTGGCGAGGCTATAGGACAGCCGAGCGCCTTATGAGGAGCCGCTCTCGGCGAGACCACTCTGCTCCCAGGGACCCCGAGCCCTCCGTCCATTCGGAGCGCCGGGCCAGCGTGAGTCCTAGACGAGGGCGCGCACCTTGGCCGGGATCACGCGGGGTTGAGAGGCCACTTGGCTCTCTGTATTTGTATTCTAGAGATTCTTTGTATATTACGGGCTCTTTGAGCGTTTTGACCATGCCTAGCGCATGATGGCATTGTATATAAACATTGATTATTTATATATATGCATCGATTTTGGATCAAATTTGTCACTCGTGCTCTTCTTTCTATTTCGATTGCTTTGTGTATACTACGATGTATGTTTTATATGATTTCTAGAATGTATGCAATGGAAAGCAGATGATGCAAATGTTTGCTTTTCTTTTCATGATCTTTGATATATGATATTGTAGATATCTTGTGATCTTTGAGTCGTAGCTTCTGTAAGCAATTTTAGATACCTCATGCTTGTTTTGGCGAAGTGATGAAAATAAACGGTAAGATGAGCAAATAAACTTGCCCCACTCCTAACTCCACGCAACCAGTGGGATGCGAGGGCTCATCACCAAGAGCCAAGAAGGGCGCAAGTTATGAAGAATTGTGAAACGATAGTGACGAAAGACAGACGAAGCTTTGGTGGAACCAAATTGGAAGCTACAAGCTTACTCTCACCGAATGACTTCAAGTTTTGGGTGAGACTGCCTTGCGGTTTATCTAGACTTAGACCCGTAGATGGCCACATAGTAGACAAAATCTGGTTCCTAGGATTTTTGACTCTCTTGGAATTTTGAACATCCGATTCATTTGTTTTTGACTCAAAGTTTGAATAATTTGTTTATGACCTTTTCACGTTTGCATTGTCTAGAGGACCCCCTACACTTTGCCCCATGCTACTAGTAAGAAGCATGGGTTTATCACCGTGGGCAAGGCATGGCGAGTAAGGGCATTTCCATCCTTTCCCAACCCTACGTCACTAGTAAGAGACGCAAGCTCATCACCGAAGGTTGGTTGGGCAGGAAATGTGTAAATGTAAAATTTTTTCTCTTGATTAACGTTTGACTTGTTTATTTGAGTAAAATGTCGGTATACGTTTACTTCCAAAGAGATGTAGATATATGGGATAGATGTGACACCATGAAGCTTCAGTAATGGACCATAGGCAAGATACTTATTTTAAGAAGAAACCGAGGTGAGAACAAACTTGAAGATCTGGTATGGTTACCGTTAGGGCTTCGTCATGTCTGATTTTATTTGATAAAAGATTCCAAGATGATTGATGATATCATAAAATGGAGAGATATGATTAGAAAGCCTATGCCAACAACATCATGAGTTTGTAGTGAATTACTTTGAGAATAGATTCTTTGATCACGGTTTGTGTAAGGGCAAATGGACAAAATGATCCTAATCTATATGAGAATGCAATGTAAATAGTTATTTAAGCCTTAGCCACTTATGCGTAGAAACGTTTGAGGTGGAGGGAATTGACTGTTTCGCCAAACTCCTCACCTTCTAGTGTGCATAAGAGGTATGCGCCATTTCCGTAGTCTTTCATGACTCGGTATGGGCCCAACCATTTGGGCGGAATTTCCTTCCTTCGCTGGTTTTCTTATCGATCCATTTGTCTAGCCTTAGAACTAGATCGCCTTCGTATATCTCACGTTCGTAGACTTTCTTGTTATCTTTGCCCGGCACATTCGGTCGGCATAGACTCTATGTCGTTGTTCGGCATCTAGCCTAGTTTCATCTAGGCTTTCTAGTTGGGAAAGACGTGCTTCTTTGTAAGCATCTTCATCTAAAATCCCTTGTAGTGAAATGCGGAGACTGGGGATTTCAACTTCGAGTGGGAGAACTGCTTCTGACCCAAATACCAATGAGAAAGGAGTTGCTCCTGTTGGCATTCTTATCGAGGTTCGGTGGGCCCACAAGGCCGGGTACAACTTCAAGTGCCAATCTCGCTTGTTTTCTTTCACCGTTTTGAGGAGAATGGCTTTCAACGTTTTGTTTGTTGCTTCAGCCTGCCCATTGGCTTGGGGATAATATAAGGAAGCCGTATGATGGCTTATTTTGAACTTACTGCATAGCTCACGAACTTCTTCGTTTTTGAAAGAAGTTCCATTATCTGAGATAATGATTTGTGGGATACCGTACCTGCAAATGATTTGGTTTAGAATAAACTTGGCGATTACTGAACCAGGTACAGTGGTAAGAGGCATGGCTTCTACCCATTTGGTAAAATATTCAGTGGCCGTAATTATAAAATTGTGGCCGTCTGTGGATGAGGGAGAGAATTTCCCTATCAAGTCTAGGCCCCATGTAGAAAAGGGCCATGGAGTAGCGTTTGGTTGCAGAGTTTGTGCCGGCATGTGGATCTCATGAGAGAATTCTTGGCATTTATGGCACTTGCGTCATAAACTCTATTGTGTCGTGTCGCTCTAGAGTGGGCGAGAGAAATAACCCATTCGGTGTATTTTCCGAGCGGTGGCGTGGCCGCGAAATGGCCTCCACATACTCCCCTGTGAGATTCAAAAAGAATTTTCTTAGATTCTTTCGTGTCAACACATCTTAAGAGCATTCCATCGAACGCCTTTCGATAGAGAACTTGCTCTATAATGACATACTTAGCTACGATAATGCGTAACCGCCTTCTTTGTTGCGGTGTAGCTCCTTAGGATACCTATGGTCTACTGATATAACTAATGATATTAGCGTACTCAAGGGCACTCGGATATAGCAGGTCGAGTTTCGACGTAGTACACGCACTCATCCGGAAAATTCAAATCTACTAGATCTCCCCCATCTAATGGATTATCATTTAACCAATCCGCAATGATTTGTCCTTTAACCGACTTTTGGTTTACAAAAGTCAATTCGAACTCTCCCATTAAGGTTATAAAACGCCCTGACTTTTTTTTTGGACAAGGATCTTGTGTGAGAAAAGTCCGTAAATGGTCTGTCTTTACTATGACTTTCGTTTCCTGATTTAACATGTAATGCCTTAGGCGTTTGGTTGCGAAGACTATGGCGAGACATTCTCGCTCCGCTTGTGTATAGCGCGTTTCATAGTCGAGCAGTGTTCGCTAATGAAGTAAATGGCACGTTCCTTTGTCATCGCTTCTTCGGGCCAACATATAAAGGCAATGAGACGTTGGTAGCTCGTGAATATAGGATTAAAGGGCGATCCAGCTTAGGCGGCATTAGCGTAGGTGGTGATAACAAGAAACGCTTGACCGCATTAAAAGCTTCATTGCAATCTTCGGTCCAATCAATGCTATAATCTTTCTTGAGTAAGTTGTTGATTGGATGAATGGCGAAACTTAGATCCGGGATGAACCTCCGGATTGCACCTAATTTTCCGAGAAATGATCTCGATTCGATTCACTTGAAGGTGGGACCATTTCAAGGACAGCCGAATTTTGGTTGGATCAACATCGATTCCCGTGACGATATGATGTAACCTAGAGCTTTCCTCCCGTTACACCAAAGACGCATTTTTCGGGTTTAGAGTAACCCATTCTATTAGGCGTGAAAGAATGATACGGAGAACTTCAGGGATGATCACAACGCTCTTTAGCTTTGCCAATAAGTCATCTACGTAAGATTCCACAATCTTATGAATTAGATCGTGGAATATGTATGTCATGGCCCGTTAGTACGTAGCTTTTGGCGCTTTTAAGACCGAATGGCATAACCGCGTAGCAATAGGTTCCCAAGGAGTTATAAATGTAGTTTTAGCTTGATCCGCTCGGATATTCTCGATTTGATTATATCCCGAGAATCCATCCATGAGGGACAAAAGTTCGAAACCAGCGGTTGCATCAACGATGACATCGATAGATGGTAATGGGAAGTCATCCTTGGGACATGCTTTATTAATGTCCGAAAATCTATGCAGATGCGTATTTTCCATTCTTCTTGAGAACGGGAACGATGTTAGACACCCATTGAGAGTAGTCAACTCGGCTTGATGAATCCTACACGAAGGAGTTTCATTACTTCTTCTTTTACCATGAGAGCTACTTTGGGCTTCATAGGTCTTGATTTTTGTTTAATCGGCTTTGATCATCGACCTAGTGACAAGGTTGTGTACCGCAATGTGGGGTGCGACTCCCGTCATCTTTTTGTAATTAAATGCAAACGCCTTCGATGTTCTTTGAGAACTTGAGTATGTATTTTCACTTCTTCCGGTGTTAGTGAAGAACCTAATTTCAATATCCTTGGCTCATCTTCCGTCCGATGTTGACATCGATCGTTTCTTCAATTAAAGAGGCGTTGCCCTCTTCGAACTCAGTGGCGCAAAGTGTAAGTCTAAGTCATCCCCGTTTTCTATCGCATATATGCTAGGTCCCTTTGTGGGGAAAATGCATTACTGAGGATTTCCGAAATGGGAAGACGAGTGTGGAATCGGGGATAAATCTAGCATGTGATAGAGAGATGTAATGCCGCGTAGGCATTTAAATAATCTAAAGTATCGTTGCGTCATTCCCAACATGGTCAGGGATCGTGGATTCACTTCCACTAGAAAGAGGGTTTATCATTGTTTTTATTAATGATTCGTCACGAATGGATACCTTGTGAAGTGAGTGTCTTCTAATTCATTGCTTGGAGTAAAGCGTGACGCTGAAGTCGCTTATTGAGTCGGCGAGGGAGATTTTCTCTCGCGGTATAGCTTCAATGGATATGAAGTTAAATGTTTTACTTAAGTCTAACACAGCGTTCTTATAAGGTTGCAAGTGTTCGGCTTTAGTTTCATATACTTCTGACACTTGGTTTGCCACTAATTGTGAGTCCCCTAAAACTCTGACATCATCTATACCAATTCTTTTGGCTAAGGTGAGACCGAGGAGGAGAGCTTCGTACTCAAGCACCGTTGTTTGTGCATTCGAAATTTAGCTTGAAGGCGAATGGGATGACTTTTCCTTCGGTGAGGTAAGAATTATACACGCCTCGGCTCCGTAACGGCACCTAGCCCCATCAAAATGGAGGGTCCAATATTTAGCCGGGAATACAGGGGTGGGGTGTCTATTGTGTCGTCAGGCATTCTATCTCAACCATGCAGAGATCTTCCATTGGTAGAGAGCCGACCCCTAGGGAATATCCTATGCTCGCCGAATCAAAAGGTAAGAACATTGGTAAATCTTGTTCTATTAATTCGACGATTTTGCAAAAAGTCCCAAGTGATACGGTTTCTTTAGTTTTACCGCCAGAATTGGGTTTTTTTGGCTAAGCCGACGGTTTCAAGGTCCGTCGTAGGTACCAACTTTTCTTTTGACTTTGAGTCGGTGGGTTTATTAAGTTGGTTTGTTGGTAGTTCAAATTATGAATGCACTCCTGGTCTTTTCTTTAAATCAGCCAGGTGTACATCAAATGGCTTTGGATCACCCTTGGCCACAAATACCTTTCCCAGATGCAAGAATCTTATTTCTTGGAATAACGTAGAAGGGATTGCCTTCATGCGGTGTATCCATGGTCGGCCGAGGATCATATTATAATTGGTTTCTCGATCTATAATATAAAACTTGGTTAGGATTGTTTTAGGCCCCAAGGTGACCGGTAGTATTATAGTCCCTATCGAAGTGGCTTTAAGGCTATCATAGCCTCTCAAGGTATTTCGAGTAGTGGAACAGTTTGTTTCACCATATCCAAGCTTTTGGAGGAAAGAGAAAGGGACTATGTTGACCGCAGCCCCATCGTCAACCATTGCCGTTTTACATAATTATTATAAACTCTGTACTTGCAAGTGTAATTTGGATCGCCTCGGCGTGCGATTTCAGCTGTCTGTAGGCATTTTACCTATTTCGAATATGAATTCGATATCTCTATCCGTCGTGTCCAGGAGGATAAACGTCAAAGTCTATGTGATTTACTTGCGCTTCCGGCGGTGGAGTGATACTAACTAAATGACCCAAACCTAACGCCTCTAAAAGAGCAGCAGCCGTGAGCAGGGGAGTTCTTTAGTAAGTCAAGGAATGAAATATGCGAAAAGGTTTTTGTTAGATCATTAATCGGATCGTAAGCACCCATGGAGGCTTGGCTACGGTTTGCTGGATATTATCGTTTTCCGGTGAATGGCTTGGACTTGGTTGAGAGAAATACTCTCGTGTCCCTCGTAATTGCTTCAACGGGTAATTCGGAGTCTAACTCCACTAATCCAACTACCTTAGGTCGTGGTTGACTTCCTAGTTGTGGTGCAACTAATGGATTTAATGAGGTCGAGGCCTCGTGATCATTGCTTCTGTTATTGCCCTTGTTTGTTTCAGTTGATTTCAACCTATTGCTATCATGATTAGGAGTGGATCATTAAAGATCTTGAGAGGGGCATTCGAGGAGAAAGCGCCCGCCAAGGTACTGGCCATAGTTGGTAACATAGGATCTCGCTAAAAACATATCCATAAAGAATTGTTTTGTTCGTTCGCTTGGCAAGCGTTGCATGAACTTGTTATAGTCACGACACGTTCTAGTGTCATGACCCCCGAATTTTGTGGAAGCCACAATAAGAATTAGGGTTGTAATTCCCGTTTTGTTGATTTGGAGTATATTGTGGCCTAAAATTCCGATCAAACTGTTGCCTATTAGGACCAAAGTTTTGTTTCGGGTTTTGACTTTGGTTTTGATAACCAAAGGAGTTTTGGCTTGGTCCTTGATCGGATTTCGCCGTTGTTGTTGTTGTGGATTATTAAAATCCACCGTATTATTGACCGCTGGGGTAAAATTGTTGTTTCGTTGATTGTTTGTTTGTGATGGAGTATTAACAATATTTACCCTCTTGGGCTGGTCATCGATTACCCCATCCGTTGTTACCCCACGATTCTTGTTAAGGATTTTGGGTCCTTGATTGACATTTGTGAGAGTTGTAGTGTTTTTGCGTGGAGGTAGTTAACCTCCCGTTTTCTCCATACGTTTTACGACCACTATCTATTGCGCTTGGTCTATGCGTAGAGCACTCTCAAGTACTTCATCATAAGTCTTTAGTGGGAACTTCTGGACCTCTTCCTTCACTTCTCTCCGAGAGAATGAAGGAACAAATCGCATAATTCCATTTGATCCATGTTTGGAGCGCTTGCCGAGGAATAGAGGACTCGTGCGCCACCTTTGGATAAAATGGGACAATTCATTATGCTCTTGCTTGATGTGCAAGAATTCCCTAATTCCTGTCCTTAATAGTTTGTTCATGTCGAAGGCTTTGATGAATTCAGACACGAGTTGTTTGAACGAATGTATGGAAGCCTCGGGTATTCTCAGTAATACCAATCGAGAGCAATGCCTTCTAATGTCTTGGGAATATTTTGGCAACAACTCCGTCCCATGGGAGTAATTCCCGGATGGCTGTAGCATATGCCTTGATATGTGCATTCGGATCTCCCTCTCCTTTGTACTTAGGCAAGTCGGGAAGAGGTCTTGGAAGCATGAGGCTTCATATGGTGAAATCTAGGGGCTCCTTCAAGTATTCTCGAATAAGTCCCTATGCATACGCCTCAACCATTGACGGTGCTTGTTGAGGAAGTGGTGGAATAGGTTGTTGATACGGCATAGCGTATGTGTTGGCAGGGGCGTAAGGAAGCCCTTGCGCTTGAGTAAACATGCCCGGGGATGAATACATGTCCCCTTGTGGTGATTTGGAATACATGTTTAAATACGATGGAGTACTATCCAGAATGGATTGCTCTCGTATTGACTAAGAGGAATAGTGCCAGTATTAGTGGGCCTTGCTAGTGTTTGGTGTTGATATTGAGGAGGCATGCCTAACGTGCCTACTCCCGTGAGGAGATCCGGGCCGACTGAGTGGTATGGAGGATTGGGACTTCTGTTTGTATGAACGGGGATTTTGATTTGCTTGAGCCGGTTCAATCCTCTCACTCTTTCTACCAATGTTGAAATGACTTCATTTGGGGTAGCCACGGTATTTTGCCCGAGTGGCGTTTGTTGTATATTTTGATGTTGTAAAGGCATATGATATCCTGTCATAAACCGATCGCTATCTTGCCAAGTTTCTCCGGAGTATTTCCCGTATGTATGCAGGTATTTTCTTGAAAAGAGACTTCGGGTTGTATTTGCAAACCTCCTATAGGTGGGTACATTCCCCAGGAGTGTTGTTCACTCCTAGGATAACGTGTTGATCGCCCATCATCTAAGGCTAAGTATGGATCGATTGCCTACTAATTTGTGGTCTAAGTAACATTTGAGGAGATGAACTAGATTCTCCAGTAAGCGTCATATTGTTGGAACCGAAAGTTCCATTTGTTGGATTCGAGGGGTTTGAACTAGCTCCTCAGTTTGAAAAGACGAACTATATCTCGATTCTTGGGGTTTGTGTTGACAATCGATTAGTTGAATAGTTGTCACCCCATACCGAGAGTGAGGGTGATGATTCCCTATTTTGTTGGGCGTAATATGCCTCAAGGCCCAAAAGGGCCTCGCCGTATGCATCGAATCCCGACATATTCGGGGTATATGAATACCCGCAGAATAATGGGAAGAAACGAAGGTGATTTGAGAGAAGATGAAACTTCTCGGCGAGAAGGTGAAGCAATTGGTTGTTTCACGTCGGGTTCACCAATTTTGTACGCTGGAAAAGTGACAAGCGAGTGTGGGAATCTACAAGCGACTCTTCCGCGCACCCGACCTCCCGAGGTCGTGCGAGACAATGCAGTGGGGATGGAACACGGAGAGACTAGTTAGGAAATCTAATGTCTTCGACACGCACTAATGGTATCTGCGAATCTAAGGCAAAGAAGGCCCTTCTAACTCGGGACCGGTGTGATAGATCGATCAGCTAAGATGGCTGCTCAAGGCTCCAATCTATATCGAGCTCGGCGTGATTCGACCTATGGGTTGTGGAATACGGGAAATGACCCGGGATGGTTTCGTGTATTTCTCCGATAGGGTCATACGGTAAATATAGCCAATTCTATGGACGATTCTCCGGCCTAGTCCGAATTCTCTAGCTTTGTTATAATGTTGTGTCCAAAAGATGGATAATTGTTGGATGATGATAGGTGGAAGCGGGGTAGACTGGAATACAAAGTGTTCGTAGACCGAGGTGTCTATATCTAATTCTCCTATGGATAAACTAGGTTGTGGGATTTGTGGATCACAACCGTAAACTCTTGGGTGTTGTGGTCCGTTATGGTCATACACGAGATCAATTTCTAATTCCTAGTATCTAGTAATCGTATGCCTTTTCACCTTCTATGTTGTAATTAGCAATTGTGCGATTTTCTCGAATACCTCACGGGTGTTCTCGCAACTTGGATTCTTAGGCTGGTATCTATGTCCTGTGAGGGTGTCTCCGCATCCTGGTTTGGGAATTAAGGGATCACACCCGAATGTTTGTTCTCTTTCAAGTCCTCCTACAGTCATGTGTATGTTTTCTAGGATAACTGTAGTTTGGCTGATTTGACCAAAATGTGTGTGCTTGGTCGTCTTCTATGTTTAACCCTCTTAACCGTGACTCGACCTACTGGAAGTCTGCTGTTGTTTGGAAGACTTGTATCCTAAGGTTTTGGTCTATGCCGCTTATCGCCGCTATGAGATTGGGCCGAATACGATTGGCTCGAAGATGTATTCTCTGGGCTCCCTAGGTCCCGTAATTGTCATGCAAAAGCAGTAAAATAAAATAACTATGATAAAGTGAAATCTAAGAATACTTCTAACATTTACTACCTCTTTTTGTATTTTTCCGACAATTTATAATAAAGCGCTATCTAAACTATTTAGAATTTGACAATTAAACTAACAATTTATAATGCACAAAATAGCCGAGTGTAGCTATTTGTCCGTGCAATTTGGTATATTTATTCTAAACAATTAAGCAACTAATCTATCTTCAAGGTTCTCGATCCTACCTCAAGTGAGGAATGAATCACAGTTTCTCGTAAACTATCAATCCCCACACTTCCCAGTAATGTCGAGAATGGAAATAATCGAAATTAAAGCAATTAACTACTCTATTTAATAAATTCTAATTAAAACTTTGAGAGCTAGAACCGGATTTCGCGAACAGTGGCGAATCCGCTAGTGATCTTGTCCCCTCGGTGTGATTTCTTCGTTCTTTGTGCTCACGTGAATCCGAGAGAAGCGTGTGATGCTTTGCGTCAACAGGAATAGATATTTGGATTGATAGACAACTTTGAGAATGCGAGACAGAATAGAATGCGGATAGGAGAGGGATAGCGCAAGAGTACGAGCTTGGCTTATGCAATTCCTAGCGGGGTCTACTGCGAATCATGCAACAAAAGCGCCGTAAGACCGAGACTAATCTGTATGAAGAGCAAAACCTGCAACTTCAATGGCTGCCTAAGCTATTCTACTCTAATGGATTAGATAAAACAGCAATCTGTTTGCACAAGATGGATTTGTGGCTTACCAACAAGCAATACAAGACTAACACCGCCGCACAAGATGGGTTTGTGGCTTACCAACAGCAATACAAGACTAACACTGCTCGCACAAGATGGGTTTGTGGCTTACCAACAAGAACAACTAGCACATGGTGCAAATGAAACTAAGCTACCAATCAAAAATAAACTTAAAAGACCAAGCACTAAAAATAGGAAAGTTGGAATGAAAATGGTGGCCATTTGCATATGCTCAAACCATGCATTTATAGGAATTCAAACAACCAAAACCAAATCCAAATCGAACTCCTAAACAATAAACAAAGCAAAAACACTATTCCAGGGGACCAAAAACATAAATGCATGCTCAAGTCGGCAAGAAAAGCTGGTGAAGCGTGATATTTGCGTGCGCTCCGCCAAAAGCACGTTACGGAAAGCGCGAAGGACCGACCGCCGCCGCCTGTGGCGGCAGTTCTGGATCGCCGCCGCAGGCGGCGGTTTCACACCGAAAGCTAAAATGCTAAGGAAAGAGGAAAAAAAGATAAAACAAAGCACGCGGGGGCTAAGCGGGGCATGCGGGATGTTAACGCATGTCCGTAAGGCTTCTCTCGATCCCGAACACCTTGCGAAGAGACCTATATCATCATTGGGGCATTTATTACACCGTTCCGCAGCATACGAAGCCTTACAATTTTGGGTACGTACACCCACCATCATTTCTCTCGTTCCTATCATCAATCGTAAATGTTCACTTTCTTCTCCTTCTCGAGGTCAGAAAAGTCACAAGTTAGCTTATAAGAAACCCAAACAGGTTCATTATCAAGCTCAAGTCAAAACTTCCAAGAGCTCCAAATCCCCCAACAACTTGAACAATCTCAAAGTGGTAAATCAAGTGTGATTCAATAATGCACATCAACGGAACCATCAAGTATGGCGTAAAGTGCATAAACCTTTGGATAGGGAACTCGAGCTCCCGAATACAAAATCCATGTTTTAGAATAAATTGCATTCCTTTGTTGAGTGTGAACTCACCACGATCATTGAGATCACGGGAAAACATGACTCTTGATAAACAAACACACCTAGTCTCCCTTATCAAGGAAGTCACAAACATTGTTGTTGGATCTTACCACACATAGTGACTTTGTTAGTCCCAACCTCTTAAAACTGTCAAAAATCTAAAAATAAAAACAATTCAAAAATACAAAAAAACATTGAGAAAACACAACAAAAATCAAAGGTACAAAGATCAAACATTGTAATCAGGTGTTGCGTACACATGGATATTTCTTTCTTCCCTTCCTTGCTATTCTTCTGCAAGTCTTCCTACCATTTTCATCCCTTCGGTGATATTTTGGTTAGCTTATTCGCACGCATTTTGTGACATTTATCTCTATGGTATCCATTTGACCTTGGTCTTTTATCACCTTGGTAAATTAAAGAATGAATGACCTCTTAGAGATCCTATCACATTCAACATCTAATAAACTTGTTACGAAGAAATTTTAGACATATTTGTTGACACTAGCCAATGTCATCATCGTAAGCACTTCCACCTCCTTCCATCAAGCCATTAGTGGTTCTTAACCCCTTGTCAAACAAGAGAGCTGAAATAAGTTTTTAGAAAGAAAATGAATCAAAATAAATAAAAAATAAAAAGATAAAAGCTACAAAGAAAAATAAAATTGATATATTACTCTCTCTTAGGGTATTTCCAATAATCTCTATCGGGGCTATGGACACCTAACTGGAAGTAGAGTAATATTGCGATTAGAATCAAATACATCTCTGTTGGGGCTATGGATGCACTGGGTTGGTAGCGGAGCAATGTACGGCTATCCTTTCACCATCCATTCACAAAATCACCTTTCACCATAAATCATTCCTACACATTGGCTAGGGTCTCTTCACTTGTTTTCTATTAAATCTTCACTTCAAGAGGTAATAAAATCCACGTGCACACAATGGATCTCTATGATTAGGTAGGATTAGTATGTTACCAAGTGTCTTGTTTTGGATCTTGTTCAGACTCTTACTCTAGTCCATATCTCATCTTACAATTTTTGCCTTTGGTTAATCACTTCTTCATGGCGAGGCTTCTAAGCTCCATTCATATCATTCACATCATTCTTCTACTTTATTCAGAGCATCCATGTCTATAAGATTACTTGTTTGCCACGTTTGTGGACATGTTTATCACCTTTCAAAAAAAAATCTTCTCATTCCTATCTATCATGTGCTTTTAGGCCAACTTACGCTGGGGCATCCTTGCTTCTTCCCATCATTTCATTGGTTTATTTTCATCATCATGTTAAACCTATCCATAATGGCCTTGGGTCCCGCTTCTACCTGTGAAGAGTTTACCTTTGAATACTCCCACCTAATCGTTGGGGCATTTTTGCATCTTCACCTTTTTGGTACACACGTGGCCTTATGCCCTTGTACATCCCATCTATCGCTAGGGGCATCCACGCTTCCTTGTCTTCCTGTACATAGTTTCATAAAAATTTCAAAATCAACCAAAACATTCAAATATGTTAGAAAAATCATCAAAAAATTCAAATATATTTAAGAAAACTTCTAAAAATTGAAAATCATCCTACAAAACGTCACTCTTTGGTTCTCACTTGTTCATGTGTGCGACTTACAGATCATCTTGATCTACCTCCATCAACAAAAGCTAGGTTGCTTACTTCATCTATACTCTAGGGCACAACAAGTTGCTTGGTACTGTTTTATAGTGCACATTACTTTTCCATCGGACCCAAGTGTCCTCCGTTATTTCCCCTTGCATGTATCCTTGCTCGGGGCATCATTTTTAACCCTTGTCGTCAATCACGAACATGTGGATCTCTTCAACTTGATAACAAAACATTTGTACAACTGTCTTGATAGTTGTTGGGTTAGATATGTGTGTTCGTACTTGTTTTCCCTGTTAAATGAGCTTGTTTCCTTCTCATATTATGTTGCATTGTTGTATGTTGTTGCATGGAGTTGGTATTTTAAGAAATGGATGATTGTTCGTAGTATGGATTTTCATGTCATTCTACCTTTGTCTTTGTCATATGCTTATATTTTTCATAAGGACCGATGACATAGCTCTTGTGGAAATATGATGACATCGAAATTGTTCCAATATACAAAGGCTAGAGGCTAAGCTCTTCTCTCCTCTCCTCCATATTTATTCTACATCACTTATCTCTCATCCCTAATCTTCCATCTTACCAGGGCATCCTACCCCTTTCCATTCTTCTATCTATCTCTCACCTTTTTCGATCGTTGATCATCTTCCTTCATCACCCTATCGACACTCGAGGGGGCATCTTTCCTTCCTACTAATTTTTCTTCTATCCCTTCAAAATTTCTTCATCTACTATCTTTGAAATGGCATCACTTACGCCACCCCAAAGAGGGGAAAATGTAGACACCCATAATTACACCTGAGCAATTTAAATACATAAATTGTGCTAATTATCCCCCTTCTTGCAAATTGGTGACATATCGTTAATAAGTGCTCATATTCCCTCTTATTGTCATTAATTAATTACAATACGCTAATTGATTAAGTCGCATATCCAACTAACATCCCGATTAATGATCTTCGTTAATTATTCACCCCTTCTATCTAGAATAATTAATTATTATTAATTAATTAGCTCTCCCTTCCATTTAACCAATAAATCAATATTTAATTGATTTAATCCCCTTCTAATAGCCTAAATCGTACTAATATTCCTCTAATTAGCTTCTATAAGCTTACATCTACCTATTAGTTAATCACCTTTGATTAATTAAAACATCCCCAACTCCCATGACTTGCTAAGCATAAATTAAACCCTTCTAAAGTAAGGTTACCTTTTATAAAGCAACCTTATCCATTCCTAATCATGTTTTACCTTTATCCCACATGCAAAGGGATGAAGTGTTTTCTTTATCCATTAGGTTATATAAGGAGCCCTCATTCTATAGGAGGGCTCCTACTAATTTTTCTTCTATCCCTTCAAAATTTCTTCCGTCTACTATCTTTCAAGTGGCGTCACTTGTGCCACCCCAAAGAGGGGCAAATGTAGACACCCATAATTACGCCCAAGCAATTTAAATACTTAAATTATGCTAATTATCTCTCTTCCCATAAATTGGTGACATACCATCAAAAGGACTCATCTTCTCTCCTATCGTCATTAATTAATTACATTATGCTAATTAATAAAGTCGCTATCCAACCAATATCCTGATTAACGACCTTCCATTAATTAATCACCCCTTTTATCTAGACTAATTAATTATTATTAATTAATTAGATTTCCCTTCCATTTAACCAATAAATCAATATTTAATTGATTTAATCCCCTTCTAATAGCCTAAATCATACTAATATTCCTCTAATTAGCTTCTATAAGCTTACATCTACCTATTAGTTAATCACCTTTGATTAATTAAAACATCCCCCAACTCCCATGACTTGCTAAGCATAAATTAAACCCTTCTAAAGTAAGGTTACCTTTTATAAAGCAATCTTATCCATTCCTAATCATGTTTTACCTTTATCCCACATGCAAAGGGATGAAGTGTTTCCTTTATCCATTAGGCTATATAAGGATCCCTCCTTCTACCTTTATACCTACACCTAAACTTATTGAGAATACAAATGCAAAACATATAGCAAAATAGACTAAAATATTTCCTTTGTTTTCTTGAGAGTTCATCATCTTGAAGAGTTTAAGCCTCTTTCCTAAGTGCTTAGGTCATATGGGAGGTGTCAAAAGGGTCTTGTAGCCCAAATTTGACAAGCCCTCATTCCTAGTTTCTTGGAATACCAAAGACAACCATTTTTGATTGCCATGAATCCTACTTAGGTCCATTCATTTATTTTTTGTTAGAGAATAGAGGATTTAGATGCTTAACATTTTTAGTTTCAAAGTTTTTGTATATGATGAATGTTAGCATCTAACCTTCTTTAATTCTTATCTTGATGGTGCTTAGTAGTTTGTTTAACTCTTGCTAATTAATGCTATTTAGGTGTTAGTAATTTACTCATATTAGCATTAGTTTAAAAACAACACATGCACATAGATTTAGTTATACTAAGAAGCAAATATTAACTCCATAGTACTAAAAATTATAGTGCATCCTTTTTAAAGCCATTGAGGGTAAAGTTTCAGGCCTACAAAATTCACATTATTTTGTTTCCACTATGCCATAAGTAACCTCAAAACCTCATTATTATCGTAGACAAATTGTTATAGTGACACAAATAAATTCATAAATCAAAATGTCTATGTCTATGTCCAGGTTTAAGACCAAGGACTAAGTGATTGAATCTTCAAGATTTCAACTCGGTGACTTCAAATTAGCTATCGATATTTTCCAGTATTCTTTGTTTATCATCAAACCCTCGAAAGAAAATAAATCTGAAACTAAACACGATTTTAGCTATAGTGAAGCCAACATAAACCCCAAGATACCAAAAATTACAGAGCATGAACTTAAGGTATTTTCCTTAATCTTATAAATATTCAGGTATTTGGGTAATACCCAGAGTTAATGAAGTAATAATCAAAATAGAGAATGATAGAACTCGGTAAATGAGTTTACACTTCCGAATGGTATAACAACACACATTTTTTACAGTAATAATCATGTAGTACATCAACATCCAAACTATCAGTTATTATTGCAGTTCCTTGAAATATTAAACATAACCATTTGTAATTTTTTTGAAAGATTCATACAGTAACAGATTAATCTTCCTCAAACACATATTCAAACAAAAGAGAATGTTGTAGAAGATTATCTATTCAAGTATTATATTGAATAAGATATTAAGAGGAGGAGAGAGTGATCCATGCCTGATCAAACTGAAATCCTTCCACCTCACAGTCCCAACAACTATTCTTCACCACCGAGATGTGATTACCAAAGCTTCTTGTGACAAGGCCAAACAATACAAAGTTCCAAAAATAAAAACTCATCTATCTCACGTATCCCTCTTTTATACAAAATTATTGAGCTCCTTAATATTCCAAAATTTCCAACGAGATATCCTTCAAAAATCGTATGCAAATTTTGATCGAAAAGTGGATCTTTCGAAGGCAAAAGAAGAGTTCATAATTGACATGCAAGAACAAAAGAAAGATGGATTTCCAGCAGATCTGATAGCTTCTTCAGGAAGCTTCACCACTTTCAAATCTTATCTCCACATTTAAGTGCCTTTAATATATTTAATGTCATTAATGACCAACCAGCCATCACCGCCGGCCTCCAATTTCTCCTCCACAAAAGGTGGGGTTCACATATTTAGAAGTATTTATATTCATTTTTTCCAAATTTAACCACTTGCATGGTTAGGCGTCTAGCTATCTATTTGCATGGCGAACCACTTTATTGAAAACATGGTTTGATTAAATAAGCCTAGTAGCAAAATTATCAATTGCATTAATCAATGAATTAAATAATGCTTGGTGGGTCTTCAATGTAGTCATTCGACTTATAGATCCTTAAGTCTCATGCATGGCCTACCTGATTAATAACGATACCAAGAAATATTTGATTTCATTTTGAAATATATGTAATATTAATCTAAACATTATCTCATAGCCTCGTGATTATTTTAATAATCAATTGCCTCATTATATTTAAAATGTTCTTCAATTAAGTGCATAAACTTATAGAATTTTATCATAACCAAGTTTGCATGGAGGATACTCGGATAGGATGAACATAATAACTTTATAACCATGCTCACTGAAGGATTAATCAAAAATTTATCCCATAATACCCAATGGAATAATTGATTAACCTACTATAATGGTCGTGTAAGATACCAAGCTCAATATACAATTTAGTATCTTACTCAATATCATTATTTCATCAAAATGACTAAAATATAGAGGTTGTATATAAGTTCAACCATATTTTGTAACTTTAACTCACTCATCATGCAAAGGTGAAACAATAATAATAATAGCCATGAAGATACAGATGCCAGTATGCATCCCCTAATGAAAGTTCATCTTCTCTAACTAGAAGGTATTTCACAACACACAACATGACCACATAGCCATCCGAGATGATTACTAAAATCATCATCAACAAATACAAGGTCGCGTACCAACATGTAAAATGAATTACAACTTTACTCAGTTTTCAGCTACGTGACAATAGGATCCATCGCGTTGTCACATGTACAATTGTGCACACGTATACATACCCTTTTGGCTATGCGTACGTGTCCACAATAGTACACGAGACAACGTAGTGGTACCAGATACCGCACTACTCATAAATTATTTTAATGCTTCAATTCATTTTAAGAAAAAAGAGAATGATGGATTGAGGGGTGTTACACTCCTCTTACTATTCATCTATATTCTTACTTATTGATCCTCCTATATAGGACCAAACCATTAACACCTATATTTTGGGGAATTCCTCTTTCACCTAGACTCAACCATCCATATATGACCAAAAATCAACCATGCCTATGACCTAAACTAAACCATGCCTATGACCTAACCTCAACCATTCCTATGACCTAAAATCAACTATGTCTATGACCTAACCTCAACCATGCCTATGACCTAGACTCAACCATACCTATGACCTAATAACGACATTGCCTACATGACCAAAAATCAACCATGCCTATGACCTAGACTCATTCATGCGTAAAACCTACCAACCCATCCCTTTACCTCATCATATTCCTCCCTATCTTATGGAAGAACTACATCGTCCTGAGGCCCCTTTTCACTTTGGGGATATGTATGCAAAGCACTCGAGAGCATGGGGCCCTTAGAGGTTAGCTCGGCCACTCTTTACCCTCACTAATTTTCCCCCTTTTTCTATTCACATTTTACCTTATTTAGTTTCCATTTTACATAACACTTGGAAATTAAACAAGCATGCAAACATACATACCTACCATTTGATCAGATCATCATATCATACATTCCACATTTCCATGATATGAAACAATTGGAAATTTACACCACAACGTACATATACATCATCATCTATTTTCCATACTACCAATAACTTGGAAAGTAAATCAAGCCCAAAAACAAATATGACCAAAGTATGCCTATCTGAATTAAACTCTATCATGCCAAACTCCCCTAGACTCCACCATGCCTATACCTGACTCCATCATTCCTAACTCGACCTAAAATCCATCATGCCTAATCGACCAAAACTCAATCATGCCTATACCTAACTCAATCATGCCTAACTCACCTAGATCGCACCATGCCTAACTCAACTAGACCTCACCATGCCTATACCTAATTCCATCATGCCTAATCGACATAAACTTAATCATGCCTATATGACCTTGACTTAATCATGCCTAATTCACCTAGTTTCCATCAATACACAATAACAATGGAAATTAAAACAAATACATCATTCATCCAATAAATATATCAACTATATAAATGAAAGAATCTATGTATCAATACATATATACACCGATACAAATGAATAGAAGTATCTCAAATCACTCAAATACAACCTCACTATCTTTAGCACACATGACAATATATATCTATAAAAAAATAAAAATAATGATCATATCCAGTGACTAATCGTCACCCCACTTGATATCCTCTTGACCAATCTCACTTGTCTCCTCCTCCTAACCTGTCTACCACCCTGCCAGCATCTCTACACCATCCATGGGTCTCGGTTTGGTCTCCTCATGGCCCTCACATGGGCCTGGCCTTTGAGAACTGGTCAACTCTCCCTGGCCCTTTGTATGGGCTCAACGGCCCCCTATACTCCCTAAACTATGAGTCTTGGATCTCGTCTACTCAATAGCTATCTATTGGGATCTGTACTCAGCATATGACGAGACATCTATACTGGAAGTCGTCAGATGATCCTGATAATAGTGAGCCTCATTCAGGGAATCCCTAAACCTTTCCATCGACATAGTATGCAATGGTTCCATGGGTCTCATAACATCCTATGAGCTCTACCCTGCTAATACTAGCCTCAGTATCTATACATCTAATCCTTTTCTTCCTCCATGTACCATGGGACCCCATCCCACCATTGATGCCTATAATATGTGACCCTATCCCTGGGCCTGTGGAGGTACATGTGCTATAAGTTGGGCATGTAAGGCCACTACATGTGCATGTACAATGGCCAAATGGCCTTGTAAAATATCCACTTGTCCCTGTAAGGTGGCCACCTATATTCCATCACCATCTATGCCATGTCTGGGCACCTATACCTATGCCAACTAGGCCTGTAAGGATGTCATCTAAACCTACGGGGTGGCCACCTGTGTATGTGCCCCTATCAACTAACCCTGCAAACTTGTGACTTGCGTTTGTAAGGTGGCCACCTACCCCTGCAATGCATCTCTCTACACTATGAAAGTAGCAAGATCTGGCTTCCCTCGCCTCAATGGTACCTCTCATAACTATGTCAGCCTGCCACTTCTTGTACCCATTAGTGACTCGTACATCATCAATCCACATTTCTACCGCCTATTCCTCCTACCCGCTTAGGTACACTCGGATGTGGTGGAGACATGGGTATCTCCACGTCATCTCGGCGGTACTGTGGGAAAAGTGGGGGTACATCCTGTGGCATCCCAAACTATAATCTAACATTGTCCATGGGAATCATCTCGTGCTCCTCAGCCCTCCCCCCTGTATCCATCTTAATAGCTAGAACTCATCTAACTCCTTAGCCATGCCTCTGTAGGATGGGTAGTCCATATATGGTCTCCAAACAATATATGTGGCGAAAAGGCCCTCCAACTGTTTCTTGTAGTATGACACATCATATGTGTCTCTTTCCACCCTTATCTGTCTAGTGAATAGTACCCATTTCTTAAAACCAACTTTGAGCAAGCCACCTCAGAACTAATAATGTCATTTCAAACCAAATGGGTATAGACATACGATGTGCTCGTATACCCAGCAGTGTAATAAATATGTACAACACATCCCAAATCTCCTCAATCTCCCATAGGCCCATAACTCCTTATCTAACTAAACTAGGAAATCTGGTGCCCATGCAGAGCATATCTACTCCTCAATCATATCCTAGAACACTCCCATTAGTGCTCATTGGAATCTCCCACCCTTAGAATCAGGCATATCAAAACAACCTACCACCTCCATTATCAGTACAGAAAAACTCGTCTCCTATGGGTAGGCTGCATACATGTCCCCATATGTGAGACTCATACTGTGATACCTCAGCTCGACCATCACCTTAGAAAAAACTTCCACTATCGGCTCCAACAAGGCCTCAGAGGAAATAGAATAAATGTACTCCCCAACAATAGGAACCCATAGGATCCGATACATGTCCTCCAAGGGGATGGTCATCTCACCCATTAGTAACTGGAACGTATTGGTCATGAAATCCCATCTATCGAGGAGAGTGACCATCAAACTATGATCCCATGATATATTCCTATAATGTTGGATCACACTAAGTCTAACCTCGTTCATGTGCTCCCACTCCTCTACAACAACATTAGACCGCATATGTACCAGTAGGGGTGGTACTCTGTCTTGCATCCTTAACTGGTCTCTCACCTACATCATCCAACACAACATTGTTAAGACTTGACTACCTCAAATCACCTATTTCCCACCAAACCATACCCAACCACATCTATCATGCCTACCCCTTTACTCAATTCACTTACAAACACACAGACTCTTTTCATCCTTACCCACTATCTTAGTTCATTTCACCTACTTAGTTATCCCATGTTGCTACACTCACATTTTACCCTCTTCCCCCTACAATTAATCCTCACCTACCCCTTCTTCACCTATTTTCCTATCTTACCTATCCCTTCTTACCTCTAGTTTTCCTTAATATTAACGGTGTCAATTGCCTTGATCTGTCACCGCTTTTCTTGACCGTCATTGGTTTCGTTCAATCGGGTGTCGATCACTTAAGACCTGATCGATGCCAGCCAAAGTTGATCGACATCATCCAAACCTTGACTAGCGTTAGTCTCTCATTGCATAAACCGAAAATGAAAACTTGTCCCCCCATGTCCCATTTCACAAAAAACTCACCTAAAACCTACCTACAACCTAACCCACCCCACCCAAATTCACCTTACATTTCATTACCACCCTATTTAACAAAAATTTTACATTCCCCACCTTGATTTCACCCCCATTTCAAAATCCATATTCCCACCCAAATTTCTTCATTTAAAACCATAATTTAACCAAATAACAAGTCAAGGATTTCCCCTACCTCTACTCAATGGTTTCTACGTGGTGGCACCTCTGGTGTTTATGCTGGTGGACCTCCCGCTCCCTCTCCTACCTCTATCATGACCAAATAAATACCTCACCTCCAAATGAATTGAAACAATCAAATCGATCTTGTGGACCCACCAATCAAATGCCAATCATCTACTACGTGGCTTGCTAATTCAGCTCAACACCTCATACTATCATTTTCCAAGCCTCACTTTCTCCTCTGTCATTTTCTATAAGTGGCAAAGTCAAAATGAATCTGTAAAACACAAATTTTCCTTTTTTAGACCCAAATCAACATGACCAACATCAGTCATGCTGTCCCTAGCCAACCAACGTCGGTTATACCATAATTGGCATCGGTAACCCAGTACCCTTTGACTTACCCTATGCCCATTTTTCCTCAACACAATGTTACTCCAACCATTTTTGACCTTACTAACACCTATTACAACCTACCCAAAAGCCTAAAGTACCTATACATTTCCTTAATTGTGTTTAGGTACATGTTTTTTAAGTATACCCTAGCCTTACCCATGCCTTGACCTACATAACCTAACTTGAACCACCTTGTGTGAAATTAGAATTTGTGTACTCATTATACCTTGTGATGTTGTTACCCATGTTGTTTAGCCTAATGACCTTACCTTGCCTATTGTCGTGTTGTTTATCCCAACCAAACCTTTGGTGTACTAGATCATACCTAAATGTTCATGCACCTAACCTAAGTTGTGTTTCCAGGACCATATCATGTACCCTAGATACCTGAATCACTTCAACCTTGTTTGGATAAACCTATCAACCTTGGACGATGTATAATTTTTAAGCTCTTCCACATGGTACCGTGTCGCAGTCTATACATGTGCGTGTGTTCTATTTCCATTACCCTTTACCCAATATAACCATTATCCATTACCCAATATGAACCTTACCCATTACCCAAAGTTCCCATACCCTTCCCTACAACCAACCTACCCTCACTTTCATCACCTACCCATTTATCAAACCACTCACCAACTCCATTTCGCACCTCATAAGTTCCTGGTTTGAGGAGGATCACCTTCAGCCCTACTTGAGGCAACCCAACTCTCACCTATATGTAGGGTAACCACTTTCTGGTTTTATCACCATCACTTACCAATATAAGCTACGCGACAAAAAGGGGTAAATGTAGACACCAAATTGGGGTCACACTCCCCTTGGTCCGCTTTAATTAATTAATATAATATGTTCACCTAACCATGACCCCTTACCCCACATTCGTATTAATTTAATTACTTAAAATTGAATTAATGTTCATCCTCACATTATTAATTAATTTAATTAAATTAATTTACACCTCACCTAGCCACATCACCTAGACATCTCGCCATGGACTTATTCTTATACTATTAACTAACTAAGTGTTTCACTCGGAATGTTTCGGATTCTCGTGAATAGAGTTGCTTCTATCCTTTCATTCCTTTTAGAAACAGATGAGATTAGGGCTAGGAGGAATACCGTAAAATGTTGGGATGGTGTGCGCGTCACCAGTAGAGAAAGATCAGATCGATCGTGAAGCACTCCTTTTGTCTTGGAAGGACTACCTGCAAATAAGAACACAAGACCACAGGATTTGATTAAACAATAAATGAGGAAAGCGCCTTGGGCCCGGGAAATATAAAACTTCCTTTCGAAGGTGGTCAGTTCCCTTGCTAATATGAATTAACACAAAAGACTGCACAATATCAATTAGATTATTTGGTTTGAAACGGGTGAGAGGAGGCTGGTTTTTGGTTATGGTTGGGGTAACCGATACCGGTTTATGGTAACGATGGCGCCTTAGGTTGGGTCTAGGAACTATAGATTGGTTGTTTTGGTGGGTGTGTTTGTATTTCTTGGTAGCTATGGTATTTGTAAGGCTGGATTATGGATGATCTTAGGAAATGAGATGATGAGGGGTAAAAGAATGGCAGTTAGATGCAATAAAACCTTGGGTATTGGGTTCAGAACTGGATTTAGGAGGGCTGTGATTCAAAGAGCTTAAGAAATGTTATAACAGAGAACATGCAAGACAAAACTTACTGGTTTTGGTGAAGATACAAGTTGATCCCCTTTGCTGCAAGCTCTTCTGGTTTCTTCCCTGGTCTCTGCTCGATCAAGTGAAGGTCTGGACTCCGTTTTTGCTCCCAATGATCTCCGTTTGATTCAAAAATCATTCGACCTTTGATTTTGGTTCGGGGAGCCCATTTACAGGGAACCGATGGCGGTTACGTAACCGACGGGTCGAGTAGAACCGGCATCGGTAAGGAAAAAGTAGGCTATTTTTAGTAAAATAGCCCACCTTCCCTGCTTTTCTTCCGAGAGGTCAGTTGCGGGCTTGGTCAAGTGGCTAGAAGGTCGGTTTTTGGTGCGAGTAAGGAGGCCTTAGTTATGGATGTGAGTCTAGACCAAGTCATAGGTCTTAATTAGGTTAGTTTAGGGTTAGGGCTAGGTCATGATGAGGTGGCAAAATGAGGTGGCAGATGAGGTGATGTGGATTTATCAATTACAAGGTAATTAATAAATCATTGTGTAAGGTTTATGTGATGAAGTTAGGTTGCGAGATGAGGTGCGGGTCACAAGGGGTCGTAAGACACAAATTTGGTGTCTACATTAGCCCCTTATTGTCGTGTGGCTTGTTTGGTAAAGCTGCACGGACAATAATATGAAGTGGTTTCTCCTGTTAAGGGTATAGGTAATCCCCCTCAAATCTATCACAGATTGAGGTATCGTGAAATTGGGATAGGGTTGATAAATGGTAAATGATGTAGAGATAATGGTGAGAGGGTGGGGTAGGTCCAAGAGAGCGGAGACGCATGATGAAATGCAATAGTGCGACTAGGTACATGATTTGACGAGCAAACCAAAGCAATGCATAGGCAAAGGTCGATAGTTTATCCAAACAAAGGTGATATAATCCTAGTATCAAGGCATAGGAAGTAGCCCTGTGGTATATAACGGGTAAGGTACAGGAACGTTTAGGCATGTTCGGCAGTACCAAATGGTTGGTTTGGTTGAGATAAATGTCACGGTCTAGGTTTAGGCAAAGTTGGTCGACAGATCAAGTCAAGGACCCTAATCATGCTAAAACACAAACAGGTGAGCTCGATTGAACAAAAAACTATATGATGGGTGGATAAAAGTGTATGTTGTTGATGTTGGGTAAGGTATTGAAGTGGTACGGCCGTGGTTCGGGCCAAATTGTTGGGTGGCGGCCTTGGGTCGGGCCGGATGGGAAGGGTGAGGCCTTGGGTCGGGCCAAATGGGTAGGGTGAGGCCTTGGGTCGGGACGACAGGTAGGTGAGGCCTTGGGTCGAACCGAATAGATAGGGTGAGGCCTTGGGTCGGGCCAAAGAGGTAGGTTGAGGCCTTGGGTCGGGCCGAATAGATAGGTTGAGGCCTTGGGTCGGGCCGAATAGATAGGGTGAGGCCTTGGTCAGCCAAATAGGTAGGTTGAGGCCTTGGGTCGGGCCGAATAAATAGGGTGAGGCCTTGGGTCGGGCCAAATAGGTAGGTTGAGGCCTTGGGTCGGGCCAAATAGGTAGGCCGAGGCCTTGGGTAGGGCCGAATAGGTAGGTTGAGGCCTTGGTCGGGCCGAATAAATAGGGTGAGGCCTTGGGTCGGGCCAAACAGGTAGGTTCGAGGCCTTGGGTCGGGCAAATAGGTAGGTTGAGGCCTTGGGTCGGCCAAATAGGTAGGCCGAGGCCTTGGGTCGGGCCAAATAGGTAGGTGAGGCCTTGGGTCGGGCCAAATAGGTAGGTTGAGGCCTTGGGGACGGGCCAAATAGGTAGGTTGAGGCCTTGGGTCGGGCCAACAGGTAGGTTGAGGCCTTGGGTCGGGCCAACAGGTAGGTTGAGGCCTTGTGTCGGGCCAAATAGGTAGGTTGAGGCCTTGGGTCGGGCCGGAGCGCAAGTGAACAAATGATGTTCAACAAAGGTGGATATAGCGATAGTGGTGTAAAAGAGACAAGTGGTAAATAAGGGCAAAATTGGGGAAAGTGGAATAAAAACTCGATGTCGGTTCTTCATGGCCGATATCGGTTAAGGAACCGATGCGGTTTTTAGGGCACAATGAAACCGATATCGGTTAATGGAAAAAAAACAAAAATACGGCTTGTCATTGTCATTTAGGTTATTTGAAAAACAAATTGGTTTTTTGACGTGGAGAGTGGAGATTGGAGGTTTGATTGAGTGAGGTGTAGCTATTGTATTGGCGGAGAGAGTTGATAGTGGGCCCGTGTGAGGAGGAGGCAACAGTTGATTGGCCAGGGACCCAGTAGATCAGGATTGGAGCCATGGCACAGGCAGGAGGAGCTGGAGGGGCTGGACCAGCTGGACCGCCACCACCCATCCCACCACGACGACGTGTCGTTGTACGGGTAAGTTTGAAACTCGTTATTTTATGCATTTGGTTGTATTTAAGCGAAATGGGGGGTGTGGGTAGGAATTTGTATTTTTAGTAAATAAGGAGAAAATGGCAATAAATTGAAAAAGGGAGAGGGTAGATAGGTAGAATAGGCTAAGGCGACTAGGTGGGTAGAATTTGAGGGTGTTTGGGTGGGTAAATGGGTAAAAATAGGCAAAAAATAGGTTTTGGGGGCCGCATGGGTTCGGCTCCGGGAAAAAGCAGTGGACCGATGTCGGTCACTAGGCACCAGCATCGGTCGAAAAATTGCAAGGTGAGGTTGAGTTGGGAGGGACCGGCATCGGTCGGTGTATCGGCCAGCGGTATCGGTGGGGTTGGGATGGTTTAGGTGTGGGAATGGGGTTTTAGGTGGGTGTTTTTGGGGTTTTGGATGAGGGGTGGGGTTTGGTGGGTTTTGTGGGGTTGGGGTGGGTTAGGGGTTTGAGTGGGTTGTGGGTTGGGGTGGGTTGTGTGTTGGGTGAATGGGTTTAGGGATTGTAGGTTTTGGGTGGGTTAGGGGTTTGGGTGGGATTTTGGTGTGGGTGGGTTGTGTGGTAGGATTTTGGGTGCTGGATTAGAGGTTTTGGTGGGTTAGGGGTTTAGGGTTTAGGTTTTGGGTGGGTTAGGGGTTTGAGTGGGTTGTGGGTTGGGGTGGGTTGTGTGTTGGGGTGGGTTGTGGGTGATAGGTGCTAGAGGGGGTGGTAGAGATTCTGGGGATATAAAAGGGGGTTTAGAGGGTAAAATAGATGTTGTGATAAAGAGTAGTGCAAGGATGTGGGTTGATTTTGCAGCACGTCAAAGAATTGACGATGTGGGATAGGATGCCCCGCTATTGGTATGGATGCGACCACACGTATCTCGCGGCTCATTGGGCCATCATGCGTGAGGTGGGACTCGGTGGAGTCCAGAGGTACCGTGGCGATAGAGAGAGATCACAGCGTGATGGTCGCCCTCATCGAGAGATGGGATCCGCGACCAATGTGTTCCATCTCCCGACCGGGAGATGACCGTCACATGGAGGATGTGTATCGCATCCTTCTTACCTATCGAGGAGAGGGTCTTCCGTAGATTCAGAGCGCCATGGACAGCATCTGCAGATTTTTGGTGATGCGAAGCCACGCTTCTTACCTATCATAGTGCGAGCATTGGATATGGTGACATGTACCGTGACACACGACACATGAGACACGGCTTGCCGTGCTGATGATGATAGGGATCACCTGCTTCGCCCTCCCGGACTCAGAGGGAGGCCGCTTTCCACGGGCACTGATGGGAGTACTTTGCATGAGATGGTGGAGGAGCACATCTATTTCGCATGGGCACCAGATATCCAGTGCAATTATTAGGAGCTATGGGGCTTTATCGGAGGAGGCGGTCGGTATTTGTTCTACCTTTTTGTTGCATTGTTGGGCATACGAGCACATCGTATGCATCGAGCCCATAGAGGGTCTACCCAGCAAAGAGCCTGTGGGCCACATGTCATATACAGATATGGCTTTCAGAGATGGTTGGGGGTCGTGGGTCAGCCACGAGTAGTTGTTGCAGGTCGAGATGTGACATACTATAGACATTTGTTAGAGGGCCTGACAGCAGTAGACATTGTATGGAGACCCTACAGAGGTCACCACCCTGGCAGAGGAGCCCGTTTTGATTAGCACGCCGATCCAGTACACATTCTGGATAGCAGGACGGAGACCAGGGGAGTACGAGAGGATACCCCTAGAGAGGGTACGCAGGAAGATGGGGCTGCGACAGGACGAGCCACCTTCCTTCCCTCAGTATAGGAGGGATGATGTAGAGGCCCCATTGCTTGCGCCACAGCCCTGGGATCCAGATTGGAGGTTGCTGAGAGGCCAGCAGATGATACCGTAGATGATGCTGGGTGCACGGGAGCATACTGAGGTGTGGTGGGCTGGTCGAGAGAGCAGCCAAGGTAGCACTTCCCCGCATGGCCTGCACTTAGCTGCAGTGATGGCAGAGAGAGATCAGCTCAGGGGTTAGTGCAGCTTTACTTACGGGGCAACTAGTGCTGCACAGCACGAATAGGTATCTTACGAGGGTAAAGCCAAGCGGTAAAGCACGACACGAGCACAGCACAACACCGGTGGCTAGCGGCATAGCCACAGTGCAAGTGCACAGCACCATTGTGACCAGTGCAGCCCAGAGCCCACGACCCCAGCACCTCAAAGCACGCAGGGTGCTTGGTAGTAGAGCCCGGGACCGGCCCATTTCAGCAGAACGGTGGCTTACGGGGAGAGGTATATGGAGGTTAGAGCAGAGGCCCGGTATTATCGGGATATTCTTGATGGTACCGGAGTCGAGTATCGGCCTTATGCAGCCCATAGGCGAGACCTCACCACGGCCAGAGATCTCGTGGAGGCGCAGCCTACACGGCCGGTGTGTCCGTGACAGGTAGGAGGCGAGAGGCTCCACAGGATCCGCCAGGGAGAGGTGCGGAGGGTGGTGGGGAGAGCTGACCGATCCCACATAGTTTTGTATAGGACATGGGCACCGGTCTGCAAGAAGTTGTATTGATAGAGGCTCTGCGTGCGACATTTATTCATGTATTGATTTATTTATTCATTATATACCGCTGCGAGCCGAAAGTACGGGTTGTACATTTGATAGCCTGCGAGAGCGAGTATATTTTTGATATGAGGGACCGGCTGCGAGCCGAGTCGAGATTTTTTTTGATAGGTATTGCGGCCTGCGTGCCGGCTTTGGTGTATGATGAGATCACAGAGGCCCGATACAGGGCACATTGTATATTTGACACTTGTATATATATATAGAGATGACACTTTGATCCACATGTTGTGTTCAAAATGTTTTTAAATATTTTGTTGATGGTTTGGGATATAGAATGTATTTTAATTGACATGTTGATAGATGGATGATGTTGATGTTCTTGTTTTGGGCACGTATATATGGATGATATGTTATGTGATGAATTGTTGGTTTTGTGACATTGGTGTTATACATGTGACCTGATATAATGGATCCAAATGATGTTTTTATTGATAGTGTCTTGATAGCTGTAGTTTGATGGCTTATGTGTCTTAAAATAAATGATGTTAATGATGTGTGGTAGATGAAATAATGTGAGCAATAGTGTTGTTATGCAGGAAAAGAGGCGGGCGCGACAAAAATGAGGTAGAAAATAAAGAAAAGAACCTGTTGAGAAAAGATAGGTGTGTAACCGACATCGGTTATGGAACTGATGTCGGTAGAGCTGTTAGATCGATGTTGGTTAAGTAACCGGTACCGGTTATTTAGGTATGAGCTTTTCTAAAAATAGAAAAGCTAGGGTGGCAACTTAAGTTTTAATTTTAGAGCCATGCAAGAGGTTAAATACGCGAACGCGACGCTTTTTGACGACTGAGACAAGTATTTGCATGAGAGATTTGAGTGATAAGGAGAAAAAGAGACAAGGAAAGTGAATGTGATCTGAGATTCAGCAGGCAGGAAGACAAAGTTGAAACGGGTGGTGATCATGGCAGAACGAGGAGAAGCATCCAGCAGGCAGGGACAAAAGGGAAGACAAGGGCCTCCTCAAGCTGCTGCAACCCAAGAGGTAACATTTTGTTTGTGATTTGACTACTGCATGTGTTGGGAATAGGCTGGAGTAGAATAAGTAAGTATAGATGAGAAAGAAAACATGATAGCAAGGGTTATGGATGAGGTGAGTGATATGGGGTAGGTAATTGGGGGTTTTGGGTATGTCAGTGTACACAGAAAGGAATAAACGATCAATTTATTGTCGTAGGTGGTTGTTTTAGGCAAGATGCATGTTATTGACAGTGACCGGTATCGGTTAGGCATAACCGGTATCGGTTACTTAACCGTTATCGGTTAGTTAAACGATACCCATTCATCGTGGGATTTCCGAGAATGTGAGAAAAAACCCGTGGTGATTTGATTTATTGAACGGTTATTTGTTTTTGTAACGTATGCAGGCAGAGGCAGGGATAAGGATGAATGATAGTATCGGCAGCCGTCTCACTGTCACGAATCCGAAGCGGATGTAACACCACCGAATGGACATTGATAAATCGTTTGGGGTTAAGTGGAATCCGCTATTATTCACGAAGTGCACGGAACCATGCTATGTTGCGGCGTTGATTGAAAGATGGAATCGAGAAAAATACCTTCCATCCGCCAATAGGAAAATGTAAGAATTGGAGGATGTGTTCCGTATTTTGAGACTCCCAATTACAGGGAAAACCAAAGTGGATCAGGCATTACCTAGCGCGGGGCGGGAAGTGATAACAGAAGTATTTGGGCCATATGCACGAGACCTAACACAGTGAGGTTTTCATTCACATATGGTATAATGTATGCAGCACACCCTGAGGAGACGAGATTGGCCGTGATATTAATGATAGCGGTAGGGTATTATGCGTTACCGAGGGCGGATGGAGGAAGATTTCCAAAAGCATTGATGTGTGTTATTTGGGAAATGGTGGAAAGGAACGTGACTTTTGCATGGGCACCTGCATATTTGGCGGAGCTATACAGGGGTCTATGGGCTTGTAGACGAAGTCATAGGACGACACTGGATTGTTCATTTTTATTACATTGTTGGGCCTATGAGCACATTGTTTGTGTGCGACCCATAGGCCGACCCATCCAAATCGAGAGAGGCCCGGAGTTCAGAGGTTAGGATTCAGACGATGGGTCCAGACAGAACAAGAGGCAAGATCCCAGGCCACGACGGGTGAGATTGAGCATTACCGGCAGAGATTGGAGGGGGTGACGATTGCGGATATCTGTTGGAGGCCGTACGAATTATATATGGTAACGGAGAATATAGCTGAGGAGTTGAGGGGTGTAGAGCGACTGAGGTGGATCGCGGGGCACAGGCCGGGTGAATATGAGAGGATTCCTTTAGATCGCGTGCGGCGACAATTTGGATTTGTGCAGGATATACCCCAGGCTTATAGACCATATATGAGGATAGATGCCGAGGCAGCATTCTCACCTCCCCGGCCAACACCTCCAGAAGGGCCAGAGGAAATAGCAGCCGATCGCAGGGTAATGGATGCAGGAACGACAGAGGCCTATAGATTATGGTGGGTAGCGGAGCTGCGAGGTATACGTGATCGTCCTGACATAGCTGTGATTACAGCAGAGAGAGATCATCTACAGAGTTTAGTTCAGCAGCTCCAAACGCAGGTGAATGAGGCAAGAAGATTGTTAGTGGTTGCGGAGTCACGGGCGGAGAGACTAGAGGCTGGAGTCCTCCATGCGAGAGGGCGTATTCATATGTTACAGGAGAGATTGGCGAGATCAGGGGCGGTACCAATAGCCATGGTGCCTTTGAGGACTGAGAGGCCTGGCGAGAGGGGTCGCGATCACGATCATCACCTAGTTCAGGGTGAGACGTGAGGGTCTAAAATAAATATTATCTAGATATATAAAAATAAAGGTGGCACCTGCGTGTCGATGCTTAGAGAAGATGTAGTTGTTTTAACATCTAAATAAAACGAGCTATGTATGTTGGTTTGAATTATAATATTAAGAAGAATGTTTGTGTTGTGATTTTTGGTATTTCGATAAAGAAGAATGTGATAAAAATATTTCTATTTTCCACACATGATATGTTATGGTAGGGATGGTCGAGCTAACCTTGGGAGACCCCATGTCTCAAGTGCTGCCTACATAGCCCATTGCACAAAGCATGGAGGGGCCTCGGACGATGTAGTTCTCCCTTAGGATCGTGGGAGAGGTGAATTTAGGCAATGTTAGATATGGTTAGGCAATTCGTTGGTTGGAAAAAATATTGCTATTGATAGGATGATGTTGTTGGTATTGGTAAGGTATGTGGTAAGGAACCATGTCCTGATCAAGATCAACACGCAATTCTAGATGTTAAGCAAAGAGGAAAGGGTGCTCCATAGATGAAAAAGAGCTAAACAAACCACACAACGTAGAGCGAGCTTGAAGCCCAAAGTCCCGTGCATAGCCGAGAAGTCAATAGGTGAAAAGAGTTGTATGATCACAACATATCAGGTGTACGTTACGTCCCTTGAGTTGAAACAAATGGTGAGATGTAGTGGATGGTATAGCTGAGGTACGGGGAATTTGTTACAAAGTGAGTGTTCTGACGAGAGAGAACCTACCCTAAATAGACAAGTCCATGACTCAAAAGTTCTTTTGAATGAGACTTTTATTTTACTGAATATAGACTGATCGATGCGGGAAGTCTACAAGGGATATTGATTGTGTTATTTCTTGAGGTCTTCACGAAGCTGATCAATGCGAGAAGCTTCTGATAAGGGCTAACTGCGTATAGCTGTCCTTCAAGGGAGCAGTCTATTTATAGTAGCAGATGTATTTTAGTGCATAGCTGTCCTTCTGAGGGAGCATACTATATATAATAGAACAAAGATTCGGCATATAGCTGTCCTTCGAGGAGCGATCTATATTTAATTTAGATGACTAGATGTTCATTTGGCGTGAAGCATCTAGTGTAGTAGGAAATTTGACTCAAGAAAATCCCATAAGAATACGGCTTATTTTAATACTTTAAAGTCATGGACTAGACTAAAAAGGTAAGGTATTCTTAAGGTGAGGTGAGGATCAAACTATGTGAGCTTGATTGTATTATGAGGTGTAGGAAATGAAGTGTATGTGGTGGTATGTGAGCTCAAGGGATGAGAAGTAGGCGGATAAGAAGTGATATAACACTAATTTCAATAGTAGAATGGTCGAAGATGCAAGGCATTAAGGGTTCGTGCTCAGTTTACCATTGCTTAGCGAAGCTAAACGATAAGTGCCTGATCCATAAGTGTGAGTGATTATATAAGGCCCAATCCAATTGGGAGCAAATTTTCCACGTTTGCTCTTTTCTAGTTTGGTTACATGTTGATTCTCTTTGAGGACAAGATCACCAACCTTAAAGGTACGCTCATGAAGTCGCTTATCATAAGCACGTTTGATGCGTTTTTGATAGATTTGAAGGTGATCGAGAGCCGTAAGACGGCGTTTGTCAAGAAGCTCTAATGCCCCCTGGCTAACCGTTCTTGGCGGAAATCATCATTGGTGAGAATATCTTGAAGGGATATTCGGAGGAGGGTATTTGTATTTCGAGAGGCAAGACGGCCTCGGCACCATACACCAAAGAAAAGGTGTGGCATTAGTAGAGGTACGAATGCTAGTACGATAAGCCCAGAGGGCAAAGGGGATGTGATCGTGCCAATTTTTTCCGGATTCATTGACAACTTTCATGTCGAGGCGGAATGAAAGAGGCATAGGCTCGGCGCCGAGAGGAATGAGAACAACGCCAGCTCCTCCGCCGCAGTGGCATTTGGATCCATCAAGAAGAGAGTCATTGGATATGACTCCTCCGGAGTGAAAAAGAGTGGCGATGAGTTCGTCTGGGAATGTAAAATTGGTAAACCTGTTCCCAGTGTAAGGGGGCTTCCAAAGTTCAGTCTGCGATGGCTTGTCCTTTGATTGATTTCGGTGGATAAACTCAAGGTCGAGGTCGGCGAGGAGCATGAGCCATCGGGAGATACGTTGGTTTAAATGAGGTTTGGCATACATGTAATGGATGGGGTCCTGTGTTGGTAATGACGAAAGTTTTGTGATTCAGAAGGTAGTGTCGGAGTTTGGTGGCCACGAATGATAGGGCTAGGCATAACTTCTCTACATGTGTATACCTAGTCTCATAGTCCACCAAAGTACGACTTATATAATAAATGGCTTGTTCTCGGTTCTCAGAGTCACGATGTGCAAGCATGGCTCCTACGGCGTGGTCAGTGGCGGAAAGGTAAAGGTAGAAAGGGCGGTCGTCTTGAGGTGGGATAAGCACAGGTGGCTGCAAGAGATAAGTTTTGAGAGCGTCAAAGGCTTGGTGGCACTCTTCGCTCCATTGAAATGCAATATCCTTTTTAAGGAGGTGATGGAAAGGTTGGCATCGATCCGAGAGTTGGGAGATGAAAACGTCGGATAGATTGTAGCTTACCTTGTAAACTACGTAATTGTTTGAGATTAGTAGGGGGGCATTTCTAGGATAGCCTTGACTTTAGATGGATCGACCTCAATACCACGCAAAGAGACAATAAAACCAAGAAGTTTTCCCGAAAGGACACCAAAGACACATTTCTTTGGTTGAAGGCAGACAGAATATTGTAACAAGCGATCAAAAATAATGGTTAACACATCGAGATGTTCACTACGATGTTTAGATTTTCCAAGAAGATCGTCGACGTAGTCTTCAAGGATAGTGTGCATGATGTCATGAAAGATGTAGGTCATAGCCCGCTGATAGGTTGCACCAGCATTCTTAAGGCCAAATGGCATGACACGATAACAGAAGGTTCCCCAAGGGGTTATGAAGGCAGTTTTATGTTGATCGGCAGGGGAAACCAAAATTTGGTTATATCCTGAAAAACCATCCATGAGAGAGAGCATCTCATGACCTGCAGTGAGATCAACAAGTTGGTCAATGCTAGGTAAGGGGAAGTCATCCTTGGGGCAAGCGAGGTTAAGATCTCGGAAATCCGTACATATCCGAAGTCCCCCTGTCGCTTTAGTGACAGGTACGATGTTAGAAATCCATTGAGGGTAGTCAATAGGCAGGATGAAGGAGACAGAAAGGAGTCGTTGAAGCTCCTCTTTGACCAAGAGGGCAATGCATGGATGCATTTTTCTCAGTTTTTGTTTTATTGGCTTGGAATCGGGTTTCAGGGTGATGTTATGGACAGCAATGTCAGGATCAATTCCTGGCATGTCAGCGTAGGACCAAGCGAAAGCTTGGTTACGAGCACGGAGAAAGGTAGTAAAGGCGGCTTGTTCTGCTGCGTTAAGGGATTGTCCGATCTTCACAATGTGAGGATCCTCCTCCGTATGGATGTTGATTTCTATAGTAGATTCATTTAGCATGGTTTGAGTTTCAGATGGTAAGGCGCGTTGAATATAAGAGTCATTTGCGCCAAGGTAAGTGAGGATGGAGTCGTCATCCTGGCACTCAACAACATTAATTGAAGGTGAGTCCTCTTCAATCATGTCTGGATATAAAAGGGGGTAGAAGAGGGGTCCTCATTATCGCGTTGATAAGTGAGAGGACCTAAGAAGATAGCATTTATGAAAAAAAAAAGTTAGGAGGGATAGATTCGGGATCTATCAACTCAGTGGGTGACGATGGCAAAGTGGGTGATGATGGTTTGGTAGGGACGCGTCGTTCTCTTCCAGAAGGCAACTGTCACGAGGTTCTTTTGGGGTAAGTGTTCCTGGAAATCCAAGACCACTACGGTCATTGTGTTTGCGTGTAGTTACGGGAATGATTGTGTGCCGGCCTTGTTCGTAAAGACCGAAACCGAAGCCCTTCCAAGCGCAGCGTGTCAGGAAGGTAAGGGCAAAACGACGGTTTGTTAGGTATTGGAAATCAGATTGGAAAGGAACCACATCAAGAGGAGGTTCAGGAGTTATGGAAGAGGCGTCGACACCCCCATATGTCAAATTGGTGCGGCAATGAGGTGGTCCGTAGGAGATTACTTCCCCCACACGACGGTCATAGGTAGGATGTGCATGTAATTGTCCGTACTCTTGTGGAGTATGGAAAGAACTAACGTTATATAGGCGATACTCCCCCAGCGTGAGGCGTTGAAAAACATCTACTAAGGGGTCTGAGGTTGGGATGTTATCCGCGGGGAGGGAAGTAGTATTTGCAACGGTGGTTTCATTAGTTGAAGGGGTAGGTGCGGTTGATGTGGATGGTTGAGGTGTGGTTGACGTGGAGGGTTGGTTTGGGTGAATGGGTGTCTTGATTGGCACAAGCACGTCATTAGGCCGATATAACATATTGCAGGTTTTGAATGGGGGAGGGTCAGCTTTTACGGTGTAGGATTTTCCCTCATACTCAAATTTTATACATCTATGTAAAGTGGAGGGAACGCATCCCATAGCTCGGATCCAGGGGCGGCCTAACAACATGTTGTATTGAAACTCTCCCTCAAGGACATAGAAGAGCTCAGGCAAAGTACGTGGTCCTACACGAATGTTGAGGATCACAGTGCCTAAGGTAGAGGTAATGGCATCGTTGAATGACCGCAACATGATGGGGTTGGCACACATGTAGCTAGAAGGGATATTCATTTGTTGAAAAGCTTTTGAAGAGATGATGTTTAGGCTAGCGCCCCCGTCAATCATAACCCGACGTACACGAATGTCCCGGACGTAAGCTGAGATGAACAAGGAAGGGTCAGGATCTTCTGTACCAAAATCAACAATTTCATCTTCGGAGAAACTAACAGCAGCAGCTTGTTGTAAAGAGACAGAAGAAGCTTGGGCGGTAGGTTGTTTGGTAAGGGAGGCAACGTGATTGGGTGTTAGAATGGAGGTAACAGGCAGGGTTTCATTAGGTAAAACCTCAATCCCTTGGAGGATTTCCACAAGAGCTTCGCGATGAGATTCAGAAGTCTGAATAAGATCATACAATGTCATTTTCACAGGTGATTGGTGAAGCTGTTTGATCATGGCTCGATGGGCAACTCCATTGGAGACGGGGTATGCGGGTCCACGAATAACCACTTTGGGTGGTGGTGCGATCGGGATGGTAGACGGAGAAAGAGAGGCGGCAGGTGTGTTTCCTTTAGCTTTCTCATTGTTTTTCTGTGCTCGGGTGGCAACACTGATCATATTAATCTCATAGACTTGAGACGAGGAAGAAGGTTGCGATAAATCATGGTCTTCGATAGGTGGCGTTGCAATAATGATAGATTTTGGTGAGGCGGGAGCAGACGGCATAGGAGAGGTAATCGGAGCTCTGGTTTCTCCTTTCATAAATTGTCTTTCTTAACTGTCGATCCGAGAGAGGTGACTCCTGACGAAGGATGGTTTTAAAGCTTTGTAGCCCTCACATCATGTCCTGGTGTGCGGTGATAAGCGCAGATTTTAGACTCATCATAACCTATAGGTCGAGGTCTGGATGGGTCATAAGGTTTGAGTGGGGGTAGGGAAATGGTAGCATTCTCTACTAACATAGCAAGGATTTTGGTGTAAGATCCTTTGAATGGGTCAAAATCAGAAGAGGATGAGGTATTGATTGTCTTGGTTTGATACTGTTTGGATATGGTTGGTTCGGGTGGGTGGTGGTTTAGCCAAGGGGTGTTGGCACGTGGTTTTCACTAGACGTTGTTTCTTTGGCGTAGAAGCTGTATTCAGCTGGTTGGATGATGAAGCTATAGTTGTTGTGGTAGTGGGATACAGCCACGGAGAAAGGGGAGCGGCAGAAAATAAATCCTTTGATGATGGAGTTTGTTTATGGTTGATTGGTGGACCGGATGCGTGAGGTGACAATGTTGATATACTCTTTGATCCTTGTACGGGAGTAGAAGGCGTAGGTTGTTGTAAAGAAAACGCAGGAGGTATGATGTATTGATGCAAGGTGGAGGGATGAGGTCCTAATATGGAAGGTAAGTGTGACACTGACGGTTTTGATCGTGAAAGGGGCATGGATTGATTTTGTTTCCTAAGTGGCGAGGTGGTTTTATTTTGGGATAAATCTAGTCGCTTAGGTGGGTGTGTCAGGCCCAGGTATTGGTGAGGTCCCAAGTGTAGGGGAAGATTTGGTTAGGTTAATAGAGGTAGATGGAATATGTGGTATAGATGCGGGGGGCAAGAATGAGCACATAGGCATTTTGAGTTTCTGTAAACACTTCGGATATATGGTAGAGGCGTCTGGATCACTTATCTGCATTTGGGTAGAAAAAGGGATACTCAAACGTTCCCACAGGACTCGTCTATCTTCTGGAGAATGACAGTCTTCAGGTTTGATTTGTAATTGTTGTACGGAAGAAAGGTGGGTTGTGATTCCAGTCCACTGTGGGTATGATACAGGGGGTAGGTGAGGCACTGTATCAATAGATGTTAAGAGGTCAACCGGTCGTTGAGAAGATTTAGGCGATGAGGGACTAATAGGTAAGAGGGCCTGTTCGAGAGGGTCCGGCATGGTTAAAGAATTTGGTGATGTTGGTGTAAGAGATTTCTCGTCTAAGGATGTCAAAAGAAGTGGCGTATCTTCCTCTTGTGCAGCAAGAGCGGTAGGAGGAGACATTTGGGAAATGGATAGGTTAGATAACATCCGTTCGCAATCTGTAGGGATGTGGTATAAGAAGACTCATCGATGGGAAGAGAAGTCTGGGCAGTCGATTCCTGTATGGGTACAGGAATGATTTTGTCTTGTCTTGATGGTGGTGAAGGGAGTTCGGGCTCTTGTGTTAATGAAGAGGCTTGATTTAAAAATTTTTCGATAGAAACCTTTGACTGAGAGTCGAAGATGGCATGGATCTCATGAACACTCTCCTCGGCTAAGATATCCTGGTTTATGTTACTACTGGAAGAGTGATTTGGGAATGGTTTGTTAAAGATTTTCAAATTTCGGTTGGCGTGGGGCATTAGGATTATCAAGGGTTATGTCGCCAAGATCAACCATTTCTGCACTATGTTTTTCAACATCTTGCAGTTTTCATGACTATGTCCTTTACGCGGTGAAAGTTACAAAAGTCATTTTCTTTGTACCGAGGAAGGTATAGCGCGAGTGGAGTCAAACCCGGAATGTGGTTTAACAATAGAGGTAAGGTGATAGCCCGGCCTTGAGCAATTTTTCCAAGATGACGCCATAAGTTTCTCCCAAGGAGTGTAATTGATGGGCTCGGCTTTGTACTTATAGGTGGTTTTCGGTGGAGTATTGGACGGTGTTTGAGCTTTGACCATTACGCGTGGACAACTCCTTTTGATTTAGAAGAAGTGGATGCGTGAGGAGTGGTGGTGTTTGGCTTGTTGGTAGAGTCGGGAGTTCGGAATTGGGGTTTTTATTGAACCGCAATTTCTCTTCTTAAGGCTCGAATTTCTAGTTTTCGAGCCATGGTAAAGTCCTCATCAAATGTGCGGAAAGTTTGAATTTGAAGAGTAGGAGAAATGTGCTTAGCACATGCCCGCGTGAAAAGTTTGATAAGTTCAGCTTGAGGCAAAGCATATGTGAGTTGGTTGATAAGGCGCGCCATCGTCCCACGAAATGCAGATAGATTCGTCTTCAAACTGTCGGATGGCATAAAGATCGGTGATAGATACTTTCTTGGCAATGTTAATGGAGAAATGATCCAAGAAAGATTGGGCTAGTTGGTTAAAAGAGAAGATCGAGTGCTTGAGTTAAAGCACTATACCACTCAAGGCGGGTCTGATAAGGACATGGGGAAGGTGCGGAGTAATGAGAGGCATCGTCATGGGCATCAAATAACAAGCATGTCTAAATGATCGCAAATGTTGTTGAGGATCCACCGGGCGTGCCAAAATGTTTCACTCGGAATGTTTCGGAAGCCTGTGAATAGAGTTGCTTCTATCCTTTCATTCCTTTTAGAAATAGATGAGATTAGGGCTAGGAGGAATACCGTAAAATGTTGGGATGGTGTGCGCGTACCGTAGAGAAAGATCGGATCATTGTGAAGCACTCCTTTTTGTCTTGGAAGGACCACACCTGAAATAAGAACACAAGACCACAGGATTTGATTAAACAATAAATGAGGAAACTGCCTTTGGGGAAATATAAAACTTCCTTTCGAAGGTGGTCAGTTCCCTTGCTAATATGAATTAACACAAAAGACTGCACAATATCAATTAGATTATTTTGTTTGAAACGGGTGAAAGGAGGCTGGTTTTTGGTTATGGTTGGGGTAGCAAATACTGGTTTGTGGTAACCGATGCCGGTTGGGTCTAGGAGCTATAGGTTGGTTGTTTTGGTAGGTGTGTTTGTATTTCTGGGTGGCTATGGTATTCGTAAGGATGGATTATGGATGATCTTAGGAAAGATGATGAGGGGCAAAAGAATGGCAGTTAGATGCAATAAAACCTTGGGTATTGGGTTCATGCTTGGATTTAGGAGGGCTGTGATTCAAAGAGCTTAAGAAATGTTATAACAGAGAACATGCAAGACAAAACTTATTGGTTTTGGTGAAGATACAAGTTGATCCCCTTTCTACAAGCTCTTCTTGGTTTCTTCCCGGTCTCGCTCGATCAAGTGAAGGTCTGGACTCCGTTTTTGCTCCCAATGATCTCCGTTTGATTCAAAAATCATTCGACCTTTGATTTTGGTTGGGAGCCCATTTCTGAGGAACCGATGGCGGTTACGTACCCGGCCGACGGCGGTAGCAGAACCGGCATCGGTAAGGAAAAAGTAGGCTATTTTTAGTAAAATAGCCCACCTTCCCTGTTTTTCTTAGAGAGAGTCATTCGGATGCGGGCTTGGTCAAGTGGCTAGAAGGTCGGTTTTTGGTGTGAGTAAGGAGGCCTTAGTTATGGATGTGAGTTTAGACCAAGTCATAGGTCTTAATTAGGTTAGTTTAGGGTTAGGGCTAGGTCATGATGAGGTGGCAAAATGAGGTGGCGAGATGAGGTGATGTGGATTTATCAATTACTGAGGTAATTAATAAATCATTGTGTAAGGTTTATGTGATGAAGTTAGGTTGCGAGATGAGGTGCGGGTCTAAAGATTAAATTTGGTGTCTCTAAGACTAAGTCTCCACTTATCTTAACCAAGTAGGATTTAGCCTAACCCTAAAATTAAATTCATATTCCTTCTACTACAAACACTCTCACTTATATATGTGTTAACCCTCACTTGAGACCTAGACTAATAATCAGAGCATGCCAAAAATAACAAGATTTTCCTATTTTAGGAAAACGTACGATTTCCTACCTTAATCGATGTTGGTTATCCCTCAACTGACGTCGATCACCCTAACCATCATCGGTTACCTTATTTATAGTTTTGTAACCTTTTACCCAGGTTGGTCATTCTGAGTTTTGAGATATCTATTACACTCAAACGTGAACAGTAACTTCTCAGCATCCAGATGAAATAATACACTCAACCATAGACCCAAGAAAGTACCTAAGACTCTTCCTAAGGCATTAACATTCACGGGAGAACTTTGGGAGGTACTGCCATGACACTAACCACAAATTTCTTCATGGATCAACCACTGCCATCCTTCACCAACTAGACCTGTAAATACAAGTGTATTTGATTTGCATCATTCTATACTTAAATTATAAGTTCTTTAGCTTTTGTTATTAGATCCTATTTCTTCCTTGCATTCCTCCATCCACACCTTCCTGCCAATCTACCCATCCGACTACCAACAACATTCTAGATCTTCAGACTTGATTTCTAGGCATTTCGAGTCTCCTTGATATTATTACGAACCCAACCATCCTCCCTCCATTCTATGTGCAATCACCGAAAATTTTAAAACTAAGTTTATTTGATTACCACCATTTCACCCATACCAACGTTAGTCACCTTAACCGTCATCAATATCCCATATGTACCAAAGCATCAGTCACCAGACCAACATCAATCACTAGGTTATCTCATTCACTTACTAGCAAGCCCCCAAGACTCATAAAACCTTACCCAAACCTGATACCCCACCTATAACCTCACCACAGACCTTCCCAAATATTTGTGCAGACATAGAGAGAGCCTCGACACCATTTTTACATTTTATTATTTCTCACAGTAACCAATATTGGTCATCCTAAACCATCATCGGTCATACCGTCCCGACATCGGTCACCCTGACCGACATCAGTCTCTATGTCTAGTAAAACTGCCTTAGACCAGCAAGCTTCCTAATCACCCAAAATTAACCCAAACTACACCAAATCTTACCTAGACCCTATCTGTGACTCTCAGACCACCTACCCAACTTGTAACCTAACTTGGGACCTTTATCAGTTTAGTTATCAATAATTTATTTTGATTAACACCGATACTAATATGAGACACCTAGATTAGAACATTAGCATTATATTATTTTATTTGCATGTTTAGTTATTTTATATTGAGTTATATATTAGTGGATTGATAATCATTGAGGAAGTATCACACTTCTAGGATCTAGCTCACGCTAGGAAATCCACTAACCTTTTATATTAATTGTATCTTATGGCCTTGATTTGTATTACAAGTAGTTCCTCCTAGCTAAAAGGAAGCTCACACAATTAGTTTGGATCAGAAATTAGAAGAGTGCACACTCAACCTTTGACTAACGTAAAAAATGGTATTCCTTCTTGGCATTTTACCTTTATTTGTTTCATTTTATATAATAATCCGGTGAAACACATGATCTCCATAACAGATTGCACAATCCAATGATATCGCATGTACCAAATACTAAGTGTAAATATTATTTGTGTTTCCTTATACCTCATATAATGTATACCAAATTCTACTACGAGTCTCATGCTTTGAATTTACAGATAAATTCTTGAGTTTTTTGCCATGGAAGCAATCTGAGCCTCCAAAAAGGGACTCCCTTCAATATCACTAGTTCGAAGTCCTCACACGGATCTTTGAAAGTGTTATGTGAAATTTCTCACTTGAATGGTATGATCAAGCCCCTAAAAAACCATTGAGCATGTTTAGAAGGATGCATGTCATAAGATAAATTTGACACGAGATTCTTTAAATGTGTATTATACTCCCACACACTCTGTACCATAAATTTTGGGATCTTCTTCATCACGTTGATTCTCTTCGCTTAAAATCAAGAATGTGAAATTCCCACGTAAGGCTTCACGTAGCATAGTGTAATCCACCACCGTCTTATGTGATTCATTCTTCCGATACCAGCTATGTGTGCGCCCCAACAATGTGGTTACAAACTGGCTTACCTTCCACTCCGGGGTAGTGATCCCCTCCGCATGCCTTAGAAATTAAAACTTATGAACATGTTTTGTAGCATCCTAAACACCTTTATAATTAGGTAAGTATAGTGACATCTCATAGAACACATGTTGTTGGGGTTTTAGTTCTATCTCACTAGGTCTAAAAACCTTAGTTCCTCTAGTGTTTCCTCCACCAAATCCATTAGATCCACTCACTCTTGAACTCCTAGACCCACCAGATCCTCCTCTTGTAGCAGGTATATGGCCTAAAGTGGTACAAATTTTTGTACCTACCATTGAGTTAAACCGAGTGCTAACAATTTATGAAGTGGAACTAGTCCCAGATGTGATATTGACATTCTGTGTGACCACACCTTGTTAAAATGATACGCTGGACATGATACCACCCAATACAATAAATGTCTGTGTAGCCATAAAACTGAAAGAAAAATGATATCCACTTGAAGCTTTTTGCTTCCTAGATCCAACACCAATTGGACTAGGAATACCTTTCTCAAGACTTGGAAAACTAAGTACAAGGGTCTAGTTGTCAGGTGGCTCTAGATGCGTGCCTACAGCCCTTCTTTCTTCATCTGATAAGCTCTCATCAAAATTTGAGGGGGTTTTTTTCTTGCGCTTATGAAGATGGGGTAATATAGACTGCACAGGTTCCATGTTCTCTGCGTGAACCTAAAATCCTTCCCGCAACGTCTACCTCCATAGATCCATCACTCTTGCAATTTCACATTGTCTCACCAACTCCCTCTCTCGAGCTTCATTATAATTGATCCGTCTCTCCTCTCTCTCCATCTATTTTGTAGGATACGCCATCTCTTACCATACTAGCTTCCATGCCCCATGCCTATTGGGAGTTTAGCTAGCCATAGGAAATTCTTCTAAACTTAAAGTAACGATCAAGATCTTAATGGCTAAAGCCAAAGCACGCAAGAAAGATCCTTTGGGTTCTTGTAATAACTCAAACTCAAAAACCTCTAGGCAAGAATAAGTGGAGATTGAGTACTCTAACGTGTGGTTAGTCAACACACATATCCACCAATGATTAATAGCACGTGTCCAAACCAGATCAACATTATGAAGTTTTTGATAATATTATTGATTCCATACATGAGGTCGATAGAAAAAACTTCTCCTCAATGCATACGTTGATAACCATTCATGCAGCTCCACTGGAAAGAAAAAAAATAATGTCTCGTAGATCTCATGATACAAATGATGCTCCACCAATTTACGTGCATCAAATTGAGGTCCAGTGTCACATCTATTTGTAAACTCATCCTCTGTGTTCTTAAGCCAAGTTTTTATCCAAGAAATCTTATTGTCATCATTCACCATTCATGTAAAAACTTCAAAAGAGGTCCCGACAATGAAACCAAGATGTAGTCACTTTTCCTAACCCTTTATAACCCCAAGCATGCTATCCTATCACCCATTAACTGGGCACTCACCCAAGGCATGCATAGGTTTTGAGCCCCTCCTTTATGTGAAATTTACAAGAATGTTATTATTAGAGGAACAATGCAAAGACATGAATGCATACATTCTATAACAGAGACAATACATCTAGATCCAAACATATATGTAATGCAATATGAAAGAAGACATCAAAATAATAGGAAAGAATCATATTTGAACTATGAGTATCATCAAGAACATAATGGTTTGGACCCATAAACATAATAAATAACATAGATATTAAGATCCATCAACTCAAATATTAATAACAACCTCATTTCATTAATTCACCAACATTACAGTAGCCAAATACATCGAGTTCATGAATGTAAATTGATACATCAACAAAGTTCTAACCCTTTCTCTATAATGGTTTCATTATAGAAATTAGAGTAGTGTTCATTATGCACATTTCCTATCTCTTACTCTCTCGCTCGATCCCTATTATCCATCTATCATCCATAACCCCACACACACACTATTCATATCCTTTCATCTTCCACCCTTCCTTGTCATGCAAATCAATAGATAAGGAGGGACTCAAAGGAATATTTTGTAACCACTTCATCATTACCAAGAGTGATCCGCCTACAAAATGTCATCATGTATTTCCATACTCAAGTATCCTCATCATGTGAATGCCAGCTAATCCATAATTAATTCTACTTTATAGCTCCTAATTTTTATGATAACCATATCCTGGAATATGATTTCCTTGAGCTGCAAGTCTTCATATTGTAACCTTATCCATAACTGTTTCTGGAAACCTTTCCATGTATTCCTCTATCACGACTTTGACTGTGGTCCAAAATAAGACTAAGTCCTGCAATTTCTCTGCCTAGGTCTAAACATTCATGCCTCCTCAAAAGTTACTTCTGTGTGAGCCTTCGCACCCTACTCCCACATGCCACAAATATTCATGCCTCAGATACATGGTTCTATTAGGGGCTCAACATCGAGAATGAAATCCTTAAGGGATACATGGAGTGATGGCATTTGGACTTCTAGAAGTAGGAAAACCTCGAATCCGTACACAAGTGAGAAGGGAGTAGCACCTAAAGGGGTATGGATGCTAGTCTAATAAGCCTAGAGAGTAAACGGAATTTACAGATGCCAATTTATTCCTCCATCATCTACTATTTCCATGAGGATTTTAATGAGTTTTTTATTAGAGGCCTCAGACTTTCCATTTTTTTGGATAGTATGGTGATGAAAACATGAGTGTGATGTTGAATGTGTAACAATTTTTCTTAAGGTATGTGTTTTTGAATTATTTTATGTTATATGTGACCTTTTTTGGGGAATGTTGAAGCGACATATAATGTATTAATATATGAAGTTGATGATAGGTCCTGATTTAATCGAGCTAAAAGGTATAGCTTCGACCCATTTAGTGAAGTATTTGGTAGCTATGATAATAGAGTGATGTTATTGAGATGATTTAGGATTGATCGAACCAATGAGGTCTAATCCCCATTAAGAGAAATTAGTAAGTTCTAAGCGGGTCAGTAACGCTTGATCTGGGGACATGGATAAGATCTAAGTGTATTTGGCATTTGATGCATTTCTTAATGTATGCAAATTATTCTTGATTTATATTAGGATAGTAGTATCCTATCCATAAGACATGTTTAGAGAGGAAATTTCATTAAAGTAACCTCCTCAAATACCTTCGTGGACTTATTCGATTTCTTTGATTGATTTATGAGATTTAAGGCACCTTAGTAAAAGACCATTAAAGATACATTTGTATAAGATGCCTGCCTATGATGATAAATTGGGTGGCACATTGAAGAAAATATATTTTAGCCATTTCTGAAAAGTCAGAAGGGATTTTATATTTAGAGAGATAGTCATATATCTGATAATATCACAAGTCTATTGGATTATCTTCTATGGTGTTGATAGAGGGGAGTTAAATTTTATGTGATGGATGGTCCAATCTTGAAACGACTATGGATAGTTTGTAGTTATTGGTTGTTTCTTTAATTGATAAGGGAATGAGTCCTCCTAAAGAGGCTATAGTGTTTATAAACTTGTTAGAGGATCGCAAGATGGTTTGGATGGTGTAGTGATCAAATAAATGCTTTGAGGAGAAAATCAAAAAAATATTTATATTTTTGTAAGATTTCATATTTACATTGATATTCTCCTTTGATTTGATTGATGAAAAGCTTCTATTCTCCATATATTTCTAATATGTTAATACCTAGAAGAATAGCAGTTGTAAGACCCATGATTAAAGTTTCATACTCTTCCATGTTATTAGTGCACTTGAAGTTAAGTTTGGATGATAGTGGAATAGGAATATCCTAGGGAGGTATGATAACAAAAGAGGCCCCTCCCCCTTTCTGGTGTTTAGATACATCAAAGGAGATGGTAATTTTGATAGGGATGAACTCGCATTCATCAAAATGGTTAATTGATTCATCTAGAAAGTGTTCGTGAGGAAGATGATTGTTAGGAAGGGGTGCATCAAAAAATTGGTCTGCAATATCCTTTCCCTTCATAGATTTCTCTGATATAATCCATTGAGTTATACGGTCACTATGATATGGTTTAGAGTTCATGGTTTTAAGTGGGCTAAAGCTAGTAATGACATAGGTCTTGTGGTTAAGGAGATAATGGTGTAGTTTAGAAGTTGCAAAGAATAGGGTGCAACATAGTTTTTTAGCTTCAGAGTAATGAGTTTCATAATCATGGAATGTGAAAATGGAGTAATATACGGCATGTTCGCGACCTTGGTTATGAAGATGAGTGAACATAGTCTCAAAGGCATGATTTTAAGTAAATATGTATAAATTAAATGCCTCCCCCCTCGCAAGGTAACGTAAACATGGGTGGTAATAGAAGATAAGTTTAAGTTATTTGAATACCTTCTGACAATCAGAATCCCATTTAAAATCTACATCCTTGTAGAGAAGATGGTGAAATGGTTGAAAATGATAGGAAATTTGGGATATAAAGCATCAGATAGACTACAGATTGTAGTTTATATTGAAGCCTATGCGATTGTTTAAGATTGGGTGGAGGAGGAATTTCAACAATTGTTTTAACTTTAGTTGGGTCAAATTTAATACCTCAGATAGATATGATGAATCCTAAAAAATTCTAGTGACAACACCAAAGACACGCTTTGAAGGATTAAGATGAAGGAAATATTGGATAAGGTGGGTGAATCTAGATTAAATGACGTAGAGATGATAATTGTGAAACTTTGATTTTCCTAACTGGTCATTAACGTAGTCTTTAGCAATTTTGTGAATGAGTTCATGGAAGATGTAGGTTAGAGCATATTGATAGTTGGCTTTGTATTTTTAAGATCGAATGACATAACGTTGTAGAAGAAAGTTCACCAAGGGGTAATGAAATAAGTTGTATGTTGATCGTATGCAAAGATAAGGAATTGATAATAGCCAGAAAAGCCATCCATAAAGGAGAGCATTTCATGTCTAGCTATTAGGTTGACGAGATGATCAATGTTTAGAAGGGGGAAATAATCTTTAGGGTAGGAAATATTCATATTCTAGAAGTTTCTATAGATATATAACTTTCTAGAGGAATTGGTTATGGAATGATATTAGATACCCATTATGGATAATCGATGGGTATGATGAAGTTAGCGGAAAGAATACATTATAACTCTTCTTTAATAAGGAGATCCACATGGGGATACATCCTACAAAGCTTTTAGTTAACTGTTTTAGCATTGGGATATGTGAAAATATTATATACGATGATATTAAGGTCAATATTGGGCATATCACTACATCACTAGGTGAAAGATTGACTGTATTAAGATACAAAGGTGGCGAAGTCATCTAGTTCTTATGGGTTTAATGATTGACTCAATTTGACTATGTGAGGCTCATATGGTTTAGGAAGTGGTAATGTTATGAGTGATTGTTGAAGGAGTTCATTTAAAATAGTTTTATAATTTCCTATTGGTGCAAATGGATGGTGATGATGTTTCTCTTGATTTAATATTTGAGTGAGACATGGTTTTTGATGCGGATTGTCTAGTTGTTTTCAACAAAGTTTCTTGAATGGTGTGATGGATGAAGGATGAGGACCTAATATAGAGGCTTGATAGGTGGGTTTTAAATTGTAAATGATAGGTTGATTGTTTGGTATAATGATTTTAGGGTCATGTAAGTGGTACTGATATGTGAATGCATACTAGGGACTTTTGAAGACTTAGATAATGGTTTGTTTTGAGGTGCCTTCATAATTTTATTAGATGAGACAAGTGCGGATATCAAAGTAGTGATGGTGGAGGGTTGGCTTTGAAAGATAGGCTTAGGGGATTTTACTAGTTGTTTATTGGATGTGGATTTGGTTGTATATTTAGGAGGTATAGATGATGTGGATGTATATTCAATCATATGATATGAAGATGGGGATATAGTTTCAATAGTGTTTTTATGGATTCATTGGATGTGGATGTTGATTTAGTAGGTGTAGATGTTGATTCAAGGACAAGTAATGCTTTATTGATGGTATTAATGATATGATGAGCATGAAAATTGTTTGTTTGTGGTTGATTAGTAGATGAGGAATGATTCAGAAATGGCTGTTTAAATACATCAAGATTTTGATTTTGGGGTGCATTTGGATTGTTTAGATGGAGTTCACCCTTATCAATCAAATCTCGGAGGATGTTCTGGAACGAGTGACACCTTTCAAATTCATGTCATTTAACCCTGTGGTATTTACAATAATCATTATCCCTATACCAAGAGGGATTAGAGATAAATGTATCGATAAGACGTATAGGTAGAAGATAAATCCTATTTGTAGAAAGAATAATTTGAAAGACCGTGTTATAAGTATCTCCAATGGGTTTGTAACTATGTTGTGGATGAGAGAGTTAAATAGTAGGTTTTTCCTTAGGATAAGATTTGACGACTACAACATTAGAAGATGATTTGGATTTATAAGTATTGGAGGATGATTTAGATGGGAAGTTAGTTTTTGGTTTCTTAGGTTGCACTTTAACTCTAGCTTCTTTGAGGGATCATAGTTCTAACTTACAGGCCATGGTGAAAGCTTTGTAAAACATCTAAAATTACTAGATTTAAAGTGTGGATAAAAAAATTTAGTATATGAATGACATAACAATTCTATTAATTTGGTTTGTGGGAGTTAAAAAGATAACTGATTTATTATACCCCTCAAGTGGTAAACCAAATCAGTGATAGACTTGTCTTCAAATTGTTTAGTGGCATAGAGGTTAGTGATGGTGATTTTGCGGGTGCTGTTTATGGAAAAATTTTCTAGGAAGAGTTGTATGAGTTACGTGAATGAGAAAAGGGAATACTAAGGTATACTATTACACCAATCAAGGGAAGGAATGGTGAGGGACATGAGGAAATTACTTAGCATTAGATATTGATCATGGGATATAAGATAAAAGGTGTGACAGAAAGCACATATGTGTTGCTAGGGATATTATTTACTATAACATTTGATGAAATTTGAAAATTCCTAGTAGGGTGGATATTATTTGTAAGGTATGAAAGGGTGGATGGGCTTATTGTAGATTTGTTCATAGGAGAGCACATCCTTGGGACCCAAGGAAGTGGCTTCAAGGTTGGATATTCTATTATATGATAGCTTGAAGGGGGTCTAGTTTTGATGGTTTCTATAAAGATGAGCCAGGTTGATTAAATGAGAACTGGCTAGGTTGTGGATATGATTGATATCTATTTTTGATAAGGGGTGTTTTGTTGATATAGGATATTTTATTGATACGGAATGCTAGTAGGGATATTATAAATAGGTTGAGACACTAAGGGTTGTGATAGATGGATATATTGATAAGGGATGGGAATAGATGTGTTAATAAGATGTTGCGATGACTTAGGAATATGATGAAAAAAAATAGATGTATAGGTAAGGGGTTATGAATATGTGGATGGCTGTTGGAATCATATTAAAGAAGAAGTAGAAGATGGTGCTTTTTGTGGGATATTATTAAGAGGAATAGATTGTGGTATGGAAATGAGTGGTTGTGATGGTTAGGGTATATGTTGTAAGATAATAGGGATGGAAAATCGTATAAAAATAGGATAAGTGATAGCAATGACACTAGTGTTGATTAGAGGGGTGGATGCAATAATGGACGTAGTGATACTTCTTGAGTTGGATGTATAATTAGTTGAGGTTATGGAATTTGATGAGGTAATGGTGTAGATTTATTGTAATTAGGTGGACATGTTTTCAGATGTTTGGATGCGGGATAGTTGTCTTGTAAGTACCATAATATCAAACACAAAATCATAAAAATGAAAGATAACTAACTGGGTTGATAAAAAATAGAAGAAAAATAAAGCAAAAAAAATTAGATTATCTTAATTTAATTAAGAAAGGTGAGATGTGTAAAATAATTGATGGGGTCATAGGAAATGAATGTCTATGGCTAGTTTCAAGATTGTTTAAGGTTGACATCCTCGATATACCTAAAGGTACGTGAGGCTCAAATCTATGTTGGTGCCATTATGGGTTCTAGTTTTGGGGACTACCCCCTCACTTCACGGTCCTACAGTAGTAAGGGAGTCAGGTGCTTAATAAAAATACCGAAAACTAATTTTTTATACTCGGCTAGAACACCAAGTCAATTTCCTTATTAGGTGATGAAATCCCAATATTTATCACCTAAGTAGGATTTTTTGATGCTAGTTTTATCTTTTTTGTGGTTTAGCTGTGTGTGGGGGAAGAATCAAGTGAATACAATAAATTAACCTTCCTAGTTAAAAATATATGATCAAGAAGCATGCAAAGTTTGTTTTAATCCAAAATAAAAGGTTGAATTTGATGAGGATAGATAGAAAATATGTAGTATGGAAATAAAAAACAAGGAAATCACCTTAACAATGCTTCCTTTTTATTTTTTTACAATTTTTTTATTTTTGATTTTTTAGCAACATAGCAATCCAGCAAGCAAACAACCTCAAGAAACAACAACGTCCAAGAAAGGGTTAGTAGAAACTAAGAAAACAACAAAAAATAGGGGTTAAAAGGATGACTACTAAGTAATTAAAAGAAATCAGAGAAATCATCATCAATTGATGAATCGTTGTCGTTGACGATTCATCTAGTCATTGGTGATTAACCAAATCACTAGCGATTAAAGAAAAAAAAACCTATATATGAAAAAAAAATTGAATAAATGAAAGAAGGGATTTAGTCTCCCAATGGGCATGCCAGAATGTTCATATATTTTTTACCTTTTTAATTGAATTAACAAAGTGAAATAATAAAAACAAACTGACCTTAGAAGATGTGGGGTTTAACAATACTCGTAGATGATGGATGTTGTTGTTGATGCTGATAGAAGTAACTTGTGTTGAAAGAAGCTAAACAAGATGGATTAGAAAGATAGATAGGTGAGCTTCTCAAAAAAGGTCAATTCTGGGAATCCAAAGGGACTTCCTCAAAGGATGTCATCTCACTTTGTACATAATAAAGTGAGTAGTAACTGATAAGCAATGAATGATAAACAGATACAAGATAAATATAAATGAGATAAGAGACATGTATGATTAGAATTTAAGATCAAATGGTAGGTCCTATTCAACTTCAAATGTAGCCGAGGAAAGTGTGGATGTAATGCGACCATGCTTGAAGTAATTGTACCGAAATTCCTTGACTTCTTTATGAATCTACCATAGAAACTCAATGATATCTTCTAGTTCTTCTTCAAGTGTGTCGGATGACACAAAGAGTCGATAGTGTAAAAGATTATATTTTTCCCAATTAAATGGTGTCAAACTATCAGAAGATATTGGATTATGGTAATTTCATGTGTTTGAACAAGAATCACTATCTAATAGAGAATCATTCTTATAGACATGTTAGAAACAACAAACATGATAGAAATTGTTATCCAAAATTCACCCCTCAAGGTGATTTTGATAACCTGCATCATTTCTTCAAGCTGAGCAAGTGGAAATGGCTCAAAGGAAATTTTTTTGGATCTTTGGGTACCTCTTTGCTCTCCTCTAACTCCCCTATCCAAGAAAAATCCAAGGAGTTAGTAAAAACTTGCAAAAATCTGAAACAATGAAGTTATAGGCCTATTTTAATGCAAATCGGGTTTGATGGCTGCGGATGGAACCAATATGGCTCATACCAAGGTTCATCATACCAAGTTCGGGGATGAAATGCTAAGGATGAAGAAAAATGTGACAAAAGTGGAAAAATATGTCCCAGGCAGCACAAGTTCAACAGGGACAGTTGGAACCGGAAAAGCTGAAATAGCTGAAACCCAGTTCAAATCAGCAAAATCAGATATTTTTGTCCCAGACGGGCCATAGGATGTTAGGACTTGAGTGTTTCACCATTTTATTTACGTTTTGAATGATGAAATAGATAGAGTTATGGGATGAAGAGGAATACCTGTTGTGTTAGTCAGTTGGAGGTTGATGTGCACGTTCTGACTTCTTGATCTGATGCTTACTGTGAGAGATTCCTTTTGCTAGGAGGGACTACATGAAATAGAAAACAAGACCATAAAAGAAGAGTTAAACAATATAATATAGTGGACTTCCTACCGTATGCTAGATCTGAGAAGTGTGATACTTCCTAGATGGTTGTCAATCCACTGTTTGAAACAACTTAATGTGAGAAATAAACAAAGTCCTACTGTAGTTGATATGATTTAGGTATCTCATTCAAGTCAAATAAGAAAATATAACATAACAGACAAGGCTATGATCATATCTAGACTAAGGGTAGTTGTTCATGTTGTTAGGATAGGTCAGAGTCAAGTTCTGGGTTGTTTGGTTTTGTTATTTGCAAGAGGCATTAGACACAGAGATCGACGTCAGTCTGGTATAACCGATGATTGTTTAATAGGGGTCGATGATGGTCATAGGTAACTGGGGTCAGTAGGGTCGGGGTAAAAGGAACTTAATGAGATCTGGTTGTAGAGGTTGATATGAAGTTAGACAGAGATGAAAGGGGGGATGGAGAGGTCTGTGGAGGTCTTAGGTATACTCGAGGTATGTAATAGTTAGATGTGGGTGATTTGGTAGTGTGGGTGAAGGAATGGTTGAGTTTGCAAGAAGTTAAATAGTGAGGGAATGAGAGTATAAGTAGAAACTGATAACATAGGTAAAAAAGCCTACTAAACTGAAATAGATAAATGTTGGTTAAAATTATACTTACTGTGATGCAGGTTCGATGGCTGGATGGTGGTGACGATTGATCGGAGGAATGGTGTTTGGTGTGTGAAGTGCTTCCCAGAATGTTACCATGAGTGCAATACCTCTGGATCTGTCTTGGTGCTGGTTGTGGATGTCTGGATGTACAGAAAGGTGTTGGTTTTGGTTACATGAAGCTCTACTCTCTTCTACTTGATTCTAGAATGTGCTAACTTCTCAAAAAAGGTTCCTAAATTGAATAAATGGTAACCGACAGCAATTCCTAATTGACTGGAATCATTCTGGGTATGACTAGTGTCGATTAAAGTGGGATTCCCTAGATTGACTAAAAATGGTAGATCTTCACAATCTCTTGGGCCAAGTTTTTTTATTCTCACAGATGGAAGCGGAAGTTTCCCTTCTAATGAGTGGGAATGTGGTTAGATAAATCATAAGCATGTGCTTTTAGGGTTTACTAAATCTTATCTCATTAAGATAAGTAAGACTAAGTCTTAGTTAGATATGGAAACATAGTAAAAATGGGTCTAAGGTGAGGTGTCTAGGTAAGGTGGAAATTAGGTCAATTAAGATAATTAAATAATGAATATTGTGAGGATGGGTATTAATTTAATTAAAATAATTAAAATAATATTAATGTGGGGTGAAAGAAGTCATGGTTAGGTGGACATGTTTAAGTTGGTTATTCGACCAGGGGGTAAGGGGAGTGTGACCAAATTTAGGTGTCTACATTTTCCCCGTTTTGTCACGTAGCTTGTATTGGTAACTGACGCTAAAAAAAATAAGATGTGGGTGCCCCATGTGTGGGTGAAGGTGATCCCCCTCAAACCAGGTACTAGTGAGGTGTAAGACCGAATCGGTGAGAGGTTTGATAAAAAGGTGGTTGTGGTGAAAATGAGTGTAGATGTGGGCTAATGTGGGAAATGCTAAAGGTCAAAACGGGAAAATAGGTAAATGGGATAGGGTTAAAGGTAGTGGCAGTCAAATGCATGCAAACGTTATAAACTCGTGCAATGTACCGATTTAAGAGCTTGTAAACTCTACGTCGTCTAAGGTCGATAGGTTTATCCAAACAAGGTTGAAGTGATTCCGGTATCCAAGGTATAGGATATGGTGTGGAAACACAATGTAGGTTAGGTGTAGGAACGTTTAGGTATGTTTAGTACACCAAAAGTTGGGTTGGGATAAATGACATGGTAATAGGCAAGGTAAGGTCATTAGGAAAAATAACACAGGTAGCAACACCACAAGGTATAGCGAGCACATGGGTTCAAAGGTCACGAAAAGTGTTTCAGTCCAGGCATATAGGTCATGACATGGGTAGGGCCGAGGTATGGGTAAAATGATAGGGCCCTAAATGAAATTAAGGATAGGTATAGGTAAGATGGGCTGGGAGGTAGGTGCAAGAAGGGTGGGTAAGGTCAACAAGGTGGTGGGAATGGTAAATTTGGGTCAAAATGGGTAAAATATGTTAAAAGGGGCATGACAAGTAACCGATGTCGGGTATGGAAGGACCGATGTCGGTTGGATAGGGCATGACTTAACCGATGTCTGTCATGTCGATTTGGGAATTTAAAAAGAAAAGTCTGTATAATATGGATTCATTTGTACTATTTGGTTTTTGTGAAAATGACAGAGCATCAAACATTTTGTGCCTTTATAAGAGGAAAGTACAAGGGATTATACCCGACTGAGGTGGAGAGATCCGGTTGGTGAAAGGATCTAGGTAGACTGGTCCATGAGATCGGGCGGAGTGAGATAATTGGTGGAGAGATTTGAGGTATAGTTCGGCATGACAGAGGTGGGAGAGGGTTCGGGTGGACCATCAGTGCAGCAGCAAGATGTGCCACCATGTAGACGATGCCGAGATGAGGTAAGATCTAATCATTTCTTTGTATTGGTTGTGGGAAAAAAAGGGATATGGGTATGAATGGTTGAGTAGGGGGATAATTAAAAATGTGTGGCTAAAATTGATGTAATGAGGGATGGTAGTGGTCATAAGTGGGGTAAATAGGGGTGGGGAGAGATTTAGGTTAGGTTTGGGTAGGGTTAGAGAGGTTGGTTGGTGAATTTGGAGGTTTTGGTGAGAGAAAAATAGGGGATTTGGATTTTGTTGTGTCGATAGTGACCGACACCGATCGAGTATTGGCCAATGTTGGTGGGAATAGGCCGACATCGGTCAAGTATAGGTGACCGATGCCGGTTAAAAAGGACTGGTGTCGATCGGTATTGGTGCAGTGCTGGGGTATAAAGGGAAAGAGGTCAACAATCATGACAAGGTGGGTAAAAAATGGTAGGTAATGGGATATAACAGCGGTTGAGGGAGAAAGGGTAGAGTAATAGGTTCATATAGGTAGTGGCCGAGGGATGGGAAATTGGGATGGGGGAAGGAAAAAGGGTGGGGTGGGTCAAACGGGTAATAAGTAGGAAGGGTATGGGAAATAATTTAAGTTGTTAAGAGGGATATTGGGTGAAATCAAGCTTTAATAATGGTTGTGATTTGTTGGATGCAGGATAGAGAGAAGTTACGCATGAGGGACAGAGTACTGCCCTTGTTAACATCGGTACGATCGAGCATGATTCTCGATGAGTGGAGGCACGTGATGGATGTTGGAATGATAGGTGTTAGACTCTACATGCATATAGTTTGGGATCTGAGCTTGATGGTCGCACTCATTGATAGATGGGATTCAACGACTAACACATTCCATCTTCTGTCAGGTGAGATCACAATCACCTGTGAGGATGTGTACATGATCTTGCACTTACCTATAGTGGGAGAACTAGTTTATTCCATTTCTTCAAAGGCCTCAGAGGATATGGTAGAGATGAGGTTCCATAGTTTGAGCCTTATCTATGGAGAGATATATGTAGCCCATCCCGAGGAGATGAGGCTAGTTGTTTTGATTATGGAGACACTGTGCTTTTTTACACTGCTAGATGTAGAGGGTGGGATATTCCCATGAGAAATGATGGGATTTCTCCATGACTTGATGGAGGAGAGGACCCATTTTTCTTGAGCACCAACATACTTGGTATAGTTATATAGGGAGTTGTGGGTGTATAGGAGATTATGATGGTTCGGCTTTGTGTTGTGCTTTCCTTCTCCACTACCGGGCATATAAGAACATTGTATGTGTGCAGCCACTAGGTATGCCCCGTCATGATGCATTTGATACAGGCTTGGTTCGAGTAGGCTACAGGTGTTGGGTGCCTGTTGTTGGAGAGTGCAAGACTACTAGGGCTACACATGATGTAGCCTATTACAGGCACATTTTCGAGGGATTTTCTGGAGTAGACATCATTTGGAGGCCGTATGTTGACTTCCCTTCATACATGCACATGGACGTAGAGTTAGATGAGCTGCAGTTGCTTAGATGGATAGAGGGACATCACACTTTGGAGAGAATGAGATGATACTCATGGATAGGGTCGAGACACAGTTTGGGCTGTCTGCAGGATGTACCACCTCCCTTCCTATAGTATAGGAGGATGACGTGGAGAGACATATGTCTCCACCATGACCTAGGATCTTGATCGATAGGGTAGGAGGAGCTACCACTAGACCAGCAGATTGATGATGGAGGTTACACATATACATACAAGCAGTGGTGGGTATCCAAACTATGAATAGTAACACCCAGACTAGGACAACCAGATGTGGCCACCCTCACATTCCAAAGAGACACATTACAAGGACAGGTGGCCACATTACAAGCCCAGATTACTGGTTTACAGGGACAACTGATGGGATCACAAGAAGAGGTGTCCATGTTTTAGGCAATGTGTGGTAACCCTTAAAGCCCATATCACAATGTTATAGGGGTAGGCACCCACAGGTGGGGCTAGAGAAGGGGGCAGGTAGCCACCCTATAGACATAGGTCATAGGGTCACGGCACGGCTAGTTGCCTTTGCACAAGCATAGATTGTGGCCCTACAGGCCCAAATCACGGCACAAACACCAACACAGGCACTAACACAGGCTCAGGGATAGGGTCCCATTGGACATGTACAAGGTCAGAGACAATTATTAGCAGGAAGAGCTCACATGTTACTTTGAGATCTATGGCACCTCCACATACAATGCCGATGGTGAGGTTCAGGGATGCCTTGGGTGAGGAACGCTATTATCAGGATCACTTGATGGCCGCATGGATAGATGTTCCATCATATGCTGAATATAGAGAACAATAGGCAATGAGCGAGAGGAATAGATCTCATACACATAACTTCAAGAGTACAGGGGGTAAAAGCTCAGAGACAGGCAGGGCAAGGCAAGGCCACTATCTCACAGAGGCTAGGTCCAGTCTTAGGTCAAGCTAAGGTGGCATTGAGAACCCCATGTGGTAGAGAGAGATAGATAGGGTGCCATGTTGGCACAAAGGAGGAGGAGGAGACAGATGAGATGGGCTACCTGACATCAGATAGGGAGATGATTGAGCTCCTTTTCCACCAGCATTTTGGTTATTTTTGATATATACCAACTTATGTTCTAAGGATAGTGAGGCTGTATATGAGAGTTTTTGTATATTATACCAGCCTATGTGCTGAAGATAGTGAGGCTTAATATGAGAGTTTTTGAGTTTTTGTATATTATATTGGCCTACGTGCCGAAGATTTTTAGATCTTGTATATGAGAGATATTTGTATAGATTGTGTATCTAAGTATACATGTATGGAAACACATATTTGGATGATATATATATATAGATGATGATGTTTATGGGATGATGTGTATGATTGTGCATAATTTCTTATTATGCCGTTATACATGTGATGGAAACTAGGTAATTTAGGCATTATATAGTCAGGTCGGTTTAGGCATGGATGGAGTCAGGTTATAGGCATGGTGGAGTCAGGTTGGTTTAGGCATGGTAGACTCAGGTCATAGGCATGGATTGAGTCAGGTTGGTTTAGACATGGTGGAGTCAGGTCATAGGCATAGATTGATTCAGGTTGGTTTAGGCATGGTGGAGTTAGGTTTTGGTTTTAATGTAAGTTTCGAGTTATTGGTAACAAAGGAAACAAATGGTGATGTAAATGTATGTGATGGTTGAAATTTCCAAATATTTTTAGTTATGGAAATGTGAAATAATAAAGTGGTGAATGTTATGATGATGTGTGGAAAGAAATATTTTGTAGTTATGTTTGGTAATTGATGTGTGTGTGGTTTTATTTCCATTTGTTGATATAAATGGGAAATCAAGGTAGAATGTGAATACAAAAAATGGGGGGTGGGGGAAATTGGTTAGGGTAAAGAGTGGTGAGCTAACTCGTAAGGGACCTATGCCCTGGAGTGCCGCCTACATAGTCCCGACGAAAAGGAACCTCAGGCCGATGTAGTTCTCCCTTAAGCTAGGGAAGAGTATGATGAGGTAGAGAGATAGGTTGAGAGGTTGTAGGCATGATTGAGTCTATGTAAAGTAGGCATGGCTAAGTCTAGGTAAAGTAGGCATGGTGATGTCAGTGAAAGAGGAATTTAGAAAATGTAGGTGTTAATGATCTAGTCACATGTAGGAAAATCAATAAGTAATGAAGAAATTGAAATGTAAGAGGAGGTAGGGGATCCACTAGATTGATAAGGATCATAAATTTGGTCCATACCATAGAGAGTCTTATGAACATAAGACCCTAAAGGTGTTGTATGATCGATGATTAGAAGGGTGAAGGAAGTCACATGACCACTAGATGTCACATTTGTGGAAAGTCCCTTGAGGCTGTAGAAAATGAGGGCGGAAAAGGGGATAAGGTGAAAATAGTTCGTGGTATGTAATATGGTATGGACAAGAGACCAAAGATCGATATAGCCAAGTCCATGAAAAAAATTTAATATTTTTTTGATTTTTCTTTTTCTTTTGTTTGGATAGATTGATCGATGTGGGAAGTCTATGTGGGATGAGGTTCTTTTCTCCTTGAGGTCTCCGTGAAGCTGATTGATCGATGCAGGAAGCTTCTGATTTTTTTTTGTTTTATTTTTGCAAGAATATTCTTCTTGTTGTGATAGACTATGTACAATATGGCAAGCTTTGTATAGTTGTCCTTCGAGGGAGAAGTCTATTTATAGCGGCGAATCAGAGAGAGGGAGATTCCCATTTTGAGGGATTCATTTGTTTGACTGGAAGTTTGACTCAAGGAGTGGAATCCCATTTGAAAGTTTATTTTGGGCTTTTAAGTTATGGACAAGACTCTAGAGAAAGTTTCGGTCTATGGTGTAGGAGGCGGAACTGGAGCATCCAGAGGGTAACAATGATGGATGAGTATCAGGTGATGAATGACCATGGGATTACGTCTTTAGAAAATATGAAAAGTATCCATGAGAATCATTGCATGAGTAGATATGTGGTACTCATATTGAAGATAAGAATGAAAGGTGATGGGTAATCACATGATTCTTGTTTAGCCATTAGGGAAAATGGGAAATACAAGGTGAAAACAACACTCAAGGGACGAGCATGAAATCTGAAAAATGTGATATAGGATTTGACCTAAAAAATAGAATAGTCGAAGATGCAAGGAGTTGAGGAGCTCAAGTTCAGGTTTACCTTCGAGTGAAGATAAACGATAAGCACTGATCCATAGGAATGAGTCACGATATATGGTACAAGCCAATTAGGAAAAAAATTTCCCCGCTTACTTTTTCTTCTTTGGTTACATGTTGATTTTATTTTTGGACAAGGTCACCGACCTGGAAGGTGCATTCATGGACACATTTTTTGTAGGTGCGTTTGATACGTTTTGGCTAGATTTTTCGATGGTCAAGATCATTTAGACGACGTTCATCCAATAGCTCAAGTTGTGCCAAATGGTCTTGGAGGAAGTCATCATCGGTGAGCATATCCGTGAGTGAGATATGAAGAGATGGAATCTAGAATTTGAGAGGCAGAACAACCTCTGTACTATAGACCAAAGAGAAAGTTGTAGCAGCGGTGGAGGTACGATTACTAGTGCGATAATCCAATAAGGCTAAAGGAATGTGCATATGCCAATCCTTTCCAATAATGTCAATGCCTTTTATAAGGATTTTGTTTAAGGTTTTGTTAGTTGATTCTAATTGGCCATTGGTTTATGGGTAGTATGGTGAAGAAAAACTAAGTTGAATGCCAAAGATGTCACAGAGTTTTCGTAAGGTCTTGTTTTTAATTTTTTTCCATTGTTAGTGATAAGATGGTGAGGAACACCAAAGTGAAAAATAATGTGATGATTGAAAAACTCACATATTTTCTCTACTTTAGTGGAGATGAGAGGGATGGCTTCTACCCATTTAGTGTAGCATTCAATAGCGGTTATAATCCAATGATGTTTTTTTAAGAATGGGGGTGGATTTCTCCGACAATATCTAAACCGCATTGAGAGAAAGGCCAAAGGTCACGGGCGATCTATAAGGAATGGCTAGGTGTGTAGTGAAGGTTGGAATGTTGTTGGCATTTCATACAACGTTTGACGTAGTCACAATACTCACGGTTAAGGGTTGGCCAATAATAGCCCAGAAAAGGATGTGTTTAGCAATGGCCAGCCCACAAAAGTGACCTCCACATATTTTGTCATGAACCTCCTTGATGGTATAAGGTATTGTTAGTGCAAATCTATAGCACCCCAAAATGACCTTTAGATTTGTAGTCCATAATTGGGTCATTTAGTGTGATTGCACAACATTGAGTTTTCTCCAAGGTGTGGGACCTTGCAGAGGGGAGAAAACTCTCCAGATTGAAGCTGGTTCTTACTCCTCTGTTTAGGTGTATGCATGAATTTGTAGAGGTTCAATACTAATTCCTACTCTAAATTCCAAGGAGACAGGGTTGAAAATGCAAGAAAGGGGAAACAAAACTAAGCTAAAACGGTGATACACCAAAGGAGTGATGAACTTTTGTTTTGCAAATAAACATAGATCATAAGAATGTAGCACAAAGCATGCACAGATTGCCATAATGTAATGAAAGATCATAATACAATGATAAACACATGAGAGGATTGGAAGATCAATCACAGAACATATATTATCATTCCCAAGTTTAATATAATGCATTACAATGGCAAGGAGGAAAAAAACATATGCTACAACCTGTATGAGAGGTCTGAAACTCTATAAATCTACCTGCTAAGGAAGAAACGAGAGCTTGTAAGAGCAATATGTCCAACATTACAACAGATCACATTTTTTACATTTATAGCTGAAGAAAAGAGAGGAAAAATGGAGGAGGAAGAAAAATCTGATCTTTTTCCTCAACCACCCACCATTAATCCTTTCAAATCGACCTCCTCTACCTCTGTTTTGCATGCTAGAGAGAAAAAATGATAAATTTGGTGCAACACGGCTCTCAAAATAATTTGATCTCACATTTATGGTGTGAGAAGACATTTTAGGGTTTTCCTCCAAAACGAGTTAATTCTTCATCCTTGGCATGTGGGAGAAAGCAACCATGGCGGATTTGAGCAAAACAACTCATTTGAAGCAATCTGTTTCGCATTAAAATCCTGAAAGGCATTTTTGACATTTTCTCCATTGAAACCTACAAGAAATAATGTTTTTATTCCTATAATGCATAGAGGGGCTTGAGCCCTTTCCAAAAAGTCTGATTTTGTTGAAATTTGATCTCTGGATCAAAAGATACGCCCATCTAAAGATTTAGGGAAAAACTTGGGCACAAATTTCAAGGTAAAAAAATCAGATTTCAAAAATGGGCTCATGGGGTCAAAATTCGCTTAAACCACTTTTGGAAAATGGGCCACGTGGTATCTTCTGGTTCGTTGGTGCAATCGTGGGTCGAAACCCGTCCTTTTCCTTTAAAATTTTCATTGTGAAAATTTTCCCAAATCTCCCGTGCTCCGCTGCTGATTGGACACATGTTGCTCACCCATTCACTGATGGAAGTGTGGGCTAAACCTACCTTTTTCTCCTTTGATTTAATTTTGGGAAAATTTTCCCCAAAAAACCCCCGTGCCCCACTGCTCCGCTACCATGTGTCGGCTCCTCATCGCTCGGCAGGCCTTCGGGCCAAAATTATACTTTGGGCATTATAACCGAAAGGGAAACATTTCCCAATTCTCCCCACTCCCTGCCACTCCATCAATTGGACATGTGTCAACTTCTAATCACTCGGTGGGCTGCCGGGCCAATTTTTTCCCTTTTCACCCCCGCCAACCACTTTAGAAAATATTTTAACTTCACCCCGTTGGCCTGAGTCCTCCACCACCACGTGCCACCTTCTCATTGGATGCAGGCATGTCTAGGGAAGTTTTCCCTAAAAAACTCTGTCGAGCCATAACTTTCAAAATATTTGGAGTTAGGAGAAAATTTTACCTTTCTAGAAAGGGGAAGAAAAATCCTATCTGATGAAGTTGTTTCCATAAACCTTTGAGTGCATGAAATGTGTAAAATTTTATATTGAATCACAAGGAAGGAAAGTTAGCCAAAATAAGCATGGGAATCATTGTGGATAACAATTTTGGCGACTCTCAAGGGTCATCTACCTGCTAGATGAATGATCAGATGCCTGAAGTAATCCATTAGGCATGGAGTCATGAAATTAATTGCTTATTACTATCAATTCATTAGGAAATCTCTAGGATGAAGATTTTGAGATTAGAAAAATCACTTTGACCTAAAACATGATCTACAAAAGATGCATCCTTGGGACAAAAAACTCCTGTGCCAAAGCATTTAGGGAAATGTAAATCTAAGCTAGAAAAAAACAATGTGCACAAGCATTTGGAGGAATGAAAATATAAGCTAATATGTACTAGGTGAGAAGTTTCCCTTAGTAGCAATGTTTTAGATGGATTCCATTAACTCGGAATGCAGTTCCTCACCATCTAATGTAGACAATTTAAAGGCATTGCTATTTTTGCTTTTTGTGACCATGTAGGGGCCACTCTAAATGGCATCAAATTTTGAATGCCTTCTTATCTTTTCTCGGTTTTCATCCCATTTCAACACTAAATCTCCAACTTGGAAAGTTATAGCCTTAGCTTTCTTATCAAAGATTATCTTGATCAATGCTTGGTCCTTCTCCATTGTTTTTGGCTGCATGCTCTCTAGTTTCTTGGATTTCCATCAATTCTGCATATCTAACCTCCGTGGGCTCAAACTATAACAATTCCAATTGCTTCATGAGTTCCAATGTTGGCAACTCAAGTGACATAGGAAAGACTGCCTCTTTCCCATAAACAAGTCTGAATGGAGAGTTACCTGTGGATCTCTTGGGAGTTATCCTATCAGCCCATAGAACTGATTTGAGCTTAGTGTGCCAAGTCCTTTGATTTTCATCAAGATTCCTCTTGATGATCTTTAATAGATTCTTGTTTGTGGACTCATCTTGGCCATTACCTTGAGGGTAATAATTTGATGAAGTGCTCAAATAGATCCCATTTCTAACAGCCCATTCGGTTACCTTTGATCATATGAATGCCAATGCATTATCTGAGATTATAGTGGCAGGTATACAAAATCTAGTTGCTATCCCCTCATAGAAGTCTAGAATGTTGGATTCATTTGCCTCTTTGAGTGCCACCGCCTCAGTCCATTTGGTGAAGTAGTCTGTTGCTATTAGAATCCATTTGTGCCCTTGGTTTGATTTTGGATTAATGACTCCAATGAAGTCCAAACCCCATTGTATGAATGGCTGGTTAACTAAGATTGGGTGCAATGGAAGTGCTGCTAACCTCTCTTTGCCTATGAAGAATGCACAATTCCTACACCTCTTGATCCATGCATAACAATCACTAAATACTTTGGGCCAATAATAACCAGCCTTCATGATCTTGAGAGCTGTCACTCTTAGAGAAAAGTGACCCCCAGCTGATCCATTATGGAACTCTTCTAACATTTTCTCAATCTGATTTGTCCCAATGCACCTCAACAACACCCCATTGATATCCTTTTTGAACAAGACACCATCAACAAGTGCATATGGAATAGCCTACAATCTGAAGTGTCTTCTTTTGGCTTTGTTCATCTTTGGAGGGCATAGGCCTATTTTTAAGAAGTGCATTATGTCTTGGGTTTAGCAAGGAGTGAGCACACCACCATTTTCTTCTTGCACATCTTTTTGTTCTTGGTTGTCCTGCAACACAAAAACAACATTCTTCTCTTTGCTTGCTTCAATTGGTTGACTCAAGGCCAATTGCTCACACAATCCCTTTCCTCAGACCAGCTTGGTGAATTTGATCTCAATGTCATACTCCATGACATGAGTAATCCATCTTGCACATTTTTCATTCAGATCTTTGTTGAGGAGGAAGTCTTTAACTCCCGCATGAGACACTAGTAGTTGGACCTTGTTGTTTGAAACTAGAAGCTTAAATTTCTTCAAGCTCCTAATTATTGCAAGAACATTCTTCCCAATGAAGGAATACCTCACTTCATAGTCCTCCAAACTTTGGCTAAAGAAGGCAATTGGGGTCATTCTCGCATTTTCTTCGTTCTGCTGTACTAAAATTGCAGAAATTGTATCACCACTGCCAAATGCATAAAGGATGAAGTCTTGGGGGAAATATGGGTTAATGAGAGTTGGAGCTCATGATATGGATTCTTTGATTTCCTCAAAACTTGCCTTACCTTTAGCTATCCATTTGAAAGCCATACATTTCTTCAACATCATAGTTATTGGCTTGACAAGGGATGCAAAGTCTGGAACAAACCTTCGAACAAAATTGATTCTTCCCAAGAAAATTTTAAGAGCCTTCTTATGACTTGGTAATGGCAGTGCTTTTATTTCTTCAACCCTTTCTGGATCAATTGCTAACCCTTCTTTGGAAACAATGTGGCCTAGGAGTTTTCCTTCATGAGCTAGGAATATGCATTTTTTGGGATTCAAGGATATCCCAAATCTTCTACATCTTTGGAACACTTGTCTCAAATGAAAGAGATGGTTTTTGCACTGTTAGAAAATACAGTAATATCATCTAGGTATATCAGACTATTTTATTGATCAATCCCTTGAATGCCATGTCCATTTCCCTTTGGAAAGTAGCTCTGGTGTTAGATAGCCCAAATGGAATTTTTCTATATGCATAGGTTCCCCATTTGGTGGTGAAGGTTGTTTTGAACTGATCATCTTCCTTTACCATGATCTGATTATACCATGAATAACCATCTAGCATGAAAACCTTTTAGAGCCAGCAATAACTTGCAAAATCTGCTCCATAGAAGGAAGTGGGTAGTGATCCTTAAGGGATGATCTGTTCAAATCTCTAAAGTCAACACACAACCTGATTTCCCCACTCTTATTTTTAACTAGAACCAAGTTTGCAACCCAACTTGAATTCTTGATGGGGAATATGATACTTGCTTCTATTAACTTATTCAATTCCTTCTACATGAGAGGCTCAATGTGTGGATTGACCGGTCTTTGTTTTTGCCTGATGGTCCTAGCACTTAGATTTACTTCAATTGTGTGTTGAGCTAGCTTGGTATTGAAACCTTTCAAGTCTTCATAGCTACAATAAAATACATCTGAGAAATATTGGCAAAGTTGCATGAATTCATACCTTTCTTGCTCAGTTACCACTTTGCCAATTTGAAGTGACTTGCCTTCTCTAATTGTGATTAGCTCTGAATCTTATCCCTTGACTTGGATGTTTGCTTTCTCCTTCCTAAATTGATCATTAGGATTGAAGATAGACTCTAAAGTCACAAGTCCTTTTGAAGTTTGTTGGTTCTCAGCTGTACCACTTGATCACCGTACTGCTGTCCCAAATTTTCCGATTTTTGGCTGAGAACTTAGCTTCCTCTTACGAAAAATTGATGATTTTTTGGTCACTCTCAAACACTTGCCAACTTGTATTATTTGTCTGGAACTGATGGCCTCATAATCACATGGATTTTTGGCTGCATTTTGTCTCTTTTGATACTCTCCATGACATCAAAATTTGCTCCAACTGCTACAAGTCTATCAGTAGTTTGGTTCTCTTTCCTAGGGATGAAGTTGATGCCAAAGCCTTCAAAATCCTCAATGAGATTCCACACCCTATTCCTATAAATTTTTAGAAATTCATTCTTGGTAGCATGTTGTCCTTTAACTTGATTAACAATCAACTCACTATCACCAAAGACTTGTAAGTTTTTTATGCCTCTCTTCCTTGACCAATGCAATCCGTGTATCAAAGCTTCATACTCAGCAGTTTTGTTAGAACATGCAAACTAAAATCTAAAATATGAATAATAATTTATGCCTTGAGGTGAAACAAGTATAGCTCCTCCTCCTACACCTTTTCTACTTCTTGATCCATCAAAGAACAGATGCCATACCTCATTGTCATCTCTATAGTCTGGCTTGGTGATGTTAGGAAGAGGATGATTTTCTTCATGCATGTAATAGACTCCTAGTTCAGATTCCTCCATTTCTTTGTAGGGATCAAAAGCATGTACCTTTTTGGCCCATTTATCAAGAGTCAAATATGGAATGCTTCCAACTTTGGTGTCAGCTTCATGTGTGTTTGGATAATCCTCTTGATCAAATGTTGAATAGTTGGCATTGATTGGGCTTGGAGTATGAGGCTCTATGTGAAAGTTTGCAATAGGTTCAGACCTGATCATGGCCTTGGCTCCATACCTTGTCCTAAACAGCATGTGTGACCAATCAGTAGATAGGTATCCTCTAATTCGAGTTGTGAAATCCCTTAACAAACATATGGCAAAGAGTGGTGGCAAATCTATCACTGACACATCTTACAAAACAGTGACATTGGGGCATGCATGCAAAGTAAGGCTCAAATATTTAATTACCCCAACTATTGCTACTGCTTTCCCATCTAATTGCACCACCCACTTAGATATGAATTCATATTGAAGGCCTAGATGGTCAGCTATTTTCTTGGGCATCACGGAACTACTTGCCCCATAATCAATCATACAATTATGTACTAGTTTATCCCCAATGATCAATGAAACGTAGAATGGAGGGGGCTTCAAATTTTTACCTTGTTTTCCCCATGATTCCCCTCAAGATGAGTGGAATTTGTGAGTACCTTCTCTTACACATGAGCTAGCTGATTTGGGGTTGACCAATTCTTCATGGCAGGTTGTAGCAGGTCCCTTTGTCCTGGGATGAATAGTGACTCCCACATAGATATGTTCACATTGGTCTTATTCATTTGTTCAATGATATTGAATGGGGATGAACCATCTCTTTACTGACCTTTATTCTGCACATTATTTTCTTGTACATGGCCTACAATAGTTGGAATTTGAGCTTGTCCAGAAGGTGGCTTAGGCTGTCCTTGTACATTTGGAACTATATTTTTCTTGTCAACACCTTGTGGAGTGATGGAAGGTTGTGAATCACTTGGGCCTGATGACTTCCCTTCACCAATATTCCTCTTCTTTGACCATGTGTTAGTTGCTATATTCTGAGAAGGTGTTTGATTCACACCACAAAAATCTTCAGCTTGCCAATTGACAAGTGTAGTCTCATCTGGAGTTGTATCTTGTTGATATGTTCCTTGTTGTTGGTTTGTTTCTCCCCTTGCTTCACTCTCCACACCAGTTGTTTTCACCATCAAAGCTTGGTTCAAAGCACCATTGAAGCACATAGATTAGTTGTGAGGTTCATTGCATGGGAAACACCAGTCATACTCTTGAGCTATATTATTTTACACTGGCACTAAGGCTTTAGAGTTAGATGCAACATGGGGGTTATAGGGCTGAAATGGTCTATTGGTAGGAGGCCTTACTTGATTTTGATTTGCAGATGGGTTGGGTGGCCTATTAGGCTGAGTTTGAGGCTGATAAGAATGCCTAAAAGTTTGAGCTTGCTGTCTCTTGAGTGTAACCATCTCATTGCCCAAATTTTGCAATTGTTTCATAACGTCTTGAAGCTCATTTGAGGCACTAGAGGATGAATTAGAAGTTTCATTTGAACTCTAATTTCTAGGAGTCGAAATAGGATCTAAAGTAGGTGCTTGATTGGCACTTGGGCTTCCCAACTTTGGATATAGGGGCATAGGAGGCCTAGGTGCAAGTTTACCAGCTTGGATCAAACAATTCTCATCCCTAATGGCAATGCTATAAGCTACAGTTAGAGTTATACCTCCCATGGATTGGATCAACATAGAAATGTTAGAATTTAAAGCCTTGAGAAAGTATAAGAAAGCACCTTGAGCTATTGGCCTCACTGCTAATGGAATTATATCCCACGTTCTTTGAAATCTGAAATTGAATTCTGTTAGCTTCTCATTGGGAGCTCTCTTGATAGTTATCAGTTGCTCCAATAGAGACAAGTTGTTCCCTTTCTCTCCAAATTGGTTATGGAGAGCTGTGCACAATTGCTTATAATTGTGGATAGAGCCTGCCTCAAGGATCCTGAACCATTGCAAGGCTTTCCCTTTGAATGAAGATGCCAACAATTTGACATAGTAATATCCATCTCAACAATCTCATGGATTTCACAAACATTAGCAATGTCTTGGACATGATCACCAGCAGTGGTATGATTTTCTCCAGTAAATATGGAATGTTCTTTAATGTTGCAATTGGAACTGGGTTTTGTGGATTGAGAGCAAGTGGGCTGCTACCAGTAAAGTTGACATAAGGATTGGGTTATGCCATTATGATTGGCCTAAGAACCCTTGTTGATTGGATGAAAGGTCTACCAGGTGGAGGAGTTGATAGAGTTCTGTTTGGTGGAGATGGAGACCTTTGAATCCTTCTTCCCCTTTCTCCTCTTTCTGGGGATAATTGCAGATGCTCAGACAATCCTTCTTCTCTGGTCCTTGACCTTGTTTGGATCCTTCTCATGAATCTTCAAGCTTGGACTACTGAAACTAGTTGATTCTATCCTTTTGGAGTCACCAGATGTGCAAATCAGGGCTCTTTCAAGCAAGAAACTTACAACAATTGCACATCAAATTTGTTGTAATGAAGATGAAGACCTCTAAGGTCCCACCGGGTGTGCCAAAACTATTAGTGCAAATCTACAAAGACCCCAAAATGACCTTCATATTTGTAATCTAGAATTGGGTCATTTAGTGTGATTGCACAACATTGAGTTTTCTCCAAGGTGTGGGACCTTGCAGAGGGATAAAACTCTCCAAATTAAAGCTGGTTCTTACTCCTCTGTTTAGGTGTATGCATGAATTTGTAGAGGTTCAATACTAATTCCTACTCTAAATTCCAAGGAGACATGGTTGAAAATGTAAGAAAGGGGAAACAAAACTAAGCTAAAACGGTGATACACCAAAGGAGTGATGAACTTCTATTTTGCAAATAAACACAGATCATAAGAATGTAGCACATAGCATGCACAGATTGTTAGAATGTAATGAAAGATCAGAATACAATGATAAACACATGAGAGGATTGGAAGATCAATCACATAACATATATTATCATTCCCAAGTTTAATACAATGCATTACAATGGCAAGGAGGCAAAAAAAATATGCTGCAGCCTGTATGAGAGGTATGAAACTCTATAAATCTACTTGCTAAGGAAGAAAAGAGAGCTTGCAAGAGAAAAATGTCCAACATTACAATAGATCACATTTTTTACATTTATAGCTAAAGAAAAGAGAGGAAAAATGGATGAGGAAGAAAAATCTGATCTTTTTCCTCAACAACATGCCATTAATCCTTTCAAATCAGCCTGCAATCCATCAAATCGACCTCCTCTACCTCTATTTTGCGTGCTAGAGAGAAAAAATGATAAATTTAGTGAAACATAACTCTCAAAACAATATGATCTCACATTTATGGTATGAGAAGACATTTTAGGGTTTTCCTCCATCAAAATGAGCTGATTCTTCATCCTTGGCATGTGGGAGAAAGAAACCATGGTGGATTTGAGCAAAACAACTCATTTGAAGCAATATGGTTCACATTAAAATCCTAAAAGACGTTTTTGGCATTTTTCTCCATCAAAACCTACAAGAAATAATGTTTTTATTCCTCCAATGCATAGAGGGGCTTGAGACCTTTCCAAAAAGTTTGATTTTGTTGAAATCTGATCTCTGGATCAAAAGATACACCCATCTGAAGATTTAGGGCAAAATTAGGGCAAAAACTCGGGCACAAATTTCAAGGTGGCAAAATCAGATTTCAAAAACGGGCTCACAGGGGGTCAAAATTTACTTTTTCCACTTTTGGAAAATTTCCAAAAAAATCTCCACGCCTCTTTCGCCCCGGGCCACGTGGCATCTTCTGGTTCGTTGGTTGAATCGCGGGCCGAAACCTGTCCTTTTCCTTTAAAATTTTCATTGGGAAAATTTTCCCAAATCTCCCCGCGCTCCGTTGCTCCACTGCTGACTGAGACACATGTCACTTAACCATTCGCTGATGGGAGCATGGACTAAACCTACCTTTTTCTCCTTTGATTTCATTTTGGGAAAAAATTCCCCAAAAAACCCCCTCGCCCCCATTGCTCCACTGCCGCATGGCGGCTCCTCATCACTTGGCGGGCCTTCGGGCCTGAATTTTACTTTGGAAATTTTAACCGTAAGGGAAACATTTCCACCATCTCCCCATGCCCCGCTCCTCCATCGACTGGACACGTGTTAGTTTCTAATTGCTCGGTGGGCCTGTGGGCCGATTTTTTCCCTTTTCGCCCCGCCAACTGCTTTGGAAAATTTTTCAACTTCACCCCACCGGCCCGACTCTTCTACCACCATGTGGTGCCTTCTCATTGGATGCAGGCCTATCTAGGGAAATTTTCCCCAAAAAAATCCACCGAGCCATAGCTTTCAAAATATTTGGAGTTATGAGGAAAATTTTACCTTTCTGGAAAGGGGAAGAAAAATTCTATTTGATGAAGCTATTTCAGAAACCTTTGATTTTCTGAAATGTGTAAAATTTGATATTGAATCACAAGGAAGGAAAGAATGAAGGCAAGTTAGCCAAAATAAGCAGGGGGCTCATTTTGGATAACAGGTATTTCAGAATTGGTAAGGCATCGCAAGAGGATACCATCAAATCCATGTTTATAAAGGAGTCGATAACGATAACGACATAGCAAGAGACACTTTTTGAAAATCGTGTTGTCCATTGCAGAGTAAGATCAAGAGGTAGAATTGATAAGGAAAAGTAGTCTCGTGAAATACTTATACCAAAGATCCCATGGGTCAGGTAGGGTGGTTTTGATGAGGTTGACATTGCAAGGTAAATAAGAGGGCGACTATAACCTTTGTAATGTGACAAAGATGTGTGAATCGAGTAGGTGAAGCAGGTATCTAGGAAGAGCCATGGTATCTATGAATTTATTGGTGCAACGTGGAATGGTTTGAAGCTCATAAGCGATGAAAGGTAGTCAAAAGTATGTCCTCATAGTGCTTGTACTTTTGAAGCATTTCATTATGACACTAATATATAACCTTGACTTGGTTTACAATAAAATTGGAATCACCAAAGATATTAATGGACTTAACATCTGAGGCGTAAGAATCCTGGAGACCTAATACGAGTGCTTCATATTCGGAAATATTGTGAGTACAATCAAAGTCGAGTTTTTAAGATAAAGGCATGGGTTCACCATCAAGAGGAATGATGATAATTCCTATACCACCCCCACAATGACATTTGGAACCGTCAAAGAATAAGGTAATTTGGTAAGTGGGATCTTCCAAAGAGAGGGTAATAATGGATTCATTATAGAAATCAAAATTAGAAGACTGATTTCCAGAGAGTGGTGTGTCAACAAGATGTTCAGTGATGGTTTGGCCCTTGATATATTTTTGATGAATGAATTTGAGGTCAAGGTTGGCAAGGAGCATGATCCCGAGTGCATCACGTTGGTGTTGGTAAGGTTTGGCATACATATAATATAAGGGGTCAGTATTGGTGACAAAAAATGTTTTCTGGTTGAGTAAGTACTGACAAAGTTTAGTGGCGAAAAAAACAAAGGATAAGAAAAGTTTTTTAGCATGGTTATATTTGGTCTCATAGTCTAAAAGGGTATGTCTTATGTAATAAACCACTTGTTCCTTGTGTTTCTCGTCACGATGAGCGAGCATGGCACCCAGGGAATGTTTCGTGGTGGAAATGTATAGGTAGAAGGATTGGTCGTCTTTAGGTGGGGTAAGGACAGGTGGTTGAAGAAGGTATTGTTTTAAGGCTTTAGAAGCTTTGTGACATTCATCATTCCATTTGAAGGAGACATCCTTTTTGAGGAGGTGATGAAAAGGTTGGCATCGGTCAAAAAGTTGTGAGATAAAATGACAAATAGATCACAATTTTCCTTGAAAAATACGTAGTTGATGAAGAGTAGTAGGTGGAGGCATTTCAAGAATAGCCTTGATATTTTCTGGATCAAATTCTATTCCACATAAGGAAATGATAAATCTGAGGAGCTTTCCTGAGAGAAAAGTGAAGACACACTTCTTAGGTTGAAGGAGAACCGAATACTTGATGAGATGGTCAAAGATATTTTTAGAATGGTAAGGTGTTCAATGCGATGTTTAGATTTGGCGAGGAGGTCATCAACGTAGTCTTCCAAGATACGATGCATGATGTCATGGATAATATAATTCATGGCCCGTTGATATGTAGCACCATCATTTTTAAGGCCAAAAGGCATGACTTGATAGAAAAATGTTCCCCAAGGTGTGATGAAGGCAATTTTGTGTTGATCTTTTGGCGTGAGAAATATTTGGTTATAACCAGAGAAACCATCCATGAATGATAGCATCTCATGGCTGGCAGTAAGATCAACTACCTAGTCAATACTTGGTAGAGGGAAGTCATCTTTTGGGCAAGCAAGGTTAAGGTAACAAAAATCTATGTAAATGTGAAGTCCTCATGTCGCCTTAGTGATGGTACAATGTTAGGGATCCACTAGGGATAGTCAATAGGTAAGATGAAGGAAACCAAAAGAAGACGCTGAAGTTCTCCTTTGACAAAAATATCAATGTGAGGATGCATTTTACAGAGCTTCTGTTTTATAGGTTTGGCTTCAGGAATGGTTACAATGTTATGGACCATGATAATGGGGTCAATACAAGGCATGTCAATGTTGGACCAAGCAAAAGCGTTACTATGATCTAGGAGGAAATTTGTGATGGCTTACTATTCAACAGTATCTAAATATTGTCATATCCTTAGAATGTGTGGGTCATCCCAAGTGTGAATGTTGATTTTGATATTCAATTCATTCAACATGGTTTGCATCTAAGAAGGAAATGACTGATGAATATAAGAATCTTCCGTACCGAGGTAGGAGAGGATAAATTGATTGTCATGACACTGAACGATGTTAATAGAAGGTGTATCAACAACGATCATGTCAGGATATAGGAAGGGAAGAGAGGAAGGAGCCTTGGCATCACGTTGATAAGTTAGAGGTCCCAAGGAAATGGTGTTCATAGAAATTGTTTTTAGGAGGAATAGATCCAGGATCTACGGACTCCATGGGTGAAGATGGTGAGGTGGAAGAACAGGATGAAGAGGGGTTGTCATCCTGAATGAGTTCAACATGGGCCTTTTTGGCGGATGACGTGGCATATCCAATACCACATCAGACATTGTGTTTATGGGTAGTAAATTGGTATGAAGGTATGATGACCTTGTTCATAGAGACCAAAGCCAAAACCTTTCCAAAGCAGTAGTGTAGGAAAGTATGGGTGAAGTGGTAGTTGGTGAGAGATTGGAGGTCAAAGGAAAAGGGGCATGTTTGGGATGGTGGTTCAGGTAGATAGGTGGAGGTATCAAGTCCCCCATACATGAAGTTGGTTTAAAGGTGAGGAGGGCCATAAGGGATGACATCACCTATGTGGTGGTCATAACGAGGATGTTGGTGCAAGTGACCATACTCTTGTTACGTAAGGAAGGTGTTGACACTATATAAGTGGTACTCCCCTAGAGTAAGGCGTTGAAACACACTTTCTAAGGGATCGGTAGTAGGTATGTGGGTGGAGGAGATAGATGAATCACTGGGTGATTGAGATGAGGAAATATAATTGGTGGTTTGGGAAGTGGATGGGTTAGATGTAGAAGCAATGGCGGCGGTAAGAATAGAGGGGTGGGGTGTAGGAGCGATTGTGGCAATGTTGGTAGATGGGGTTGTGGGTGAAGAGGAAGAAGTGACTGCGGTAGGTGTCTTAACCGGTATAAGGGCATCATTGGGTCAGCGGGTATGGTGTAGGTATGTCCTTCATACTCAAATTTGTCACAATGATGCAAAGTGGAAGGAACACAACTCATGACACAGATCCAGGGTCTGCCAAGAAACAAGTTATATTGAAACTCCCCTTCCAAGACATAGAATAACTGTGAAATAGTACGGGGACCCACACAAATGTGGAGGATGATGGTGCCTAGTGTAGAAGTGATAGCGTCATTAAATGAGCGTAACATGACAGGGTGTTTATACATGTAATTTTTGGATATGTGCATTTGGTTGAATGCATGGGAGTAGATAATGTTAATTATAGCGCCCCCATCGATCATAACACATTGTATGCATATATTATCGATATGGATGGAGATGAAAATGGCAGGATCAGGGTCATCTGCTTGGAGGGGTGTAATTTCTTCATCCGAGAAGCCGAGGGCAGCCACATGAGGGGTAAAAGTGTTGGTAGAAGAAGGAGGTTATTTAGTAAGGGAGGATATGTGGTGAGGGGTAATGATGGAAGAAGCGGTGTAGGATCATTGGGTAAAACCTCAATGGCTAGAGGACCTCCATGAGGGCTTTTCGGTGAGATTCCAAAGTCTGAACAAGTTCGTAGAGAGACATTTTTAGAGGGGATTGATGTAATTATTTCAACATGGTACGGTGGGTAACCTCGTCAGAGATAGGATATGAAGGGCTGCAAATGGTAACTTTTGGTGCGGGTGCAGATGGTATATTGGACATAGGGTTGGTTGATGGGTTAGTTGCTTTCTCTTTTCCTTTTTCCTTTTGGGCATGAGTGGCAACATGGATCATATTGATTTGAGGAAGAGATGTATATGGGGAAGGGGTGTCATGAAAGGTATAGCGGCATGAGGGACAAAAGCCTAGTGGAGATATGAACCTTGTGAAATGAATAAGGTGCACTGGAATTTTGGTGGGGTTTTGGATAATTCTCTAATACGGACCATGTTGATTTCAAAATTTGGAGGTGGATAAAATGGTTTTGGGGATAGAGATGCGGGTTGTTGAGTAGGTACGGGTAGATCATGGTGAGGGTTTGGTGAGAGTGGAGTTGGTTCATCATCCAGAAGATCATCATTGTCAAAATTTGTTTCAGGAGGACACAATTGAATAAGAACTGCTTTAAGGGCATTACAATTCTCTACATCATGTCCTGGCACACGATGGTAGGCAAAAAAATTTCTATCATCAAACCCTTTTGGTTTGGGTTTGAGTGGGTCATACGGGTGAAGTGGGGGTAATGTGATGATAGAGGTCTCTAAGAGATTGGCTAAAATGATGGTGGATGACCCTATCAATGGATCATAGTGAGAGGTGAGTGTAGGTTTGTATTGAATGGTAGGTGAAGATGATGGTAGAGATGCCATAGACGTCGAAATTGGAGGAGAGGTAAGGTGAACCATGGGTTTGGTAGATGTTATGGTTTTGGGTTTGGGTTGTGATTTCCTGGGTAAAGGAATTGTGGAGGCGTTAGCTGCGTGAGTTATTGTAGGTTTGAATACCCCTTGGGAAGGTAGTGGTTTTTTCAATTTTGGTTGTACCTTATTTGGGAAAGGAACAAAAGGAGAACGTGATTTTGAAGGAAAAGAGGGGTGGAAGCGGACATGTTACCCATGAGAGTAGTAGAGATGATTTGGGACTGGTTAGTGAAGGCCGAGTGAATGGTATAGGCTGAAAAGTAGTTAGTTTCATAGGTAATGATAAAGTTATGGTAGAAAGTGGGGTTATAGGTGACAAGGAAGATTCGAGTAACAATGAGGGTGTTTGTTGTGTGCAGTAAATTGGGTACAACGGATGATTGTGATGAAGCGGTATACCGCTTGGTTTTTTATTTGATTGAGGCATGAGGTTGTGTAGATAGAGTTGATGAGTAAGGTCCTAAGATGGACATAAGAGGTGAAAGGGACACGGGCGTAATAGGTGAGGACCTGGTGTACGTGGTAAAGCTATTTGGGTTGTCTTTTTAGGTAGAGGTATGAGTTTGGTGGTGGTTTAGGAAGATGTGGCTAAATCTAACTTGATGGTGGATGAACAAGGCTTGGTGTCGGCATGACCCCTAAGGTGGTGATGGGTTTAGGTAAATGAGTTAATATAGGTGTAGGTGGGTGTTTGAGTGTAGGCATGGGTGATGATGCAAAAGATGTTCCAATAGGCATAAGTAGGTTTGGCTTAGTTCTTGAAACACTTTTGGGTAAATGGTGGAGGTATCAGTGAGCAACATTTTTATTTGGATTGAAACAAGGAGTAATAGATGTCCCCAATGCAAGGATCTATCAACATAATCTAAACGATCGGCTAGGTGTGAAAAGGGTACTTAGGTAGGAAGGGACGATGTTGACTTAATAGGGATCCATGTAAAATGTGTTTGGGAGATAGGGAATTCGTTGGCCTCATCTTTTGTAGGTAAGAGAGATGAGAGAAGATCCACAGAGTCCTAAAATGTTGAGGGTGAATGGTCACCAATAGGAAATGGTGTGGCTAAAGGATCCCCTATGGGTAGAGGAGGTGATGGATGGGATGTAGTGGCCTCTCCTTGTGATGGTGTAGGAGATGAACACGTGTCTCCCGTGGGTAAGAGAGTTATGACTGGTGACTGTTTATTAGTTTGAGGGGTGAGTAGTAGAGTAGGTGTGATATTGATCATGGGTTCCTTCATGGGTGAAGAAGAAGATGGAGGGACTCCTCTATGGGTGGAGGAGTAGATAAAGTGGGTTCTTCCATAGGTAGGGAAGTATATGAATTATGTTCCTCTATAGATAGGGAAGCTTGCGCTATGATTTCCTCGATGGAAGGAATAGGAGATAATTGGGAAACAACAGGTATGTCATAAAAAATGGCGTGATATTCACGTAAATTTCCCTCATTGGTTGAGGCTTCACTAGTTTTATTAGAAGATGAATCATGATTGGGAAATGGCTTCCTAAAGATATGTAGATTTTGGTTGGTGGGAGTATTTGGGTTATCCAAGGCTAGATCTCCATTATCTAACATTCCTTGGACAATATTCTTGAATGTGATGCAATTACCACCACTATGACCTTTAACACGATGATAGTTACAAAATTCATGTTCCTTATACCATGCTGGCATGGGATGAGAAGGGTTGAAAATGGTATGTTCTTTGATAGGTGGTAGGGTAATGACACCAACTTTGAGGAGTTTTTCCAACACCAAAGAATATGGCTCCCCAATTGGAGTGTACTTCTATTGTTCTCATCTAAATTGGAAAGTTTAAACAGGGGAAATATTGGAAGATGGTTTTGGTTCATTAGATAGGTGAGCTGCTCCGACCTTGAGCACTACCCCATTGGCAGATCCCTTGGCCTTTGAATATGTGTTTTTGGGTTTTGAGGATGAAGAAGCATCATTTGATTTAAATGTGGCATTTTTATTACGTAGATGGATCTTATTTTCTTAGATAGCACGGATCTCCAATTTCCATGCCATGATGAATGCCTTGTCAAAGGTGTGGAATTTATGTACCTACAAGGTTGGTGAAATGTGTCTAGCGCAATCCCGAGTAAACAATTCTATGAGTTTGGTTTGAGGTAGTTGGAATGCGAGTTGGTTAATTAGGTTGCACCAATGAATGACAAATTTAGTGATAGACTCATCCTTGTACTGTTGAGTGGAATAAAGATCAGTAATGGTGACCTTATTAACAATATTGATTGAGAAGTGATCGAGGAATGCCTGGGCCACTTGATTAAAAAAGTAGATGGAATGTCTGGGTAGCCCACTGTACTAGTCTAATGCAGGTCCTGTCGGGGACATCGGAAAAGTTCATAGGAGTAAAGTATCGTCATGGGAAATCAGGTAACACCCATGTTAGAATGACCGCAAGTGCTGTTGCAAGTCCTCTTTACTATTAAAATTATTAAACTTAGGCATTTCCAAATGAACGGGGTATGGACGAATAGGTATGGATGAATGAATGGGATAATTGCATATTTTGTCATAAGTTAGAGAATTGTGTGAGTAAGAAAGTGATACTTCTAAGGTCTGCATTTTTTCCATCATTAACTTAATGAGGTCCTTGGTGGGTTGTGATGGAAGGGCACCTCCTATGGTATAAGAGGGCTAGTGCTAAATGTATGATGTGGGTGGTACTCTAGTATATGGTGATGCTAAATAGAAGGATTATGAAGGCACATACCTAGAATGGAAAATAGAAGACATGAGAGGCACATACCTCCCCTTGGGATATTAGAATGGATTTAATCAGAAGATATAGGGGTTGTTGGTAGTATGTGTATGTAGGTAGGGTAGTGGGAGTGACTTATCGTATTGATTAGAGGTAGAGACCTATTTTTTGTGGGATAGAGAGGACAATGTTCTAAAATGGAGTAGGGGTCACCGACACCGGGGGTGGTTGGGTGGCAATGGGTACGCGGGTGGTAACAAGCATGGATGGGGCTATGCTATGGGTGGTAGATGAAGGAACACTTGACATAATGGGTGGAATGGATATGGAGCGAAAATGCAGCACTCAGATCTGTCCGAATCAATCGAGAGGAGAATGGGTGTCGTCATAAGCATCGCATCACCATCTATCTAGTGAGAAAACGCCCTGGGCCCAGCAGACCACATTCGTCTTCCAACCCCGAATCTTAGGCTGGCTGATCTATCCCCTCGGTAAGGGTAGATTTGAGCTAGTAGGGGATAACATAGTAGTGGGAGAAAGGGCACGAGAGATGGAAAAGGGCATGCCATATATCAACTATCTTGATGAATCCCGATTGGATGAGTGGGAAAGGTAAAATTTCAGGGCCACAAGATTCTGATCAAGGATTCTCATGAACTCGTCATTGCCTGTAGTAATGGTGATAGGTTGAGTCGACTCCATAGGTGACAATATAGAAGGTGGTGAAGGAATAAGTGGGAGTGGTTGATAGCTGGCATGGAATACAAGGGCGTTAGTCTATCTAGGAGTTAACAACATGTGAATGAGTGTTGACCTAGTAAGACTATATTCAAGATAAAAGAAACACAAAGGGTAGAAAGAGAAAATAATGGGGGTCCATAATCGTGAAAATGAGTGGGAAAGGTCAACGTTTAGATTTGAAAACTAAACACAGGGAACTGATGATGGTCAAGTTGACAAATGATAGTTGAAAGGCAATTGATGACAGTTACGTAAACTAATACCGGTTACTTTAGAAGAATACAAGTTTTTAGGAATGAAACAAGAATGATGAATGTGTAATGGGAAAACTGTGTATGACTGAAATGTCAACAGAGGAGAATAGGATGGTGCCCTCAGGGCCATAAATAGAATAGAAAGAGTGATGAAGGCTATTCCGGGAAAAATAAATAGAAATAGAAAAGTGATAACACCGATTAGGATTTAAACCGAAGATGGTAATCAAGATGGATATGAATGAGAATGGTCACGGACCGACGTGGTGACTTGTGAAATTAGAAAGAAATTAAGAAATTGGGTTTGTGAATTAAATTAAGTGAAGAATCAAACTCGAAACCACGAGAATGAGGAAATGGGGCCCTGACACACTCAGACAAAGTAAGAATACTCCAACTATGATGGTGGAGTGTGTCAGAAGAAGAAAAATGTAGAGTCGTGCACTCACACCTCAAAACACAAGTCAAGAAGAATTCTAAGAAAAAGCACAATCCTAAAAGTGATTTTCTTATGTTATTTAGAACTGACCATGTGAATTCAAAATAGAATTTATGGTTGGAAAGGAATCCTACGAAGAAGGATATCTAAAAGGTGAGGTTTGAGTTATGTTATGGTGCGGGGAGGGGTGCTTGCTGATAGGTGACTGGACAATGATAACTAGCTAGGGAGTACCTACCAATCCTCTGATCGTGTGATAATTGATAGGTGTTCTGAGGTGAGATGTCATTTAAGAAAATGTGTATGTTTGAATTTGTGCAATTTGGTAGAAGAAGAAAGAGAGTGATTTTTATGGTTCAATTGTGTCAACCATCAGTTGGGCATGACTTCCAGCATATAGATTGCCCTCATTTTAATGTGAGATAATAATGCAACAAATCAGAATGTAATGCAATTATATTAAGCCCAAATCAAGATATCATTTTTGATGTAACAATTGATGAACAGGAAAAAGGATGCTCTTTCACTAATGCAATGCGAAAAGGGAAGAATGTGTTCTTTTTAACGCACCAAAAACATGATTTCTTTTAGACATTAGAGAGAGGAAGAATGCTTCCAGAGAAGAAAATTAATGTGTAAACCTTTTGAAGGGAAACAAACACATAGCTTTCACCTAGGAATGAATGAATACAAGAGAACCCCTGATGGGTCCCACCGGGTGTGCCAAAATGTTTCACCATTTTCTTTACGTTTTGAATGATGAAATAGATAGGGTCATGGGCTGAGGAGGAATACCTATTGTGTTGGTCGGTTGGAGGTTGAAGCACACATTTTGACTTCTTGATCCGATGCTGACTGTGAGAGCTTTATTTTGGCTAGGAGGAACTACCTGAAATAGAAAACAAGACCATAAAAGAAGAGTTAAACAATATAAGATACTGGAATTCCTAGCATATGTTATATCTTGAAGTGTGATACTCCCTAGATCGTTGTCAATCCACTATTTTAAACAACTTAATATGAGAAATAAACAAAGTCCTACTATAGTTGATATGATTTAGGTATCTCATTCAAGTACAATAAGTAAATCTAACATAACGGGCTAGGTTATGATCATATCTAGAGGAATGGTAGTTGTTCAGGTTGTTAGGACTGGTCAGTGTCAGGTTCTGGGTTGTTTGGGTAACTTAGTAGAAGGTTGTTTGGTTTTGTTATTGGAAAAATTCATTAGACACAAAGACCAATGTTGGTCTAGTATAATTGATGATGGTTTAAAAGGGGCCGATGATGGTCATAGGTAGCTGGCGCCGGTAGGGTCGAGGTGAAAGGAACTTAATGAGATCTACTTATAAAGGTTGATCTGAAGTTAGAAAGAAATGAAAGGGGGGATGGGGAGGTCTATGGAGGTCTTAGGTATAATCAGAGGTATGTAATAGTTGGGTGTGGGTGATTTTTAGTGTGGGCAAAGGAATGGTTGAGTTTGCAAGAAGGTAAATGGTGAGGGAATGGGAGTATAAGTAGAAATTGGTAACAGAAGTAACAAAGCCTACTAAACTAAAATAGATAAATGTTGGTTAACAATATACTTACTGTGATGAAGGTTTGATGGCTGGATGGTGGTGACGATTGATCAAAGGAATGGTGTTTGGTGCCACAGCAGTGCTTCTCGGAACATTACCATGAGTGTAATACCTTTGGATGTGTCTTGGTACTAGTTGTGGATGTCTAGATGTAGGGAAAGATGTTGGCTTTGATTGCATACAACTCTGCTCTCTTCTCCTTGATTCCTAAATGTGCCAACTTCTCAAACAAGGTTCCTAAAGTGAATAAATGGTAACCAACGATGGTTCCTGATTGACCGGCATTGGTTTGGGTATGACCAACTTCGATTAAGGTGAGATTCCTCAGGTTTACTAAAAATGGCAGATCTTCACAATCTCTTGGGCCAAGCTTGTTTATTCTCGCAGATGGAAGTGGAAGTTTCCCTCTAATGAATGGGAATGCGGTTAGATAAATCATAGGCATGTGCTTTTAGGGTTAAACTAAATCTTATCTCATTAAGGTAAGTAAGACTAATTCTTAGTTAGTTATGGAAAAATACTAAAAAATGGGTCTAGGGTGAGGTGTCTAGGTAAGGTGGAAATTAAGTCAATTAAGATAATTAAATAACGAATATTTTGAGGATGGGTTTTAATTTAATTAAAATAATTAAATTAATATTAATGTGGTGTGAAAGGGGCCATGGTTAGGTGGACATGTTTAAGTTGGTTATTCGACCAGGGGCTAAGGGGAGTGTGAAAAAATTTAGGTGTCTACAATGAGTTCCCAAAATCGAAATCCCCGCACTAAGAGGAAATCGGTTAAGTCAGATATTTTTTCCCAAGCCATACATAGGTTCACGAGGGACATACGGGACCCGAAAAGTAGAAAAATCCACGATCAAAGGGAGATCAACAAAGGTGGAAAGTCAACGGCCTCGACGGCCCGATCAACGAAGGGACACATGGGACATCCAAAGCCAAAATCACCGCATGACAAAGGAATCGGTAAGAGTGGAATAAAGAGGCCAGCTGGTCCACGAGACACCCGAGACACCAAAACCCGATTTTTCCGAAATAGCCACAATGAAGAGGAAAATTCAACTTTTGATCCCGAACTTCAAATGACCATAACTTTTGACCCCGAGCTCTGATTTTCATGAAATTTGACTTTCTGGAATGAGCATGACATCCTCTACGTATTATTTTAAATGAGGGTAGCTATATGAAAATAAAGGAAACATCCTAAGCTCCAATCAATCAAATGCTCATTCCCGTTAAATGATAGAAATGCTTGGCAGATGCATAATAGTTGCCGCACTAAAAGCCATAACTTCTGTAATTCTCAACAAAAACACACAAAACTAGTACCGTTGGAATCATGTTTCTGATCCTTATACACAAAAAAAAAAAAAATAGGATTTAATGAGAAATCAATGGATATTTTGTAGAAAATGTGTTCTATTTAGAACACTAATTTTAGTGGTGGTTGGGATGCATTGAATGAAGCATGGGCTGACATATTTCATTCCTGTAAGTTATGGGATAGTATGGGGGGCCTTTTGCAAGAAAAAAACATCATTTCACTTCATTTACTACCTCTTGCATGTGGTGAGAGGACAAATTTCAAGATTTCCACCTTTCTCTCTCTCTCTCTCTCTCCTCTTAGATTTCTATAAATTGGAGTGTTGGGCTCATTATAAGTAGAGATAGTTTTGAGTAGAAAAAATGTGTCAAATTTACTTCAGAAGCCAATGTGATACAATATCTTGTAGTGGACTCCTTGTATGGTGATCCAGGACCTTATTTTGTAATAGATTGGACTGTGCATATTAATGAAGCAATAGATGCAAGTTTGTGGATGTATCTTCCCCTGTTGTGTTTGTTTGCATTCTCCTTACCCCTTCAATATCATTTCACACATATTGTGTCTATCTTATGTTGTTTTAGGGATCTATCATCATTGTGCATGTATGAAATGTTGTTGTGAATGCATCTGCTAGACTGTGGAGAACTGTTATCGCCTCTTCTAGCATGCACTTTGCTTCTACTTTTCACACATTGGAAGACTATCCTCACTCACTCTTATTCTGGTGTATCACCACTTTAGTGTAGGATTTTTTTTCATGCATTCTCTCTCCTTGGTCCCTTGGAAAGTTATATTAGGATATATAGTTTTTCTGCATTAGAGTAGATTATGGTAGGTAGTTTAGGAGCAAGAACCAACTTTCTCTCCAAGTCTATCTCAAGTAGTAAGTCCCATAACTTGGAGATAGTACCCATGTTACCCAATCACACCGTGAGTTCAAGCATACAAACTTGTGCAAACCAAGGGTGCTATTATTCAGAGATAACAGAAAAATATGAAAGATTGATAAATTTTGATACAAGTTAATAAAAACGTAAATTTTATAGGAATCGATGTAGTCTTTTATTTTACCCAAAAACCCAAGGCACGCTGGCACATCAATCAGCCAAAACTAAGTGATCACCTAAAGCACGCAAGGGTACTAAGTCCCTCTTTTATGGCAGCTTTGTCAAGATTAATAACATGCATGGTGGTTTAACTTCATGATCAAGATCTAATACATCCCATAATAGTAACAAAGAAATCAAATCTAGGCATACAAGAATCGGATATAACATATAACATAATGAACTTTAAACAAGCACACATATCAGATCTATTCTACAAGATCCATTAATCACTATTATTCATGACCATAACCCATCCAAATAACTTTATTATATTACTCGAAAACAATATAATAGCTTAATTCATGCATAGTAATGTCACCATGAGTCATGCATGCTCATAAACCAATAACATAACTCTACTGAACCCGGATCCTCCTAAACCGTGCAAATCAATACACATTTATAGGGGTGAGGACTTTCCCTCCACCGCCTAAACATCCTCAAAATAGGCTATATGATAAGAATAGCCATGCGCCACTACAAGATAATTAAAAAAGCATGCAAGTAATCCTAATAATAGCCCTTCTACAGATAAATCTAGTTAACATCTTATTATTATCTCCACACTATGCATGTCACTTTATATTCCTTTACATGACATCTTTTCCAAAAATAGAATTTTCTTGAATTGCAAGTCTCCATGCTTTAATTTTATCATCAAAACCTTACTTGGTCATCACTCCAACTCTATCTTTAGCTTTCTGTCCCAAAACCAGCTAAGTATTGATTCCTTGTGTGCAATCCTTTCTTGTCTTCCATCCAAAAACCCTATCCTCCTCATTTGTGCATCCTCATGTGTGTTTCCTCTCTAATTCCTCTATGCATGCTAACCTATTTCTTAGTGCTTATTCATTTTCCTATGCTCAAAATTACAACACACTACCGATGTTTTCCATCTTTGGAAACTTTTGGCTTCTCCAAGAAATAATAATAGAATAAAGAATAAGGAACTTGTACCTAGCTTGTACTAAATAATGAAATAATTATGCTACAGTGTAAGGAGGATGGGGAAATACATATTTAATGAGTCCTCTAAGGCATTCCATACATGTAATTCACTATTGCCTTGTTTAAACAAATCTCCAATCATGCTGCTGACTTCATCAAATATCAACTCTTCGCCTTTGGCCTTGAATGATTAGACCATTGTTTCCATCTTCTTACGAAGGTCTATCAGTGTTTCATTTTGTACATAACTTGGGTATGTAACTGTTTCAACTTATTCTTAATTGAGGTCCTCAATATTTCAATCACCTCAGTCTTCTTCTCCACCTCTACCAAGATCCTGTAACGTTCCGCCTGATTTCCCTTGTTTTTGGTTTGGAACTCTGTTAGGTCCACCTCGTGTGTGCCTACTAGAAAACTTTCCACACGATTCTAATCTTTGTAGTTATCATAAACAACCTCCACCATATGAGTTGTGGTTTTAAATGACGTGATAATCTCATCATAATGAGTTATGGTCACCTTGATTTGTTGCTTCTATAGTTCCATAACTTCTTCCGCAAACTCTAGTGCCAAGGGTTACTTTAACATTGTTATTATGAACGTTAAATTCTACAAGCAATGGAGAGATGACTCATACATATTTTCTGGGGGGGGATAACTTTAGGTGGGCTATAATAATATAATATACTATCAATTATTCCTTTTTATAATCCTCGTGAAACCTTCCCTTTTCCTCCCACAACTCAACCTTTAACTACACAATAATATGTTATTTCCCTTGATCTCCCTATCTCTCTTGATAATCTCCTTATTATTCTATTCTAACTCCTTTTTCTTCTCTTATAACTCCTTTTCCAATGATTTTATTATGTTATTCCTCCCAAACAATCTGGCCTCCACTTCCACTTATACCTTATTCAACGTATTGCATGCCTATTCATCAGTTAATTGTTTGGAATCCACTTGGATTTATCTCCTTGGAGATTGGTGAAGTGCGTGTATCCAGTAATGCTCCTGCATTGACTTCAAACTTAGGTTCATCAACATGGGACTCAAATTTATAGGAAAACATCTTCCTTGTGCATGGAAATGCATCTTCCTTATCAAAATATGACCACCTAAAAATTTGGTACGTCGGTATTGTACTATGGAAAGGAGCGCACAATACCTTCTTGGGATCTTCATCAAAGGCCATAATAGGTCTTTTTAGGGTGGACGTGTTTTTTCCACATATGCATGCACCTGTTGGGAATCCTACAACCAATCTTGATTCTCCTCCCACACTCCCATCTATCTATTTTCTTCCTTATTCCATGCTATGCTCTACCTCTTGATCGACCAAGTGTTGTATGATACCAACAACCTTATGTTCGACCAAGGTCTTTATTTCTAGAATGGAAACACACGTAGTGTCTTGCGCATTTATGTCAAATTAATCCTCTTCATCCTACTTCAAGTCCCATACTTATTCAGATGACACATTGTTCTCTTCATCTATCTCATGCATGGTATATACATGATGGTCCCCCATTGGCACTTCTTCCTCTCCCTTGTCCTCGGTCTCTTTGCACTTTAAACTATCCTTCTTCTCAAATTTGGAACTCTTAACCACCCTTGGTTTCTTCACCACCAGATACTTCTTCCTTTGAGTATAAGTACTTGTACATGTACCTGTCTCCTTTATCCCCATGGACTAGCCTTCATGCACACTCGGTGCCCCGCTTGCTATAGAAGTTCTCTTCTTTTTCTCTACCTTCCATATTACTAAAGGATTTTCTAGGATACTTACATCATCCTCCACATACAATGAATAATCCTAGGTCATAAATGAAGATACAACAATGTTGCAATTGTCTTAGTAATCGGTATTAAAACATGCTTGAGCATATGTATGTCATGTGATACATATATTTCCACATAGGCACATTTCATTTGGTAGACCAAGGTATGGTGCATCTTACGATGCTCCTGATCTACCTCAATTAAATCAAATGTTAACTTCTTCACCTCTATAAAACTATTGACCACGCTTTGAAAGTATTGTACGGTGAATGTAAATGGTAGCTTGCACCATGGGACTTTTGTGTCATCAACCAAAGTGAACCTACCAATACATAAATACTTGGTATACTCCAAACTTAGCCTCGAATTTCACCAGAGTTGGTAGTTGTTATAGAATCCTCTATTCCATGCCAACGGCATCATGCATCTCCTTATACCACTTATCAATGTACGCCTTATATGTTGTTGACATAGTTTCACAAGTATAGGTAACAAACCTTTTAGCTGGGGATGGGTCTTCCTCAGGATACTGCCATATTCTATCCTTTGGGCCATCAGTTGAAAATACTATCAAAAGAAGGATACTTACATACATGATTTTTTCCCCATCCCACACAACATTTATAATGTATTTTGATATAAAATCCTAGATGTTATAGATGGTTCCTTCAACTATCCTTCTACATATATTTAACCATCTTTTGTTCACTTGGGTTCACCTCTCTTGACCACTTAGCTTTGTAAGAATGGAGGTAACCATATTCATCACTAGATTATCGATATTTGAAATATCAAAGGCATGCCCACCCTTCTTGTATTCATACTCCTTGGCTATCTCCTTCACAGCTTTGTTGTCACTCAGATTATCGTTGAAAAGTTATCAAAGTGCGAGATGAGTCTAGTGTACTTGTTGATTAGCTGCAAGGTTATGCTTATTCTCATTCCCACAAAATAGAAGTACTCCTCGTGAAAATGTGACATCAGCCACTGGTATACGTGCTTAGGATTTCCAAAGAATGGAAGCTCGTATAGCTACAACAATCTAGACTTCTCTAGCACCTTCTTTATTGAATCATCAAACAATGGCTTATCATCAGCCATTCTCTCTTCTGTATGCCGAACCACTTCCAATGTTAGCTCATTTTTAGTCTAGTCCATTTTATTGTTATACTCGTTTATAACCATTCTCCTTATGTGGTATGTGAAATCATTTCCTAGCAGTACCCTATATGGGTATTGCATCTCTGAATATCATTCCTCACCGAAGTTCATCATTGGACTTGGCTTTTCTCTACCCTTTCCCTTTTTCTTAGTTAGTATGGTTACTATCCTTCTTGGTGCCATTTCTCTTTTGTAGATTCAAACTTCTACCTTATGCCTTAGTATTTTTACACCTCTTAGTGCTCTATCTCACTCTTCTTACGTAAACACTATAATCTGTGCCCTAGTGTTATGAAACCCTAACCAAAGAACCCTTTTCTTCTTATGAACTTTACACTCCACCTCTCAAAACATAGAACCTCCTCTGCTAACTTATTTTGTGCTCAGATATGTCCTTTGTTCTAATCTGGTTCACAAATCTTTCACTTCGCACATGATTCTTCATAACTTCTCCTAAGGATGCCTTAGTTCACAGAGAGATCTTTCACAAAAATCGCAAGGTAAAATGAATTACCATGACCCTTTATTTATAGGTTTTAAATTTTTACCCACATGAATTGCACCATCACCTACCAATGTACAACCATAATAAATGCATTTTCCCCACTTTTCTAGCTTCCATGTGCTCAACACGTGCACTCACTATGCATTTAAACCTACAACCTTCTAATGTACAAAATACCATGGCCAAAAACTTTTGCACACTCCCAATAGTGAATCATATCACCATATACACCTTAATCCTTTTAGTTATCTCAGCTGATGTCTACCTCGCATTGAAAAAAAAACTACTCATACCTGAATTTCCCTTTGGCATCAACCTATTTCACAAATTCTTATGACCACCAACTTCCAACAACCAATATCACCAACCATAAGTTCTCTCTTAATCTCTACCTTTCCACGTTATTCTTTAGAAGACTCTAACTCTGTATTTACACCCCACACTAAGGGTATACATAATCCTATATACATGAAATCATTTATAATCTAGTCAACTACTGGTGCACACGCGTGAAAAACAACACAAACACTTAACTAAATTGACAACATAATAAAAATGAAAGGAAATGCATTAAAGGGAAAATTAATCTAATGGAAATATTGCCTTATTACAAACACCAAGAAGACTTATTTATAATAGGGCTTCAGCCTACTCCTGCTAAAATAACCAGGAAACCATGTTCCATCCAATGTCTATAACTGGTAAGTTCTTGAATCAAGTATGTAAGTCATAACATATGGTCCCAACCAATGCACTTTGAGCTTTCTATGGTGGTGCAAGAACGTGGATTCATAAAGAAGAACCATATGTCTAACTTCAAGATTTTATCCTTAATATGCCTATATTGCCATGCCTTTTTCTAGCCTTTTTCTGTCTTCTGAATCCATTGAATGCATTAGCGTATTTATCATTTAACTCCATCAATTTATCAATACACTCTTCAAGTTCTCTCATCATCCAAACCTCCTGCACATGCAATACGCAAAGATGATAACATGAATTCCATTGGTCAAACAACCTCCACACCAAACACCAAGTGAAACGGTGTGGCTTTGTTCAATATTTTTAAAGTTGTCCTATATGCCCAAGTACATTAGAGACTTTAACATTCTAGTCTTTACTTCTAACATCAAAAATATTAGTTAGTGTATGTTTTGATATATTGTTGAAAACCTCAGCAGTTCCATTTTCCTATGGGTGATAGGGTGTTGTCTTATGGTGTGCCACAATAAATTCTACCAATAGTATCCTGATAGTCTCATTAAGAAAATGAGTACCCCTATAACTTGTCAAAATTAATGCACATCCATACATGTTGATATTTTTTTCACAGTGAAACCTTCATCACACGGTTGTTATGTAATCTTTTGTAAGCACTACTTTTTTCCACCTTGTAAGATAATTTGTACAAGTTATAATGTAGAACGACACAGTCCTACGTGTGGGTGGGGAAATAGGACCCACAATGTCAATTTCCCACTTTTAAAAAGGTTTTGTACTCAGGATAGGCCTCAAAGGAATTTCATCTCTATTCCCAAGCTTTCCAACTCACCGATGCTCATATGCCTTACAATATTCATTACACCTTATATAGTGTTTCCTACCACAAACAAACAAATTAAATATTGTGTACCTTGACATATCTTGCATAATGGCCACAAGCAATTCCCCCATGAGCTTCCTCCATAATATATTCGTGCTCATGCTCAAGCACACAACGATTGAAGAATTCATCCTGACCTAGTTTGTATAAATCTGCACTGATCAAAATGTAAGCACAACACGAATGGAAAGTTACTTCTTCTCTATATTCTTCATTACCTCAAATGCCACACTAGTTCACAAAAAGACAACATTATATTCTAAGTGAGAGGATCCACAGTTCAATCTGAAAAGTTGTGCATCCATCACTGTGTCCTTAATTCCCTATGCATCCTCACCTGAGTAATTTTTTGATAAATTATCTGGTCCATTATTACTCTTGACTAGCTTTGTCACCACTGTAAAGTTAAATTCTTGAAACAACAGAATCCAACAACATATGCGCCCCTACAAAACATGCTTGTTCACCAAGTACTTCAATGTCATGTGATCTATATAGAATATAAATAGGCTAGAAAGTAAGTATTTTATAAACTTATTTAGCACATAGATCATGGACAATGCTTCACGCTCTATAATTGTATAATTGTTTTCAGCTAGGGTCAACTTCCTGCTTGCAAAACAAATAGGATGATCAACAATAAATTTTCTAGGATGGGATAATATTGTGTTAATGGAAATTCCATAGGCATTGACATACACATGAAAAGGTTTGTTCTATAAATGAAAGCGCATAATAGGCCATTTAGTAAGCCTTTGCTTCAATGGCTCAAACACACATTGTTGCGCTTCACCCCAACGGAAATTTCCCTTACTCTTCAATAACTCTTCCAAGGGCATGAAAATATTAGCATAGCCTTTGATAAACTCGGTGTAATAACTTGTGTGCCCCAAGAATCTGCACACCTCACTCTAGTTAGTAGGTTCCTCCAAGCCCAAAATGACAACAACCTTATCAGGATCTACCAACAAACCTTCTTTACAGAATATGCCCCAACAAAGTCCCAAAGGGTGTAGCAAAAACACACTTCTTAATGCTTAAGGAGATGCTCAACTATTAGAACCTCTCAAACATAAGTTTTAAATTAGCACAATGGTCTTCCATAAGCCCATAAATTTTCCAATCATACAAGTAAACCCACAAAAACTTATGAATGAAGTCTTGGAATGCCTACACAAAAATGTGCAAAAAGACTGTGGGAACGTTCTTTAATCCAAAAGGCATAACTTTGTATGCAAAAATTTCCTACTTAGTCATAAAATTTATCTTGTCTTGATATTGTTTAGCAATCCTCACCTGATGATACCTAGAGAATCCATCAGTGAAGCAGTAGATCTTGTGTCATGAAATGCCTTCTAGAATCTCTTCAATAAAAGGTGTGGGAAAGGAATCTATTACAAATACACCATTAAACTCCCTATAATCCACACAAATTATTATTAGTCCATATTTATTTATGCTTATCACCATAGGGCTAACACACTCAAACTCCTCAATGGACTCAATGATTCCATATTTCAACATTTTATCAATTTCTTCCTTGACCTTGATGCACAGATCATGATTCATCATGTAAGTCCTCTTCCTAAACGGGCATGCACCTTCCTTTAATTTAATCCTCATCTCACCCAACAAGTGATGTACCCCTTTCAACTCATGATAGCCTCTATGAAATAAGTACTGGAAGTCATGCAACAACTCAATTATTGTAACAACCTCTAAGTCAGATCAGTAATATCTGATGATGACCTCATTCGGTTCAGCATCCGTCCCAATGTTGACCTTATTTATTTTCATAGGATTATGGTACACACGTTCCTTCTCATCTACACTATCTAAGACCTCGTGTGTATCCTCAGTATGTTCAACATCCATGTTCTCAACTTATTCATCATCAATGATGTAAATCATCTTTCCTTTTTCTTTTTCTAGGTAGGCATGCCCAAGTTATTCTTCATCTATCTCTTCTTCTTCAAAAAATCCTCCATATCTTACTCACCTAGTAATACCTGGATAAGTTCCTCAACCTTTGCATTATATCCCATAGTCAATCGCTTCATAACCTATAACACCATTCAGTAAAGGTCGAATCATACCAAAGGTTTGAATCATACCAAAGATCGGCTTCTTTTCAATTCCCATTTTCTCTATTCAACTCTACATAAACATACCATACATGCATAGAGCCTCGCAAGGTGAAGTAGAACTTGTGCACCCATAGTGAAGGTGGTAAGGACTCCTGCCTCTCTATCTAGAGTCTCTCACACTGCTAAACGTGATGCGAAGCAGAATTCTTCCCATGGAATTTATATGTCTTGGTAGGTGCATTTCTCCGAAGAAATATAGAAGAGAAGGTGATTCTCACTTATCGCCACTCTAACTGACCATATTTTTGTACCATACACCAGCGCGTTACTATCCCATGCAAGGTATACACCAGCATATTCCTTCTTTCCACTTGGTCTATCCACTGAACTTCCATAACACATAGGAATACTTCAGGATTTCCTTCACCAATATACCTTGGTACCTGGTTACTGGCTAAATGTCTAACACAATGTGGCTTGTTTACACCCGTAACTACACTCTTCATAAAATTCCCAACCATTTCATAAGTCTTATGTGCCCAGTTGTCACAAGCAACGATGGTCATATCACTCATAAATTTTGCATTATCCCATTAGATAACTCCTTCCTTTGATGAATAGGAATTATAATTTCTATTGTTCACATTATTAATTATGGTAGTCGTATATATTTTTTATAACCAAATTATTTACACCTGTATTATTATAAATGGGTAATTTTTTGCTGGAGGTTATTTTTCCTACCTTTGTAGCTATATATTAGCCATTGCATTAGCAAAAATATACAGTGTGAAGAATATTATTGTGTAATTTATTTTTTCTCAGACCTCTCATTTGGTAACAGAGAAACGTTTGATCATATGTATTATGGTATTTTTAAATATTCAGGAGTAATGAAAGGCAATGTCTCTTTGTTATTGCCTATGTAAATGTACCTTCTGCAGTAGTAAAATATTATGCATATCTAGTCCATTACCATTGTTCAAATCATATATGATTTCAGATAGTAATGATATTGCATTAAGCCCGACATCGAGTTATTTCATATAGCATTTGTCTGGTTCTTTATAATCAATATGACTTGGTTGATCACGGCCTAGCTAGGATCTCGCTACAAATAAATTTGGTGTCGCCCGTGCATAGTCTTCAACAGTGACTACAAACTTTTGCAGGTATTGCCCAGTGTTTTCATCGAATCTCTCACTCATCTACATTTGGATGCAATTTACTTCTCTCTCACATGCTACGCGCATGGGTATGACTTTCATCAACATGGTGTAATGGATACACAATTTTATATCTAGATATTGTTTTTTGTGTGAGTTCCTTGTCACGTGTCAAATGGTGCACCCACGTTTTATTCTTTTTATTCGATGGTGTATGTGAGTTTTAATTTATTTAGTCAATATGCTATAGTTTTTTTTGGTCGTCACATTTGTTAAGAGTCCATAATATTTCAACATCAATTTGTATTTATTTGTCATCTTATATGGTCAAAGTCTTGAAAGTGTATATCATAATACTATCCAGTCTAATATAGTTGAAAAATGTTTAAAATATTCTGTGAGAGATATAATGAGTTTGTTAAAGGAAAAGGTATATCAGTGTCATTCTCAAAATAATTGTGTCGTCAATAATCTAGTATCATTTTTTCCTTTTAGTCAAAAGAGTTAAAAGTTGTAAATTCATTTTATTTCAAGAGTCACCAAGTATTATCATCTTCTTGTTATAATTGTGTCTAGGTGAACAATAGGTGTATATTTTTTTACAATGGAAATACCATTGGAAAAATTCAATGGACTCAATTTTCACACTTGGAAAGTCAAGATCCAAATGAAGTTGATGAAAAAAATCTCTGGAGGATAGTAGATGGAAAAGAACCAACACCTTCAAATCCAACCAGATTGACAAAATGGGAAACAAGGGATGATAAAGCCAAAGCCATTATTGGCCTTGCCCTTTCAGATTCTGAATTGCATTATGTCAATCTAGATAAAACCTCAAAGGAAATGTGGGATACTCTGAGAAAATTATTTGGTTCTAAAGCAGTCAATGTAAATTTTTCTCTGAAACTTCCGTTGTTCAAGATCAAAATGAGTGATGGAGATAAAATGTCTAGTCACATCAATGATTTAAGATCTCTTCTAAGATAATTTACAAAAGTAAAAGATCCAATAGATGATGAGGATGCAAAAGTTATTCTGCTGAATAGTTTACCACCCAAATATAGTAATGTTATTTTCACTCTTGGTCAGATGCCTTCCAACTCATTGGAAGATATGATATCAACTTTTCTAGATGAAGAAAAAAGGAATAAAGAAGATGTAGAAGAGGAAATGGAAATGTATGTGAAAGAGAAATACAAAAAATTATGTAAGGAGGACTTAGAATGCTTTTATTGCAAGAAAAAAGGACATACATCTAAATTTTGCAAGGCTCAAGCCAAAGATCTTCTCTGTGGAAAATTGAAGCAAATATAGTTATAGAAGAAGATTCTGAATCAGAAGATAAATGAGTGACTCATGAACCTAGTTATAATTTCGAAGACTTCTTATATTGAGTTCATATTACTAGAGGATGGAGGCACAAGAGGATGGAGGACAAGTAGCGTCCTCTCTTGACCACCAACGATGGGACCGCGAAATTATTTGGTGATATTTTTCAATGTGTGTTTTCAGAGTTCATGTTTTGTCAATGTGTTGTGTGTTGAATAAACCCCTTTCTAGATTTTTGGGAAGATCCATGTCTTAAGAAGACTCACTTTTGGCGAGCAGGATAATATTTTGAGGTAGACTCAAGGGATGGTTATCTAGCTAGTGTGAAGCTTGTGGATCTTGAAGATTTAGAATTCGGGTGCACAGGGAGGTAGGGAAAGTCCCATAGGAACCCAAAGAGGCAGGGATCATTCCTCCATAATTCGTCTTGACACTATGCCTTTATGAGGCTAAAGATATAATCTATGGAGTTTTTACCTAGTCTAAGAAGTGCTCTCAGGAGGTGGTTCAACTTCTTTGAAATATGGTTCTTTGTCGTGTTCACATTAAGCGGGTGAATGTCAAAGATTAATAATGTTCACACCAAGGGGGTGAATGTTAGGAATTATAATATCTAGTGTTCACATTATTAACTATGGTAGTCGTATATATTTTTATAACCAAATTTGTTACACCCGTAGAAATAGAAACGGATAATTTGTTCCCTATTTTGTAAGAGGACGTTTTTCCTACCTTTGTGGCTATATATTAGCCATTGTATTAGAATAAATATACAATGTGAGGAATATTATTATGTAATTTATTTTGTGCTCAGACCTTTCAGTTGTCACAAGAAACGTTGGTTATATCACTCATAGATTGTGCGTCATCCCATCGGATAACTCCTCACTTTGATGGTTAAAGTACCTCAGGGTCTTTAATGTTGCGTACATGCATTTTTTTCAAATACTCTTCACTTAGCTCCACATAAGGTGCAACGTTTCCATCTATCAAAGGAATGATGATGCGATCTTCCTTGTTATCAAAACTGATATATCATGTATTAAAGTGCAAATCAACATTATTCGCATAAAACCAAAGGCACCCAAGTAAAGCTAAAAAATGTTTTACCTCTGTAAGTGCTAAGACCTCAAAGTCCCCAGTAAACTTGGCCGCTTGTATAGTAATAGTAGCATCCTTCAACATTCCAATGCATGTAGCTTTAGTCATGTTCACCATAAAGAACACATTTGAAGACGGTTGTAATGGTGGTCTCCCCATCTGATTCCACATGTCCAAATTGAGTAAATTCACTTCTACGCCTATGTCAATCAAGATGTTACTTAGTATTCATCCATCAACAACATCATTTAGAGTGATTTTTTTTTCATAATCCAAACTATGATGAGGTAAATTTACATGTAAGATCTATCTTTCGCGTTCCACTCCTACACGTGGTATATTTTCCCTTAGCCACTCCCCTAGTAAATGAATTATGTTCTCTTGTCCTATCATCTTACACACCTCCATCATATCATCAACATCCTTCTGAGGAAGCTCAACTCCCTTTTCCTAGTCCATCTTCCATGAATAATCTTTTAAGCATTGTATCTCTCCTTGCAAGTTTCTAATAACTTCCATGGTATCTTGATAAACTTCCTTTTAGTGAGTAGAATCTGGATACGTTGCATGCAATACCTATTCTTTTGTAATAATAGGTTTCTTCTAAGGAAATTCCCTAGTGTGCGTAGTCTCATTTTGTTTAGTAACTAAACAAGCACCACCTTAGGATCAGGTGCTAACTTTGGCATCCAAAGGTCTTCCACAATTTATTTTACTCAAACCATTCCCACACCCTTATCCTACTTGTGCTTCCTTCTTGGTGCTGATACAAATCTAGTAATTCTTCATAATTATGGTTTTTTCAAGAAAATGAGTAAATAATATTCTAAGGGAATTCACACTTATAATGGTTAGGGGATCCACATGTGTAACATGTTCCACGAGAGAACTCACTTCTACCATTGTTGTGACCTCAGACTCTAAATCCTCCAAGGTATCCTCTGCATCTACTACCTAAATCAGAACACCCCTCATTGTAATTATGATTATGTTGCACTCTTTGTTCCATAGGAGTTCTTGCAACACTAGTATGAGAGACACAGTTTTAATGGCCTCCTTAATTTGATCAATCAATCTATATTTCTCTACATATCATGAGTAGTATACCTACACATCTTACAGTAACAAGACATGTTCTTTCTTATCACACATTGCATTAGTGGGAACCTACTTGAATCATGATCCAAGTGACGCATCTCATAGTCTAGCAATATGGAGAACATTGATTTACGAGGAAAACTATCCTTAGTATGTCAATCTACTTCATAATCCATGTACCAAATCCCACTACATGTGTCATGGGCTAAATTAGCTGACAAAATTCCCAACTATTTTTTCATAGCTGTAATATCAGCCTCCGAAATGGGCTAACTCCAGTGTCTATGCTCCTGACTACCTCAGTATGTAGAGTTTCCTAAGCACCTCACATGGTTCTGTATAAGTATTGTGTGAGATATCCCTTCTTAAAGGGGTGATCAAACCTCCAACAAACCATTGAGGATACTAATTTGGGTGAATTTCAAAAGATAACTTTGATATTAAAGTATTAAAGTGGGCATCATACTCCCTTATGCTCTCAGTCATGCCCTTCTTGATGTCCTTTAGCTTGTTGATTCTCTTCTACTCAAACTCATGTATGTAAAATTATTCTAAGAAAGAATCACATAGCATGATATAGTCTACAAAAGTCTTGTTCGGATCATATTTCTTGTACAACCTATGTGTGCGCACTTGAAATGTGGTATCTAATTGAATTGCTTTATTCTCGGGAGCTCTGATTCCTTTCACACGCCATAGTATCTCACACATATACACATGCTCACCTGCATCATCAATTCATCTATATTTTGGAAGACAAAGAGATGTCTCAAAATACAATTGTTGGGGTTTGTGTGGACCATGCCCACTAGATTCAGAACCTGCAATACCTCTTAGGTTTCCTCCACCTCTAACACCACAAGATCCACCAGATATTGAACCACTTGATCCTCCTTGCCTCCCTTTTGTAGCGGGAAATGGACCAGAGGATTTACTTCCTTACATCCCCATAGTTGTGCTAAACTGAACTCCCACATTATGCAAAGTTTTTCTACTTCTAGATGTGATACCAATGATCTACGTTCCCACGTCTTGTGTTTCTGAAATGCAAGAAAATATGTTTCCAAACAGACTTTAAAATAATGGAGACAATGATTACACCACCATAAATGAATAAGCCACCTGATTAACTCCTTAGCCCGATGGAAAATTGACTCTATCTGATGTTACTCTATTGCCCACACTAGTCTTCTTATTGATGATTTTCATAAAAACTGGAAAACAAAGCGCAAGGGATAGGTTGTTAGGAGCGATAGAATGCACATTTTTGGTCCTTCCAGTTTCAATCGGTGTGCTTTCATCTAAAGACAAAGAGGGTTCTCTGCCATAATTTCCCAAATCGGGGAGTTCCAGATATTCTACCCCAACGTCTTCTACGTGAGCTACAAATCATTCAGGAGCCATATCTCTCTACAACACCATTCTTTGTGTAAATTTGTGCTACTTTACCAAATCCCTCACACGCGCTTCATTAAAATTAAGCTATCTTTCTTCTACCAGGTCTTCCATATTTCCCACACCTACTCCTACCCTATCCCCCCCACCCTCATGGTGGATTTAGATAGCCATAGGACACTGTTACAAATCCAAAGTTACAATCAAGATCTTAATCCCTAAGGTATAGTGCATGAATAATATCCATTGGGTTCACGTAGGAACTAAAACTTAGCAACATCTGGATAGGAATAAGTGGGTCCAAAAAAATACAGCAAGTAGTGTTCAGTAAAATGAACATATCTTCCTCATAAAACATCGGATTGAGGCAATTATTTTTGGTTTGAAAATATGAGAAAAATACGCACAACTTTGTAGTTTACATCGGGTCAGCTTCATCATGCGGATATGATGAAAATTTTGTCAAACAGAGACATTTTTGTGGTGGAAATGCACATCCGTAAAAGAAATGCAACACATGGAGTTTTTTTCTTATTGGTCAATTTTTTTAATTATTTAGAAAAATATAGTTTAAAATATATATATTTCTATAGTTTTTTCTTAATAATTGAATTTTAGGGCAATTCAATTTTATTTTAATTAGACCAATTTATGGGAAATTGTAACCTCAATAACTTTTGCACGGTAACTCAAAATTGAGCACCATTTTTTGCAAAAGTGTTTATTTTTTAATTCTCATTATAGTGGTTCTAATTTTGGGATAAAATACCCACTTTGAAAAATATCATATTTTTTGGCTATTTTGTGGGACGCATTATCGGTTGTACCCGACGTCCTAAAAATAAAATGTTTCACATGAGGGGGAGAATAACTTCAATGTGGAAACAAATGAGCTTAAAATTTTCATTTGGCTGAGTTAGAAGCCACAAAAATGGAGGAAGGAGGCATCGGAGGAAGGAGGTCGAACAACGACCTCTCGTCAGTCACCAATGATGGGGCCACGTAGAAGCTGTGGTGGCATATGTATGGTGTGAATATATGATTTTTAGTGTGGTTTCCATTTTCTCAATGTGCTTTAGTTTGTAGTGTTCCTGTTTTGTGTGGTATTTGATGGATGTTGGAAAGAGAGTTGTGTTGGAGCACAGATGACTGTCAGTGATCCTCTAACTGACTTGGTCCTCTGACTTCCTTACTTCTTTGGAAGATGGTCAGCTAGAAGAATACGTTCACTAGCATTAGTGACCATGTGCAGCAAGACCTAACTAGCAAGATCCATTCAGGAGTATGTTATTCGATGCATTTTTCTTCTCAGTATCTATATGAGTGGAATTTCACATTGTGGGGGGGAATACATACGAATGTTCCATTCCCCCATTCGTACATGCACTGAAACAACTTAGTCAAGGAAAGATTCCAGTGGCAGTGGTAGTTTTCTATGTTGTTCGAGATCGAGTGGCAGCGATCAATGACAGAGACTACGATTAAGAACATTATGATTCTTATAGGAAGTAATGTGAAATTTTTTCAATATATCTTCTATTGTGCAGTTTTGTGATATGCATGTTGTGTTTCCTACATAATTCCTGATGTATAAGCATAGTGGTGAATAGTAGCACCAGAGTAAGTCAGTTCATGGATCTTGAAAGGGTTTGTGGGAGGATCCAGAAAACCACACGAGGTGGACAGTTGATGAGGTTCCTGTCACGTCAAGGTTTGTGGTAAGCCTATTTAAAACCATGGAAGGAGTGAGCCTTTCTTTTGGATCAAGGTCATGAGTCACAGAGTTGGACATGCCACAGGGGTGAGCATACTGCAGTTGAGAGTGTGGATGTTTTTCTACCATGTAAACACTAAGGGGGGGAATGTTAGGAATTAGTATTCACATGGTTGTTAGTTTATTATACATATATATTGTTATAACAAATATATAACAATATATATTATGGGATTATTGTTGTACGTGAGTTTTCAGATGGTTGAGGTTGTTAACAACCATCACCTTGTTTATAGGAAAGTATTTTCCTATATATTTGTAATCTATTGTGCAACAAACAGATAGAGAAAATAATATATGGTGTGAAGAAGATTATTTTGTGTGTTTATTCAGTGTAAATCTGTAGCTTCTCTTCTAAAATCATGTCTACATTTAATTTTAGTGAGAGAATATACTTGTATGACTACATTGAGAAGACACTAAAACTGCATATTGGCATGATTCTTGGTTATTACTCTCCACAATATCCCTTTTACGATAATTGTTTATTGAAAATGTATTATGGCTTTTTGTTGAGATACCAAGCACATGTGAATAACATCCTTGTGCACCCAGCGGATTTTTCTCCCTTCTAGTACGTGTAGTTTTCCACATTGAATTTGTTAGTTTTAGAATAAAAGAATAATTATGATTGTTCTTCTATGTATTATATTATATAAGTAGAAGGTGATTCATTGAATATTAAGGAAAAGAATATATTGGCTTATCATGAAGAACTATATGGGAAGATGATCAGATATCCTCTTGAGGTTCTTGTCATTTTTTATATTGTGGTGATGGATGTTGTTGTTCACCTCAAGCCTTTGTGGAAGAAGCACATACAGGTGATTAAAAGGATCAAATATGAAGAATTATTCATTAGATATAAAAAACCACACCATATGGTTAGCTGAGGGAGTAATAAAAGCCTAGCCCAACCACCTTATTATTTTATTATATGATCTTTTCTTTTCGTTAATAACTCTTCATAATGACACTATTAATAGGATTTTTCCTTTTTTCCTTTACAAGTGGTTGAGGAAGCTTTGTAGTTAGTTTGAATGCTTATGTATTAAAAGATCCTGAAACTGGTGAAACGGTATATGGGCAACAACTTAACTTGTTAATCATCATGTTTTTTTGATAAATCTACTTTGCAACTTCTCTCTATCACTTTATCTCATATAATTTGTTTATTTATTTGAGCTTAATAAGTTCTTGAAAATGGAGCATTGGTTTTGAGTGATAGGGGTGTTTTGTGCATAGATAAGTTTGATAAGATGTTGGGTAATGCTTGCATCATGCTACATGAGATGTGATTTCTCCAAGTTCTCCAAACTATGTGCTTCTAGTGGTTCCATTGGCTTTCCTTGACTACATGGTTTTCCAAGTTGCTTTTGCCATATTTGGTTGTCACAGTTTGGTCTGTTTCTCGAAGTAGGTTATGGAATAACAAATAATGTCAATTGTAAAGGATGGAATAATAACATCCATTCATACAAGGGCATTTTTTTAGCTTGTGCTAATACTAGTGGTTTTTAATAGATGATCTCCTAAAAATGGTGGAAAAAACTCTTAATCAATGTTTAAATCTCATGAGTATGGATTTTCATCCTCATGCAAATAATTCTATTAGGTAATTTCACATCACAATAAGTATAATTCTTCAATCATTTTGGAAGATGTGAGTTTGGTTTTCTAATTTTAGAAATTATAAATCATCCTTTGAACTCTGTGATTTGAATTAGAAGCTGTTAGTTGGAGCTAATCTTTGGTGACATTAGAATTTGGGAGGTGGTATTTTGAGAAAATTTAGCTCATAGGACCTTTAAATTTTGGGATATTTTTTCTTTCTTAGTGCGAATGCAGGTAGATGTAGTTTTATGAAAATGGGTTTTGGTTTCTTTACAATGAACATGAAAAATTATGTTTCCTCATTTGCTGTAATTGATAGTCACATTGTGCTTTTAGATAAAACCTTAATCATGCTTGTTATTACGTTTTCTTAGGATTCTCTTGTAAAATATCCTGTTGTATCCGTGAACCATTTTTTCTAGATCCCAAATGGACAAGTACTTGGTGAGTGAGTGTTATTTTTCATCTCAAATGAAATGCTTTGATAGCTCCACCATAGTACATTTGTACCCTTTTAAATGGTCTTGTTTCAACTTGTGTTGTGTTTACTTGGTTAAGGTTTCTATCTGTTGAGATATTAACATACATTTGTCTTGTAGGAGTTGAATTTTCCAATTATATTGTTCATATATATTCTTATCATGGAGCGGTTGATTTGAGGCAGCATATAGATGTTTTTTTATGTTCTTAAAGGACTTATGTGCGTAGCTTATGAGTTTTCTATATAATTATAATTAATTCATATTCATATAATCCGTGCAAATTGGTGCACACGTAGGGGTGTGAATGATATTGCATTTTCTCACCCAAATAAGAATATATGCATTATTACATGTGGGGATGACAAGAATATCAAGGTAATATAATATGTCACACACATCAAGGTTCAAGCTAATAATTGTGCATTAGGTTGTGTGAGATTAGAATGAAAACCATTTTTCCAATGTCGTAGACATGAGATGTTATGGCTGGTCGAAAGAAATATATATTTGAAGGCCATGAAGCGCCTTTCTATTATGTTTTTCCTCACCAAAAATTAAATATTAAATTAATTCATTTCTAAAAACCTAATTGATGCATTAACATTGTAGTTGTTGTTTAAGAATATATGAAATACACTTTAATGCTATTGCTATATGTAGGTTGAAATTTGTGATGTGGTTGAAGCATTTAGGCTGCTTGAAGTTGCACTTCAACAATCAGCCACCAATCATTCAACTAGTAAGAATTTAGTATCCTTCTCAATGAGTAAATCAATATCACATGCCACTCTGCCCCAATTTTAGGTTTCCCTCCAATAAATGGTTGTGGTAATTGTAATTCATTGAATACATGTGTAACATGACTGCAAGATTCATTGACATAGATCTCATCACTATTGGAGTCTCTACAAGTGAGAGAATAAGATAGACCAATATTGTTGTATCGGGGAAGAATCTTACTATGGAAAAGATGATGTTTGGGGGACCATCTGCATGAATATCAGAGGTAATATTTTTTTATACTACCCTTTATAAGTATAAAAAATCAAAAAATGAAATAACAACTATTAGAGGAAATTAACACACCGGGATCCAAGGAAGTTCACCTTAATGATGTAAGAAATGCTCTGTTTATATGTATAATTTTTTAAATATGTTTGGATTTGGAATAGTATGCTTGATTATTATTCTTGTTGTATTTCAAATTCACAATGCTATAGGAAACCTTGTGAGTGAGGATTTTGTTATAGTCCATGGAGACAATGTAAAGAGAACCTGAGATGATCTAAAGGATGCACATCCCTTCATCATGGGTATGTTTTTGTCTTCATTCAATGTGCTTATTAAGACGACAATTAATATTTTTAGCAACCTAGCAGAGAAGCCCTACCTATTATAGTTAAACAAAATGTTCATTAAGAAGCATTGAAAGAAATGCATTTAAGAAACCAGCTACCGATTATTACCTATAAGAAAAATATATATATTGAAGTTAATATATATACCCACACGAGTCTTAACTTATGTAAGAGTTAAATCTTACAACTAAAAAGAACTTTTAAAATCCACGAGGCTAGTTGCACTTTTGTTTGAGTACTAACAAATTTTAAAAATTGGTTATAAATTTCACATCAATCCCCAACTATTGTCATTCATGACTTCACAAAATTAATACAATAATCAATTACTATACCTTTTTATTATATCAGTTCAATCCTCCATCCAGGTGGAATTTCATCACAAGATTAATACTATACCTACATTTATGCTTTTCCATGTCGACATGACCTAGGATCATCATGCAAGATTTTTTTTAAAAAGAACAAAAAATCAAGAATAATATTATTGTTGGCATTTATCTACGTAATTATATCTATAATTAAGTTTATCTTAGTCTAAACTAAACACAATGCTCTCTGTCAATGTAGAAAAATTATAGCAACACGAGCTTGTTTGATGTCAATTGATCCAATTATTTTTCTTGTGGAACCTTATATAATTAGAGAAGGTAGAATCATAAGAGTGTACTACTACTAGTATCGTAAGTGGATTGATTTATCATTGACAAAAGAATTCTTCTTTGGCAAGTGGAAAAGGAAAAAAATGCCCAAAAGCTATGTTTTTCCCTTCTAAAAGAAATTTGGGAAGCAACATAAGAGTTTGCTACTACAAGTATCGGAAGTGGATTGATTTAGCTTTAACGAAAACATTCCACTTGGGAAAGTGGAACAGGAAGAAAATTCCCAAAAGCCAATTTCACCCCTTCAAAAAGAAATTCGGGCACACTTTTATCTATTTTAAGGTTTCTACAACTTATGTATCAATATTTTCCATGACTGCGTTTTTTCTTCTTTTGATAGAATCTATGTTCACATGCCTATGTCAAAGATAAATCCATCCACATTTGATTTCTCCATGTTCTAGAAAAAAACCTTTAAAATAATTAAAGAGTGTACATCGTAAGCTCCGAAAGAAAATTAACAAACATAAATCTTACCAACTGAAACAAATTTGAGTTATCGTCCACATCTCCCTTACCGTCAGTAACTCTAGAAGAACAATTCCTTAAATTTATACATCAAATTTCTCACTAAGCCTTAATGTTATTGCATATTCGTGGTCAATCAAATATCCACAATAATTCAATGGAATTTTAGTTGATAACTAGTATAGGTATCTTATATATGTATATCTGATAAAAGTTTCTAGAAATCTCAAAACTCTTATGTTTAATTTTCTACATATCACAATTATTAAGAATTTCATTACAAAAAGTCATACTAACTTCATTGAATTCTTTAAGTAGTTAGCCCTGATGGTCGAATGCTACAAAGCTCAATAGTGGTAGATTCTATGGTTTTCCATTTCATTGAGGGTACTTCCGAGTCTGTACATGCTTCATACATATTTGTTGAGAGGCTGGTATCACTTGAATATGAAAACATACCTTTTGATAAGGTAGGAGGCATACAATATCTTTACCATTTATTTTGATAAATATTTATATGGTTTCCAACATCAGCTGTAATTCTTATTACATCATTCTTTGTATTTCTCTTTCTTAGCAGACACTTCTCGACAACTACATAGATACTAGTGCAGTAAGCAATTTTCTTTCACTAGAAATTTCTTTGGGTCATCTGCTATGATCCACTAGGCGCCTTATATAATAAATATAAGGTTCAAGATCATGATATACATAGATGGTTAAATATATTTATATCCCTTGAAGGTATGCCTTTTGTGGTCCCATTTAATCACCTAAGTCTTTAATTATTTATTAACATTTAATACATCATGTTAAAAACATTATAGTTTATATCATAGCTAATTATGTGGAGACGTTCTAGTCATATTTTTTGGGTGGAATTCATAGCTTAGCCTCTTGATCCCATTAAATTTATGCTTTAAATGATTATTTTCCTTCTTAACCTTGATTGTTGTTACTTCCAGAAGCTAGGTACAAATTGAAAAAAACTTTCTCGTGAGTGAAAGAGACTTTTAAACTACCATAGATTGGTTTGGTACATTTTCTCCATCAACAAAGGAACAAAAATTTTTCTTGGATGGCAGGTACAAATGTTCACCTAGATATTTATGTGTTGGGAATGGCAAAAAAACATGGATTTTATCATACATGTTTATGAGTGCACAACTTAGCTTATTATTTTTGTGTTAAGTTTTAATTATTGTCCTAGTTTAAATGTAATTTTTGAATAATTTTGGCAAAACTGGGGTAAAATATGTTTTCTAAATACCTCATAATTCAATGCATCTTCACTACTAAAACTAGTAGAGAATCATATTGAAGTTAAGACAATCAAAGTGAATAACATGAAAATGACCGCTACTGACGGAGAGGAAGTTACTCAAAATAAAATTTTAGAAAAAGAAACTCAAACTGGCACTAGGGAAGCAGACAGATCACTTGAAGCTAGTAGTGGAGAGAAGATGTTAATATTATACGTCAAGGGTTAATGGCATTTAGGAACCTTTTGTATTTTATAATTGTATGTCAAGGGCTAATGACATTTAGACACCATTTTTTATTTTATCTTATTTGATATTAATAAAATGTTTGTGCACTCATTTGTTATGTAAGAAATTAAAATCAAATTGTTTTTAATTTATAATATTAATTACCAACCCACTTTGGCATCATAAATGATATGTAGCCGTTGATTGAACAATATGATATTTGGTTATTATTTATTCTTTAAATTCATATTTTTCATTCTTTAAATTTGTATCATCTCTAGAGAGAACAAAAAAATAAATTAGTATTGTCTCTAGAGAGACAAAAAAATTGTATTTTGAATAGTCTCTAGGGAGACAATAATGATACTGTCTCTAGAGAGGCAAAAAATGATATTTTCTCCAGAGAGACAAAAATGATATTGTATCTCAAGAGACAAAATATGTATAAATCTATAGTGTCTCTGGTGAGAGAATAGTTAGAGACAATATTAGAGACACCCACTTTAAGACAATATTAGAGATAATATATAAATTTTTTTCCTCTATTTGAGACAATTTAGTTAAGTATTATCTCTATAATTGTCTGAAAAACACCCCTCCTTGTAGTAGTGTCCATATAAATAATTCTTTATGAATTCTTAGCTCACTTGGAATTCTTACAAGATACTATTGCAATTATTCTCCAAAAGCACTCAAAGGGTTCCTAAATATTCTCAAATCAAGTACATGTCATCTAGATAAGTCCTTACAACAAGTATAAAGTATTAAACAAGGTCAAATAGTATAGCTTCATCCATTTCCAAGCATGCAAAGGTCATAAAGAAGTGTCTTAGATATTGAAAATTGAATCAAAGCTTTGCACAAGAATTTCAATCAACAAAGGGCTATGTCACAGTGTTAAGACAAACCACATCTCACTACTACATTATTTTTTGTTTAGGTTTTTGTCTTTGTTGAAGGATACATAAGGGGCACCCTTATAGGGTTAGTTATCTATTCACGCTTTCACAGGAACTTAGGATAAATACACGAGCCTTGATCCCACAATGAACGTACATAATAAAACACTTATAATGGTTAAATAGCCCTTACTAGGATTCTAACTACCAACTGCATCCCAACCTCACCACACACACATGATTTCTCTTTTTGGTTTTTTAATGATCTAATGAAGGGCTCTATTCATTTTTATGGTTGAACTATTTTGTTACATGTTATTACAATCCATCCCAAAGTTCTACAAGAAAGAGCGACATACGAAAATATCATTTCTATAAATGCATAGCACATTGAAAGATATAGATCCATATTGTGAAATGGTTTGAAACCATACAACTATAGGTTAGGTTTGTATAGTTCAATTCTGTATCGTAAGATAGTGATATTATATTTTCCTTTCTCGGTTTCTAGAGTTCCAAAATTTCCATTGCATAATATTTATTTCCAAATCACCATGGTCCATTATACTACACATTCAAATCTTCTCTGTTCTTCTTTATACTTGATTAGGTTTATCTCTCTTGTGTATTTGAGAAAGTACTTATCGTTTATCGATCTTTTCAATCATATCATGTTTGAATGCATCATTTTGATTATGTATAATGTATTTTGGAATTGAATTATATCATAATAGTTTAGATGTTGGAAATGTGTGCATCCTCTTTAGTGTTTTATACATTCCACACGTAAAATATAGCTAGGGTGCAATTAAGGATAATTGTTTTAGTTTCTTTTAATATGGAGAGGTACCTTTTGTCAATAGTAATTTAGTTTTTAGATTTTAGATTGGGTTATGATGGTTGAATCTACATTTTTTTGGCTCTCTTTAAATTTCAATCATTTGTTATGGAGTTGTATTTGAAATTGGTTTATTTTTTTTGGTGCAAAAATACATTATTTTGGAAATGAAACTTATCTTTGAAACAATCTCATCAAATGGATTGCATAACCTAGAGTGTTATGAATTGTTAGAGTTTGATTTGATTGTAATATCAAAATTAATAGTGCAGATGCATAGAGAAGGCATCCCCATATGAAAAACGTTGTCTAGAAATGTTTTATCAAGATTGAACGCATTGGAATTTGAGATTGAAGGATGGATTCCGCATAAAAATAAAATTGTATGCCCTTCATTTCTACGCTTATCACATTTTTGTTTATCATTTTTTCATGTTCTCTTAAGAAGAACCCCTCTTTCATCAACAATTAAAGAGTGTCTCCATTAAACTCATGTTGTATATTTAAGACATTAGAAAAAAAAGTTGACTTTTTCTAATTTCTATTTATGTAAATTTGAATCATGAATATATTTATATTATTACATGTGTTAATTAAAGAAATTTGAACTCAAAACCTCAAACTTAAAACTTTCCTACTTTCCCAATACATCTATTTTTTTTAAGTTGTTATCACTCTTCTAAATTTGATATTGATCTCTGTCCTCTATTGTCTGCTTAAATACATCATTGATATATAAATTATCAATTGGCAAAAAGAGATGATCAACAATATTATTAGCTTGTTGAAGTCCACAGGAAAGCAAATATAGCATTCAATATCCAACAAGAACATGCAAATAAGGAAACTAGAGCTATTCTAAATTTATTTTGCAATCTAAAGTGGACCACCATACATTTTTCCTCCACCCCAACATGCAATTTCATATACAAATATATTTGTTTACATATAAACAGTGACAGCGTCAACAACACGCAGGTTGGAGGATAGAAATTGCGGCACCTCAATCCAGGGTGCAGGTTGAGGTTGAGGGAGACTATCACTAGGTGGAGTAAACTTAAAAACAAAAGTATTTTTATCGGGATAGGGGGTGCAAACCCTCATGGTCACCATAATCTTGTCCCGCCATACTGCAGGAATCAGTAGTATGACTCTGCCTGGTGGCACGCAGGGAAGATCGGCGATTAACCTCCACATATTTCCCTCACTGTCGTATTCCAACACTCCGTTTTTTGTAAAATAATACAAGCGTCCCAACGCGGCTACCAGCGATTTATGGTCTATTATTCTTGTCCACGTGTTGGCCAAAGTTGTCCATGTTCCTTTCTGTGTCAAAAACCTGTACTACATTGTCGAGCGTCAGGCAGGGTATTACATAGAATTTGCCAGCGACATAAACTCCTTCGCATTCCCACATAGGGCGGTTCATGTCAGGAAGATTATTCCACGTGTCCTTTTCCACGTCATAAACTGCCGCCCTCTTTGTGGGATTGCGAGTTCCACTGACCCACACAATTCCTCCCGCAATAAAAATCTCTCCTGCGGGTGAAGCGGCGGATGCAAAAAAATAGGCGTTTGTTCCGCGGATGGTCTCCCGCTTCATCCATCTCCCTTCTTTGAAATTGTACAATATCAACGCCTTATCCGGAGATCTTATGAAAATGAGATTTCCATTTACTGAAACCATGTTCAGACAAGCTAATATTCGAAATTCAGGGGCACTCATATCGATGGTTTCCACTGACTGCGTGAGGATGGGATGGAATATTTTTAGCTCTCCTTCGTTGGGACGAATACAATTTACCAAATAGCAAATACGTTCCTCGCATATGCCGCGCCGCACTTGTTCTTCTTTGTATTCGCTGCTGTTCACCACAGCCTTCCACTTTCTGCAAACACCCCTCAACTCCCTGTGAAATTTGTACGCCACTCTTAACAAGCACTCTCGCCCAATCTCCTCCGGAAGACCATGAAAAATCTCCATCGCACAATTTCCTCTTTATCAATATGTTGAGTTTATAGTTATACTCCGAATCCTTTTATAGAATTCCTTAATAAGAACTTCCATGCTTTCTTTTCTAAAATTAGTGCAGTTCGCAGTGTGAATATCTGTTTCGACTCTTTTACTTAAAATAAACTTCCTTCCTAAAATAGTTATTGCTTTTTTAATATTATGGCGTGAATTGAAAACTATTTTCAAAACTGTTAAATAAAAAATACAATGTCACATCTGTCCTGCCCTTTTTTTGTACAGTAGTTAGCAAGTACCTGTCTCCACCCCAAAATTTTAAATAATAATAATTAATGTATTTAAAATAATAATAATAATCAACGATAAAATATTAATTTTATAAATTCTTAATTAATTTAATGATTCGATAACTATCTGGCAGTAAGGGCACCATCCGCATCTAGTGCAGCAGAATTTGCTCACACTCCGAGGTAAGAAGCAAAAAGCTTAAGAATTTAAAGGTTAGAGAAAGCACATATCAGCGCAGAGTTTATGTTGATTGTATATGGTTGTTTCGTGTTTCCGTACTTTTTTTCTCTATGTTATGTTGGGCTCTGCTCTGTTTTTGGCTGGTATGTTATGTTCTTAGTGTTCTGTTTGGCCCATCTTAAGTTCTATTTCTATGTTTTTGGGTTCTTCCTTCGTTAATTTCTTTGTGGTCACCATGGATAAGCTCTCATCAACTGTTGCAGAAGAATAAAAATGGAGGCAGCATCTGAAGGGACAATGTCTATTATCTTCCAACATTAAAAGAAGCCACTTCTGTCTCTGAACAGCAGAAGATATAGATTGCCATTAAATGGCATCCAAGCTTGCTTGATAACTTACATTTTTGTAAATCCCGTACAACGCAGATTTGAATAACATGGAATCTGCGAGTCAAGGAGGTACGCCTTACACAATTTGTTTTAGATTGTCCCATGAACAAGGTTAAATACAAATACCCATAAATTATTGTTGCATGTTTTTTATATTACGTACTCTAATGTAAATATATTTATACTTACAAAGGAGTATGTATTAAGATATATGAAAGAATGATTTCCTATCTTTTAGTGTAGTAAAAGGGATATATTAACATGATGTTTTAGTGAAGAATTTGGATGCACCTAAATTTGCTCCATTAAAAACTTCAAAGTTTTATTTTTTTAATGAGGATTTTCTTGTCGATGAAGTTGAGTACTACTTTTATTTTATTTTATGTGGAATAGTAGACAATAAGATTCCAGCCCATTGGAATAAGGTATTTTGCTTAAAATCTACGCGGGGATGGTAAAATAGATATACTATTGAACTATTATGATGCGATCAAGTGTACTCCCATATTTACTTTAAATTGTATTTTTTATGATGTGATCAATTGTACTCAAATATTTAGTTTAAATTGTATATTTTAATGTTTTTTTTTTTTTTTGTTTTTTTTTTAAGTTTGCAATTTGATTTGAAGATTGGGGAAGGGATTTGTTGGAACAAGATGCTCTACTCTTTCACTACTTTTTAGATTTAGTGATTATATGCGTGTTATTTTGATACTGATAAATTTGAATATTTATTTTAGTTGTATAGTGGACATTATGGTTTTTTCCCCAACAAGTATGTCTGATGTACGGAACCGAGAATCATTCCAAATATAAAGGAAGGGCTAATAAAATATTACTGCTCAATTTTAACCATTATGATACTCTCAATTTACTCATTTTGTTCAAATGGCGGATTGTAAAATAATAATAATAATAATAATAATAGGTTTTTACAGTCCACGATGTCGGGCAGCCTATTTTTGGGTCTACAAGCGGCTTATAGCATATGGGACTACCTCGTACCCACATGCGGGAGGCAACTAACTTTATTACAAACGAGGCGTACATAACCTACCCCCTACAAGATTTGAAATTGTGACCTCTATTTCAAGAGAACATGTTCTTCACCATTAGGTCAACTTAGGTGTATGATTAGTCACTTTGTATCAAAAGAACATCCAATATTAATTATGAGAAATATAATTATTTATTTTAGTTCCTTATAATTTATTGGAACTCTAACAATATATAAATAAAGATACTTTAATTATATTTATCTAAAATACATCTATATATGAGATCTTTTGACACCACAAATCTAGTGATGGTTGTCACGAGGGCTAACGAGAAGAAAGGGTGTTTTGAGCCTTCTGTTACTGGCTCAACGACTTTGTCAGCTCCATTTTCTTTTGGTTCTGCAACGGCTTCCTCTATGTCTCATTTATTCCTTTAGCTTTGCCTTTGTGGCATTTTGTGAGACCATGAGTTTTCCGGTCACTCCCTACTATGTAACTCTCTTTATTTCTTTATTTGATTTAAAGGGTTGTTCCAATAGTAAAATACATCTATAAATATTAATCTTGAGATTCTCATTATAAATTTTCATATAATATATAAATTTATAATTCTCATTTTATATTTTTCATATAATATATTAACTTATAATTTTATTATCTTTTTTTTAATCGTTATTTTTATTGGTCTATTACACCATGTTATTGTGTTTGAAAAAATAATTTTGTCTATAAAACATGCTTTAAAGATCAATAGATGAAAACTTAGAAGTTATAAGTGATGATTATAATAGGTGTCAAATTTAAAGTTAAAATTTCATAAAAACTGTAATGCCCGAAAAAACGACGTTCTAGGAACACGCTAATACCTAACACTTATCCTGAAAATTACGACTAATTGAGATTCTCATTATAATTTTTCATATAATATATAAATTTATAATTCTCATTTTATATTTTTCATATAATATATTAACTTATAATTTTATTATCTTTTTTTTTTAATTGTTATTTTTATTGGTCTATTACACCATGTTATTGTGTTTGAAAAAATAATTTTGTCTATAAAACATGCTTTAAAGATCAATAGATGAAAACTTAGAAGTTATAAGTGACGATTATAATAGGTGTCAAATTTAAGGTTAAAATTTCATAAAATCGTAATGCCCGAAAAAATGACATTCTAGGAACATGTTAACACCTAACACTTATCCTGAAAATTGCGACTAATTTTTTTTAATCAAGTTAAGATAAAGGTAAAAGAGGTTACAAGAGTGTTAATCCCCTAGGGTACATTAAATTAACTTACCCAGCTAAACTCAACTTTACGATTGAAGAACCCGGTCTAGTTAAAAGATTAAAATATTTTCTCATTCATCTCTTAGGTCCATTAATTAACATTCTACTACGAAGGTGCCATGAATTAATTTACTTAGTTAAATGTTTTCTCCTCTTTAGTTAATGTTCAATCCTAATATGGTTAACCTCATGCTTAATTAATTTAGTTTCATTATCCTAATAGCTTAAAGTCCTTTTTATTAAATTCCTAAAACATACTAAGAACTAGCAAGGATTTTTCATCTTAAGGAAATTAATTGGCCCCATTTCCCATCTACACATACTATTAAAGTTCATTAAAACAACATTTATAAAAATCATTTTCACCTAACAAAAGAAGGGTTGATCCTCCACCCTTAGATCAAATCAATTATGACCAAAAGATCCTAGGGTTCCAAATAACCCTAAAAATCCTTATGAATTTTTATTTAATCTCTTTCTTTACCCAAGTCTCCTCATTTGATCTATTTTCTTTTGTTAAAAATACAGGTTGGAGAGAAAGAAGCCATGGGAGCAAGAGAGGGAGAACTATGGTGGAGTCTACAAGGAGATCAAAATTAGATTGGTTTAGATTGTAGTTTTATTGTTGTAGTTTATTTCAATTAAGGATTAAAGGGATTTCCTTTACCAATCTAGTTTTATTTCAAACCATTTGTATTTGGAGTTCTCTATTTGGGGCAACCCTGCCTCCATTAATAAAAATGAGAAAGAATGTTTTTAATCCACCATTTGTAGGTTTAATTTATTTATACAACAAGATTTCAACATTATTTGATTGGTGAAAGATTCCTAGATGAATTCACAACTTAAAATTTAGTATATACTTGGTTAAAAATTTACATGGGCGTGGATCGAGAAGTTTTTTGGAAGTGACAGAACCGCATTTGCCTAGAGTAGGTCGGTCGTCCTGAGACCACCGCCCTACTGAGCGGTGATTTTGAGACCGCCGCCTTGCCTGAGAAGAGGTTATGAGACCGTCGTTCTGCACAGGGCGTCGGTCTTGTTCCTTAGGAACATAACCTAAAATCTAAGATTTTCTCAAAAACCAAAAGTTACTGAAATGTACTAAAATGCATTTTGAGCTTAATTTTATACACCTAGAGTTTCCAGTTTTGGGATTTCATTCAATTTGTTCATTCCTTAGTTAAATCTACTCATTTTAAAGCATTATCTATTCCAATAAAAACACAACTACTTACAAGATAATTTTAATTTTTATTACTACAAAATGCAACATTCCCTATCTCAAATTGTTATCTCTTTCATTTTCATTAAATATCATATATTCAAATTAACTGCAACCACTTCATTAAACATTTACATTTACTATGCATTCATTTTTAACATCTTTCACTTCTATATTTTTTTCTCTTATACACTAATACAATTTCAAAATGAAAGTAAACTTTCTTTTCCCATTGAGTATAACTCATTTTTTTAAAACAAAGAACTTCTTTTCTCACAGAGTAAACTAAAACTTCAAATAAAGGCAATAACTTTATTTTCCATTTCACAACTAACTCAACACAAATATTTCTTTCTCTTTTTCAATATACAATACACATTTCACATCCAATAGCAAATCAAAAATTTCCTTCACAAGATCAATATAATGTCCTCCACTTTAAGTGGGAAATCATACAAGAAGATAAGCTAAAAATGGAATTCAATATTACAAGTTCCTTCACTTTAAGTGGGAATAACACTAAGGAAATTTTATCACAAGAAGGATTTTCTTAGGGATTCTAACAAAAGCTCCAATCTTCACAACACCAAAAAGAGAGCTCCTTCATGATTTTATTGATCCACAAAAAAATGGGGGAGAGACAACACTCTCCACCCAACCAAAATATCTAATGAGGAGGATAAGCCATCCTCCTCATTGCCCCCGATCCTCATCCACATTAAAATGAGAGGTGATTCCAACACATGGCAACAACAAGCTTCCACATTACAACCAAATATTTCACAACCATTCCAAGCACATTAAACTCAACTCCAAACACAAGAAGGAATAACAAAAAAACAAAAAAACAAACAAGGCTGAAAATGAAAGCAAAACGAGCAAGAACCTATGGGGAGGCAACTTATGCCTCCCAATGGGAAATGGGTGCCCACCTTAAAAACCTCCTATATATATCTCAAATCCCCTACACACTCTTATGTCTCTCTCAAGTACCTCTTATGCCTCCCACATACTCTTATGCCTCCCTCATAAAAGAAACAAGTAACAAATGCAACCATTCCTTGTCCAAGGTGGGGCACCCAACGCAAACTCCCTCCAAACATGAAATAACTCTTATGCCTCCCTACAAGAATTATCCCCATAGTCCCCTTCTACTCCACACTTAGGCAATCTACCCACACCCAAAAAGCATTCCAAAGAAAAAAAACTCAAAACAAGCACATAAACATAAAATAAAAGCATAATATAAACAAAGGTGAAGCTCCTACCTTTCCATAGTAGAGCTTGTCCCAAGAGTCAATCTCAAGCTTCTTAAAAACTAAGCAATCACAACCAAGCTCCAACAATCCAAAAGCACTCCCAAAAATCCTCTAACTCTCCAAAAATGTAAGAGCACAAAATAATGAAGTAACCCCCAAACAAGAAAAAGAACTTCAATAAATAGAAAAGGGAGAGAGAAGGGTGAGCTTGCTTCAGTGTAGGATGCCACATCACTTATCCTCAACCCCAATGCACCATAAATTGGTGGGTGATAGGAATGAAAAGTTACTTACACACATAATCCAAGCCCGCACCCCCTAAGGAAAAAATTAATTATATGAAAGAAAGTGCAATAAAGGGTAAGTGCAGCAAGTTGGTGGACAAAAAAGGGGTCATAAGTGGACGTCATATTATTACAAAAACAACAAAATCTCAACTTGTAGGGATTATTAGCAATACGTGCACTTAAAATTAGATTTTTTTATAAATATGAATTGTAGCATTCAGATTCTAGTTTCTAAAATATAATTATTTTTAAAAAACGGACAAGTTTAGCTATATTAAACACTTAAAATTATATGACTTGGTTTTTTTTTTTAAAACCTATAAGATTGTAGTCCGTTTGCCCACGATTTGGATGACCAAATCTTGTTATTTTTTTTTATTTGGTGAAAAGTTAGATGTAGTTGTCTATCTTGGGATGGATTTTATTTTGTATTTTTTCGAGCAATATTTTTTTTTTTTTTAATTCTTTGAAAGTGGTCTGAAAAGATTTAGAAAACAGAGCGCTTTCTGTTTGCCCGCCATAACTATATCAAAAAATATTAAAATCAAATATATATATTTTTAACGTGTATATAATTTCTCCACGCTTGGGATGGTATAAGTTTTATCACATTTTGATAAGCAAAACAAAAGTTGCAGTCTTAAACGTAGACATGAACATTCACGGGAAAAAATGTCTTAAAGACCTATTGTTAGTAAAAAATTAAAAAATTAAATTTATCTTATTCTATTCACTTAAAATAAATATTTCTATGAAGCTAATAGTCTCCCCTACGCGATGACACCATTTTTTTGAAATGTTTTCAGTTTTTCAGCATGGTTCAAGTCTGTAGAAGAGAAAATTTGAAGTTTTTTACCTTTACACTTCATAATGACCTTCCATAGCTTTGGTTGGGGAAAAACAAAGATTTCCCATGAGCCTTAGGGTCGGATTAGATGATACAGATAGAACCGAGATCGCGGGTTTTAAAACAAGAACCGCGATCGCACTTTATAAAATGTGAGCGTGGTTTATAAAGCATGATCATGGTTTGTAAATCATATTTACACACATCCCAATGTTATAATTACCATGTGATTTTTATTGTTTGACTTTACCGTATGAATTACTATGAAATTTTGTAATTTTCTGCATATTTTTCTTATCACCGGAAGCAAAACATTATGAGAGACAAGAAACGAAGTCAAAAAAGGAAGTCATTGAGTACAAAAACACCAAACAAATTAGAGGCAAATAGATTTCAAAATGCTGAGCGAATACGGAATCTTCGTGAATCAAGAAGAGATTCATCTTCAACCCCTACTATTGTAAGCAATGAGGAACCACGTAATGTTTCTACCGTCAATATTGAAGTTGAATTAAATATTCGTGATGAAGATGTTTTTACTGTCAATGTTGAAGAATAATTAAATACTCGTGATGTAACAAATGTTGAAATTGAAGGAGATAATGAAAATGTGAATAAGGAAATTTAGGTTAAAACTACAGACAAGAAACATTTGACAAAAACACCTCCTAGGATTTTTCTTAAGAAACCTAATTATTTTATTGAAATTGATGAAAATATTTTGAAACCAATGTTTGAAAAACTTTCTGAACGACAAATCAGAAGAAAAGCCACTGAAATTTGGGATAATCATTTTGAAATTTTAAATGATTCCCAAAGATGTCAATTGTTGGTTAGTTTGATGAAATTGATTAAAATGAGACCTACATTAAACACCTTAGGATCGACAACATCTAGTATATGTGGTCAAACCTCTACAATTGTTGAAAACCTTCATGATGCATATCACATTGTTGGTGTCAAGAGACGCATTAGGGATAGTAATATTGTATGTCGTGTACTTACTACTAGTGTTGTAAGTGAATCAATAAAAAATAACATTTAATTATGCAAACAAGTCGAATGTTGCAAGTTAATCGAAAAAATCTAATGAAAGTAATTGAAAGACGTAATATCCTTCAATCACTCAATAACACCAATTTTTGGGAATTTTCTGCTAGAGCACCGCGTAAGGACAAATATAATTCTGATGCTATAAGATAAGTTTTTATTCAATTTTGGCATGATAACACTAAAGTTTCACCTAATATAAGAGATGTTGTAAAACAGAGAGTTGGTTCTACTAATCGTGAACCCCATCCAAAGCATTTCTTAGATGTGACTCAAACTCAATTTTATCGTAAGTTTGAACAAGAGCATCTGGAAATTAAAATTATTCAACAATTTTTTGAAATGTTGAAACCATTCTATGTGAAAATCAACCGTGCTCGCACCACTTGTTATTGTAGGCAACATGTTGAATTTGCGATGCATTATACTAAATTTTTACGTATTTTTTCTATTTTTTATTATGAAACTATGTTATCGAAATGTGGTGTTCAAATTCCACCAATATCTTCTATGGATTTCATTCCTACGATATTTTGTGAAAAAGAAGTTGGACAATTTTTTTATAGTCAGGATTGTTTAGATGGAAGTTGTGGTACATGTGGCGGATTACCTAAATTGGAAAGTTGCATCCTTGAGAAAATGAAGGTGCAATAGGACATAATTTAGTTGATTTTGATAAATATAAATCAGTTGCATACAATTTGAAAGATGGAAAAGAGTCTAAACGGTGTGAGCTAGTTACATAACATATGTTTGTTTTTCAATTTATGAGAAAATTTAAGGATGAAAATTTTTATGAGTATGCTAGGTATAAATATAGAGCTCGATGGTTGGATGAACATTTCAAGATATGCAAAAGCACATTTTCTATTGGTACTATTGTTTCAGTTATCGATTTTGTAGAGAATTACACATTGTAACCACAAATGGAGGTTCAATCACAATATTACAACTCAGTACAAGTTGTCATTTTTGTGCATATAAAATTTATACATTCTCCTGACAGTGCAGAGAATGATCAATTTTTAATAAGAGAGTACCACTTTTATATCAGTGATGATCGTACTCATTCTACTGAATTTGTGCAAGGGTTTTTCCAATTATTTTATGTAAACTTGTATGATACGGACATTCACTTCAAACAACATTATATATGGTCAGATAATTACATGTCTCAATTTAAGAATGCATGAATATTTTATTGGATGAGTAGGATGCATGTCAAGATGGGTGAGCAACATATTTGGAGTTTCACTAAGGCTGGACATGGAAAAGGAGAGCATGACGGTGCAGGGGCATGTGTGAAAATATCTCTTGCAAGAGAAGAGTTGAAGTACAAAGATGGTGCTAAATTGAAAGATGTAAAGAGCATAGTGGAATGGTGTATTGATAACATAGCATGAGGTTCTCAAGAAAATTCCATAGTTCGCAGATATTTTTGGTTGATAGAGGAACAACAAATTTATAACTACGAGGATTGTATGACACTCACTGGGTCTAGTGATATGCACTCATTTTGTAGCTTAGACACTACTTCGTGAGTCAGATGGACAAGAAATTTGACATGTTTTTGTGCATCTTGTATCAAATTTTCCACTACTGAGTGTGATTCACAAGAATGGGTGGATGGATGGACTTGTAGGCCTCTAACTCCGCTTCCTGGTTATCAACCTCCACAAGCATTACCACTTGTTTTTGCAGATGAAGTTACAACATCCAAGGACTTTGAAAAAATATTGATTTTGGTGCGAAAAGGTATTTATGGTTATTAAAAATTTTTTTATTGAGTTATGTCCATTAAAATTTTGATATGTACAATTTAAATTTGAGTTGAAACCTTTTTTTTTGTAGGACATGTGTTTGCAGTTATTGCGATAGAAGACAATGAAGAAGGAAAAACTATTTCTTATGTCGTTGCATCGAGGAAAGAAATAAGTTGAATTCTCTGTTATAGATGGCGAAGATATTGAGTACCCTACAGGGTCAGTGGTAGTTATTGGAACTTGGCTTCGACGGTATCCATTAAAAACTCCTATGTTTGGGTGTTTGAAGACTTTGAGACACATAGGAAAATACTCTTATATTCGCATCTAGTTCTAACGATAAATATTCAGTTGTATAGATATCGAGGAAGGCCTGATAATAAGATTCTTTGGAAGGTTTGAGAGTTAGATCATGAAGCAATCATGCCCGCTATTCAGAGTAGATCTGATCCTTATGGTTCATTGGAATGAATTTACAATGCTCATGTCTGGTATATATAATTTTTTTGGTATATATAAATTTGTTAGTTAGATAAATTTAAGTTCATATATTTTATTAAATTTGTGTATTTTGTATATATCTAGTATGGTTTTGATTTGAAACTTAAATTTCTTTGACTAACACTTTTATGTGTAGGTTAGTAGTGGGGTAAGTGCACGAAGTTGGGGGGCCAAAAAGTGGACACGAATATGAAAAAAGTAAAACGTGTACTCGTTTTGCTAAAATGCACTCGCATTTTAATTTGTTTGGCTTAGGAATTACCAAACCTATAACGTGTACGCGTTTCAAACAAGTCAAAATGTGCATACGTGTTTTGTGTAGTATGGACTATGCATATGTGTTTTGGTGGTTTATACTTACAAAAATAAATCTTTTATTATTTATTATACTTTTATTATTTCTTATACTTTAAATTTATTTTAGTAAATATAAGAAATTAAGGTCACTCTACACCTTATGGAAGTGGTCTTGTAGCTCCAACAGTTATAATCTAGAAGATAATTTTTCAAAATCTAATCTAGTCAGTACTTACTCATTTTCAGGATTTCAGCAAATGACCTAAAACTTTTAGGGCATATATATTGTAGTCAGTCTTTGTTTTGGGAAAGCATATAGTCTTTTTTTTTTAGGTTTTTTGACCTTCTAAAATAGATTTTGGCCCTACTAGTACTTGAATTGGTACTAATTTTTAAACTTGGTCCATAATTCACTTTAGTGACCATGAATTAACTCTATGATGTTTATCTACTTCTTACTAAAAATAGATCCTCACTTTGTAGATAGAGGATTGTTCCCTGAATGAGATTCCTGTCTTATGTCCAAAATGAGCTGATTGTAATGTGCCTCCTCCTTAAGGTGTGATAACACTACTAGGTGTTGAATGAGTTGTTATGAATAGTACCAAGTGAATTGCATCAAGTGAACTCAGATGATTGCTCATTCTTAGAAACATGGTGCTCCATATAAAGATCATCCCCTCACCTTTCCTAGCTCTAAAAACATCCTTTCATGGAATCAAATTCATGATTCTCATACATGATTTTTCTCATATGTCTCTTATGGAGACAAACGATGCCTTAATACTTCACAAATAATGGTCCTTGATAACTCGGTGACATGACTAGCTCATTTTAGCTTGTTCTGAAGGGTGTTCAATTAACTACAAAATGGCCAAAATGTATTTTTAAGCCTTCAAACGAAGTAGTCTCTCATAAAAACTAAATGAGTCGATTGATCACCTTAAACACTATTCCCTACACACTGAAACACATTGAATGATCTTTTCAAGATTTTCCTTTGGGTGAGGGTTTATGATTTAGGTTTTATGGCTCGGGGTTAAGGGTTTAGGGCTAATGGTTTAGGACTCAAGAAAAATAGTTTAGGGTTTAAGGTTTAGTGTTTAAGGCTCATAGTTTAGATTTTAGGGTTTAGGGTTTATGGCTTAGATTTCTTTTTGGGTTTATGGTTAAGGGTTAAGGGTTGAGGGTTTAGGGTTTAGGGCTCAAGGTTCAGAGTTTAAGGTTTAGGGCTCAAGGTTCAGGGTTTATGGTTTATGGATTAGGGTTGAGGGTTTAGGGTTTAGGGTTTAGTTTTTAGGGTTTAGGGTTTAGTTTTTAGGGTTTAGGGTTGAGGATTTAGGTTTTACGGTTTAGGGTTTAGGAGTTAGGGTTTAAGGTTTAGGGTTTACGATTTAGGGTTTAGAATTTAGGGTTTAAGGTTTAAAGGTCAGGGTTCAGGGTTTAGGGCAAAGGGTTCAGGGTTTAGGGTTTAGGGATCAGGGTTTAGGTTTTAGGGTTAGGGTTGAGAGTTGAGGGTTCAGGTTTAGGGCTCAGGGTTTAGTTTTTAGGGTTTAGGGTTTATGTTTATGTTTAAGGGTTCAAGGTTTAGGGTTTTGGCTTAGGGCTTATGGCTTAAGGCCTAGGGTTTAGGGCTCAAGTTTTATGGTTAGGGATCAAGATTTAGGGTTGAGGATTTAGAGTTTACGGGTTAGGGTTTAAGGTTTAAAGGTTAGGGTTCAGGGTTTAGGGCAAAGGGTTCATGTTTTAGGGTTTAAGGCTCGAGGTTTAGGGTTTAGGTTTTAGGGTTAAGGGGTTAAAGTCGCAAAGTTTAGGGTTTACGGTTTAGTGTTTAGGGCTTAGGGCTTAGATTTTAGGTTTTAGGGTCTAGGGTTTAGGATTTAGTGCTTGGGGTTTAGAGTTCAAGGTTTAGGGTTTATGATTTATTTTTTACGGTTCAGGGTTTAGGAACCTTTAGTATTTAACATTTAGGCCTTAATGTTTAGGGTTTACGGTTTAGGGCTCGGTGCTCAGGGTTTAGGTTTAAGGGTTAGGGTGCATGGTTTAAGGTTTAAGGTTTAGAACTCAGGGTTCAAGTTTCAGAGTTATGAGTTTAAGGTTTAGGGGTTAGAGATCAGGGCTCTAGATTTAGGGTTTAGGGCTCAGGGTTTAAGGTTAAGGGTTTAGGGCTCAAGGATTAGGGTGTAGGGTTCAAGGCTTAAGGTTTAGGGTTTATGGTTTAGGGATTAGGGTTTAGGGTTCATGGTTCATTATTTATGACTTAAGGTTTGGGGTTAGAGTTCTTGGTTTAAGGTTTGGGGTTAGATCCGGGGCTCTGGGTTTAGTATTTAGGGTTTAGGGTTTAGGGCTGGGTCTAGGTCTAGGTCAAGATTTTAGGGTTATGGCTTTAGGGTTTAGTATTTAGTGTTTAGGGTTTATGATTTATTATTTTGGTTTTAGGGTTTAGGGTTTATAGTTTAGGGTTTAGGTCTCATGGTTTAGGGTTAAGGGTTTAGGTCACAAAGTTCAGGGTTCATCAAATTTATAGGCAGAACATTCAAAGAGAGTCATCAAAATTTGATGTTTTTCATTTGTTGATATTTTGGAGGGAAATTTCATAATCCACGAATTTCCAATCCTTCCAAAGACCCCATTAGTCCTTAATCCTTAGATGTATAGGGAGACACTAACTTGGCTTCCATTTATAATGATAGAGATATTTGTAAATTCGTGTTATGACCTCTAATTCAATATAAATTTCAAGTTGTTTGGAAATCACATCACACCCTTCACTAGAATTGAGGACTACCCCTATCTTTTTGTTTAGGGGATTTTCAAAACATCCATGGGTTTATCATATAAGGAATTATCAATGAATGGAAGGTCACTAAGTTGTAAGCCAAGTAACTCCCATTTAGAACTAAACAAGAAATATTTACTAGGTGATTGATAACCTCTTAGTGTTCTTAGCCATTCCCCTATTTATATGCTTATTTTGAACACTTTAGGAAGTTATGTCAAATTTACTATCCATTCCAATAGAACACTTGAACTTTATTTTTCTCCAGAGGAGAGGATACTATAGAAATTCAATTATGATCCTATACCTTTGCATTGATATATTCTCTATGTTTCTTTTGTTTCCTTTAAGATTAATTTTTGTGTTGTGATGGTTATTTTTTCTAGTTTCCAATGGGTCATTTGGCTTGCATAATACCATACATGGAAATATGAGAAATGTGAAATTTGTTTCATTGTGTGAATAAATTTACATTCAAGAGCACAAGTATATGTGGGGAGAAACAAGTTTGGAAGATATGTGTAATATATACATTACAAGGTAAAAGGTAGATGTCATATCCCTTTAGTTACTTGTCCCACCTCTCATAAACAAGGTAGTTCTATAAGAAGACTCAATGATGGTTCTAGGCATGAGACTAGGAAATATTAATGAAATAGGCTTTGGGGTTTAGGGTTTAGGGTTTAGGGCTCATGGTTCAGGGTTTAAGGTTTAGGGTTTAGGGTTCAGGGTTATGGTTTAGGATTTAGGTTTTAGGTTTAGGGTTTAGGGTTTAGTGTTTATGGTTAAGGTTTACGGGTCAAGGTTAAGGATTTAGGGTTTAGGGTTTTAGGTTAAGGATTTAGTGTTTAGGGATAAAGGTTTATGGTTTACGGTTCAGGTTTTAGGGTTTATGGTTCAGGGTGCAGTTCTTAGGGTTTAGGATTTAATGTTTAGGGATTAAGGTTTAGGGTTTATTGTTTAGGATTTAATGTTTAGGGATTAAGGTTTAAGGTTTATGGTTTAGGGATCGGGTTTAGGGTTTAGGGTTTAGGTTTTAGGGCTTAGGTATTAGGGTATATGGTCTAGGGTTTAGGGTTTAGATTTTAGGGCTCAGGGATAAGGGTGTAGGGTTCAAGGCTTAGGGTTTAGGGTTTAGGATTTGGTGTTTAAGGTTTAGGGTTTAGGGGTCAGGGTTTAGTGTTTAAGGGTCAGGGTTTAGGGTTTAGGGTTTAGCATTTAGGGCTCATGGTTTAGGGTTTAGGGCTTATGGCTTAGGGTTTAGGGCTTAAGGCTCAGGGTTTAGGGCTCATGGGTAAGGGCTAAATGTTTAAGGTTTAGGGTTTAGGGTTTAGGTTTTATGGTCTAGGGATCATGGTTAAAGGTTTAGGGTTTAGGGTTTAGGGCTCAAGGTTTACAGTTTAGTGTTTAGGTTTATGGCCTATGGTTTAGGGTTTCAATTGTAGAAGTTAAATGCTAAAATATTTAGGATGAATGCTGAAATCCTAAAAAATTACCTATGTACTGACCAGATTATACTTTAAAAAACTATCTCCTAAACCATGACTCATGGAGCTATGAGACTAATTCCATAAGGTGTAGAGTGACCCTAATTTCTTATATTTACATAAATAAATTTAAAGTATAAGAAATAATAAAATATAAATAATAATAAATGAAAAACTTATACTACACAAAACACGTACGCATTATGTAATGTGTATGCGTTATGTAACGCGTACACATTACAACGCGTACACGTTTTGCGTTTTCTCTTTTCCCAAGCCATGTCTCAAGGCTTGGGATCTAGTTTGGATCCCCAAGCCTGAGGCATGGACCTACATAAACACAAAAAACAATGTGTTTTTACAATAAAATGTAAAAATGTCACTTCCTCTATGATAAATCAAAATAAAACAATCGATCCATTTAAAAAATATTATACCACGACGTAGAGCAGAGTCTCTTCTTTCTAAAAATATGATTTTTCAAATTTTCTAACTAATATAAGGTTTCCATATTATTTATTTTCTAACTATGCCTTTTTATAGCTATTTTTTGAAGTGTAAATATGTCTATCTTTCATGGTGTATCTTCTTTTTGGGTGATTGAAATTTAAAAAAATTATACTAGCCCAAACTAGGCATAATTCTATACATATTCAAAAAAAATCTAATTTTTGATATTTTTTGAGGTAGTTCTAGGGGGCATAGTGAGCTCTGTTACTTTTCAAAACATTAAATTTTTGTACTAGAAAAATCATAATTAAAAAAATATTTACCAAAAAAATCTAAAAAAAATAGAGCCCAAACTAGATGCTCCTAGCTATCTTTCTACCAAAGGGTTTAAAAAAATACTAAATGGTGCTCAAAAAATGATGGGGGGAACGAAAGTCACTCTATTATGTTTTTAAACAAAAACAGGAGCATCTATTGGTATTTTAGTTGTTTGACCCACTTAAACTTATTTTTTCAATAAAATTTAGTAGCTTAGAAACTAAACTCAAAATTCTATGATTCATATTTCTATAACATCTTCCAATTTTGAGTGTAACTATTTTGAAAAACTCGTACAAATTGAAGTTTTTTTTTAGAAAAATGCGTCCACTTAAGACCCCCTTTTGGCCCCCCAACTTGGTGCACTTACCCGGTTCAAGAAAATCTTCCACCTTCACGTGGTTGGCACTGTTAGTATAGAATTATTTATTCTCGAAGCTAAGAGAAGCTTTCATTGTTTTACAAGAAAAGAGAAGCAATTAACAACGATATATGTATTTGTGGAGGGGGTTCTTGGCTCCGGAGGAGGTATCCCAGAAGGCTGGAGCTTAGGGAACTAAAACGACACCTCCCCAAGTGTTTACAAGACCATCCCTACGTGTGTGCACAGTCATTTCAGTGCCACGACCCACCGTTTGTAAAATATACCATTTGATAGCCTTACACTAGCTCAAACTACACTATTTCGCATGTTTACAAATAATAAAGCAACGAGAGCACCGATTACAAGAAGGAAAAAATGAGATAACCTTTTGTAGAGGGTCCCTACGCCGAGGTGTAGGATCAAACGAGACGTCTCTAGGTTCCATGAAGTGCACATAGTTACTCGTCAAAATTGAATGATTTTTTGGTCTCAGGGCTCTTAAGGGACTATGCCCGAACGAGGTAGCCGAAAGCAATGACGTTGTCGCACACCGAAATGATGCCTCCTCTAGCCTTCACCTAGCCACTCAAACATGTCAATACTCGGTTCGGTGCCACGACCCACCGTTTGCAAAATATACCGTTTGACATCCTTACACTGTCTCAAACTACACTATTTGGCGCGTTTGCAAACAATAGGGCAGCGAGAGCACCGATTGGAGAAGGAAAAATCCAAGAGAGGCTATTGCGAGAGGGTCACTACACCGAGGTGTAGGATTAAACGATACATTCTTAGGTGCCACGGAATCCGCATAGTCACCTGTCGAAGTTGAACAATTTTTTTGGTCTTAGGGCTCTTAAGGGACTATGCGAACGAAGTAGCCCAAAGCAACAACATCTCTTCTTGCATGGTACCACAATAAGGCCTCGACCTATATATATCTTATATCTAGGGGTACAAAACCTGTAATCAGTACTGGTTAAAATAATTTCCTTAGAATCTCCATTGGTTAATGAAATATGTGGAACCTATGAAGATGAAGGAAAAGAAATTGTTGAATCAGAAATTGAAAGAGAAGAAGAAGATGGTTATGCAATTATTGGTTATTGTGAATACTCACCCAACAAATATCTGAATAATCCATAGATGATATGAATAATTACTCTTGTTTAATGTTCACCCACTCATAAAAATTAATAAGCCTCTTCTTCTACTTCCCAAGAAAAACAATTTAATCCTCAAATGGTGAATCGATAGAAAAAAAGAAGAAGAAGAGGAACATCATTTCCTACTTCTATGGGGTCATCCAAGAAGAATCCTAATACTACTTTAGCCAAGACTCCATCTACCTCTTTGAGTAAGTCTCTTGCACCTCCTCTTGTCAAATTGATTTCTATTTCTATTATTCCTAAGAATGAAAATCCTACTCATGTCAAGGATTCCACAGTTCCTAATGTGCCTACCACTTCCTCATATTTTTACATCAGTGACCATTTTAAGAAAGATAAAATTCAAATATCTTAATATGAGTACATAAAAAAACACCCCAAGCATTTTGATAAACTCGTCTAGTTTATCAAAGGAAGTAGTAAAAATACATGTTCCAAGAATCCTACCAACACTAAAGAATCACTTCCCACTCCTAGAACCACTCATTCCTAGAACCTTCTTTCCTTAAAATCCTCTTCTAGGAAATAAGAACCTTTATATCTTTCCTTGTTGGTCAATGGGTATAAATTGAATAATTGCATTATTGACTCCGACGCCTCTGACAATGTCATGCTTATAAAATTTGCTAACTCTATTGGTATTACTCTTAGCCCTGCTATTGGCCATTGTTACTACATGAAAACAAAATAATTACCTCTTTTTGGCCAAGTGAAAGATTCTCAAGTAGAATTTTCAGACTTCCTTGACAAGAAAATCAAGATGGAAATACTTGTGGAAGACATGCTAGCTACGTATGGTATATTGTTGAGCCAAAGTTTCTATCACGATATTGGTGGGGATACAAAGATGGATTGATCATACACCACCATACGCATCAATGGTAAAATGAATAATGTCCTTATGATAAATTAAATTAAATACACAGTTCACAAACCAAATGACCCAAGGGAAGACATCTTATTTCAAGATTGAAGGTATGAAATATTTTTCATGACTTAAGAGGAAAATGATAAGTTTACCATGTTGATGGAGGAATACACATGCTTCCCTTAATTTCTTAACAATTTTACCATGCAATATTGCACCATAGTTTTTTAATTTTAAATCAAACATACATATAGAATTAATATAGATAGAATATACATACATAGAAGGATATCATGTGCAATGAAATCAAATCAAACATAGAAGTAATATCGTTATGAAAACCAACACATGGATATATAATGTATCAAACTAAGTGTGCTGGACACACGTCTCTGAAAATATAAGTTCATAACATGTGTACATCTCGAACTAAGTGTGTTGGACTTACGTCTCTGAAAATATAAGTTCATAACATGTGTACATCTCGAACTAAGTTTTTCATACATATAGGACCACATGTGGTCGCATAAGGCTATATATACAATGTCCTATGAATCTAATAATGAAACATCTTCCCTCTCTTCGCCCTGCTAGAAGTAGCATGTCCATGACCTGGGATGTAGTGGAGGGAGATGCCACTACGGATTTCATCCGTGTGGTCCTAAGCGTCTCTAAGCAGGCCTACAACCTAACCTACACATTCATAAACAACAAGTTTTTAACACCCATATTTTTAAAATATATTCAAAATTTAGAAACTTAGAATTTAGTTAAAATGCATGTGAAATCTTACCGCAATGTCATGATCCCTATCAATTTTTCGTTGATGCGTGGTAGGGACAACAGTAGACTCACGAGGGGTAAGATACATACAAATAATTAAATTTCAAATTAAATATTTCATGTACAAAATTTGATATTGTATATTTAAGTAATAAGAAATAATTCCTAAGTAAATTTAACAAATTTGAAAAATTGTACCTCAATTAGTGGATCTATAGATGCTATGGAAGTATCTATAGTAGTATCCACAGTCTGCATATATGGAGGAGTCTCTTTGGCAATCATAAGCTATACAAAAAACATGTACAAATCAATATTAATCTACATGACTGGCACATAACAGATCTAAAGCATAATCCACGTGAACTTCCACAATTTGAAACAAAGTGTAAAGAGAAACTAACCTGCGTAAAAGTCACGTGAGGCGTGTGGTAGCCTCGTTCTAGAGTAGATGATGACCCGCCAAACTCCTGAACATAAAATAAAAACATATATTAATATGTACATGTACATGTTAAACATTATAATAATAAAATTACACAATCAAATGAAATTTGAAATTTAAGTACAACTCAAAACTTACGTTTGTAACATGCCCAGCTGCAATAACTAGCATGTCGACACCAGATGTTTCCTTCACTGGCTATATTGCTATTTAAAATAAAATAAAAAATTAGTTTTTACATGTATATACATGACATACAATCAAATACATATATATTAAAATCTCAAACATGAATTAAACTATTGTATATATATTAAATATTTATTTGACATTTAAATGAAAGACCAAGATCCTTTTAACCAGTTCCAAAAACATCTGCCATCATCCCATCTAGAGAAAAGAAATCATGTGATCCAACAAATGATGTCTCACCCACAGTGAATACGGCACCACATGATCCATAGTGGTGTGGTGCGCTATAACTGACACCTCCACCAACATCACCAGATGCAATATGATCACTATGTTGGGTCAGTGTCAGTGAGCTCCCTCAATACATGTAATGTGTCGATCTTCATAACCTCCTTCATTGCAGGAGGGATAACTGAAGGCAGTGGGGGTTTTGGGGCATGGGGGATCCTTGGTTGATCTACGTGTGCACGAGGTCTACTCTGTGCAGAGCCACCTCCTTGCCCATAAAAATAAATTAAATTCAAAATAATTTGGGACCTCATTAAGCAAAAAATCGTAATATAATTTCATAAAAAATAGAGAGGAACCTCATTGTTGTTGCATGGTGGATAATCAAAAACCATCCACAATCGGTCCCAAAAAAATTTCTTGATTCGGTCATCGTGGCACCAATGGATTGGGAACCATTTGCAAGTAGTTACGAGGGGGCATTGGTTCTTGGGTCAAAAAATAATGCACAAATGTGGTCTTTTCCAATTTTTTTGTCTTTTACAGCCGCATGGGATAATCTATCTACATATCACCGCCTACAATCACCTCTAAAGGTATTCCATATGTATATTTGGTTGGTTGCGGAGTCAACTTCGCCAATCAATGTTTGCAATGTGTTGGAAAAACTGATGTGGGACGGATTTGTGGCATGATTTTGTCTTATAGTCTGAATAAGGTTCTCAATGACAATTTAATTTTGTCGAATTCTTCTAATCATATCAGCTTGTGTTCCTGTTGGTTCCGTGGGGACAGAAGGAGCCACAGGAGGTGGATCTATGTTTGGAGGAGGGTTTTAAGGAATGTTTGGAGGGTTTTGAGGATTTTTTGGAGGGTTTTGAGGAATATTTTGATGGTTTACAGGATTACAAGCTTGCCGAGTAACTATCAAAACAAAAAAATTGTATACATAAACAAAAAACTGAAAAAGCCATGAAAATCTCAAAAAATAACCTAAAATGCAAACAAATTGATCAAAATAAAGGGATTACCTCTTTGTCTTGATGGCATGGCTGAAAATATCGCGATTCAGAAGTCGAAGAGAAATTTTTAGGGGGTATTCAAAGCACGAGTGCCAAAGGTCTAGGATAAATAGCAGTTGGAAAGGAAAAATGGGGGAAAATGAGGATTCGTAGGTCTATTTTTTTGTCTCAGAGGACCGCGATCGTGGTTTTAGGTTGGAAATCACCGAACCTATAAAAAAATTGTGAGAGCGTGCTTTATAAACCGCGATCGCGGTACTTAAATTTCAGATTTTTATGTCCACTCAATTGTCCACCAACTTGTTGCACTTACCCTAAAAATTTTACCGTTCTGTCTTTCCAAAACACATAATGGGATCTATTTTTGACCCCTAACCCATAGGTAGGGTTGGAATAGCAATTTAAGAGGTGTGGGACAAGTTTTACTTGTTCCACAAGTCTCCAAAATTGGCCCTTAAGGCCAAATTCGAATTTACAAGGAAGGGTAGAGTGTACAACACTCAAGATCCCAAGCACTCAACACACAACAAAAAATCCAAGAGCCATCTAGTCTCATAAATGAACTTATTTTGGTCACATCTATAATTAGTTTAGGACTAGATTAATTAACTTTAATAAGACACTTAAATCCACTAAGATAAAAGGAGAAAGAATACACCATTTACCAAAAATTAAAACAATAATTTACATCACTAACAAATCACATACTAACATTAAATAAAATAACTAAATAAAAGACAACACATGACCCCTTGGTCACCAATTTCCCCTAACAATAATTCAAACACACATAAATACATGTTTCCATGGTGACCCTTGTTGAGTTCACTTAGCATTCCAATGTGGTTGGTCTCCAATCCCCCCGATGTTTTTTGTGAATATATTTACCTACAAAACACAAAATACCTCCTTTAGCCTTGTGGTTGTATTAAAACATCCAAAATAAAATATGAAATTTAAATATACAATCATCTACATATGAAACAAATCATCATCTATGAAATTTCAATATCATCTACAATTTCTAACATCCATCTCTATTCTACATTTCATCCCTATCAAAACGATCACAACATTAGTTCAATTATCAAGGCCTACAGAGTGTGGCGAAAGATATCGCATGTCAGAAATATATATAACCATGTCCATAACATATCAACATCAATATAAAATGTGTCTAATGATCTAAATGCATCATATATGAATCGAAATCAACAACCGTCCAATATCTCTAACATCTAATATCATGGTAAATAAAAAAGCTACAATAATGTTCATGAGTGTAGTCGTTGATAGTATCAAAATCAATAACAAAAAGGTGTCGAAGGGAAGTGGGCACTACATCCCCCTCCCCTTAGACTCGAATTCCTCCTAGAAGTCACTGGAATAGGTGTGGAAACTGAACTCATAGAAAAGTAGCATCCTCCCATGTAGCAGTACTCTCGTCACACCTGTCCCACTAGACCCGAACCTAGTCAATCTCTCTACCTTGAAGGCCGAGGGTCCTGCGCTCTATAATACGAGTGGGCTCCACCATCACCTACCCCTGATCCTGTACCTACAATGCGGTGTAATATAATACATGAGAAAGATCGGAGAGATATCTCCTAAGCACAAAAACGTGAAACACATCATGGACGTGAGACAAGCTAGGTGGCAACACTAGATGATAGGGCAAGTGACCGATAAGCTCCAAGATCTCAAAGGGACCCACAAACCTAGGAGCAAGCTTAAAACATTTTCTGTAATGGATAGGGCTCTTATGCGGTCTAACACAAAGAAACACCTTCATGCCCACCTCATAACTACAATCTCTCCTCTGCTGGTCCGCATACTTCTTCTGCTTGTCCTGCGCCTCCTGTAATCTCTTCCTGATCAAAACAACCCTCGCTCCATGTCCTACAATAAGGCTGGCCCAAAACAAACCCTATCATCTAACTTGTCCCAACTCAGAGGTGTCCTGCACTCCCTACCATACAATTCCTGAAAATGAACCATGCCTATCGAACTCTAGAAACTATTATTGTAGGAAAACTCCACCATCTATAAATACTCCTCCCATCTCAACTGGTGATCCATAATGTACATCCTAAGCATGTCCTCTAGGATCTGATTCACCCGCTCAGTCTGTCCATCTATCTCAGGGTGATATGATGTGCTGAAGTTGATCCTTGTCCCAAGAGCATACTGCATGGTGGTCCAGAAGTGGGAAGTGTACAAAGGATTATAGTCACAAATGATCTTCCGTAGAATCCTGTGCAATCTGAAAATCACATCAAGATATACCTGTGCTACCGCACTGGCTGTACAGGTGGTCTTCACCGGAGAAAAATGAGCCACATTCGTCAATTCATCCACCGTGACCATGATGGCGTCGTGGTGGTATCTCGATGTCGGTAACCCAATAATGAAGTCCATGGAAATGGTGTCCCATTTTCACTCCGGTATAGCAAGAGGAAAGAGAAGGCTAGTTGGAAGTTGATGCTCAACCTTCACCCTCTGGAACTCCAAACATTAGGACACAAAATGAGCCACGTCTCTCTGAAGTCCACTCCAATGGTACAACTGTCTCAAAGTGGTGTGCATCTTCTTCACCTTAGGATGGGATGAATAAGGTGTATGATGAGCCTCTGACAAAATATCCTGTCTCAAGCCTCCATCTCTAGGAACATATATCTGACCTTTGAGTCTGAGAATATCATCTGCCTCTAATGAAAATCCATCAAATCTCCCCTCAAGGGGTCTCTGAGACTCAATCTCTACTCTGGCTGCAAGGTAGAAGTTGTCATTAGGAAGCTGTTGCAAAATCCTACCCCACAAATTTGTACCCACTAAAGTAGCCATAGCCACATGTCTCCGTCTACTCAGGGTGTCTCCAACCACATTCTCCTTCCCTTTCACATGTTGTATCTCCATGTCATACTCACAAAGCAACTCCATCCAACGCCGTTGACGACCATTGAGATTGGGCTGCATGAAGAGGTGGCGAAGACTCGAGTGATTAGTTTTGAGTGTAAATCTCCAGCCATGAAGGAAGTGTCTCCACCACACTAAGGCGTGTATAAATGTTGCAAGATCAAGATCATGAGTCAGATAATTGAGCTCATAATCTTTGATTTTATAAGACTCAAAAGGAACTACTCTTCCGTCCTACATCAACACACCTCTAAGTCCTGCCAAAGAAGCATCTGTGCAAATGTAGAACTCACCCTGAGGATCTGACACTGCAAGAATAAGCACTATCGTGAGGCATTCCTTCATTTTTCTAAAGGCCTTCTCACATCTATCTGACCAAACAGACTTTTTCCCTTTCCGCTGAAGGGAAGTTATGGGGTGTGCAATCTGAGAAAATTCCTGAACAAATATCCTATAGTATCCTGCTAAACCCTTGAAGCTACACACCTCGGTCACACTGGGTGTTGGCCAATCCATGATAGCTCAAATATTAGAAGTATTGACTGCAATACCTTCCCCAGAAATGATGTGGCCCAAATATTACACCTCTTTCTAAAAGAACGCACACTTCTCTAGGTTACCGTAAAGACGTTTCTCACAAAGACACTGAAGAACCTGGAAAAGGTGCACCGCATGCTCCTCACACGTACATGAGAAAATTAGAATGACATCAAGGAAGATGAGCATGAAGCGATCCAAAAATTTTCTGAATACCCCATTCATCAAGCTCATGAACACTTTGAGGGAATTTTTTAGACCAAAAGGTACCACTGTGAACTCGTACTGACCATACCTCATATGAAAGGCAGTCTTATGTATATCTGCCTCCATGATCCTCAGCTGATGATACCTTGACTTAAGATCTATTTTGGAGAAAACTGTAGCTCCCTTCATCTGATCAAACAAATCATCAATGTGTGAAAGGAAGTAACGATTCTTGATCGTTACTTTGTTTAGCTGGTGGTAATCAATACACAACCACAGAGATCCATTCTTCTTCTTCAAAAAAATCACTGGTGCATCCCAAAGGGATACACTAGGACGGATTAGGCCTTTCTCCAGAAGGCCCTCAAGCTGCAACTTGAGCTCACAGAGCTCAGGGGTAGTCATCCGATAAGGTGCTTTTGATATAGGCTCTACACCTAGAGCCATATCTATGTGAAAATCTATCTCATGTGGGCGAGGTAACCTCGATAGCTCCTTTGGAAAAACATCAAAAATTCTCTCAAGATGAGATGGTCATCAAGGGATGGTCCACTAGACTCATCCTTAGCTTTGTCACTAACCATAAAAACATACATCTGAAAACCTCGTCACACACACTGCTTAAGTTGCATAGAGGATATGGTGCAAATAGAAATGAGCCTCCTAACCCCTACTATCACTGAATCCACTCTTAGATTATCTGTACAAGTAATAGTCTTATGGTAACAATCCACTCTAGCTCTATGTGTAGAAAACTAGTCCATGCCCAAGATGACACCATAAGAACCCAATGGAAGGATACGAAGATCCGAGGTAGTGGTGAAGGGTCCCAAATCCACTACACACTCTTTAACTAAGGAGTCTATAGAAATTTTTTCTCCCAAAGTGATCTCAACGTCCTAACTACGACCCTTCCTAACTGTCACCAGCCTGTAATGCTCTACTAAGGATGATGCAATAAAATAATCAGAAGAGCCAAAATCAAACAATATAGAGATGGAAATACCACCAATACTACATGTCATCTTTATCATGGTACTCTTGTGCTCATCTTGGCGGTTTTCGACCGCAACATATATCCGATGGCTCCATCCCATATCTCTAATAGTAGGATCTCAAATTTGTGTCTTACCATTTTTACTAGGGTTATGTGGGCACTCTCTCCAATTATATCCAATGATGTCGCAACCATAACAACTGCCCGGTCCTCTCCAGTGGGATGAAGCTCCAGTCGGTACTCTAGAGGTCTATGTTGTGGATCCTGACGACCCAGATATGGACTACTGAGGTCTCTATTGACAAGCTCCTGCTAACTGAGCTCTCTGTACACCCTATGTCCTGATGGGACCCCTAAGAGGAGGCCCCATACTCTGCCCCCTCTGTGCGTCAAATCTCTAAGGAGGTTTGTAAGGTGAGACGGGTCTACTGCTACTGCTAGAGAGATGGCTTCTATGGTGGCCTGAAGGAAGACTGTCCCAAACTCTGTCCGCCACAAGGAGGAGGAACTGACCCCCTTGATCTTCCATCCTACATCTACTGGATGTGGCTCCGAACTCTGTCTCTAGCCTGTTGTCTTCTTCCCCATGTCTCCTCTACAATATAGGCCTTCTCCACGGCCTCTGCTAATGTCTGTGGGTAGTGAATGCGCACCACACCACCCAAATCCAAATTCAGGCCTTGGATGAACCTGTGAATCTGTACCTGCTCATCCTACATATAGTCGACATACTGGAGTAGGTACAGAAATTGACGCTCATGCTCGACTACAGTCATAGATGCCTGGTGGAGGTCCTGAAACTCATCTATCCAATGCTAAATAAAACTCCTTAGAAAATACCTACTCCTGAAACGCTCCTGAAATAGCTCCTAGGTAACTGTCTCTGAGTCAACATGAAGCTTCTACTCCTCGGTCCTCCACCAGACTCCTGCTCCATCCCTCAGAAGATGGATCGCAACACGAGATTTCGTGTTGCTAGTATAAGGGCAGAGCTTGAAGCATCCACTCAAGCTCACCAACAAGGCCTCTACCTGAAAACCTCCTATATCTCCAGAATAGTGAGAAGGTCATAGCTTCAGGATCTCCTTGATATGGTCTGCCGCTAATGACTGATGACCCCTAGGTCTCTCTGCATGCTCCTCTCTCTGCCTAGGGCTCTGAGATTTGTCCCTATGTCCTGAAATCATATCTCCATGCCCTCTCTGTGGTGACTCTACCCTGGCTGACTCACGTGGTAGTTCTCTACCCCATGTTCCTCACTGTGTGTCAAGGAGATGCCCAATCCTCAACTGATGGCTCCATATCATGTCTATAAATTCATCCTCCTAGGGACCCTCCGCGTATAGTGGCATTGACGTCCTGAAGCGTCTGTAAAATATGAGGAAGAATGGCCGCTACAACCTGATCTAGTGATGGTATACCTAGGTTTATATGAAAATACCCCTCATTTGGTCCCCTCCTACAAATACCAAGGCAAGAGTTAGTTCATCATTTCAGTTTTTGTTTCAGTTTTCTATGTTTACTAAATTATGCAATTATCAGATAGTGTGGTTTTCTAGGTTTAAAATAAAATTTTTGCACTAGGTTAAAAGTTCATGTCTCATGTTTTCTAGTGTGCAAAAGGGTCCAAGCAATGAACACACAACTCTGATACCAAATGTAACGCCCGCAAAAATGGCGTTCTAGGAACACGCTAACACCTAACACTTATCACGAAAATTGCGACTATTTTTTTAAAATCAACTTAAGATAAAGGTAAAAGAGGTTACAAGAGTGTTAATCCCCTAGGGTACATTAAATTAAATTACCCAACTAAACTCAACTTTACGATTGAAGAACCAGGTCTAGTTAAAATATTAAAATATTTTCTAATTTATGTCTAAGGTCCATTAATCAACATTCAACTAGGAAGGTGCCATAAATTAATTTACTTAGTTAAATGTTTTCTCCTCTTTAGTTAATGTTCAATCCTAATATGGTTAACCTCATGCTTAATTAATTTAGTTTCATTATCCTAATAGCTTAAAGTCCTTTTTATTAAATTCCTAAAACATACTAAGAACTAGTAAGAATTTTATATCTTAAGGAAATTAACTGGCCCCATTCCCCATCTACACATATTATTAAAGTTCATTTAAAACAACATTAATAAAAATCATTCTCACCTAACAAAAGTAGGGTTGATCCTCCACCCTTAGATCAAATAAATTATGACCACAAGATCCTAGGGTTCCAACTAACCCAAAAAATCCTTATGATTTTTTATTTAATCTCTTTCTTTACCCAATTCTCCACATTTGATCTATTTTCTTTTGTTAAAAATACAGGTTGGAGAGAAAGAATACATGGGAGCAAGAGAGGGAGAACTATGGTGGAGTCTACAAGGAGATCAAACTTAGATTGGTTTAGATTGTAGTTTTATTGTTGTAGTTTATTTCATTCAAGGATTGAAGGGATTTCCTTTACCAATCTAGTTTTATTTCAAGCCATTTGTATTTGGGGTTCTCTATTTGGGGTAACACTACCCCCATTAATAAAAATGAGAAAGAATGTTTTTAATCCACCATTTGTAGGTTTAATTGCTTTATACAACAAGATTTGAGAATTATTCGATTGCTAGAAGATTCCTAGATAAATTCACAACTTAAAATTTAGTATATATCTAGTTAAAAATTTGCACAGGTGCGAATCGAGAAGTTTTGTCGTAAGCGACAGAACCACCACCCAGAGAAGGTCGGTCGTCTTGGGACCGGCGCTTTACCTGGGTGACAAACCATTAACCTCCGCCCTACTGAGCAGTGGTTTTGAGACCATCACATTTCCTGAGTGGAGGTTAGGAGACTGCCGCTCTGCACAGGGCGGCAGTCTTGTTCCTTAGGAATAGAACCTAAAATCTTAGATTTTCTCAAAAACCAAAAGTTACTGAAATGTACTAAAATGCATTCTGAGTTTAATTTTATACACCTAGAGTTTCCGTTTTTGGGATTTCATTCAATTTGTTCATTCCTTAGTTAAATCTACTCATTTTAAAGCATTATCTATTCCAATAAAAGAACAACTACTTACAAGATTATTTTCATTTTTATTACTATAAAATGCAACATTCCCTATCTCAAATTGTTATCTCTTTCATTTTCATTAAATCTCATATATTCAAATTAACTACAACCACTTCATTATACATTCAAGTTTACTATACATTCATTTTTAACATCTTTCACTTCTATATTTCTTCTTTCTCTTATACAATAATACAATTTCACAATGAAAGTAAACTTTCTTTTCCCATTGAGTATAACTCTTTTTATTTTAAAACAAATAACTTCTTTTCTCACAACAAACTAAAAATTCAAATAAAGGCAATAACTTTCTTTTTCCATTTCACAATTAACTCAACACAAATCTTTCTTTCTCTTTTTCAATATACAATACAACTTTCACATCCAATAGTAAATTACAACTTTCTTTCACAAGATCAATACAATGTCATCCACTTTAAGTGGGAAATCATACAAGAATATAAGCTAAAAATGGAATTTAATATTACAAGTTCCTCCACTCTAAATGGGAATAACACTAAGGAAATCTTATCACAAGAAAATCTCATACAAGAATATAAGCTAAAAATGGAATTCAATATTTCAAGTTCCTCCACTCTAAATGGGAATAAAACTAAGGAAATTTTATGATAAGAAGGATTTTCTTAGGGACTCTAACAAAAGCTCCAAGCTTCACAACACCAACAAGAGATCTCCTTCATGATTTTCTTGATCCACAACAAAAATGGGGGGAGAGGCAACACTCTCCACCCAACCAAAATATCCAATGAGGAGGAGAAGGCATCATCCTTATTGGCCCCCGAGCCCCATCCACATTACAATGAGAGGTGATTCCAAAACACTGCAACAACAAGCTTCCACATCACAACCAAATATTTCACAACCATTCTAAGCACATTCAACTCAACTCCAAGCACAAGAAGGAAGAACAAAACAACAAAACAAACAAGGCTTAAAATGAAAGCCAAAGGAGCAAGAACCTATGGGGAGGCCACTTATGCCTCCCAATGGGAAATGGGTTCCCACCTTACAAACATCTTATATATATCTCAAATCCACTACACAATATTATGCCTCCCACATACTCTTATGCCCCCTCAATCTCTTATGCCACCCTCATAAAAGAAACAAGTAAGAAATGCAAGCATTCCTTGTCCAAGGTGGGGCACCCAACCCAAACTCCCTCCAAAAATGAAATAACTCTTATGTCTCTCTACAAGAATTCTCCCCATAGTCCCCTCCTACTCCACACTTAGGAAATCTACCCACACCCAAAAAGCATTACAAAGAAAACAAACACTTAAAATAAGCACATAAACACAAAATAAAATCATAACATAAGAAAAGGTGAATCTCCTACCTTTCCATAGTAGAGCTTATCCCAAGAGTCAATCTCAAAGCTTCTTCAAACCCAAGAAATCACCAACAAGATCCAAAATCCACAAGCACTCCCAAAAATCCTCTAACTCTCCAAAAATGCAAGAGCACAAAATAATGAAGTAACCCCAAACAAGCAAAAGAACTTCAATAAATAGAAAAGGGAGAGAGGAGGGTGAGGTGGCTCCATGTAGGATGCCACATCACTCATCCTCAACTCCACATCACAAGTCAAACCTCAACCCCAATGCACCATAAATTGGTGGGTGAGAGGAATGACAAGTTACTTACACACACAATCAAGCTCACACCCCCTAAGGAAAAATTAAATACATGAAAGAAAGTGCAATAAACATTTTACCTTTGTGTCTTCCCAAAACACATAATGGGGTATATTTTTGACCCCCCAACCCATAGTTAGGGTTGGCATAGAAATTTAAGAGGTGTGGGACAAGTTTTACTTGTCCCACAAGTCTCCCAAATTGGCCCTTAAGGCTAAATTCTAATTTCCAAGGAAGGGTAGAGTGTACAACACTCAAGATCCCAAGCACTCAACACACAAAAAAATCCAAGAGCCATCTAGTCTCATAAATGAACTTCTTTTGGTCACATATATAATTAGTTTAGGACTAGATTAATTAACTTTAATAAGATACTTAAATCCACTAAGACAAAAGGGGAAAGAATACACCATTTACCAAAAATTAAAAAAAAAATTGACATCACTAAAACATCACATACTAACATTAAATAAAATAACTAAATAAAAGAAAACACATGACCCCTTGGTCACCAATTTCCTCTAACAATAATTTAAATACTCACACAAATACATGTTGCCATGGTGCCCCTTGTTGAATTCACTTAGCATTCCAATCTGGTTGGTCTCCAATCCCCCCGATGTTTTTTGTGAATATATTTACCTACAAAACACAAAATACCTCCTTCGGCCTCGCGGCCGTATAAAAATATCCAAAATAAAATATGAAATTTAAATCTACAATCATCTACATATGAAACAAATCATCATCTAGGCAATTTTAATATCATCTATAATTTCTAACCTTCATCTCTATTCTATATTTCATCCATGTCAAAATAATTAGAACATTAGTTCAATTATCAAGGCCTATGCAATGTGGCAAAAGATATCGCATGTCAGAAATATATATAACCATGTCCACAACATATCAACATCAATATAAAATGTCTCTAATGATCCAAATGCATCATATATGAATCGAAATCAACAACCGTCTAATATCTATAACATCTAATATCATGGTAAATCAAAAAGCTACAATAATGTCCATAAGTGTAGTCGACAATATCGAAATCAATAACAAAAAGGTGTCAAAAGGAAGTGGGCACTACAAAAACAATTGAATGAATGTCAAATTTAAAGTTCTTCCACATAAAAGTGAACAACTTGAATGACACTCCACTCCACAATCATTATAGAAAATTTGTTAGCATGATATTTTTTTATTCCATTTTCATTACAACTAAAAATAGACTACAAAATGATATATATACAAAAAAACTAATATTTCTATGTGTTAGAAATTACAATCATTAGTTGTGTTGAACCCAAATTTGGTTATAGGCTTGAAAAAATAAAATAAAAATTTGTTTTCGCTCTTGAAAGGAAATGGAAATAAAGTTAAAATGATTTTTTTATCGAGCACGCTTCTAACGTGTTACAATTGGGTATGCACCTTCAGCTAAGCAACTACGAGTAAGGGGAATTCACGCTATCAAAATCACCTAGGGTACAATCCTGGCCTCAATCATTTGACTCCTCCATGTCAGGTGTCTCTATGCCTTACACTCAGCAAGAATTTATACCTAGTGGGCTCATTGAAATCCATACATCACACCAATAGACAAAACACCATTCGACCTAAAAATGAAATTTGATGAAATGTTAGTTTGAAAAGTTTTTAGTACAAATCGATGTGTGACATTTTGTCTACAAATTTTCATGTAATTTTAAAATTGATTTTTCAAAACATAATTAAAATCAATTTATCTATATGGTAGTGTATATTAACAAAATTATAAACAAATATCATTTACTACAGTTAATATTGTAAATAACTTTAATTTTATTTAATTTAAAAATAATCATAATTATAAATAGAATCATAAATAAATTATATTAAAAGAATAATTGTTAGTTTGATGTCCATCAATTTGAATTGTTTCATGGGTTAGCATTTGAAAGGTCAATTGATTTTAAATTGTATTTTTTTAAGGTGATTCCATTATTTCCATGAAGTGGCTCAAAACGTATTTTTAGTTATTTGGGAATTTTAATATTTGATTAAAGGTGGTAATGTAACTAATTCATCACTATGTGAATTATCCGAATCATGTGATAAACTTTAATGTAATTATGTTGAAGGTGTTCCCCCTATGGAAAATGCCCTTCCGGTTGTTTCGGATACTATGTTATATTTGACGGCCATTTAGATGTTGTAGACAGTCGATTAAATTTTACGGTCGTTTTCCTATTTTTCTATTTTTAGTTATTAGTTGTTGATGGTTGTGCTGAATTGACAAAGCAAAAAGGCACGCTCACCATGGAAGAATCAAGTTGGTTTGCTTTTTTTTCTTTTTTCTAGCAATCATCGTTGTTTTTTCTATAACTTTTTCATAAAAGCAATTTTTATTGGAAACATAAACACTTTGACATTGTAATGTATTTTTCCGTTGTTGCCAAAATATGTTGGTCCCTATTTGCGTTTCTATCATTTCTTGTAAAATATGTTGGTCCATAATTGTGTCATTTTGTATTTCATGTCAGAGTTGCCTTTAAAATCCTAGAACAATTTTAAGGTTTAGTTAAAAAAATTTGAGATGTTTTTCTATATACGCGATAGGATTTGGGATTCATATACTTCATGCTTGGTAAATTATTTTATTATTTTCCATTTCTGATATAATATTTAGATTATTGGATAATGGGATGGAGTAATATAGATGATGATATTCTTATTATTATGGGTAAAAGTAATCCCAACAAATAGTTTTGAGTTTGTCCTATGCAACCACCAAATAATTGATGTTTTATACTCCTAATATTTGTGTGATATAAAGGTATTCTAATTCTTTTGAGCTTGATTTCTAATTAATATTTATTTATTATTTCTTGTATGTTGTTGGAAGAAAAAATAAACTTTGAGGGAATAATTGTAATGCCCAATTCGGAGTTTTCAAGCAGAAGAGACCAATAAGAGAACAACATATAGTACATCAATTCCAGCAGTAGCTAAAGCTAAGGAAGACTAGAGAAAAGCGCAGTAGTAGATGGAGAAGAAAGGGGTGATTGTTGTTTACCCAAAGTTTTGGTACAATTAAGAGGCACTATAGAGATTGGGAATGCTAGCCATTGTTGTTGAATATGCAAATTGTATAGTACAATTCACTCTTAAGGTTTGTATACCCAAGTTTAACATTTTATTCACACAGTTGCCAAGTAATATTCATTTGAATTAACTTTATTCCAGGTGAGAAGGGCATCCTGAATAAGCTCAACTTTTATTTGTATATTTAATCGATACACAATAAATTCATTACCATTTCTCACCTCTATCATACTTTCGGATGCCTACTCATGAAACATGAAGTTTGTTCTTACCTTATAGTGGGAAAGGTTAATAATATGCCTTTAGTTGATTTCACATGGTCATCGTATCTTATACATAATTGTCATTTATGGTCAATTGACATGTCTGATGTTGTGTGATGGCCTATTTGTCTTATTACCTATGTATGAATGTATTCTTGTAAAATGTTAGTATTTGTGTGGTCTTGCCAAACATAAATTACATTAGTTGGGGATTGATAGACAAGAAAAAGGAGTTTATGAGGTTATGACATGTATTTGCATTTTAGACCTTGTGAAATATTAAAAAGGATTAATTGCTCAAAAATGACAGTTGTTTAATAGGTTAAGCAACCACGTGACAATTAACTGTTCAATAATTTTAGTGAATGATTTTTCAAAATTTTGAGTTGACAAGGCTTAGGGTATACAATCCACATTTGGAATACATGGATCAAGGGACTAATAAAATTAATTCCAGGAATAATACTCTTTAGCGCAGTAAATAGAAGAATCCCAATAGTCAAAATCAAAAAACTTATACCATTCAACGTTCACATTGTATTGTATAGATACGATTGTTAGTTTCTAATTTATGAGCATATGTTTTATACATTATACAAATAAAAATTATGGACAAGGTGGGGTGAAGATTTTGCGGATACTAAGAAAGTGTGAGATTAAAGAGGGTAAGGTAGTCATGTAGATTGGAGGTTATAGGAAAACATATTTTATCATGATATTTACCAAATTGTGAATAATTTAAAATTATTAATAATAGTTTGTGTAAGTTATAATTTATGAGTGAGGTGGATTTAGAGTTGAGATAGTAATTGCGGAAATGGTGAATAGTAACAAATGAAGGAAAGTATATATGTTGGTATGAATATTATTTATTTTATAGTTTTGTTTGTGTATTTTAAATAATTTATACAAACTTTTATATTTAATTTAATGAAGAGGTTGGAGATAAAAATATTCATATTCTGTCATTTCCATCTCTCATCTTAATATTTTGACATCATTTTAATTTCCCTTCTACATGAATGCATTCATACGCTTTACCAAAACCCACCTCTTCTACTCATCTCTCATCATTTCCATCTTCCTTTCACTACTAATTTTATTTATAATTTCCATCCACTTAAATTCCCCCTAATAAAACCTTCCTCTTCACAATAAATCATATTGAGTTCACTTTTGTCCCTTTATTTGTACTTCTATTTCAATTATTAATACATTCTTACATATGATTTTTTATTTAACCAACTCTAACATCCTTGGTGCCTCAACTCCCCACCTCCCCTTCCATCCCTCCATTCTAACCTTCACACTACCACCTCTCATACATTTAAAACTACCCACCACTACTACTCATTATTCTAATCATTTTCATCTCCCTTCCACTTTCATCCTTACCCAAGTAAAACATCCAATTACCCACCAATGTCTTCATGCCTCCATTCAAACATGCACAATAATTCACTCATACCTTTCCCATAAACCATCTCTAGTAATCTTGTGTCATAATTTCCATCTCCCTTCCATACTACCAAAATTCAAACTTCTACCACCACCCACATCTACTACTCCTCTCAGACCATTTTCATCTCTCTTTCACTTATGTAGATTTATCCTAATTCCTCTACTACTCATATCCTACTATTTACATCTCCAATATTCCAATTCTATATTTACCCAGATCTAACATCCACACCTCCACTACCCACCTCCCCTTACACCTCTCCATTGCAACCTTAAAACTACCACTATCCATACCCTTACAACCACCTACCTATACCACTCCTTTTTCTAATCATTCTCATATCCCTTGTTCTTCCATCTTCAAAAATTGTTAATTAATTTAATGATTTGCAATAAATATGAAACCCTAAATGTTAATGGGTTGCAATAAATAACATGAACAATGATAGGCCAATATCATAAGATTTAAACCACATCCTAAACACACTTCAAACACCATAAATAATAATGGGATTATTTGAATAAGATAGAAACTAAGATGCTATCATGACATTTTAACCCTGGAAACAAAACATAGAAACCACGTAAACAACATATTGTAAATTGTAAACACTAGACACAGACCCTTGACACTGAATGGTTCATACAATCCTTCAAATCTAAATAACATGATGACTATACCATAAACAATAATGCAACACCTCAATCACTAATATGACGTATTTAACTATAAATGTTGAATGTAGAACATGAAGTCATTTACCATGAATTTACCAAATGTGTAACCCTAAATATTAAACATAAATGTTGAGTGTACACACTAAACCCCGTTTAACCTAAACACTAGTGGATAATTGTGCATATAGATTAACCTTAAAGTACATTTTTAACTAATGGATGATTGGGAGCTTGTATTTAAGGTTTAGATCTTAGTGTATAACGTAAATATATAGCAATTAGACTTTATTTTTATGTTAAGAATTTAAATTCTAGGGTATGTGGCTTAGCACAAGTGTTTTTATTTAGGATGTAGTGTCACCGTATATAATTTGGTCAAAACAATGTATATGATGAGGTGACACGTTTAATTCTCATTTGACATCCTAAATTCCCATCAAACACCCTAAATGATAATATGAACAATGAAAATATGATACAATATCACGAGATTCAAGCCACATCATAAATACACTTCAAACACCCTTAATGATAATGGGATTCATTGAATTACATAAACACTCAATTGATATGCCATCCTGGTTTGCTATCCCTGGACACAAAACATTTGTAGTCTTTTGTTTACCCTCTTAATAGCTATGCACGTTGGCACCTCATCCAGAAAATTCTAGATGCTCACCCAAAGTGTGTGTAGCCACCAGTCCCTCTTTTATTATTCCTATCATAAGGTTATCATGCATGTTTACCATGTTTATAATCAATATATCCATTACACACAGAGTAGTAACATAACAATAACAATTTAGATACACATATAATAACGAAACAAATAATTCAAGAAGAAGAACAACACACGATATTCACAAACACCATCATGAACATAATTGTATGACATAATAAGAAACTGATTACAATGTTGTTGATGCAATACATCCACACATACATGTGTGCTCTTGTATAGAATTCAAAACCATAAGACAAGAACTATAGAGCGCACATACTCAATGCATCGAACTCCCAAAACCTAGAACACACCTTAACATGGATGTACTACACACACATATGCACATGCACACATGCACACATGCGCGTGCGTGCACACACACGGTGGGAACTTTCTCTTCACTGCCTTCATGCACTCTCCTAATAATAGGCATGCATAGAAAATATTTTTCATGATTTTTTACAAATTCTTATAATAATAGAATAATTCTAAATATATGACTTGATTTTATTCTATTATTATCTCAATCTATGCATGATCCTTAAATTATTCTATGCATGTATTTTTCAAAGTTTAGCTCCTTTGTGTGCATCCCAAGCTATCCTACTTTTGTCTATTATTTTACACCTTGCTTGGATACCACTCCAACTGTTTTTTTCTATTTTTAGTCATGTCTTGAAAAATTTGCTAAGTCCCAAAATATGTCTGCTCTTGTGTGAACCTTCACATGCTAATCCCTCTTATGTCTGTGTGCCCCTTTGTGCACCCCTTACTCGTATTTCCAAACCTATGCGCATGGATAATACTTATCCATTTTTACTATTGAATATTAGCCCATACTAAATTCATTTCCCGTCCTTAGCAACATGTCGCCCAACTTATCTCCCTAATGAATGAATCAATGAATGTTCAAAGCATAAAGAATAAGGCCAAAAATACCATGAACCAAAGAGTAAGGACTTCCAAACTTGTGTGCATGCTTCAACAAGCTTCAAGTTACTGGAGGAGCTCTGGGAACTTTGTGCTCAATTTACTGTCAAACTTCTCCCATTCTAGGAGATCCTCAATGGCCTTTCCTAGCACCATATCTACAATCCCTGAAACCTTGTTAATTTTTAACTCTTCTACTTTCTCCTTGAACTTCCTAATGACCAAATTCAACCCTGTAGTCAATTATTATATCATTTCCATTCATTCTAAAACCATGAGCTGAATTTTCTTTATCTGGAATTCTATGGTCTCCCTCATGGTCTTTATTAGATCTTTTTTTGTTGAAATTTTAGTCATGACCTTTGTTCATTCAAAATTATTGTTTGATGTCTTCTCCTATATTTCCTTAACCTCCCCCTCCTTGGAAAATTATTCTACGGATTTCTCTGTACCATTCTTGACATTAGAGAGTAGCATCCTGACCAAATCCTTAAGATGCTCTATCTTGTTACCATAATATGTTCAAGTTTGGCTGACCAAAGTGGGGCATGCACTTATGATCTGTTTCATGAGTGTTATTACTCTTTCATAGGATTCCTTCATGCAATTATATTCCCCCTTAACGTCATCCTTCAAGATCTTAATTTTGTGTTCCTTATTCTTCTTGTCATCCACCTTGACCCTCATGGTAGCCCTCTTGTCCAAATTTCTGCATGTAACCTCCACTATCATTTTATTCAATGCATTTCATGCCTATTCATCTGTCAACCTTATGGTGTCAACAATATTGGATTCCCTCCCCGGTTCCTTCTTCAATTCTAGTGTAGAGTAGGACTTATTAATAATCTCAAATTATGGCTCTTTTACATGCATATACATACTCCATGACACCATGGACTTATTTTTTTGCGAGAGCCTTCCACTCTCATCTAATAAGTCCCAACCAAATAAATTTTTCATACAAACCATGCTATAAAATATTTCCCTCAACACCTTTATAGGACCATCAAAAAAATTCATATGTTATGATTGGGAGGTATTTATTTCTTTATTTCTTTAACCTTGTCTGTGTTTTCCTTATTGTGAATGGACCTGTACTAGTCTCACCTTCGGCACCCTTATATCCTCCCTAATAACATATGTGTCATCTGTGTCATATTTCTTGAGATCCTCTTGGGTTTTTCACATCTCCTCTTCACATGTTAGTGCTTTCTCCCTACGTGGGATTTTATGATGTTCACCCTCTTCTCCTTTCTATGTGTTTGGCTCCAAATCCATCAGTGGTTCTCTCTTTACAGGACTGTGTAAACTTCTCACATCCCAACTCTTATGCCACCTTACCCTCCCATTCTTATTCATCCTCAAAATCACTTGGGCCCTTACGCACCCCTTTTTAGTTCTAAGTTGACTTACCTTGGTTGGCTAAGAAGATCATGCACCTTCACTCTGCTTCCTTCTCTTCTATTACATATTTTTCTTGCACCCTTAATATAGTGCAACCTCTTTTTCTTCTTAGATAGGGACTCCTCTCAAATCCTCTTTGAAAAATTTACCGTAATCTTATTTGGTTAAGGCATATGAGTGTCACATACCTCAAATTCTTCCCCATCCTTTTTCTTTGGGTGCAAAAAAAAACCCTAAATATCATTCCTCCTATTATAAAATTCACCATGGGATTCAAATCCAAGGTTTCTAGCTTCAATGTCTCCAAGTAGGCTGGCCTAAAATCATATCTAAAGATTATACATAAAGTATGTCAAGTATGAGTCCAATTTTTCCACATCAAAAATCAAGTTTTACATATCCTTGATTTTATTTACTATGCACTTAAAATATCATGTTCTAAATACAAACGAAAATTTTCACCATGGCCCCATCTCTCCATTAGCCATCATAAACCATGTAAGGATAAATTTTTGCATCACTACAAAATTTTCCTAATCTTGGATCTCTCCAGACATATCTCATGTTATACATCATTCAATTCCAAAGGATGTGTGCATGATTTTTGTACCAATTATGTATTTGTGCTTTATACTAATTGTTGAATGTAGGCTTGTAAGTAAAGTTTGCAAATTGAACCACAGGAGGGATTGGTTCTCTACAAGGTGGATCCATATATCTTCTATTGGTCCATTTAGGACACCAATATCTTAGAATAAAATCAATAATAGGATTGATACCCACGTGTATTTATCTTCATCCTCATTCTATGCCTTCGCTTCCTCAACAATTCTATCGGCGATAAAATTCACAATATCATATTGTGTTTTGTGTGTCATCTTATGTGTTATGTAAAGGAATTTCTTGTTGACTTCCCCCATATCTATGAAGCACTAATCTTTTAGCTAACCAACTGAACTACTACCCTAGTTATAGGTTCTGTAATCTTCTCCATGTTCATGTTTCGACCCCCTTTATCATATTGCAACTTGGTTACCAACTCATCAATTTTCGTCATGTCACATAGATCCAATTTAGGTCTTTACTAGTATCTTTAAACCCTGTCACTTTCCCAATCAGATGGGATGTAATTCTCATTCTTCCACCCGTGAAGTAGAATTAATCCTCATGTACCCTCAACATCAACCATTGGAAGAGGTTTTTAGGCCTCCTAAAGTATGACAACTCAAATAATTTTAGAACCCCTACCTTTTTGAGACTCTTTTTATAGAGTTATCCATTAGTATTTTCCCTTTTGTAATCCTTTTGGGAAGTTCCCGCAGCATATCCTTGTTGAGAGTGATCTTTTTCCTATGTGATCTAGGATTATACTCATTTATTTTACAATTCGTGAGCCACGAGGTCCATGTTATTGTGCTATAATCACCTCTAGCAGGTATTGTATTTTTGAGAACATTTTTTAAGGTTATTCCTCTTCCTATGGTTTCCTACCTTTACTCTTTCCTTTACCTTTCCCCTTTGGTGATGATGTGGTATTATTATTTGGTGACATTGATTATAATCACTTTTACCCTGCAAAATTTTCCATAGGTATTCTTGTTCCTCAAACCCTAATTCCACGTGTCACAAACTTAGCCTGCCTTGCGTAACCTTTCATTCCATGACCTTATTTGTCACCTCCAATCCTTTAGTCTGAATTTCCCAAGCTCTTGAAAAACCTATTTGTTTAGTATCCAACATCTATACACCTTTCCTTTCTTGTGCCCTCACCTTTCATTCAAACTTTTGTTTTTCCCAACGAAGGATATCCACACTAAAATCCTCTACACTCAACTCGATTTTTCTCATTGTTTGATTTTCCTCATCACACTTGATTTTTCAGTTGCTCATTCATTCAAATATCTTGAATGCAAATTATCAAATAACACAATTTACCCCTTTTATAGCTTTCTTGTACTTTAAAACTCCACCAACTTAATTTTTGGATTTAAAATGTTTTTCCCTCTTTTATGTTTTAAAGTAATTTTTACATCTTGAAACACCTTTTTATCCTAAGGCATTTTTTTATTTCTTCAATGCCTTTCTTTCACATGTGGAAATCATAACCTTATGGCACACTTACTACTTTCCAAGCCTGTAATCATACTTGTGTGCACTTCTTTGTAGTGCAAACCATCTTCCTCTGTATTCTATACTAAGTAATTCATCTTGATGTGGCCTCCCTTCTGTTATAATGTGTAACATGGATTCATAACTCAAATACCATTTTAAGCACCATTATTCCTAACCACCAAAAATACCTTGCTTTTGTTTTCGTGCATTCTTAATCCATATTCACTCAACACCTATTAGTTTACTAATGTCATGTGCACCTCCATACTGACTCCAGTGCAAGTAACATCATCTAATAATTATTTTTCAATAGTCACACCTGTCCACCCCAGACTAGAAGTATGTGTGGTCCTCTATGCATCAACTCAATAATTGGTAACCAGCTCCGGTGCACAAAAATTCTTATTACAAAATAAGTAAAGAAAAAACAAAGTATGAAATGAAATATAACTTCCTTATTACAAAAAAAAAGCTTATTTATAGTAGGTCTTCAACCTACTCCCATTAAAGTAACCAAGAAAAATGGTGTCACCTAACACTTTGAATTGACATGTGCCTAATTCTCATATCTAGGTTACAAAAAAGAGTTCCAACCAATGAACTTTCAAATTTCTTAGGTGGTGCACAAACTTGGAGTCATACAAAAGTACCATATTTCCAACTACAAAATACTTGTTCTTGATGTTCTTCTCATTTCAAGGCTTATATCGTGCCTTTTTTGTCTTCTGACTCCAACGTGGAATGGCGTGTCACTCATCTAATTACATAAATTTATCAATGCACTCTTACACACACTTTTCATCAGATAATCCACCTACACGTGCAATACACAAGGATGGCAACAAAAGTTCCAAAGGTAGTACAACCTTTATGACAAACACCAATTGAAAGGGTACGGAATTGTTCAAATTTTTAAAGTTTTTTCTATATTCCCAAAGAATGGTTGATAGCTTTCCATCCCAATCCTCTCTTACAACATCACATATCTTCATTAGTGTTTGTCCCAAGATCTTATTGAAAGCTTGAGGAGTGTCATTTTCTTGACAATGATAAGGATTAGTCTTATGGTGCACTACTATAAACTATGCTAATAAAATTGTGATTGTCTCATTCAAGAAATGAGTTCCTCTATCACTGGTCAAACTCAAAGGGCATCCATACCTACTGACAATATTCTCCAAAAGTATCCTTGTTATCATTTCCACCATGTAATCTTTTATAAGTACAGTCTCTTCCCACCTTTTTAAGTATTCATTTCATGTGATAATGTAGTGTGCTCCTGTACTGTGTGTGGGCGGTTCAATAGGTCCCACAAAATCAAAAACCCATTTCTCAAAAGGTTATGTGCTTACCACAATCCTCAAATGCATATCATCTCTATTTCCAATATTGCAAATTTTATGGTAGTGATCAAGTGTTTTAAAAAAATCCTTAGTATTATTGTACAATGTTTCCCACCATAAACTAGCTAGAAGGATCTTATATGCAATCACGTAACCTTTATAACGTCCTCTTGCAATTCCTCCATATACCTCTTCCATAATGGATATTTGCTCATATTCAAGAACACATCCGTGTAATACCTCATTTCTACCATTTTTATAATTCACCTTTGATAATTTGGTATGGAGTTTCTTTTATAAAAATATATTTCTTTTTTAATGTCTTCATCCCCTTTAGCACAAGCCCAATGCGAAAAAATACTGCAATATCCTCCAAATCAGCTAGTGCATGATTCAACATGGATAATTGTGAATCAAACATAGTGTATTAAATACTATGTGTGTCCTCTTCTGAATTAATCCTTGATAAGTGATTAGGTCCTTGATTACTTTTTCCTAGAATTAATACAACTGTAAAATCAAACTCCTGAAAAATATGTATGCACTAGCATATGATCCCTTGAAAAATAGATTTTTTGACTAAGTACTTCAATGCCATATGATCTCTATAAATGATAACTTTTGTGGACAATAAGTAATGTCAAAATTTAAGAAGTTTGTAGATTAGGGATAATGTTTTGCATGTTTTTATTGTATAATTCTTCTCTGTGGGTGTCAACTTCCTACTTGCAAAGCATATGGGATGATCCATGTTACCCTCTCTTGGTTTCACCAATATCCATTCCATAGGTATCCACATGTACATGAAAATGTTTGTTCCATGAAGGGAAACACAAGATTGGTACAATAATAAGTTTGTCCTTTAATGTTTCAAATGTCTACTATTGTGTGTCACCCCAATAAAACTTCCCTTTATCCTTGAGTAATTCTTCTCAAGGTGTGACATTCTTTGCATAACCTTTAATAAACTTCTTGTAGTAACCTCTATTCCCACAAAAACTGCACACTTCACTTTCATTGGCAAGCTCTTCTAATCCATAAATAACTGCAATCTTAGCTAGATCTACCAACATCCCATCCTTACAAATGATGTCGCCAAGTAAGGTTCGAAAGGGTGTAGAGAAGATACACTTATTACTATTAAGGGAGATGTTTAACTACCTAAATATTTCAAACATGAGCCTCAGATTGGACCACAATCATCCTTTACAAGCCCATAGATAGTCAAATAATCTAGAGAGACCTGCAAAAACTTATGGATGAATTCGTGAAAGGCCTATATAAATATTTATAAGAACACTGCTGGTACATTATTCAATCCAAAAGGCATGATATTATATGAAAAAATTACTAATTTAGTGGAAAAGATGGTGTTCTCGTGATCCTCACATGCAATGCACACCTGATGATATCCTGAGAACCCATCAGTGAAAGAGTAGATTTCACGCCCTAGAACTCCCTCAAGTATTCCCTCTATGAATGGTGTAAGAAAAGGATATATGACACATGAGGAATTAAGTTCCTTATAATAAACGTAGATCCTAATTTGGCCATCCTTATTGATGCTAATAACCATGAAGGTAACCCCATCAGATTTCGTAATCGGTTTAATGATTCCAAACTTAAGTATTTTGTCTATTTCTTTTTTAACATTTACGCATAGGTTCAAGTTCATCCTGTAAGGCCTCTTCCAAACTAGAAATGCCCCTTATTTTAGCTTAATATTCATCTCTCCCAATGAGGGGTGCACACTTTTATACTTGTTATCATGCAAATGTGCAACAGGGAAGTCGCAATTTTCTAGTATGACAACAATACCCTTGTGCAAAAACTTTCAAGTCCTACCCTTCCTAGGCACTTTGGATCAACTCATTCAATCTAATGACCTCCAAGATGATGTTAAATCAGTACCCTAGGTGATTTAGGAAATTTAATTTAACCCCCCTTAGGTTATTTTAGGAGTTCTTAGAAAATGCAAATTCTACGTAATCATAGGAAGGGATATCACTGGCCTTCCCAGGACTGGAGCAACCCCCTGAAGCAGAACTGAGGAGAAAAATGTAAAATGGAGGTGAATTCAAGGCCTTAAAACATCATGGAAGTTTTTTTGGAATATTGAAGAAATGTTTGGAGGATTTGGAGCATTTTCATCAAAAACATGGTTCTCAAACCTAGTCAGCATACAAGGTCAAAAGAGTTGTCGAGCTTCAAGACGCGATCCTGGGAGCTCTGGATGGAGTTAGAAACTAAACAAGACATCGTATAAATGGAATTAAAATCACTACAAGATGGTGAAATCAAAATTTCCACAACACCTTGGAGAAATAGATTTGCAATCAATGTTTTTTCACAAGCCTAGGCAGTGCACAGGGCCCAAAAAGAACCTGAACTTCAAGAAGTGATTCCAAGATCTTTGAATGGAGTTAGGAGCTAAAAAACATCATCAGAAAGGGAAGTAAAATCCCTACAACATGGTGTAATAATATTTTTCATAGCACCTTTTTGTAATAGGTCTGCAATGATTTTTTTCAATCCCAGGAAATACACAGGGGCCAAAAAGAAACTGAACTTCAAGAAGTGATTCCAAGATCTCTTGATTGAGTTAGAAGATAAAAAACATCATCGAAAAGGGAATTAAAATACCAATAAAATGGTGAAATAACATTTTTTACAACACCTTGTTCTAATAGGTTTACAAGATGTTTTTCTCATGCATAGGTAAGGGACCAGATGAAAAATCACAATTTTTAGGGATTAAATGAAGGAATAAAGATATAAAAACCACAAAAATGGATTCAGAAGGCCATTTTTAGTCAATTTCATTTGAAATTTCATGAAAACTTCCATTGAGAGCTCAAGTTATCACCATCGCAAGTTCACTCTCATGACCTCATACTTAGCCATATTTTAAAGTGGACACGTGTTAGCTCTAGGAGCCTGACACAATTTTGTGTGCCTTTCATCCCTCAATCTAGGGGACATGAGGGGGAAAAAACTTTTCCTAGCCCCTATAAGACTCTTGATCACACATAGGACCTCTAAGATAGCCATGTCAGCCCCAAGGTGCTTATCGGAGCTCATTCCCTTAATCATTTAGATCATGACATGTGTCGCATGGAGGTATGTCGTGAAAATTGATGTCCCATTTGTCCCTTTGTGAAAAGGGACATGAGGGACATGAAAATTTTCCTAGCCCCTTGAAGGCATCAGGTCATTCATGTGACCCTCTCTAGTATAAATTTTCTAGCTCCAAGGAGCTAGTGGAGCCAAATGCTTGACCATCAGATCTTCGCCAAGTGTTGCGATGAGGCGCGACGTGAAAATTGATGTCCCTTTCATACCTTAGTGCAAAAGGGACACTAAAGACATAAAATTTCATCCCACCCTTTGTAATTTAAGTTTTAAATGTTTGAAATCTGGCACTTCACCATTTTTTCCTACTTCTTCTTCCTCACAATTCACCCTCCCATTTCTCTGTAACTTGTTCGCCACTGCTTTCTCACACCTTGTCTAAAACAATGCTCTGAACCAGCTCTACCATAGAAACTAAACACTTAAATCCATGAAAACATATAGGTTTTATAAGATATCTTGATCATAAAAGATGAATAAATGAAAGATGGAAAAGAAGAACGAAGATCTTTACCTGAAAACTCTCATTGTCATGAATCTTAAAATCTTCATATCTTTCAAAATAAAATTCAGATTGAGATGCCATATTTTACAGACTATTTCATTTTTCAATAATATCAAGATGCAACAAGTAGGAGGTCATATGGTGCCCTAAAACATTTGTTCAAACAAAATCCCCATTTCATGCCCTAGCTCACATTCGTTAGATTCCCGATCAATTTGGAAATGGAAACAAGATAAAAACTATATATGAAATTGAAATGAAAAACCATCTCACAATGGATTTAATTTCATCATAATCAAAGATAAAAACTAGACCTGAAAATTTTGAATTCCATTAATGGCCGCCATGGAAGCTCCATGTTTGAAGGTGTATGTCGTGGGAATTTTTTTAAAAAAATTCCAAGCATTCTCATGGGCGAAATAAAGTGAAATTTGGAGGACATGACCATGACGATGAGACGAGTCCAAAAAAATATTTTATGTTATAAACCAAGCAGTGGAAGTCCACTTTCTACAAATAGTATATTTTCTTATACAGACTTGTTATGTTTAGGAAGTCACCATCAAACATGGCTATGGTAAACGAAGTGTGCACTGAAGATCATCAGGAAGCCAAAATGATTTTTCGGAACAAATAACAATGAAAATTACCACTTACTAAAAATAATAAGCCCCATATATGGGTGCTTACTGAAAATAATAATTCACCCCAAGAAGTGGTCGAGGTGAAGGCAGTGTGCCTAAGAGCGAAAGAGGGAGTTCATCACATCAGGGTGGTCAAGAAGAGGAAAAAATCACCTCTCACTAAAAATAGTAAGTCTTCCATTTGTGCACTTACTATTAAAATTAAGTTACACTCAAAGGGATGTTTTGGCACAATGGGACATAAAAGGATAATAATTCAGGGGACATCATCGTTCAAGATCACCTATGGGCATTTCTCACATGGAATTTGAGGTCCATTCCAAGGAACTTGACAGTGTCTTTCGAAACTTGATTCATGATTCTAGGCACAAGTATGTCATGTGCAAGGTGGAAGTTGTGGCCATCGGTAGAATAGTTCATTCAATAGTGTTCTTAAAAACTAAAAACAAAGTGTCCTGGAACCATCCAAATAATTTTCTCAAGGTGCAAAGGATTCAAAGATTTAGATTTCATCACATTGGAGCATTTCCTCGTCATCTGGAAGGATCAATGGGCTTTACCAGAGGTGGAATATTTTTCATCAACATCATTCTTCTTACTTCTCTCTCTCTCTCTCTCTCTCTCTCTCTCTCTCTCTCTCCAACTTTCTCTCTCTCTTCTCAATGTTCTAATTTTTCATTTGGGTTGCACTTTCTCATATGTCTTAACGTTTCTAATGTAATAAGTCACATTTATGTTATAAAAAGGGACTTAATGTTTTCCTAGGAAGGAAAAGAGTCTTAAGTCATGTCAAGACATACAAAGAGTCAATGGGGAGTATGTGAAGAGTCACTTCTCTTCCTATAAATTGTAAATCCATTCTCATTTTAAAGGGTTGGTGATCGATTTTGTAAACTCAAGAGTGCATTATACTTAGAGAGAACAAATGAGATAGCTATTTTCTTCCATTTTCCCCCACTCTCAAATTCCTTCCATCGCCAAGCCGTGTACAATTTCTTCTCAAGTATCAATACAAGAAGTAGAATTTTCATGATTTTTTTGATGAGGATATTTTAGAATTTTTGAGTTCTCAAACGTAACTCATCTTGTTGCAATTTATAGGGTTGTTTCTTCTTAATTTTAATGGGTGAGTGAAATTTTATACCCATGAAATTAATCCCCTCTACTTATTTCTCACTCCCCTTTCCCTCTTTACAGAAAAATTCCTCTCTACCAAGAAATTGCCAACTTTTCCGCAAGGTCAATGGAGTGCCCCTGTTGGATCTCAACTTGCAAAGCCACTAGGAAAATCCACCTTTTTACTCGTGCATGCATATACGACAGTTGCATCTATTAAGTAGAGAGACTTAGAATCCTAGAGCGTTGATACTAAATAACAACACTTGATACTCCCTAAGAGACGAACATAACATGTAAATAAATGATGACTGTGAAAGACAAATGAAAATGATGACCAACTAATAGATGAGAAGACTAGGGATGGGTCATTCTTGAATAATTTTATTACGCAATCGATCAATATATAAAATAACATGTTTGGTAATTTTATTATAATAGCAAGTGCGTGATTTTGTGACTACATTTTCCCCCACTTTATATTGGTGAGCACATAATACAGATAGAGATGCATATCTGAGAGAAATTGGATAATCTCATGTTGAAATGGAATGCACATATGTGTATTATAAGTGTGTTGAAAGAAACATATAGTGTCTCGAACCATGGATTGGTGTATTGATCCATGAAACATAGTGAGAACCGTAATTTCGTGATGAAGTACACTAATTAAGAGTGATGATTGTAATTATTAGGTTTTTGATGATTTCAAACGTGTATTATGATGAGATGGGGTAGGAGTGATCAGGTCCTGACCCAAATGTGCGTATATGAATAAACGACTTGAGGATTTGGGCGTCCTACCAGCAGATGAAGAGTGTAGGGAGAAAAGTGTGTTATTCTTCAATATCTAATTACATCCTCAAGATATAGATGTTGTAAATAGACTCAGATCAAATATTTGTGGTTTTTGGATCCAAATAATTTTAATCAAATAGTTGACCCATATAGGAGTGGTATAGGAATGGAAATCTTACCACCACTCCATGTGTGCTTTCGAAATGTGATATCTTCCAAGTTAGGTCATCTAGAAGTAAACACGAAACATATGATGGATTTTAAGTTAGGTCATCTAGAAGCAAGAGCATATATATATGATCACTTCCAAGTTAGTTCGTATGGAAAAAAGCACAAATATATATGATGGCTTCCAAGTTAGGTCATCTAGTAGCAAGTACAAAATGTAGAATAACTTCCCAAGTTAGGTCATCTAGGAAAAGTGATGAATGTAATCTCCCAGAATAGGTCATCCTGGAGGCCGATTGTCTTGAATTTGTACTTATTATAGGATTTTCAATTGTTAAATATTTAAACACGTCAATTGATTGATTGATTGTTTTGATTCGATTTAATTTGTTACTCGTAGAGATATTTTACACTAGTTTCCCCAGGTAAGGTCATTAGGGGAATTCTATAGAAGTTAGTGAATAATCACATAGAAATATTTTTAATCACTCGTTTACCCCAAGTTAGGTCGTTAGGATGAAATGATGAAATGCCACATAGAAAAATTTATGTTTGTTACCCCCAGATAAGGTCATTTGGGGGAATTGATCGTGAAATATCTTGCTATGAATTAGTAGATGTTTAAAAATGATGAATTGGTAGTGTGTATTAATCGTATGGTAAAGTAAGGGGAATCATATGATGACTTCAATGATATGCCCCCAATTTTTGAAAAAGGTGAAGTGATGAAAAAAACAATCACCAAGTTGAAAGTAAGCACGAGGTAGGTAGAAAGTGGTAAAAATATTTAAAATGTGCATAAGTTGAATATAAGTGTAGACACTAAAATTAGGTCACACTCCCCTTTGGTCCCTCGACATATAAGCACCCTTTATTACATTTACCTAGCCATGACCCCCTTCACCCCACTAATATTAATTTAATTAATTAAATTAAATTAATGCATTATCCTCACTATATTTATTATTTGTATATTTTATTTAAATAATATCCACACATATAGTTCACTTAGACACCTCACCAAGCCAACTCAACCTAAGACCTATTCTTAGCAAGTTGTCATAACTAACTAAGACTTACCCAAACCCTAAAAATCAATGCCTACATTCCCTCTAACCACATTCCCGCATGCTCACAGGAAGCTCCCAAGTATAATCTAAGGGATAACAACATGAGATCCAAGGAAATCAAGAGGATCTCCCTAGTTTAGTAAACCTAGAAAATATCACCTTGACCGACGCTAGTTACCCGTAACCGTCACCAATTAAGCCAAACCACCATCGGTTACCCTTTTAACCCCTAAACTACCTTATTCTCAAGGTTGGAAAACATTGGGAGAAAGGGTGACGATCAAGAACACATCTCAGAGAGATAACGCATCTTCAGAGAGTAAATTCTAGTGAAAACTCACATGCAAGGAAGGAGATTGAGCATCTTCCCCTGCATAGCCATCCCAACCATGATCTAATCTATCAAAGCAAAGAGGAGTGTACATGCAGCCCATGCAGAAGCTTTTCTTCAGTTGGTGATCACTTGCAACCTTCAAACCCATCATCAGCACCTCCATCCCTCACACATAGGCATTTAGGAATGGAATCTAAGTAAGTATAACATCATACTTTCTTGGTTTATTTCATTTTATCATCTATTGTTTACTTTTCCCCTATTGACCTTCTCCAACATTTTCACCTCCATATACCCATTAAAACCTTGCCAAAGCCTACTCCAGTCACCCAATACCTCATCTCGACCCACCAAAGTCCTTTGTGCAATCACAAAGGAGACCATGCACTTGTTACGTGATATTTTCAAATCTCACAAGAATCGACACCGGTTACACGTAACCACCGTCAGTCACCCCGAGCCGAAACCGGTCTCTGTATTTGCCCACACAGCCTAGAACAAAGACCTACCCACCAAATTTCATCTTACCCTCATTAACCGTGATCTATATGTGACCTCATCAAACCTATAAAACCAGAACCAATCATTTGACCTTTGGATTCTATTCTAGCTTAGCTTTGTTAAATTAGATCTATTTCATATTGTGTTTTAAGCGAGGTACCTAAATCATTTTAAATAACAATAGGATTTACTATTTTTACAACATTAAATTTTTAAAATAGTGGGTGACAACCATCTAGGAAGTAACACACTTCCGGATCTAGCATACGCTAGGTAGTTCACTGCCCATATTGTTTAATTCCTTCTGGTGGTCTTTTTTTCATTACAGGTAGTTCCTCCTAGCCAAAAGGAAGCTCTCACGATCAGTTGTGGATCCGGAAGTCATACATGCGCAATAACCCATCAACCAACATTTGAACAGGTATTCCTCCTATGCTCATTACCCTATCTGTTTTGTCAACACTTCAAAGAAATGATCTAAGAATCAGGTGAAACATTTTGGCATGCCGGTGGTACCCATCCGGGGTTCCTTGCATTCCATTCATTCCTAGGAAAAATTGTGTGTTTGTTTCCCTTCTAAAAAGCATACACACTAATTTTCTTCCCTGGTAATCCACCTCTTCTTTCTATTTGCTCTAAAGGAAACTTTTCTTTTGGTGTAATTAAAAAGAACCATTTCTTCATGTTTTCTGCATTGTAGTGAAAGAGCATCCCTATTCCTCTTCATCTTATTGTGTCATCCAATTTCACATTTTCAATTTGGGTTTAAAAATAAGTGCATTCCATTCTGATTTATTGCATTAGCTCACATTAATTGAGGGCAACCTATACGTTGGAAGTTATGCCCGGTGATGGCTAACAAAATGAATCATAGAAAAGCACTTTATCCTTTTCTTTTTCGAGTCTTACCAAACCCACACAAAATTCAAAATACATACATTCTTAAACAACATCCTACGGAAGAAGCAGTAGGTGATCACACGATCATGACAGACAGTGGGCACCCGGCTCATTTGCTCTATCGAGTCATACTTGAGAGTGAAGCTTGCCCCACCATAACATACGAAACCTCACCTTTTAGATCTCCTTCTTTGTAAGAAGCCATCCTTACCAAAAATCTATTTCACAATTCATGTGTCGGTCCCTAAATAGCATAAGCTAAACAAATATAATAGGAAGGGCACTCCTAGGATCGCATTTTCTAATTTTTTTTGCTTGGCTTGCATTTTGAGGTGAGAAATCATGGTCTTCACTTTTTTTTGTTCATCCTTACACGCTCCTCATCATATCTAGTGTATTCTGGCTTCACCTGAGTATGCTTGGGCCATATCATCATCATTCTTAGAATTCTGGGTTTGATTCTACATCAAATTTTAATTCACAACCACTTTCTTTCATCATTGTCTCAATTTCACAATAACTATCGTTGGTTACCTTTGATCGCCATCGGTTATACCCAACCGACGTTGGTTCCATGTCCTTTTGCTAACCTACTCAAAAGGAAATTTTTCTTCACTTTCTTCCACTTTTCACAGCCATTACTGTCACTATCATTATTCCCATTGACATTTTAAACATCCTCATATTTGGCATACCTGTCATATTTTACCGTCTTCCTCGATATTTACTCACTGTCATTTTCTACACTAGAACCGGTTGCGGTTACCCCGAACTAGCATTGGTTTTTCCTAACCAGCATCGGTTAGCCTGTTTCACATTCCAGCCACCATTTGGTACTTAATCCACTTTTGTCACCATATTCACATGTTCCTACTATTCTATGTCATTTACTGAGATAATTTCCCTACCTGATCAATACTGGTTCACATGGTGCTAACCCGAAGACAAGAAAGCACCCTCGTATTTCATTCCAGTTGTCAACCACTCCCATCTAGTCCTTCACCACCTTCTATTTTATCACCAGCCATGGATCCCATCCATCCTATTACTATCGTTACCAGAGATGAGGAGTTTGCATGACTCCTTGACTAGAACCCTGTTGTCTTGCATTTTTACCTTTCCCACTCATCCACTCGAGATGCCTTGGGTCAGTTGATATATGGCATGCTCGTATCTATCCCCTCGACTCTCGTACCCACTCCCACATTGGCCCCATTTGGCTCCGTGTTGCCCACATCCACCTTACCCCAGTTGTTTCACTAGTTAGGTCCTATACCCGCTATGACTGCTACATCTACTACCTCTGTGACACCCATTAAATCCACCGTACCCTCGACGACTACCCCAAGCACAACCTCATTCACCCCTAATGTCTCACACATACTTGTAGCTACATTACCACCTCCAATGACGGTGACCCCTACCCCATTTTAGAACATGGTTCTTTCCATTCCATAATCATTAGCCCCTATTACCACTAGGGTTACCACGACCCTTCCACCCTCATATGCATACTACCAACAACCTCCTGTTTCATCCATTATTCATTCCAGGGTACGTACCCCCTATGTCACTACCTTCTTCTCCACCACCCTACATGGTAGCCCCATACACTGGAGTGCCACCCCGTTATATGCCCAAAACCAACCTTCTCATGCTACGAGAGGCATCCAATCATCAAAACCCACCAATGATCTAATTAAATTGATGTTGGACAAGATGTAGACATTGGAGGCAGTGGTTTCTGGCTCCTGCAACACTCTCACATATGATGAGATTTGCAACAAGCCTATTTACCCATCCATTCCTATCCGTTCATACCCTGTGCATTAGGAAATGCCTAAATTCAATTGTTTCAATAGCAAATAAGACCCACAATAGCATTTGTAGTCATTCAAACATGGGTTTTATCTGATCGCTCATGATGATGCCTTGATTTTGAGAACCTTTCCCATGTCTCTCACTGGACCTGCATTAGATTGGTATAGTGGGTTACCTAAACACTCTATATTCTCATTCAATCAGGTAGCCCAAGCCTTCTTGGATCATTTATCTATCAATATCATCAAGAAGGTTACCATGACCGATCTATATTCCACATGTCGTATGCATATGAATCTATCAAAGATTTTGTCGCCTTTGGCGGTGCAACTCCGATCAATCAACTTACCTTCCAACTATCCACAAACAGAACTCATCGAGCTCTTCACATGGACTTGCACTAGACATATATCCCCGACCTTGTAGGTCCAAACCTTTCGAACATTTGATGAGGCATTCACTATGGCACGAAAGTTAGAGATTCGGGCCATTGAAGAGAAGAAAATCCAGTTATGTAATAAGAATTCGGCATTCAAGTCGAATGATACTTCTTCTTCTTACAAACCACAAACCAATTATTCAAAATCTAAGGGCACTGCTAATGCAGTGGTACTCAAGGCCGACCCATCTCATCCGTCAAATCAAGCTACACCCTCATCTAATCTCTCACCTGTCCAAACTTTTCAATTCAAATGAGAGCAGTGAAAATATACCCCAATTGGGGAACCTTACTCTTCTATCTTAGAAAATCTTATCAAAGTCGAGCCATCACCCTTCCACCTATAAAACCACACACTGGTTTTGACCCTGCTCGCCCCATGCCCGCATGGTATAAAGAACATGATTTTTGTAACTATCATCGAGTAAAGGGTCATAGTGATGGAAATTGCATCACTTTCAAAAATATTGTCCAAGAAATGCTCGAGAAAGGTGAGTTAACTGTGGATAATCCCAACGCCACCCCTAACCAAAATCTACAAATCTTCAAAAACCATTTCCCAACCATGCCCCTTCATCCAATCAAACCGGTGAGACATCAACTCACGATACCCATACCCGCGAGGTTCACGCTATCTTTAACGAGGTACCTGTCACCTCCCAATTACCCCATATTCCTTCCATAGAGGAGATCCTAGCCCGAAATCCTCCTTCCACATTGGAACCAACCTCCCTATTCCTTTGCCAACAGAAGAACACCTTTCATCTCCTTCATCACCAACGGGGGTCTTCCCTAACATTAAGCCCATCTCGCCCATGGCTTCACCACTTAGAGAACCTTTACCTACGAGTATCTCCTCCACCCATAGGAGAGAACCCATTGCCTCCTCTAGCCACAAGAGGCATGCCCATTTATTCCTCCACTTATAGAGGAGCTCCCACCATCTCCTTCACCTATCATTGACCTAGAGTTGAGATACCTTTGCCTCTTGGAGAGAATTCCATCATCACTACCCAAAATCTGCAAACCTACTTTCGGCCCTCTTACCCATAGAAGATGAAGCTAGCCAGTTTCCCGTCTCTACGACACATTTTACGTGAATTACCATTAGGTCCTCACCAACTCCACCCACAGACGTGTCATTCTCACATTTGGCCGATCACTTAGATTATGTGGATAGGGCTTTACTATGGGGGCACCTCTTACTCCCCGTCTCAACATAGATGCAGAGATCCCTCGTTGATACCTCCACTATCTACCCAAACACATTTGACCAATCAAACCAAATACAACCACCTCTATTATAACCCCTTCCATGATACCTATTAGCACTCAAACCATACCCTTACCCATAACCCAACCTACATCTAAACCCAAACCCACACCTACAACATTTGCCTCAACTAAACCTATTACCACTTTAGGGGTCACCCGACCACCAGCCTCACTCATCCACCTATTAAACTAGATTTAGCTACATCCTCCAATGTCAATACCACATCTACTCTGACACCCAAACCAAAGAAACAAACTCATTGACCTCATACCCCGACCGTACCAATCACACCCGCACTTATCCCATCTATCTCAAGACCTCAGTTGCCCAACATGGTCAAGCAACCTTCACCCATCCATAAACCAATAACACAATAGCCCATTCCTTCCTCACAAACCTCTAACCTACCTAAGGCACACAACATGACTTACACCCATTACTGCGGTCTCTTTACCAGCAATACCTCCAATACTCTCAGCTATTTCTTCATTACCCACTACACTTTAGTCATTGTCCCTCACACCCCAATCACGACCCGCATCATCTACCTTCACAGCACCCCCGTTATCCCCATGGTTAACTCGCCCTCTTCCTCCATCTACTTTTCCTTCTAGACCTCATACACCCACATCACCTTTACCCAAGAAGGTACAACCCAAAAACAAAACCCCACTACCCCACAATAAGGTAGTCAAAACAACCACACACCTTCCTACTGTCCATCTTTGTACCCCTACCCAAACAAACATGCCGATACCTAAAACCACTCGGCACCTAAAACCGTAACTCGACCCATTCCTACTCTTCCAAAAATAGTTCCTCAATAATCAACCACACCTGCACCCAAACCCATGTTCACTTCCCATTGTGATCCACTAGCAGGATCCTATGCCAAAATTTTAACCAACCTCCTGAGACCTCTGTTATCACATTACCGCCACTCCGACCTTACGACCCCCTCAAACCCAAGCCCAAAGGGTTTGATGATACTAAAATTTTTCATACCATCATGTGTTAGGGCACGATGTGGAGAACTGCAAGGCCTTGAAAACCGTCCTTATCCAATTGTGTCCACCAGAAACCAACTTTGATGACGATGACCTTCTTGACGAGGATCCTACTTCACCGACACCCATTCCCACACTGCCCACTCAACAACCACAACCTCCACCCTCACAGCTCCTAGAGCCACTCCCAAGATTTGAAATTAACATGGTTCGCATTAGAGAACTTGCCACGCCACCACCCCAATGTCATTGCACCCAACTCACCTCACAAGGCTTTTCTCCTCTAGTAGGTTTTTGCCCTTCATGTCATTATACCACTCATCCTACACCTTCTCCATTTTCCAACTCCCCTCAAATCAACATGATACACGTCACTACACGTGCGCAGAAGGGCAAAGAAAAGGCAACTAACCTACCAACCAATCCTATACCCAACATACCATCTACACCCATACCTAAAATAACTATACGTAGCCCCACATACCCCATTTCTAATGGCATCACACATCACACCATGCTCAAACAATTACATCAATCTCCCCTCAAAATTTCCTTATACGACCTCATCCAAACCTCGGAATCCCATCGTCAAGCTCTCATGGAGGTTCTTCAATCTATTGAGGTTTTACCCAATGACCCTACACCCGTAGCCTCCATTATCACACCCCATCATGTATCCTCTCTCACAAAATTACCACCTTCATCTTCACCCCATCTTGTTCACCAAGTGGCCTCCCTTAGCTTCTCAGAGCAAGAGATCACGCCACACCAAAATAATGACCTAGACCCAACCCTCTTCATCTCTGTCCACATTGATGACATATGGGTACGCCATGTAATGATTGATGGAGGTGCTAGCATTAACGTCATTTCATCCCATGCATTTGCTCAAATGCGCATACCTGAAAATTGTATGCATAAACATCTGGTCATGTTGCGTTCATTCAACGATGCTATCACCTCCACACTAGGCACTTTCATCCTCCACATTCGCATGGGCCTCCGCATTGTTCCAGAATTATTTTACATTTTGGAGGGGAATTCCAATATAACTTGTTGCTTGGTAGACCCTAGATCTATGTCATGGGTTGCATTCCTTCCACTTTGCATCGTTGTGTAAAGTTTGAACACGAAGGACACACTTATACCATTATAGCTGACCCATCACCTTTCAAAACATGCAACATGCTTTACCGACCCAATGATGTGCTCATACCTGTCAAGCCGTCTACCTCCACAACCAATATTGCTTCACCTACACCTCCATTTACTAAGATCTGATACCACTGCTTTCACCGCACATACCTCCTCCATTCCTACCATTGCTATAACCTCCATGGCTGATCCATTAGCTTCCCAATCTGTTAACTCCACCTCTGCATCGACCTCTGACACATCATCCATTCCAGCTACCTACTTACCAACCATTGATCCCTTGGAAGGTGTTTTTCAACACCTCACTCTGGGGGAGTACCGCCTATATAGTGTTAACACATTCCTTACTCCGTAGGAGTATGGAAGCCTTCACCAACACCCTCACTATGATCACCGTATAGGATAACACCTCCTTTATGGTCCTCCTCATCTTCGTACTAGTCTCACCTATGGGGGACTTGATACTACCACTTACACACTTGAACCACCATCACAAACCCGCCCATTTTCCGCTGACTTCCAATCACTTACAATCATTGTTTTGCCCAAACCTTCTGCACCACTATGCATGGAAGGGTTTTGGTTTTGGATTTTATGAGCAAGGCCGCCATACCGTTATTCCATGTACCACCCGCAAATATAATGATCATAGTGGTATCGGCTTCCTTGAACCTCCTACCAAACAAGCCCGCATTGAACTCATTGAGGACCCTAGCCCTTCTCCACCTTCATCTTCATCACCACCTTCACCTGCTCCACTTTCATCACCACCCTCACTAACGGAGTCAATGGATCCTGAATCTATCCCTCCTAACTTTTTTTCGTAAACACCATTTCCTTGGGGCCTTTGACTTATCAACGTGAAGGTGAGGCCCCTTCCACTCTTCCATTCTTGTATCCTGAAATGATTGATGATGACACACCTACAATTAACGTCGTTCAATGTTATGATGATGAATCCATACTCACCTACCTTGGTGCAGAAGACTCATATATTCATCGGTCGTTACCCTCTAAGACGTAAACCATGTTTGTAACTTTTTCTTTAAAACACTCGCATGGGACCAAAAACAACCTAGGTTTAGTTAAAAATTATGGAATAATTTATTTATTTTTTTTAAAAGGCGTGCCCAAAACATTTTCGAAAGTGACAATAACTAGAATAAGGTCTCTAAGGTGATGACCCAAATGAAAATGATATTCCATGATAACACAATATTTAAAATCTACATTAAACTTTAATACACTGATTTGATTAGGCAGGTTAAATCTCCCTAAGGATCATTTAAATAATAAACTAATTCCTACTAAAGTTGAAAACTCCCCATGGGGTGTCAAGGGTAAAAGTGGTCAATGAAATTAAATACTAAGGTTATTTAATTTCTACCATGTGAAAATAATTAGCAAGGTCCTATATTAAAAGTTGGGTTTGGAATAATAAACCCTTCATTACCCCATAAAGTGACCCTTAAAAGTCAACTCATGTTTTAAAATTAAGACATTTAAATTAAAAGGGTAATTTCCACTCACCCACTCTCCACCTACTTTTTGTAGGGATGAATCTCATCCTTGGATGGATTAAATTTTGACCATTGATTTGGAAATAGACAATCTAACCCTAAAGCATCCTTATGAAAGCTTCTTTCTCATCTCATTTGATTCATTTTCTTTCCATTTGTTTTGCAGGTTGAGGAGGAGGAAGAGAGGCCATTGGAGACCATTGCAAGCTCTTGAAGGAATGAATATGCTTCTTTTCTCTCCTTATTTGGTTTATACCCTCATTAGGGTTTTAAAAACATTTGTATATTTTAATATATTCCATTTCAATAATATTTGTCCAAAGGGACTTGTGGGTATTTACCATATTTTAGTTATTTAACTAGATTGACATATATTTTCATTCGGGTATAAATACATATATATATTTATTTTATTTTCCAAATTTTCTTTATGGAACAAACCCCAAATCATATTATCAAAGATTATATATATATATATATATATATATATATATATATACCAAACACATTAAAATAAGTTCGGCCGCTCCCAAGTCACACAACCCACTAAAATGGATGTGCGGGTAGGTAAGAAAACTTTAGCTGCAGAATTTTTTTTGTTTAGAAGTGGGAAATAAGCCACGTATGGGGTAGGGTTAATAATTAGGTGGGCTTTATTTTATTTTTGAAAGTTTAAGTTTTCAATAAAATTTCCTCCATTTAATTTACATAGTTTTATATAAACTTTATTAAAGAACAACTCTAACCCTACATGGAGTATGTATTTTGTTTTATATAATACTTTTCTCTCTTTTTTTTTTTTTATCACTCTTTTATATATATACTTTTCTTTTACACTTTTCCCTTTTTCTTTTCTTTTCTTTTTCTATTTTTTTAAGTAATAATTATAAACTTAAATATATGAAGAATATATATATATATATAATATATATATATAATCTTAATATTATTGTCATTAAATATTAGTATTTGTATTATTAATAATGATTGTCATTAACTAAAATTTGTATATATATATATATATAATATATATATATTTATATATATATATATATATAAGTTTGGTAGTAATGGTTTGTGGAGTAAAATTATTCTTGTTTCGTCTTTTAATTTATAATAATTTGATCATCACTTTATACAATCAAAAGAGGCTAAGGTTCAAAGGTAACCATTTTTATTTTATTTTTCCATTTGTTTAATGAAGGAAATTAGAAAGGAAATTCCATTTATTGACAAGGTAACAAGCAAACTTTTTTTTTTTTTTTTTTTTTTTGTTCTCTTTTAAAATTCTTCCATAATTACATGTGAAATTTAAACCTTCTTTCAACAATGTAAGAAATTGAACAAAATAGTCTAACTTTTCCAATACATGCTTTCCAAGTAACACAATGATATGTAACATTTCATAATACAAATTTCCTAACAATCCACAAGAGATTTTACAACAACATTTCCATTAATATATTCTAAAACAAGAGCAAGAACAACACACCAAATGAAGGTTTTCATTCCACTAAAAGAGTAACAAACTATTTTCCAATTCACCCTTTTATTATCCAAGGAATAAGCAAGAGGTTTAATAACTATCAAATGCAAGTATAATATGAAAATGCATCTTTCTTTTCTATTTGCAAACTAACTTTACAATAACATTCTTTCTTCTTTCTTTTCTTATTTGTTTCTTTCCACATGCAATGCATTATCAATAACAACTATTTGAATACAACTTCCCTTCACAAATTCATTACAATGTCCTCCACTTGATGTGGGAAACCATCCTAAAATTGTAGATAAATAATGAACTACATTATTACAATTTCTTCCACTCTAGGTGGGTAAAAATACAAGAAGTTTCACATGGCCATCAACAAGACTCCAATGCTCCAAACACCAACAAGGTAGCTCCTCCAAAATTTTCTTGATTCACAACAAAATAGGGGGAGAGGCAATGCTCTCCACCCAACCAAGATACCCAATGGAGAAGAGAAGCCATCCTCTCCATTGGCCCCGAGCCCCAACCACATCACAATGGGAAAAGATCTCAACTCATGGCAACTACTAGCTTCCACACTACTTAAAAAATCACTTCACATTCATTCCATTTTCACACAAACACAAAAACAACTCAACAAGAAGAAAACAATCAAAACAACAATGTAACAAGGCTTATCAAGAAAGCCAAAAGAGTAAGACCTATGGGGAGGCCACTTATGCCTCCCAATGGGGATGGGTGCCACCTAAAAAGCCTCCAATGCAAAACACAATACCCCTAACAACTCTTATGCCTCCCTCAAGTACCCCTTATCCCTCCATCCACTCTTATGCCTCCCTCAACTCTTATGGCTCCCTCAAAGTAAGAACAAGAAGAAAATGCAAGCATTTCTCATACTAGGTGGGCACCCAACCCAAACTCCCTCCTCAAGAAAATGATCTCTTATGCCTCCCTCAAATAAACTCCCCATAGTCTCCTCCCACTCCCAACTTAGGCATTCTACCCATACCCAACAAGCATTTCAAAGAAACAACAACATTCAACACAACATATACACACATACATATAACAATAACATAATATAAACAAAGGTGAAGCTCCTACCTTTCCATGGTAGAGCTTGTTCCAAGTATGAAGTTTCAAACCCCTCCAAAGATCAAGCAAGCATCCACAAGCTCCAAAAAAATTCCAACAAGTATCAACAAGCTCCAAAATCCACAAACTCCTTCAAAATCCTCTACTCTCCAAAAATACAAGAGACTAAAAATGAACATCTAACCCCAAAACAAGAAAAAATGATTCCATAAATAGAGAAAAGAGAGGGAGGGATGATGTGGCTCCAAGTAGGATGCCACCTCATTTTCCCTCCACTCCACATCACTTGGTCAACCTCATATTCCAATGCACCATTAATGAGTGGTTGGAGGAATGACAAGCACCTTACACACTCCATCTAAGCCCACTCCCCCAAAGGACAAAATTAAATTTTTGAAAGAAAGTGCAATTAATATTTTACCTTTTCATCCCCCCAAAACACCTAAAAGACCCTAAATTTGACCTCCCAACCCATAGGTAGGGTTGGCATGGGCTTTTAAGAGGTGTGGGACAAGTTTGACTTGTCCCACAAGCTTCCAAATTTGGCCTCTATGGCCAAATTCGAGTTTCCCATGTGGGGTAGAGTGTGCTACACTCAAAACTCAAACACACATCACTCAACACAAAATCCAAAGTAAATCAAGCCTAATAAATGAACTCCCTTTTGGTCACATCTTTTAATTAGTTTAAAACAAATTCAAATTAACTTAATTAAGACACTACAACCCATGACTAAAAATGGGTAAACACAATTCCAAGAATCTAAATAATAAATCAAGTAAAATTCACTACTAAAAGAAAACACATACTAACATAATAGAAAGGAAAATTAAAACAAAACAACACATGACCCCTTAGGTCACAATTTTTCCCTAACCAAATAATTCTAACACACACACAATTACATGTTGCCATGGTGACCCTAGTTGGATTCTTCTCAAATTCCGATGTGGTTGGTCTCCACTCCCCCGATATTGTTGTGAATATAATATACTGCATAACAGAGAATACCTCCTTCGGCCTTGTGGCCGCATTAAAATAGTCATGCCAAAATATGCGATATAAATCTAAAATCAACTATATATGAATTATTATCATCTATGCAAATACGATATCACTTAAAATTTCTAGCACATTTCTATTACACATTTCATTCATGTCAAAATGATCATCACATTAATCCAATTATCAAGATCTACTCAGTATGACTTAAACATATCACATGTCAGAATTACAGATAAGTAACCATGTCAAAAGTATATCAATATCAACATCAAATGTCTCCAGTAGTCCATATGCATTATATAAGAAGCAAATCAATAACAGTTCAGTATCTCTGATCTCTACTAACATGCGATATCAAAACTATAATATATCCATAAGTGAAGTCGATAGTATCAAAACAATAATAAAAAAGGTGTCGAAGGAAATAGCACTACAATGTTGAATGAATCGATTATCGAGATCAACATTCATACTCAAGACGACCCACACATCCTAAAGATCAAACAATGTTTATATCTTTGTTGAAAAAGAATCCATCACTTCTTTTCTTTGAGATCATAACCACGCTTTAGATTGGTCTTACACGGACATGCACGGTATTGACCTCACCATAGTGGTCCACAATATTGTAACCATTCTCGATGCCAAACCTATCAAACAAAAGATAAGGAAAATGCACCCTCGCATTGCTCTTCTCGTCAAAGAAGAACTTCAGCGCCTTCTTTCTATTTCCTTCATCTTACCCATTGATTATCCTCATTGGATTTCTAACATTGTCCTTGTTACTAAAGTAACAGGGGACTCGCATTTGCACGGACTTACGTGACCTCAACCTAGCTGCCCGAAAGATGACTTTCCCTTGCCGGTATTGATTAACTGGTTGACCTCACCACTTTATTCATGAGATTCTATCACTCATGGATGGCTTCTCGAGTTATAACCAAATTTTTCTTGCCCCAGGAAGATCAACACAAGCCCGCATTCATCACCCCTTAGGGGACCTTTTGCTATCGAGTCATGCCTTTGGCCTTAAAAACGTTGGTGCCACATATCGCATGCTTTATGACTTACATCTTCCATGATATCGTGCATTGCATATTAGAATATTACATGGATGATATCTTGGTCAAATATAAACGTTGATCTCGAGCACCTCGCCATCCTCTAAACCATCTTTGTTGCCTCATTAAATATTACGTCTTCCTTTAGACTTAAAAGTGCATCTTCGCGGTTCTCTCAGGGAAGCTCCTAGGATTTATTGTTTCCCTCCATGGTATAGAAGTTGGCCCTACTAAATTCAAGGCCATCCTCGAAATTCCTCCACCTACTAACCTTCGCCAGCCTATGTGGCCTGCAAGGTAAATTGTAGTCCATTCACCATTTCATTTCACAATTATCGATTGGTGTCAACCATTTCATCATCTGCTTAGGAAGGATGTTTCCTTTAAATGGGATGATGACTATCACAAAGTTTTTGGGGTCCTTAAATAATACCTTCTCCAACCACCCGTACTCATTCCACCTAAAGACGATAACCTTTTTACCTATACATATCAGCTACCGATCATTCCTTGGGAGCCATGCTTGCTCATTGCAATGAACAACACAGGGAGCAGGTGGTTTATTACATAAGCCGTACTCTTTTGGACTATGAAACCTGATACAACCATCCGAAAAACTTTGCTTAGCCTTAGTTTTTGTTGCCACCAAACTCCGCCATTACCTACTCAACCACAAAACCTATGTCGTGACCAACACCGATCCCTTACACTTCATGTATGCCAAACCTTATCAAAATCAGTGTGCCATGTGATGGCTTATGCTTTTAGTTGATCTTGACCTCAAATTCATTCATCAAAATTCCATCAAGGGCCAGGATATCATCCGACCAATTGGTCGACGCACCTATTTCCAGGGGATCAACCCTCTAATTTTGACTTTCTCGATGAGTCAATTGCTACTCTTTCCTAGGACAAACCCCCTTACCAAATGACATTGTTCTTTGACGGTTCCAAGTGTCAACATGGGGGCGAGGCTGGTATTATCCTCATTCCTCTAAATGGAGAACCCATGCCTTTGTCTTTCAAACTATACTTTGAATGCACCAACAATATTTTCGAGTACGAAGCACTCATACTAGGTCTCAAGCCGCATATGCCCTAGATGTCAAATCAATCCACATCTTTGGTGATTCAAAATTGGTCATCAACCAAGTCAATGGTATGTACAAATGTCGTAACAAGATACTTCAAAAGTATAAACATCATGTAGACATACTTTTGACCACCTTTGATCGTTACACCCTTCAAACCATCCCATGTTCAACCAACAAATTTACAGATACCATGGCTTGCTTAGCTTCCCAAATACCCGCTTCACCCGCCAAATCTAAAATATTTGTCACCGTACAACACCTCCATTCACCTTCTTATTTACCTCATGATGTTTACTCAATTGGAACCGACACCCCTGACCCGAGTGACCTTTGGTATAAATAGCATTCGACTACCTTTCTCTCTCCATCTTACCTCCTGATCTCACCCATAACGAACAACGTTCCTTCCTTAAAAAGGTCTCTCATTTTTTCATGCAGGGGGACTCCTATAAGCACAGATTTGATGGTATTCTCTTACGATGCCTCATGAGTTCAGAAATTCCTTATATCATTAAGGAGGTTCATGATGGCATATGTTGAGGTCATTTTAGTGGCCTTGTTGTTGCTAAGCGTATTCTTCACCTAGGATATTATTGGCCGACCCTTAACCATGATTGTTGCGACTATGTCAAACATTGTGTAAAATGTCAACAACATTCCAACCTTCATCATACACCCAGTCATGCCTTACAGGTCACTCGTGACCTTTGGCCCTTTTCTTAATGGGGTTTGGATCTTATCGAAGAAATCAATCCCCATTCTTCCCAATGCCATCAATAGATCATAACTGCTACCAAATACTACACAAAATGGGTGGAAGCCATACCACTCATCTCCAAAAATCTGAGAAAATATGTGAGTTCATTAATCATCACATCATTTTCCACTTTGGTGTCCCTCATCACCTCATCACTGACAATGGAAAACAATTCAAAAAAAAAACATTGCAAAAACTTTGCGACGCCTTCGCATTCAGCTTAGTTTCTCATCACCTTATTACCCACAAACCAATGGCCAAGCCGAATCCACTAACAAAACCCTCAACAAAATTCTCATGAAAGTAGTTGACAATATTGGGAAGGATTTGCATACGCACATTCCTTTTACCCTGTGGGCATACCGCACTAGTATTCACACTTCCACTATGGCCACACCATTTTCTATGATCTACTGATCTGAGAGGTTGTTACGCCTCTCGAAGTCCGGATCCCCTCACTCTGCATTTCTATCCAGGACATGCTTATTGATTATGACTTTCGTCAAAACCGCTTAGTATAACTAGATTTATTAGACGAATGTCATCTTAACGCTCTGGATCACCTACAAGTTTACCAAGAATGTATCAAATGTGCTTATGACAAACGTGTTCATGAACGACCCTTCCAATTCGGTGACCTTGTCTTGAAAGAAAATCAACACGTAACTAAAGAAAAAAAAAAAAAGTAAACGGGGCAAGTTTGCTCCTAATTAGCTTGGACCATACATCGTAACTCATACCTATGGATCAGGTGCCTATCGTTTATCCTCACTTGATGGTAAACCCGAACCTGAGCCCCTTAATGCATTGCATCTTCAACCATTCTATTGTTGACTCGTCGTCCTACCTCACCCTTTGTCTCTTTATAGGCTCATCCCTTGAGCACTACCCACTCCATACACCTCCCCAATGATTAAACAAGAATCATGTGAGTACCTATCACTTGTTATCTCTTCTTGAATATGTGTACCACGGTGTTGCACATAGCATGATTCTCATGGATAATTTTCATCTACCTTTAGATGAGATCCCATGGTCATTCCACCTTGCCTTTTGAACAAGAGTCCTATCCTCCACCTTGGTCTTGTCCATGATTTCAAATACCTCACATGGGACCAAACTCCTTGAGTCAAACTTCTAATAAAAGATGACTCCCTCAAAAGGACATCTTCCTCTCAAAAAAATTATGATATAAATAGACTTCTCCCTCGAAGGACAGTTATGTGACGCTTTCAAAAAAAAAAAAACAAAAATAAAAATAAAAAAAAAATGAGAGAAACTGAAGCTTCCCGCATCGATCAACTTCACGAAGACCTCAAGGAGTACTATATTCATTATCCCATATAGACTTCCCACATCGATCAATCTATCAAAACAAAACAAAATTTAGCCATGGACTTGCCCATTATGACCTAGGACCTGCTTGCCCAAAAGCCCTGTCACTCAAAACATATAAAATTAGCTACCTTTCACCCTCCTTATCATTTCCACTCTCATTTCCTCAATTGCCTCAAGGGACATCTTGGAATTTAGACATTTGGTGATCTTGTGACTACCGTCATTGTAGAACATGTCAATCATGTAATGTCTTTAGGGTCTTAGGTTCCTCACCTCCTCTAAGGTATGATCCACTTGTTATGATCATACCCAATCGGGTGGCTTTATTGCCCCCTCTTATCTTTTAACCATCTTTGTTTACGTTTTGATTACCTTATAGAGGACTTGGTCCTCGACACTTACCTTTGAGGTAATCCTCCCCTTTTTCCATAATCACCTTCACTTGCATCCATTACCTATAATCTACCCACACCTATTAAACCTAAACCCACAACATGCCCAAAAACCTACCAACTCATTTTCATATTCTTCTCTACCTCATGGGAGAACTACATCGGCCTGAGGTCCCTTTTCTCCGGGACTATGTAAGCAGCACTCGAGGGCATGGGGCCCTTGGAGGTTAGCTTGGCCATCCTCTACCCTAAACAATTTACCTTCCATGTTCCTCACATTACATCACACCTCACTTTGTTTCCGTTTTATACCCAAGGTTGGAAATTAAACCACATACATAACAAGTTGTTTCATATTTTAAACATTATCACAACATACATTTATTACACCTACCATCCCTCTATTATCACTATGCATAGATTATACAACATTTCACATATGACCCATAGTATCATTCATTGCCAACATAATGAATCATAACCAAACCTGACTCGATCCATGCCTAACCAAACCTAACTCGATCCATGCCTAACCAAACCTAACTCGATCCATGCCTAACCAAACTTGACTCGATCCATGCCTAAACCAACCTAACTCCATCATGCCTAACTCACCTAATTTCAAACCACATTAAAGTAACAAATCCATATCTCATCTACTACAAGCCCTAAACCAATGTCTCATACACACATCAACAAATCACGCAATACCATGAATCTCATCATACAAATCAATAAATGTGTATCTCAATATACATGTTTATCTCATCCTATCCATCATCTCAAAAATGTCAGCACGCAAGCCGATATATATATATATATATATATATATATAGTACAAAATGTCATCGGCACATAGGTCGGTCTCATATATACAAAAAGAATGAATGAATCCATACAAAATTCTTCAACACGTAGGCCGGTATATGCTCAAAATATACAAAAATCACTTGTACATCCTCACTGTCTTCGGCACGCAGGTCGGTATGTGATAAAAAATACAACTAGCTTCAGCACGCAGGCTGGAATTTATATCAAAACAATCACTAGTATACATCCAAAATCAGGTGACCGCATATCAGACATCTCGCCGGATGTCCTCCATCTATGTGTCACCTGCACCCTCGGCCTCCTGTATCCCTACTGGCACCTCACCTAGCATTGGTCGCCGTGCACTGGTGGCCTCTTCCTAACTAGCCCTCAGAGCTCACTAACCTCCTGTGCTCTCCACACTATGTGTGCGGGATCTCGTCCTCTCATTGGATGCTGTTATGCTCTGTACTCTCCATAGGATAGGAAGTCTATCCCGGCCGCCATGAGCTGATCCTGATAATATCTCACCTCACCTAGGGCATCCGTAACCTGGATACAAGCGCATGGTCTGTGGTGGTCCCATAGGTCTCGGCCCCTGTACCTACCCTCAGCCGACACCTTCCTACGCTAGCCTCGTGAACTTGGAACACTCCCTATGCCTGTGGTGGTGCCCCTACCCCTGTGCCTGTATTTGGGCCTATAAGGCCCCAATTTGTGCATGGGCTGTGGCCAACTAACCCTATAAACTTGCCACTGTGCGTAGGGGCTGCCACCGACCATCTCTATCTCCATCTCCTCCATCCCCTCCCTCTGCCATCTAGGCCTGCAAACTAGCCCCCTGTACTCGTAGCTCATGCTTACCTCTGCCTCTGACCCCTCAAGCTGCGTCTACAGTATACCTATCTGGGTAATCAACGTCACTACCTACCCCTATCGGGCGTCTCTCTACACAATAATGGTAGCTAAGTTTGGCTTCCCCAGTATAGGTTGTATGGCTCTATAGCCGAGGCCCCACCACTTTGCTATACTGTTTGTACATCTGGTGTCATCTATCCACCGATCCACTGGCTCCTCCTCCTCCCTTGTAGGCACTGTAGGCTATGGTAGAGGTAGAGGCCTCTCCATGTCATCTCTCTCGATATTGTGGGAAGGATGGAGGAATATCTGTACAAACCCGAGCTGCGGCGTCGAGACCCTATTTCTTGGGATCATCTCATCCTCCCTGGCACGGTGACCCTATATCCACCTCTCTAGCTAGAGCTTAGCTAGCTCCTCATGCATGTGCCTATATGAGGGGAATCCCACATATGGCCTCCAAATAATTTCCACTCCATACTGACCCCTCAACAACTGTCAAAAATAGGCCACATCATATGTCGGCCTATCCAATCTCTGCTCTCCAATCACTGGCACCCATCTCCTATATCCCACCCACACCGATCTCTGTTGGGAATGCATTTTCTCGGGGCATCCCTATAGGTCAAACATAGACCATGTGCTCATAGGCCCAGCAGTGTAGTATAAATATACAACACAGGCTAAACCTGCGCAACCACCCATATGCCCACAGACTCTCGGTATAGCTACACCAAGAATGCAGGTGCCCGGGTAAAGCGGGTCTCCTCTACCATCATATCATGGAGCACCCCATCAATGATCAGGGAAAGCATCCACCCTCTACATCTTGCGGTGCATAGCAAAGACACCTTGCCTCCATCAATAGAACCCGGTAGCCTCGTCTCATCTAGGCAGGTTAGGTACATCTCGCCTTAGCTCAAACTGGCACTATGAAATCTCGGATCCCACGACCCCTCACAAAAAATGTCTCGATCATCTCCTCTGAGGCCTTAGAGGAGATAGAGTAAACTTGGGCACCCAATATGGGTAACCACAAAATGGAACATGTCCTCCAGGGTGATAGTCATCTCACCCGTCGGAAGGTGGAACGTGTTGGTCGCGGAGTCCCATCTATCGATGAGCGTGACCATCAAGTTGGGTTGTCGAACAACATGTTGGTAGTGTCGAATCCCACTCAAGCCCACTGCCTCCATGTGTTGCAGCTCCAAAGGGGTCACTAAGCCACGCATGTCACCAGTAGAGGCGGAACCCTATCCCGCATGTGTAACTGCGCTCTCCCCTACATCCAATCCAAGCACGGCATTAATCCCTATTTACCATGACCATATTCACCAATTATCATTACCCTCCACCCTATTTTTACCCTACCCATCTCAACTACCTAACCTACATCACTTTTGCACCCTTGTGCCTAAAATCCTAACCGGTACTAGTTTATTCTAACCAACTTTGGTCACCTTTACACTGGCATTGGTCACCTGTTTGGTGACCGCACTACGTTCATCTTTACTGACCACGGTTACCACTTAACCAGCATCAGTCACCTGTTTGGTGACCGATCCGATTCTACCCAACCGACGCCAACCAAGCTTGACCGATTTGGTCATTGTCATCACGGAAAATTCCACGACTTCCCAAACCCCCTTTTTAAAAAAACTCTCCCACCTACCCCTTTTACCCCACCTACAATGACCTACACTACCCCAAGACCCCTACCCACCCCACCTATACAATTTACTACCCTCCCCCCTCTTTTTTTCCCATTATTCCCCCATACCCACATTTTATTTTTACCCACCCACACCAAACCAAAACCCACAAAACCCTACAAATCCCACATACCAAAATCTCTAATCTATCTAATCACCAATTTAGAGTTAGGCGCTTACCTCGTCGCATTGTTGCCCTCTCGATGGCATGTATATGGTTCTTGTGCCAATGGTCCGCCCGATCCCTCTCCTACCTCTGCCATCACTGAATAACTACTCGCAACCTCCAACCAATCAACTCTCTCACCCTAATCCCATGGACCCACTACTCACCAACCCAACCCTCATCAAATCATTGCTAGCTCACTGTATCATTTCCTCTAGATACTTTTCTCTCTTTTCTCTCTTTTTGTCATTTCTCCACTTCGCAAATAACAAATGAAAAATAAAAATGGATTTTTGTTTTTATAACCCACCCAACCTAACCGACATCGGTTACCCTTGACCGGCATCGGTCGCATGCCCTACCTCACCGTCGTTGGTTTTCCTCTACCGATGTCGGTTATCCATGACCACCATCGGTCACCCTCACCTACACATTGCCCTTAATTTTCCATTTTACCCCACCCTTTACCTTGCTCCTTTACCCCGTCTAACCTTTACCCAACCCATTACCTTACCTTTCTAGACCTCCTCATCTGCCTACCCTTGTCCTCCTTTGGGGACTTCTTATTTTACCCCTACCTTGGTCGTACCCATGCCGTGACCTAGATATTTGGACTTGGACCATCACTAGTGACCTTTGACCTCATGTGTTCACTATACCTTATGGCATTATTACCTATGTTGGTTGACCTAATGACCTTACCTAGCCTATTGTCGTGACCGTTTATCCCGACCCTACTTTTGTTGCACGGAACATACCTAAACATTCCTGCACCTACCCTACATTGTGTTTCTGACCATATCCTATACCTTGGATACCGGATTCACTTTAACCTTGTTTAGATAAACTTATCGACCTTAGATGATGTAGAGTTTGCCTACTCTTCAACCCGTAGAGTGTGTTGTAGTTTATACGTGTGCGTGCATTTGACTATTGCTACCTTTGACCCTGACCCATTACCTAGATTACCCGAGTAGACCTTTCACCCTTTTCCCTCATGCCAACTTGTCTTTTCCTCACATTTTCCTTTTATCAAACCACTCACCGCTTCAGCCTGCTGCCTCATCAGTTCCTATTTTGAGGGGGATCACCTTCACCCACACATGGGGCAACCACATCTTATTTTTGTTAGCGTTGCTTACCAATACAAGCTACGCAACAAAAAGGGAAAAATGTAGACACTAAAATTAGGTCACACTCCCCTTTGGTCCCTCGACATATAAGCACCCTTTAATACATTTACCTAGCCATGACCCCCTTCACCCCACTAATATTAATTTAATTAATTAAATTAACTTAATGCATTATCCTCACTATATTTTTTATTTGTATATTTTATTTAAATAATATCCACATATATAGTTCACTTAGACTCCTCACCAAGGAAACTCAACCTAAGACCTATTCTTAGCAAGTTGTCATAACTAACTAAGACTTACCCAAACCCTAAAAATCAATGCCTACATTCCCTCTAACCACATTCTTGCATGCTCACAGGAAGCTCCCAGTCTAATCGCGGGATAATGACATGAGATCCAAGGAAATCAAGAGGATCTCCCTAGTTTAGTAAACCTAGAAAATCCTGCCTTGAGCGACAGCCGGTTACCCCTAACCATCGCCAATTAAAATTTGGACCTCCATCGGTTACCCTTTTAACCCCTAAACTACCTTATTCTCAAGGTTGGAAAACATTGGGAGAAAGGGTGATGAGCAAGAACACATCTTAGAGAGATAATGCATCTTCAGAGAGCAAATTCCAGTGAAAACCCGCATGCAAGGAAGGAGATTGAGCATCTTCCCTGCACAACCATCCCAGCCATGATCTGATCTATCAAAGCAAAGAGGAGTGTACATGCAGCCCATGCAGAAGCTTTTCTTCAGTTGGTGATCACTTGCAACCTTCAAACCCATCATCAACACCTCCATCCCTCACACATAGGCATTTAGAATGCAGAATCCAAGTAAGTATAACATCATACTTTCTTGGCTTATTTCATTTTATCATCTATTGTTTACTTTTCCCCCTATTGACCTTCTCGAACATTTTACCTCCATATACACATTAAAACCTCGCCAAAGCCTACTCCATATGTCTTACGACCACTATCTATTGCTGCCTGATCTATTCGCAGAGCGCTCTCGAGTACTTCGTCATAAGTTCTTAGTGGGAACTTCTGGACTTCTTCCTTCACTTCTCTACTAAGAGAATGAAGGAATAAATTGCATAGTTCCATCTGATCCATATTTGGAGTGCTTGCCGAGGAATAAAGGACTGTACGCCACCTTTGGATGAAATGGGCGACAGATTCGTTATGTTCTTGCTTGATGTGTAAGAACTCCCTGATTCCTGTTCTCAACAGTTTGTTCATGTCGAAGGCTTTGATGAACTCAGACACAAGTTGTTTGAATGAATGTATGGAAGCCTCGGGTATTCTGTAATACCAATCGAGAGCAATGCCTTCCAGCGTTTTGGGGAATATTTTAGCAACAACCCCATCCCATGGGAGTAATTCTCGAATGGCTGTAGCGTAAGCTTTGATATGCGCATTCGGATCTCCCTCTCCTTTGTATTTGGGAAAATCGGGAAGAGGCCTTGGAAGCATAACGCTTCGTATGGTGAAATCTAAGGGCTCTTTCAAATATTCGAGTAAGTTCCTATTGCATATGTTTGACCATTGACGGTGTCATTAAGGGGGCGGTGGTAGAGCGGGTTGTTGATATGGCGTAACGTACGCGCGTTGGCGGGGGCATAAGGCAACCCATGTATTTGGGCAAACATGCCAGAGAGGAGAACATATCCCCTTGTGGCGATTTGGAGTACATGTTTAAGTACGAGGGGGTACTATCCAGGAATGGATTGCTCTGTACTAGACCTGGAGGAACAGTGCTAGCGATAGTGGGTCTAGTTGGCGTTTGTTGTGAATACTGAGGAGTCATGCCTAACGTGCCTACTCCTGTGAGGAGATCTACTTGGCTGGGATGGTGCGGAGGATTGGAACTTCCTGTTTGTATGAATTTCGAATTTTGACTTGCTTGAGCAAGTTCTAATCCTCTAACCTTCTCTATTAGAGTTGAAATGACTTCGTTTGGTGAAGTCACGATATTCTGCCTTGGTGGCGTTTGTTGTATACTATGGTTTTGCGGAGGTATGTGATATCCTGCTATGAACTGATCGTTATCTTGCCAAGCATCTCTGAGAGTATCTTCTATGCGTGATGGCATAGAGGTATTTTCTTGAGGAGAGAACTCGGGCTGTATTTGCAAACCTCCCACAGGTGGGTACATGCCTTGAGAGCGTTGTTCATTTCGGGAATAACGCGTTGAGTACTCGTCATCTAGAACCGAGTATGGGTCTGATTGTCTACTAATATGTGGTCTAAGTAGCACCTGAGGAGATGAAACAGATTCTCCAGTGAACGTCATATTATTCGAGCCTGAAGGCTCTGTTTGTGTTTGAGTGAGTTGTTCCAACCCCTCTGCTTGGAAGGACGAGCTATATCTAGTCCTTGGAGTTTGCGTTGACAACTGACTAGTTGAATAGTTGTCACCCCACATTGAGAGTGAGGGTGATGATTGTCTATTTTTCTTGGGCGTAGTATGCCTCAAGACCCAGGAGGGGTCTGCCATATGCATCGAATCCCAACATATTCGGGGGGTATATGAATACCCACAGAATAATGGGAAGGAGCGAAGGTGATTTATGAAAGCTTAATGAAGTGGTTCTAAGAAGGCGTACTAAAGTGAAAGTGTAATACTATGACTCCAGACAAGAAAGTAGGCGGTTTATGTCGGTTTACTAATCTTGTTTTCTTCACATCGGGTTCACCAATTTTGTGCGCCGGAAAAGCGGCAAGCGAGCGTGGGAATCTACAAGTGACTCTTCACGTACCCGACCTCCCGAGGTCGTGCCGAGACAGCCGGTGGGGATGGAATATAGGTAGTATACGGACAGACTAGTTAGGCAATCTAATGTCTTCAACACGCACTAATGGAATTTGTGAATCTAAGGCAAAGAAGGCCCTTCTAACCTTGGCCTGGTGTGATAGATCGATCAGCAAGGATGACTGCTCGAAGGCTCCAATCAATATCGAGCTCTCGGCGTGATTTGATCTATGGGTTGTGGAATGTGTGGGAAATGACACAGGATGGTTTCGTGTATGTCCCGAGATAAGGTCATATGGTGGATGGTAAATATAGTAAACTCTATGGACGGTTCTCGACCTAGTCAGAACTCTCTAGCTTTGTTAGTTTGTTATATCATAGGGATAATTGCTCGATTATAATAGGTGGAAGTGGAGTGGATTGAAATACTAGTGTGAGTAGGCGGTGTCTACATCTAACCCTCTTATAGATTCGTTGGGCTGTGGGATTTGTGGGTCACAACCGTAGACTCGTGGCTGTTGTGGACCAGCTATGGTCATGCGTGGAATCAAGTCCTAATCCCTAGTATCCAATAATCATACGCTTTTTCAGCCTCTATGTTTAGAATCACAGTTGTGTGATCTTCTCGGAATACCTCACAGGTGTTCTTGCAACTTGGATTCTTAGGCCGGTATCTATGTCTGTGTGGGTGTCTCCTGCATCTGGTTGTGGAACTAAGGGATCACACCAAGCGTTTGTTCTCTTTCAAACCTTTCTGATCATGTGGATGTTTTCCTAAGGTAATCTGTAGTTGGGCTGATTTGACCAAAATGTATGTGCTTGGTCGTCTTCTATGTTTAATCCTCTTAATTGAGACGACTGCTGAAAATTTGTTGTTGTTTGGAAGACTTGTATCCTAAGATTCTAGTCGATATCGGTTATTTTCCACTATGAGATTGAAATTTGAGGCACGATTGGCTCGAAAATGTATTCCACTGGGCCCCTAGGTCCCGTAATTGTCATCAAAAAGCGATGATGAAACAAACTATAATAAAGTGAAATCTAAGTATACTTCTAGCATATATAACTTCTTTTTGTATTTTTGACGATGATTTATAAGAAAGCACTATTTAAAATATTTAGAATTGACAACTAACTAATAACCTAAAACAAACAAGATAACCGAGTGTGGTTATTTTATGCGTAAATTTGTAAATCTATTCTAAACAATGAAATAGCTAATCTATTTGCAAGATTCTCAATCCTACCTCAGAAGTGAGGAGTGAATCATAGTTTCTCGAAACTATCAATCCCCCCTGACTTCCTTGGAAATATTGAGAATAGAATTAGCGAAATAAAGCAAATAACTACTTTATTCGATATGATTTTAACTAGAACTTTGAAAGTTAGAACTGGATTTCGCGAGCAGTGGCGAATCCGATGGTGTATGTGATCTCGTCCCCTCGGTGTGATCTCTTCGTTCTTTGTGCTCACGTGGATCCGAGAAAATGTGTAATGCTTGCATCAGCGGGAATAGGTGTTGGAACAAGGGACAACCTTTAGAATGCGAGATAGAATAGAACGCGGATAGAGAGGGATAGCGCAAGAGTCTGAGCTTGGCTTATGCAATTCTAGCGGGATCTCTGCGAATCGTGCAACAAAATGCATCAGAACACGAAACTATCTGTATGAAGAACAAAACCTGCAACTTTAATGGCTTCCTAAGCTATTCTACTCTAATGGATTAGATAAAAAACAACAATCTTGTTTGCACAAGTTGGATATGTGGCTTACCAACAGCTAGTCAATGCTAACTAAGCAGGAAATGAACTACACTATCAATCCTAAGCAAACTAATGCAGACCCAAAGAATGAGAATGAGAAGATTGGAGTAAAATTGGTGGCCTCAAGTAATGACTACACTTGCACAAGATGGATATGTGGCTTACCAGCTGCAACACAATACTAACCAAAACACGCAATGAAGAAAACTAAATATTCTAAGCAAAGGAAAACTAAATCTATTGCAAAGAGAAATCCAGAAGATAAAACTTGAGAGAGAGGCCATTTTCTTGAGCACAAGCCATGCATTTATAGGAATTCAATCACCCCAAAATCAAAATCAAACTGAACTCCTAAACAATAAACAAAGGAAAAACACTATTCCAGGGGACCAAAAACATAAATGCATGCCCAAGTCGGCAAAGAAAGCTGGTGAAACGTGATATTTCACGCGAGTTACGTCAAAAGAATGTTCTGGAAAACGCGTAAAGGACCGCCGCCCTGCTTAGGGCGGCGGTTGATTCTGACCGCCGCCCTGTCGGGCAGGGCGGTCCTGACTCACAAGCCCGGCCGGGCGGCGGGTTTTACTTAAGAGAAAAGGGGAAGAAAAGAGGGAAAAGGGAAAAACAAAGCATGCAAGGCTAGAAGGGTCATGTGGGATGTTAACGCACATTTGAGGAGCTATTTACGGATCTCGAACACCTTGCAAAGAGACTGTATCATCATTGGGGCGTTTATTACACCGTTCAGTGATGCGAGTACCTTACAATTTTGGAGTGTACGTACATATTGCCCCCTCGGAGAAGCGTTTTAGCCATGAAGAGGCATAAAGCGGTGGGGTCAGAGGTATGGCGATCCCGAAATGGGGAGTTAGAAGTTATACCTTACACATCCGTGTGTTGAAATGACGCCATCCAAAATTCCCGCTACCTGCAAAATGAAAAGAGAACTCAAGTGCAGATAGATACAATAATTTGGAAAATAAACGCTAAAATAATAGGGAAAGAGAACGTACCATTTGTGCGGGGATAGGAACTTACCTCCGTCGGCGCTCCGAACCTGTGAAAAAGGCATTTAAAATGAATCAGGGCGCTATATATATGAAAGTGGGCCCATTTTCCTATTCATTTGCGCGAGTCGATTTGATTGATTTTGAGCTCTGGGACCCACGGTGACGGTTTCTTGCACGAATAGAGTCAAAACGTCCGGAGCGAGATAGCGACCATGCCCCCACGTGCGGAACGCCACCCCACGAGATCACAGGTTGGTTTTCTTTAATTTTGCATTTTTCCCCCTTCAAATTTGAAATGGCAAATTCTTTGCAATGGGGGTATTTTTGAAAATGCTAGGTTCAAAAGGTCCACCTAGGGGGGGCGCCTACTGGGTAGGCTCCATTTTTAGGTTAAATGGTCAATTTTTGCATGTTTTGGGCTTTTTAGGGTTAAAAACCCGTGCGGGTTTTCGGACCGCGACCGCCGCCCTGGCCAGGGCGGCGGTTACCTGACCGCCCCGCCTGCTCGGGGCGGTGGTTCACGCGCCGCCTTAAAGGCGGCGGTTACAAAACCGCCTCCCTGCTCAGGGCGGTGGTTTTGCACAGAAAGCAAAAGGAGCTTGCTTTTGAGATTGTACTTGTATTTTTATCATTTCTATATGTTTTTATGACTCTCTCGGCATTGATCAGATACTAACTTACTCTATTTTGTGTGTTTTTGGGTGTATGCGGGCGAGAGGAGTATATCGGATGGAGTCGAGAGAGGGAGTGTGATTGGTTACCGGGGTCTTGGATGCCCTCTCACCCGGATGAGGAGGACACATTACGAGAGGGCCGGTATCTGCGTATATCGCGTGTGCCTCATGTCGCACCATCTAGTCACATCCTTTGTGACTTGTTTTCATATTGGGATGCGAGATCGGAACACTTTCCATTTTGCCAGGGAGTCAAGCGGTGAGTGGACCATCACTTTGGAGGATGTTTACCGTATCACTGGGGTCCCGATCATCGGGAGGAGACTCACATTGGAGACAACAGGTCAGAAAGCACGATTGCACAGTGGGCGAGGCTATATGGGGATGCGGCTATCTCTATGGGGCCGAAGAAGGAGTGAGAGTTAGATCCATTCCTTCTTTTGCCCATCCCGTATTTCGACAAAGGCTATCATGGGGATCCTTGCCTCGAGGTTGATCGGGGACAAGGGAGGGGATACTTTACTACTCTTTGGGCCCCATTATTGCACGAGATAGAGGGCATGGCCGGATATATGCTTTGGGGCGAGATATTCTAGGGACCACCTACCATGACTTATACAGGGTGGTCCGTCTACAGGGACAGTCTTTGAGCCACCCTACTCTAGTCATGAGTTGGGTGTATGAGCGTTTCATTCCCTATGGTAGAGGCGTGGAGGTGGCAGATCCCGGGGTGTGAGGGCAGCCAGATGGTCAGACATGTCGGTGCTTAGAGCACCTCACCAGCCAGTTGCCTCGCTTACTACAGCAGACATGGAGGCCACACCGTACCAGCTTATGGCTGGTATATGGGGAGAGGAGACTCTTACACTGATCTCTTGCTCCACCACAGGGCAGCTTATTGACCGTGTGGGACGGGTAGAGGTACATCCTTTCGGCAGGGTTCCTCAGCAGTTTGGCCTCCCATATGTGGGCATGCTTCCTCCAGTGGCACCGGTTTATAGATCAGTCCGCGAGGCTAGAGGGGGGCCTAGAGGCCGTGGTTGGACAGTGGTCACTCCTGGTATTCCTATTGTAGCCAGGGGGATTGTTCGGGCCAGAGGGAGAGCTGGTGCGCCTCGGGCACCTTTACTTCGGATTACTGCGGGTCCTGCTCATAGCAGCGATGACCCTATAGACATTGACTCGATTCTGAGGAGTCTACAGAGGGAGGGTCGGAGGAGCAGACGGATGATAGTGATCCTGAGTGGCATGACACTCAGGACATCATGCGAGCAGAGAGGGACGAGCGAGTGCAGAGAGAGAGACTCTAGTTTCTGAGGAGCCACTATCTCAGGGCCATGGTGGAGAGGACGAGTCCGTTGCGGGACATCATATTGCCCCTACTACAGGAGCAGCCCCTCAGTCGGCAGCGGCATCTGCAGTGGGTGCTGGCCCTAGCGACCCATCTTGGAGGCCCGGTGACCCGAGTAAGTTATCCTTTCTTCCCTTCAGTGTTAGTTTGATTTAGGACTTGTTTTTAATTGCTATCTCTCCTTGTGTTTCAATATTGTATATTTTAGCCTCTTGCCTAGTTTCTAATTCGTTTTTCTTCTTTGTTTGCAGAGACTGTTGACGAGTGGCGGGATCTAATCCGTAGGGTATGCACTGATTCTCTGATGATCCCTATGGATAAGACCCGTGCGAGAGCTATCTGTAGATACCGGGGAGCCTTCAGCAGCCGGTAGGCATACCGACGTCTTCGCTCCCGTTTGGCACGTGGCCAAGATGGTGTCGACCCTACGTACAGAGTTGGCGGGCTATAGGACAGCCGAGCGCCTTATGAGGAGCCACTCTCATGGTGAGACCGCGGCTACTCCTCGGGACCCTGAGCCCTCCATGCATTCAGAGCGCCGGCGTAGCTGGAGTCCTAGGCGAGGGCGCGCACCTTCGGCGGGATCGCGTAGGGGTTGAGAGGCCACTTGGCCCTTGTATATTTTGTATCATGGATTCTTTTGTATATCACGGGCTCTTTGAGCGTTTTGACCATGCCTAGTGCATGATGGCATTGTATACAAACATTGATTATTTATATATATGCATTGATTTTGGATCAAAAGCTTGTCACTCATGTTTGTCCTTTCTATTTCCATTGCTTTGTGTATACTACGATGTATGTTTTGTATGCTTTCTAGAATATATGCAGTGGTGAACAAATGATGTAATTGCTTAATTTTACTTTTCTTTTGTGTTTCTTGATGCTGATACATGATAATGTAGATATATTGTGATTTTGAATCTTAACTTCTGTAAGCAATTTGGATACCTCATGTTTGTTTCGGCAAAGTGATGAAAGTAACTAATATGATGAACAGATAAACTTGCCCCACTCCTAACTCCACGTAACCGGTAAGATGCGAGGGCTCATCACCAAGAGCCAAGAAGGGCACAAGTTATGAAATGTGATGAAATGATAGTGATGAAAGACAGACAAAGCTTTGGCGAGAACCAAATTGGAAGCTACAAGCCGACTCCACCCGAGTGACTTCATAGTTTTCGATGCAACTTGCCTTGCGGTTTATCCAGACTTAGACCCGTAGATGGCCACATGGCAGACAAAATCTGGGTTTTTAGGATTTTTGACTCTTTCGGAATTTTGAACATCCGTTCCATTTGTTTTTGACTCAAAGTTTGAAAGTTTGAATTGCTTGCGTATGACCATTTGCATTTATTTGTCAAGAGGACCCCCTACACTTGGCCCCACGCTACTAGTAAGAAGCGTGAGTTTATCACCGTGGGAAAAGCGTAGGCGAGTAAGGGCATTTCCATCCTTTCCCAACCCTACGTCACTAGTAAGAGACGCAAGCTCATCACCGAAGGTTGGTGGGGCAGGGAAATGTGTAAAATTAAAATTTTCTGTTTGATCAACGTTTGACTTGTTTATTTGAGTAAAATGTCAGTATGTCCTTATTTCCAAAGAGATATACATATGGGATAGATGTGACACCATGAAGCTTCTAGAACAGACCATAGGCAATGACACTTATTCTAAGAAGAAATCAAGGCGAGAAAAGACTTGCAGATCTTGGTATGGTTACCGTTAAGACTTTGTCATGTCTATTTTATTTGATAAAAGATTCTGAAGTGATTGATGATATCATGAGAATGGAGAGACATGATTAAAGAGTTTATGCCAACAACATCATGAGTTTGTAGTGAATTGCCTTGAGAACAGATTCCTTGATCACGATTTGTGTAAGAAACGAATGGACAAAATGATCTTAATTTATATGAAAATGCAATGTAGATAGTTATATAAGTAGCGTTAGTTTGCTTATGCGAAAGCGTTTAAGGTGGAGGGAATTGTTTGTTTGCCAAACTCCTCACCTTAGCGTGCATAAGAGGTATGCACCATTTCCGTAGTCCTTCGTGACTCGGTATGGGCCCAACCATTTGGGCCGGAATTTCCTTCCTTCGCCAGTCTTCTTGTCGATCCGGCTATCCAACCTTAGAACTAGATCGCCTTCGTATATGTCACGTTCATAGATTTTCTTGTTATACTGCCGGCACATCCGGTCGGCATAGACTCTATGTCGTTGTTCGGCATCTAACCTAATTTCATCTAGGCTTTCTAGTTGGGAAAGACGTGCTTCTCTGTAAGCGTCTTCATCCAGAATCCCTTGTAGTGAAATGCGGAGGCTGGGTATTTCAACCTCAAGTGGGAGAACCGCTTCTGCCCCAAATACCAGCGAGAAAGGAGTTGCTCCCGTTGGTGTTCTTATTGAGGTTCGGTGGGCCCACAAGGCCGGATATAACTTTAAGTGCCAATCTCGTTTGTTTTCTTTTACCGTTTTAAGGAGAATGGCTTTCAGTGTTTTGTTTGTTGCTTCAGCCTGCCCATTGGCTTGGGGATAATACAAGGAAGCCGTATGATGGCTTATTTTAAATTTGTTGCATAGTTCACGAACTTCTTCATTCTTGAAAGAAGTTCCATTATCTGAGATAATGATTTGCGGGATACCGTACCTACAAATGATTTGGTTCAAAATGAACTTGGCGATTACAGAACCAGGTACAGTGGTAAGAGGCATGGCCTCTACCCATTTGGTGAAATATTCAGTGGCCGTGATTATAAAATTATGGCCATCTGTGGATGAGGGAGAGAACTTCCCTATCAAGTCCAGGCCCCATGTAGAAAAGGGCCACGGAGTAGCGATTGGTTGTAAAGCTTGTGCCGGCATGTGGATCTCATGAGAGAACTCTTGACATTTGCGACACCTGCGTACAAACTCTATTGTGTCATGTTCTAGAGTGGGCCAGAAATAGCCCATTCGATGTATTTTTCGAGCGGTGGCGTGGCCACCGAAGTGGCCTCCACATACTCCGTTGTGAGATTCATAGAGAATCTTCTTGGATTCTTCTGTGTCGACACACCTTAAGAGCATTCCATCGAACGCCTTTCGATAGAGAACTTGCTCTATAATAACGTACTTAGCTACGATAATGCGTAACCGCCTTCTTTGTTGCGGTGTAGCTCCTTCCGGATACCTATGGTCCATGATATAGCTAATGATATCAACGTACCAAGGGCACTCAGAGATAGCGGGTCGGGTTTCGACGTAGTATACGCACTCATCTGGAAAATCCAAATCTACTAGATCGCCTCCATCTAATGGATTATCAGCTAACCAATCCGCAATGATTTGTCCCTTAACTGACTTTTGGTTTACAAAAGTTAATTCGAACTCTCCCATTAAGGTTATAAAACGTCCAGCCTTTTTAGACAAAGACCCTTGTGTGAGGAAAGTTCGTAAGTGGTCAGTTTTTACTACGACCCTTGTCTCTTGATTTAGCATATAGTGTCTTAGGCGTTTGGTTGCGAAGACTATGGCGAGACATTCTCGTTCTGCTTGTGTATAGCGTGTTTCATAGTCGAGCAGTGTTCGGCTAATGAAATAAATGGCACGTTCTCTTTTGTTATCGTCTTCTTGGGCCAACATGCAAGCTAACGAGACATTGGTAGCTCGTGAGTATAAAATCAATGGGCGGTCTAGCTTAGGTGGCATTAGCGTAGGTGGTGATAGCAAGAAACGCTTAACTGCGTTGAAAGCTTCATTGCAGTCTTCAGTCCAATCAATGCTATAGTCTTTCTTGAGCAAGTTGTTGATTGGATGAATAGCGAAGCTTAGGTCTAGGATGAATCTTGGATTGCACCGACTTTACGAGAAATGACACGATTCGATTCGTCAGAAGGTGGAATCATTTTGAGAACAACCCGAATTTTGGTTGGGTCAACATCTATTCCCCGTGATGATATGATATAACCTAGGAGTTTTCCTCCTGTTACACCAAAGACGCATTTCTCTGGGTTTAGCGTGACTCCGTATTCTATTAGACGCGAAAGAATGATGCGGAGTACTTCAGGGTGGTCACTGCGCTTCTTGGCCTTAGCCAACAAGTCATCCACGTAAGATTCCACGATTTTATGAATTAGATCGTGAAATATGTATGTCATAGCCCGTTGGTAAGTAGCACCAGCGTTTTTGAGACCGAAAGGCATGACAGCATAGCAATAGGTTCCCCAAGGAGTTATAAACGTAGTTTTAGCTTGATCTTGCTCGGATATTCTGATTTGGTTGTATCCCGAGAATCCATCCATAAGAGACAAAAGTTCGAATCCAGCTGTTGCATCAACAATTACATCTATGGATGGTAATGGGAAGTCATCCTTAGGACATGCTTTGTTAATGTCTCAGAAATCTATGCAGATGTGTATCTTTCCATTCTTCTTGAGAACAGGAACGATGTTAGATACCCATTGGGAGTAGTCAACTGGCTTGATGAATCCTACCTGAAGGAGTTTTATTACCTCCTCTTTTACCATGAGAGCTACTTTGGGTTTCATAGGTCTTGATTTTTGCTTAATTGGCTTTGCATCTGATTTAGTGACGAGGTTGTGTACCGCAATGTGGGGTGCAACTCCTGTCATTTCTTTATAATTAAATGCAAATGCCTTCTGATGTTCTTTAAGGATCCGAGTGTGTATTTCTACTTCTTCTGGTGTTAACGAAGATCCTAGTTTTAAGATTCTCGGCTCGTCCTCCGTTCCGATGTTGACATCGATCGTTTCTTCGATTAAGGAGGCGTTACCCTCTTCGAACTCAGGCGGTGCTGGGGGTAAGTCCAAATCATCCCCATCTTCTACCGCGTATATGCTGGGTTCTTTTTGTGAGGAAAAACTCATCATGGGATTTCCGAAGCAGGAAGAGGAATGTGGATTTAAGGACAAATCTAGCATAGGATAGGAAAGATGCAATGCTGCATAGGCGTTTAAGTATTGCAAAGCGGCTATATCATTATCGATATGGTTTGGGGCGGTAGATTCACTTTCGCTTGAAAGGGGATTTGTCGTTGTTTTTATCAATGGTTCGTCACGAATGGACACTGTGAAGTGAGTATCTTCTAGTTCATTGCTTGGAGTAAAACGTGACGCTGAAGTTGCTATCGAGTCAGCGAGGAGATTTTTCTCTCTGGGAATTGCTTCGATAGATATGAAGTTGAATGCCTTGCTTGAATCTAATACGGCATTTTTGTAAAGCTGTAAGTGTTCAGCTTTAGTTTCATATACCTCAGAAACTTGGTTTGCCACTAATTGCGAGTCTCCTAAAACTCTGATATTATCAACACCAATTCTTTTGGCTAAGGTGAGACCAAGGAGGAGGGCTTCGTATTCTGCCCCGTTATTGGTGCATTCGAAATTTAGCTTAAAGGCAAATGGCAGGACTTTTCCCTCGGGTGAAGTAAGAATTATACCTGCCCCCGCTCCATAACGGCACCTAGCCCCATCAAAATGGAGAGTCCAATACTTAGCTGGGAATATAGAGGTTGGGGGGTTCATTGCGTTTGCGCATTCTACTTCCACCATGCAGAGGTCCTCCTGGAAGAGAGCCAATCCCTAGGGAATATCCTATGCCTACTGAATCAAATGGTAAGAACATTGGTAAATCTTGTTCTATTAATTCAACGATTTTTGCAGTAGTCCCTAATGATACAGTTTCTTTAGCTTTACCGTCAGGAGTTGGGGTTGTTTTGGCTATGCTGATGGTTTCAAGATCCGTTGTAGGTACCAACTTTTCCTTTGGCTTTGAGTCAGTGGGTTTGTTAAGTTGGTTTGTTGGAAGTTCAAATTCCGAGTGTACACCTGGTCTTTTCTTTAAATCAGCTAGGTGCACATCAAATGGCTTTGGATCACCTTTGGCTACAAAAACTTTTCCTAGATGCAAGAATCTTACTTCTTGAAATAATGTAGAAGGGATTGCCTTCATGCGGTGTATCCATGGTCGGCCGAGGATCATATTATAATTAGTTTCCCGATCTATAATATAAAACTCAGTCAGGATTGTTTTGGGTCCTAGGTGTTGGTAGTATTATGGTTCCTATTGAAGTGGCTTTAAGGCTATCATAGCCTCTCAATGTATTTCGAGTGGTGGAACAGTTTGTTTCCCCATATCCTAGTTTTTGGAGGAAAGAGAAGGGGACTATGTTAACTGCGGCCCCATCGTCAACCATTGCCCGCTTTACGTAATTATTATAAACCCATACTTGCAAGTGTAAGGCTGGATCACCTCGGCGAGCGATCTCAGCATCCGTAGGCATTTTACTTATTTCGAATATGAATTCGACATCTCTATCTGCCTGTCCCGGAGGATGAACATCAAAGTCTATATGATTTACCTGTGTTTCAGGTGGTGGAGTGATATTAATTAAATGACCTAAACCTAACGCCTCTAAAAGAGCAGCCCTGTGGGCAGGGGAGTTCTTTAGCAAGTCAAGGAACGAAATATGCGAGAAGGTTTTTGTTAGATCATTAATTAAATCGTAAGCACCCACAGGTTTTGTTATGATTTGCTGGATGTTATCTGTTTCTGGCAAGTGGCTTGGACTTGGTTGAGAAAAATATTCTCGTGTCCTTGTTACAGCTTCAATGGGTAATTCCGAGTCTAACTCTACCAATCCAACTACCTTAGGTCGTGGTTGACTCCCTAGTTGGGGTGCAACTAATGGATTTAGCGAAGTCGAGGCTTCATGGTCATTGTTTCCTGTCATTGCACCCTTGTTTGTTCCAGTTGGTTTCAACCTATTACTATCATGATTTGGAAGTGGATCGTTAAAGATCTTGAGAGGAGCATTCTGAGGGGAAACTGCCCCTGCGAGCGTATTGGGTAGTGATGATACAGGATCTGCCAAAAACAAATCTGTGAAGAACTATCTTTGTTCTTCTGGTAAACGTTGCATGAACTTGTTGTAGTCACGACACGTTCTAGTGTCATGACCCTGAATTTTATGGAAACCACAATAAGAATTGGGATTGTAATTCGTGTTTTGTTGGTTTGGTTTGTATTGTGGCCTAAAATTTTGATCAAACTGTTGCCTATTAGGATTAAAATTCTGCATTTGTTGTTTCTGGCTTTGGTTTTGGTAACCAAATGAATTTTGACCCGCCCCTTGTATGGGATTACGCCATTGTTGTTGTTGTTGTTGTGGATGGTTAAAATCCACTGCGTTGATTGTCGGGGTAAAGTTGTTGTTTCTTTGGTTGTTTGTTTGTGATGGAGTACTGACTATATTTACCTTTTTGGGCTGGTCGGTTACTCCGTCTGTTGTTACACCCCGATTTTTGTTAAGGATTTTAGGTCCTTGATTAGCGTTTGTGGGGTAAGTTGTAGTATTTTGGTTAGAGGTGATCAACCTCCCGTTTGCTCCATATGTCTTACGACCACTATCTATTGCTGCCTGATCTATTCGCAGAGCGCTCTCGAGTACTTCGTCATAAGTTCTTAGTGGGAACTTCTGGACTTCTTCCTTCACTTCTCTACTAAGAGAATGAAGGAATAAATCGCATAGTTCCATCTGATCCATATTTGGAGCGCTTGCCGAGGAATAAAGGACTGTACGCCACCTTTGGATGAAATGGGCGACAGATTCGTTATGTTCTTGCTTGATGTGTAAGAACTCCCTGATTCCTGTTCTTAACAGTTTGTTCATGTCGAAGGCTTTGATGAACTCAGACACAAGTTGTTTGAATGAATGTATGGAAGCCTCGGGTATTCTGTAATACCAATCGAGAGCAATGCCTTCCAGCATTTTGGGGAATATTTTAGCAACAACCCCATCCCACGTGAGTAATTCTCGAATGGCTGTAGCGTAAGCTTTGATATGCGCATTCGGATCTCCCTCTCCTTTGTATTTGGGCAAATCGGGAAGAGGCCTTGGAAGCATAACGCTTCATATGGTGAAATCTAAGGGCTCTTTCAAATATTTTGAGTAAGTTCCTATTGCATATGTTTCAACCATTGACGGTGTCTGTTGAGGGGGCGGTGGCGGAACGGGTTGTTGATATGGCGTAACGTACGCGTTGGCAGGGGCATAAGGCAACCCCTGTATTTGGGCAAACATGCCGGGAGAGGAGAACATATCCCCTTGTGGCGATTTGGAGTACATGTTTAAGTACGAAGGGGTACTATCCAGAATGGATTCTCTGTACTATAGACCGGAGGAACAATGCTAGCGATAGGGTCTAGTTGGCATTTGTTGTGAATCTTCGAGGAGTCATGCCTAACGTGCCTACTCTGTGAGGAGATCTACTTGGTGGGATGGTGCGGAGGATTGGAACTTCTGTTTGTATGAATTTTGAATTTTGACTTGCTTGAGAAAGTTCTAATCCTCTAACCTTCTCTATTAGAGTTGAAATGACTTCGTTTGGTGAAGTCACGATATTACGCCTTGGTGGCGTTTGTTGTATACTATGGTTTTGTGGAGGTATGAGATATCCTGCTATGGCTGATCATTATCTTGCCAAGCATCTCTGAGAGTATTTTCTATACGTGATGGCATAGAGGTATTTTCTTGAGGAGAGAACTCGGGCTGTATTTGCAAACCTCCTACAGGTGGGTACATGCCTTGAGAGCGTTGTTCATTTCGGGAATAACGCGTTGAGTACTCGTCATCTAGAACCGAGTATGGGTCTGATTGTCTACTAATATGTGGTCTAAGTAGCACCTGAGGAGATGAAACAGATTCTCCAGTGAACGTCATATTATTCGAGCACAGAAGGCTATGTTTGTGTTTGAGTGAGTTGTTCCAAGCCCCTCTGCTTGGAAGGACGAGCTATATCTAGTCCTTGGAGTTTGCGTTGACAACTGACTAGTTGAATAGTTGTCGCCCCACATTGAGAGTGAGGGTGATGATTGTCTATTTTTTTGGGCGTAGTATGCCTCAAGACCCAGGAGGGGTCTGCCATATGCATCGAGTCCCGACATATTCGGGGTATATGAATACCCCTAGAATAATGGGAAGGAGCGAAGGTGATTTATGAAAGCTTAATGAAGTGGTTCCAAGAAGGCGTACTAAAGTGAAAGTGTAATACTATGACTCCAGACAAGAAAGTAGGTAGTTTATGTCAGTTTTACTAATCTTGTTTGCTTCACGTCGGGTTCACCAATTTTGTACACCGGAAAAGCGACAAGCGAGCGTGGGAATCTACAAGTGACTCTTCCGCGTACCCGACCTCCCGAGGTCGTGCCGAGACAGCCGGTGGGGATGGAATATAGGTAGTATACAGACAGACTAGTTAGGTAATCTAATGTCTTCAACACGCACTAATGGAATTTGCGAATCTAAGGCAAAGAAGGCCCTTCTAACCTGGACCGGCGTGATAGATCGATCAGCAAGGATGACTTCTCGAAGGCTCCAATCAATATCGAGCTCTGGCGTGATTCGATCTATGGGTTGTGGAATGTGTGGGAAATGACCTGGGATGGTTTCGTGTATGTCCCCAGATAAGGTCATATGGTGGATGGTAAATATAGTAAACTCTATGGACGGTTCTCTGGCCTAGTCCAGAACTCTCTAGCTTTGTTAGCTGTTATATCCAGTAGGGATAATTGTTCGATGATAATAGGTGGAAGTGGAGTAGACTGAAATACTAGTGTGCGTAGGCCAGTGTCTATATCTAACCCTCTTATAGATTCGTTAGGCTGTGGGATTTGTGGGTCACAACCGTAGACTCGTGGTTGTTGTGGACCAGCTATGGTCATGCGTGGAATCAAGTCCTGATCCCTAGTATCCAATAATCATACACTTTTTCAGCCTCTATGTTTAGAATCAACAGTTGTGCGATCTTCTCGGAATACCTCACAGGTGTTCTTGCAACTTGGATTCTTAAGCCGGTATCTATGTCTGTGAAGGTGTCTCCTGCATCTAGTTGTGGAACTAAGGGATCACACCCGAATGTTTGTTCTCTTTCAAACCTTTCTACAGTCATGTGGATGTTTTCCTAAGGTAATCTGTAGTTTGGCTGATTTGACCAAAATGTATGTGCTTGGTCGTCTTCTATGTTTAATCCTCTTAACTGAGACCTGACCTGCTGAAAATCTGTTGTTGTTTGGAAGACTTGTATCCTAAGATTCTGGTCAATGTCAGTTATTGCCGCTATGAGATTGGGCTGAGGCACGATTGGCTCGAAAATGTATTCCCTGGGCTCCCTAGGTCCCGTAATTGTCATGCAAAAGCAGTAATAAAACAAACTATAATAAAGTGAAATCTAAGTATACTTCTAGCATATATAACTTCTTTTTGTATTTTCTGACGATTTATAAGAAAGCAGCTATTTAAAATATTTAGAATTGACAACTAACTAATAACTTAAAACAAACAAGATAACCGAGTGTGGTTATTTGTCTGTGCAATTTTGTAAATCTATTCTAAACAATGAAATAGCTAATCTATCTGCAAGATTCTCAATCCTACCTCAGAAGTGAGGAGTGAATCATAGTTTCTCAGAAACTATCAATCCCCATGACCTCCTTGCAGGGGATAATTTTAGCGGCGAATATTCGTAATATGGCGAAAATTTCATTTTAGGAAAATTTGAAAAGGCGAATTATTCGGAGTGGGTCGGTGTCCTGTTCGCCTAAAATATAAAGTATATTTTTTTTGGGGAGTCGGCCGCCTTCATTTGAAAACATCTCCTATAAAAACCTATGTGATTTGCGGGTAGTATACCTCAAGTAGCTTACCAAACTACCAATCTTGTGAAATTTGAAATCGCATACCCTTGAGCACCAGAGATTCATATTACTGTTATCCTGTGATTGTTGGCGTGACAAATGCAGTGTTGACACGCGACAAGAGTGTATTGATGTAGCGACAAGAGTGTATTGGCACGCACGACAAGAGTTGTATTGACGTGCGAAAAAGAGTGATTGCGCCGACGAAAGAGTTTGACGACGCGCGAAAATAGCTATCTTGACGTGCGCGACAAGAGCAGATCGACGTGCGAAAAGAGATATCTTGATGTGCGACTTGGGCTAAGAAGTGACGCGCGACAGAGGAAGGGTTGACGCACGACAGAGGAATTGTTGACGCGCGACTTGGGAAGTGTTGACGCGCGATAGAGGAAGTGTTGCGCACGCGACATCGGACCGTTCACGCGCGACAAGACCTCGAGAGGCTGGGCCAGTCGCTTCTTGGTTCTTTTCTTGACGTGAGGGCTCTTTTCAGAATAATGGAAGGTGTCAGCTCAAAGAATACGAATAACCTAAAAGTAAGTAAGAAATCTCAGAAATCACTCTTCAAGTATTTTGGAAACTCTGCGGATACAGATAATGTAAATACCAATCATATAGATGCCACCAAAAAGAATCAGAATACTGACTGTGTGGAAGGCATTATTGAGGTGGACATGCATTCTGCACAGTATCACAGTCAAACAAATGAAACCTACGATAATATGCCAGATCTTGAAGATATTGTTCCTGTTGGGGTGCAACCAGAAGTGCAGCTAGATATCACAGATACAAACACTCAGCAAAATGGAAGACAGAAATCAATATCAAACTCTGGTCCAAGAAAGAGGAAACCAGGTGATTGTGATATTGCTCAAAATTCTACTAAAAAAGTAAAGCATTGAAAACAAACAAGAATATGTGGACCATTGGCGGGACATACAAGTTTGATTGGGGAAATTTAAATTTCCATTTATTGAACTGTACAATCATCTAATTGAAGAAATCCCATGTGAATGTACATGTACAATATATACGTGGAAATTGGGAAAGCAACAAAAAATGCAAGCGAAGTTGGACACTGATAGAAAAACATTGTGGAAAACAATATTTAAGCGTAATGAGGGCGGATGGACGAGAAAATCAAAACACATAGGTGGAAAAGCGAAAAGGAATGCATGCATATCGAGATACGCGACGTGGAATATGAGCGAGTAGCGAGAAAAAAAACACGGACATACATTTGGAAAAGGGAGGAACAATCACATCGCATATTGGTAAGATGAAAGAAACAAATCTACATGCAAAATTCATACAATTCTCTACTCTTTTTCAAATACTTAAAAAGGAAGGGCGATGTCAGATTTCCTTGATTTCAAAGTTTTTATCAATTTAACGGAATCTTTGAATGTACCTCGGTCTCATTGGTGCGAGAGTAGTGGATGGGAAATGGCAAAATACCTCTCGATGATAGAGAAGGAAGATTTGAAAGAGAATGTAAAAAAGCAAACTTTATCTCTCTTTCAATTGATGAAGTGTGATCGACAACACCGCATGGGTATGTATCCACATCTATACATTAGAAAATCATATAAGGACACCTCATCATTTGGGTGTTATGAAAATGGCTGAAAATTGCAATCTTTGAAAACCTATACAAAATAGTTGTTTCTCATTTGAAAGATGTTGCTGGTATGAATGATTATGAAATTGCTACGAAGTTGGTATGCATTGGAGCGAGATGGTGCATCGTCATGCGGGGTCACCGAACAGAGGCTCTGTGTTAGATTACAAACAACGGTGGCCCCATATATGCTACCAATTCAACTTTGCATGGCTCACGAGAATGAATTTAGCGTATAAAATGGTAAGCAACCATGAAAATGTTGCTAAATTAGAAGACCTTATAAGAGAAATCCATGCCTATATGTCAAGTAGCCCAAAGCGTTTTCGGAGTTCCAAAAATTTGCAATTGGAATTACAGATGGCAAAAAACTTCTGAAGGATGTGGAGACTAGATGGATCTCTTTGTATGAACCAGCATGCAGAGTTCGTGAGGAGTATCCTTCATTGGTTGGTTTCATGCACAAATACCGTCATGAAGTTGATAGGGCAAGGGACCTGTTGTTCCGCTTAACTGATTTGGAGACTTTGCTTACATTGGTTGGTATTCTTCCAATGTTAAAGGAGATCAATACACTGATGAAGCATGCACAGGGCAGATTGATCTATATTGTGGATTTTATACGGATGAGGAAAATGGTATGTCAAAGTCTTGATATATTGTATTGTTCCCAGGATAGTTTTGATGCACCTGTTTTTGAAAATTGGAGAGATTTATTAGATCTTAAAAATCCTAACACCTTTTTGAGATTTAATATCCATGATCACCTATGCATCTCTGTTAATGGGAGGGAAATACCAATGCACATTTTGCAAAAACGTCAAGATATTACAGGATCGGAATGAGAAGATGTTCTGACGTGCGTAATTTGTTTGAGTCTGTGATAGTTGATACAAGAATAAAGAAAAAAAATTTTAGAAACCTTGTCATCAAGAAATTAGGAGCGTTTACGTAAAGATAAAATTGGAAGCAATGGGTGTGATGAATCCGAATTTTTGGAATACGAGAAGGTGGCGTCGTGAGACTTTGTCGATAAGCATTTCCATAAATCAATGGGTACAATAATGGAACAATTTACAAAGACATCAAAGCTCAAGTACGGAAATCAAAGGTATCTTGAATGTCGATTTATTAAAGTTTGATCAACCAATTTTGTAACAACAATGAAGAACCAATATAAGAATTTAGATCATCCTTTGAAAGTGATGCTATTACAAGGTGTGGAGAGAAATCTATCAAATTTCTATCTTACAAGAAGATATTAGTGAGTATTTCGGACTATATGAATTATTCCGGACAATGATTTTGGGGTCTGTGGAGGATGAAAGAGTTTTCAGTGCATTGTCATTTATAAAATCAAAACTGAGAAACAGGTTGGATAAAAATCTGGAAAGTTGCATGAGGTGTTACGTTTCACGATACTCCCTCGAAACCTTTCCGTTTGACAGAGCAATTGCGCACTGGAATTCCCTTTGCGAAAGAAGAGGTGTAAATAATACAGCTACAAGTACAAATATTCCCAACCTTGAGAGTGTAATTGGCTCTTCGTCACATTCTACAGAAGACAACATCGACTTTGATGAAATTTATTGATAATGGATTGTTTCAACTTTAAGTAGGTATCTTCTTTATCTATCTTTTATCTTTATCATTAAAGATGTTACAGTCTATATACTAAAAATGTCGAGGCAATTCACCCATCTATCTACTAATCCATTTCTCGTGTTGGATTTTTTTATAACATGAGATCTAGCTCATTACAGTGGCGGTGATGATTTCGACTTTGATGAAGCTATTGATAATGGATTGTTTCAACTTTAAGTAGGTATCTTCTTTATCTATCTTTTATCTTTATCATTAAAGATGTTACAGGTCTATATACTAAAAATGTCAGGCAATTCACCCATCTATCTACTAATCCATTTCTCGTGTTGGATTTTTTTAAAACACAGATCTAGCTCATTACCAGTGGCAGTGATGATTTCAACTTTAAGCAGGTATCTTTTTCCCCTTAATCTTATTGTTTGTTACTATTCATTTTTGTGAGCAATTACTCACTGGAATTCCTTTTGTGAAAAAGAGATGTAAATAATACAGCTACAAGTACAAATATTCCCAACCTTGAGAGTGTAATTGGCTCTTCGTCACATTCTACAGAAGACAACATCGACTTTGATGAAGCTATTGATAATGGATTGTTTCAACTTTAAGTAGGTATCTTCTTTATCTATCTTTTATCTTTATATACTAAAAATGTCAGGCAATTCACCCATCTATCTACTAATCCATTTCTCGTGTTGGATTTTTTTAAAACACAGATCTATCTCATTACCAGTGGCAGTGATGATTTCAACTTTAAGCAGGTATCTTTTTCCCCTTAATCTTATTGTTTGTTACTATTCATTTTTTCAGCTCTGGTTATAATTAAAGATGTTACAGGTGTATGTATTTACATTTAGTTAAATACAAAATTTTTATTTTTTGAAAACGTGGGTTGACATCCGTCCAGGAAGTACTTCATTTTCTGACCGACAATGTCAGGTAACTCACCCATCTATCTACTAATCCATTTCTCGTGTTGGATTTTTTTAAAACACAGATCTAGCTCATTACGGTGGCGGTGATGATTTCAACTTTAAGCGGTATCTTTTTCCCCTTAATCTTATTATTTGTTACTATTCATTTTTTCATCTCTGGTTATAATTAAAGATGTTACGGTGTATGTATTTACATTTAGTTAAATACAAAATTTTTATTTTTAGCGTGGGTTGACATCCGTCCGAGGAAGTCACATTACTTCTCGGGACTGACAATGTCAAGCAACTCACCCATCTATCTACTAATCAATTTTTTTGTGTTGAAGTTTTTAAGACAAAGATCTAGCACGTTACAGGTGATGATTTCAATTTTAAATAGGTATCTTCTTCAACATAATCTTATTGTTTGTTACCTTATATTTTTTCAGCTCTTGTTATCATTAAAGACATTACAAGTCTAATTCTTTATATTTACTTTTATTTAAAGATATTGTTGGTCTATATATTTAAAGATGTTCTTTGGCACTTCTCGGGATTGACAATGTCAAGCAACTCACCCCTCTGTCTACAATGTCATGTGAAACAAAGATCTAAAGACGTTACCCTTGATGATTTCACAAATGAATCTAATACGCAAGAGGTAAGCTAAACCCTAGCATATTTGTAATTATGTTTAATTTCTTACCGGTGATGATTCTTTCTTGATTTATTAGAATTATATTAATTTATTTTTAATATATTTTATCTTCACCGTAGACCAAGGATTTTTTTCTATTTACTATCTCTTTATTCTCCATTTGTTGGTGAGTGGTAGCTTCCCAAAAATAGATATTCTGCCACTGATAGGATAAAGATAACTAAAATAACAAAAAATTAAATTGGAAAGTGATGTCGAAACATGTCACAATACTACCAAATTCAATATTCACATTTCCCTGATTCAAACCACAAGAGCCTTGGCTGAGTCACCCTCCGTTAATATTAAAGTACATTGATCAGAATTCTTCCCTCCTGCTTGATTTGCATCAAGTTTGGGAACATCAATTAATTTCCCCTTCTTGGTTCCATCAGTTTTCTTAAGATCTTTTTTTTGTTTAAACTTTTCCACTGCACTCATCAGGTCAAACAAAGTTACAAAGCTCATCTTAGATAACCTGACCATACACCATGAATCTTCTTGTACTGGAAGAGACTGTTTCCAATTACCTTACACATATCACATCATCTTTCACACTTTCATTAACTCACAACCTTTATAGGCAATAACCTTATGATGCAAAGATAGATGAGCATTTGAATCAACGCATTCTGGAGCCACTGTCAAACCTTGCATTGACCTCTAAGAATCCTTTAAGAAACAATGTGTTATACTCTTCCTTACTATGCACAAATCTTATGACAAGGTAACATCAATATGAGATTTCTCAACTTTATAACATTTGTAGATACTCATTTTCCCAACTTTGAGCATGAATCGAAGTATAACCTCTATTACACAATACATCTTCTTTTAGTAGCAATACATTCTTGTCTCAAAGATGTGAAAACATTTCTTAAGGCATAAAACAAGGTCCTCTTAATATGTCACCTTTTACAACTACAAGACATTGATGAATCAACACCTTGACATGGTCTTATACCACTTTTAGAGAATTATAAATCTCCTTGATGAAATTCTTTCACTTTGTACATCATGAAGCAACGATAATTTTCATCACCAACTAGGTGAGTCGAGTCACCAAGCAACCTTGAGTAACTTGCACTTGACACTCCAATATTCAATTCATGAATTCCTTAACAAGGATTAGCTTTACCAACTAGATAACAGGACAACTTTATTTTAGGTGATAAAGGTCATTCATAAAATCCAAACACACTTTGAAGTCCTCAACACGTTGAAAAATCATAGTACAACACAGATTCCTAACCTATCTACCTTTTACCAACTATAGACCTTAAGTCTACTTTCATAGACAGTATAACCCCACAGATACAATTAAAGTCCCACGACATAATTTTCAAGATAATTAAAGTCCCACAAGATATTTAGGCACTAAATTTTACATTATACACATTAAATCGATCATAGTCTTTCATCATCATCTATCATTGATTATCAATTGTCATCATTCATCATCTACGTCCACATACTATTCATGACAATGCAAGTAAACAAGAAACATACATATAATTCATGATAATCACCATCTAATCACCATATAATTAAATTCAAATAGCATAGTACAAACTCAATAGTTGAAGTTTTCAAATTCAATATTAAAAGTTTAGTCAATAATAAAAGTTTCTAATTTTGAAAACCCTCTTTTTCTTTAGAAAATTCTGCTCTGCCCTCTTCCCCAACGGCTTCTTCCACTCTGGCTGCACCTCTTTCCCCAACACCAGAAATAACCCCTGAACTTATAAGATCTTCTGCAGCACTGTCCAGATTTTTTATAATTCTTTCTTCTTGATTTGTTGCATCTCCATGCGACAGCAAATTTGGATCAGCAACTGCTTTGGCTTTGAACAAGATGTCAGGGTCGAGACCATGCTCTTTAATTATCCACTTTAGTGTATTGTTTTGTTTGTTAACCAAAACAATATTTTGCTTCATATTTTTTGCTGCAGATAAGCTGTTCTTTGCTGTTTCCAAGTGAACTTGCAAAACCTTCGCCTGACTCTTCAAATTTTCATATTTCAACTGCACAAAAAGAGTAACGTCAATTCAAAATATTCATGTAAATTCAAAATTTCAAATTAACAAAAATGATTGTTAGAATGTAATAGTACTTACAACCGCTCTATCTCTTTCGGCATTTGTGATTGATATCAAATCCTTGTCCTTTGACCATTTGTTAAAATATGCCTGGGCCTCGGCACTAATATTTTCCAATTTGTTTAGTGCCTTATCTAAAATGCCATCTTTATAGTCGTTATTAAACGTGACATTCCCACATCTTACTTGGGTAAGTAAGGAATCCATCTTCGCAGGTTGATTCTGGACTGCAGCGTATAAACTATCCCGTTGCCAATAATTTTCATAACGACTAATAATCTCATTGATAAGAATTTTAGCCCTTTTCTCCCATTCTATCAGCTGTTGGATTTGAGGAATAATAAACTCACTGACATGGGATTGACAATCATTACCAATTAAGTTCTCCAAAGGAAAAGGTGGAAACTCTTCACTATCTCGAATCGATGCGAAGAAGATCTTGCTTTGGAGAAGTGTGGGGGCTTTCACCATGACAAAGATCAGCTGCTCCTTGTTTTGTCTTTGGGTGGGCTGATCCTGTTTTTGAAAAAATAAATCAAGATTTAGATAAATAAATTTGAAGACTGAAGATTTAGATTTAGATAAATCAGAATGTAATTAAAAATTGTAAAGCATATTAAAATTGAAATTTGAAGACTGAAGTATACCTGCTGGCCTTGAATCATCTCGCGGGTATCGAAAAAACCAGTTGGGTCATTGCTATCAATGCCCAAATAATCTTCATCTAAATTTATATTGTTCAAAACAGATATGCCGTTGCCTTTGGGTAAGCCACCAAGTGAGAGAGTTGGAATTCAAACGAGGAGTCAAGGTTTAGTGTCCCACTAGGGCCGGAGCAAAAGGCATGCATTTACCAATGGTCTTTTTCACTTTGTTCCTCCGGTTGGCATTTTAAAAATTAATGGTTGAGTGGGTGTCGGTGCCATGGCTTGATCATGACTGACATGTGCTGAAAAGTACAAGAAAAAATGAAAAATATTAAAACAATTCATAAAGTCAAAACTACGAAATTAAACGTTCTATAGAAAAGTTGTACCTTGTTGTGAGGGTTTTTTTTTTTCGGTGCTACGGGTGGCCTTGTAGAGTTGTACTCAGTGGCTGTTTAGAAGATATCAATGCATGGGACTGTACGGAGTGAGTTGGGGAAGAAGGTTCCATAGTCCCTGCTATTCATCAATATTAAATGTTGTCAATTCATTTTGCTAAAATTTAAATTGAAAAATAAATCTGTAACTTTGGAATTTGTAATTAATATATGAGAATGTATTACTTCTCTGGCGTTTAACGAGTTCAAACTGTTGAGGGTCTGGAGAGGAGTGAGCTTCCATTTCAGATTGGGAGTCCCCCGAAGCCTCCGTGTGTAGTTGGCCTCTTCCTCTCGACATCTTTTTTTTTTTGGGAATCGCTTCAAGATATCTTCTCTGCAAAACATTAAAATTTAAGTTTTAATAATTGTGCACTGTAATGAAGAAAATTGTAATACAATTACAAACTAAATAGTTTATACCTGTTGTTCTGCAAATGGAATTGAGAATTTCTTCAAAGCCTCATCGAGCAAGTAGGAATTTCTTTAGCTTTTAAATTTAAAATTGCCTCATAGTAGAAGCCGAGGAGATAGTTTGTTGAGTAAATGAAAGGTTTTTTCCGAGATTTTTGAATTTGATATGTCGGCTCTTATTTTTTTGGATAGAAATGAGCACCAATCGAATTTTTGTTTTGAGATAGTGGTACAAAATGTACTGATGGCCCAATTTGGTATATCTATTTGGCGACCCCTGCATAACAATTCGGCTTGAAAAAATGCAATAAGTGCAGCAAGAAAGTGGTGTGCAATTGATTGTGTATCTACACCACGCCTGGATTTATTAACATGGGCTGCAAATGCGAAACAGTGAAAATTACTATCAATTTATAACAGCAAATTGTATCAGAATAAAAAACAGAATAAATTTTTTGAATTAAAACGAATTATACTTACAATCAACATGGAAACCGTACTTTGATTCGAGAAATTTCTTGTTTTCTTCCACGAGTGTTGCCTTGGTTGTAACAGTTGGTAAATTTCTGATAGGAAGGCCCGTAAACCGATGTATGTCATTCGGTTCAATAGTGAATTGGAACATTTGGCCATCGCTCAGAGTCACATAAAATATACCGTCCTCTGAATTGTAGCATGACAGAAGGTAATTCAAAATATCCGGATCTGTTTCGAAATGGGGCATATTAACGAGCCCTGTAAATCCACACTCTTCTATTATAGCTTGATATTCTGGAGACATCCTTAAAGCCGTATGGATGTGAGGGCATAAGGGATTCCTGTAGGTTATCTTGGAAATCGATTGACTTGGATTCTCTTCATTTTCTTGCTGAACTTGCAATTGGGAAGCATGTGAAGTCGACATTATAGCTGTAAATGCGTCTTTCTCAAAGATTTAGACCTGCAAAAATTCAAGAACGGGAAAACGTAAACGAGAAAATGAGCGGCATAAGGGTATTTATAACCTAAAAATGGGCGTCACATCGTCCGTAATGCGTGCGTCATTTGCTTCAAATGAGCGTGCGTCATTTGCTTCAAATGACGCGCGTCAATAGGAAGCAGTGTCGTGCGTCAATAGAAGGCTCTGTCGCGCGTCATTTGTTTATAGTGTCGCGCGTCATTTGTTTATAGTGTCGCGCGTCATTTGATTACAGTGTCGCGCGTCAATAGAAGACAGTGTCGCGCGTCATTTGTTTACAGTTTCGCGCGTCAATAGAGGTCAATGTCGCGCGTCAATTGAGGACAATGTCGCGCGTCAATAGAGGACAATGTCGCGCGTCATTTGTTTGCAGTGTCACGCATCAATAGAGGACAATGTCACGCGTCAATTAAGGACAATGTCGCGCGTCAATAGAGGACAATGTCGCGCATCAATAGAGGACAATGTCGCTAGCGTCGAGAGAGGACAATGTCGCGCGTCAATAGCGAGTAATGTCGCGCGTCATTTTGAGACTGTGTCGCGCGTCAATAGAGAAACGATTGTCACGTGTCAATAGATTCAATCGACGCGCGCGTCATTACCATCTAGTGTCGCTCCGATTGTCGCACGTCATCGGGATATATTGTCGCGCCCAATGACGTGCGTCATTACGGATTCTTGTTGCCGCGTGCGCCACCATTTGATTTAGCCTTGAAAAACTAGGTGAAAATTTTGTTTTTGAATCTTGTCAAATTCGCCGCCTTTGGCTAAAGCGGTTACGGGGATATTCGCCAGGTATTTTCCACCTTCAATTTTATAGGGGTGTCTTAAAATGAACCCTGCCTCCTTGCAATATTGAGAATAGAATTAACTGAAATAAAGCAAATAACTACTTTATTCGATATGATTTTAACTAGAACTTTGAAAGTTAGAACCTGGATTTCGCAGAACAGTGGCGAATCCGATGGTGTATGTGATCTCGTCCCCTCAGTGTGATCTCTTCGTTCTTTGTGCTCACGTGGATCCAGAAAAGCGTGTAATGCTTGCATCAACGAGAATAGGTGTTGGAACAAGGGACAACCTTTAGAATGCAGATAGAATAAAACGCGGATAGGAGAGGGATAGCGCAAGAGTACAGAGCTTGGCTTATGCAATTCCTAGTGGGATCTACCGCGGTGTGCAAAAAAATGCGTCAGAACACGAAACTATCATGTATGAAGAACAAAACCTACAACTTTAATGGCTTCCTAAGCTATTCTACTCTAATGGATTAGATAAAACAACAACACTGTTTGCACAAGTTGGATATGTGGCTTACCAACAGCTAGTCAATGCTAACTAAGCATGAAATGAACTACACTATCAATCCTAAGCAAACTAACAGACCACAACACTGAGAATGAGAAGATTGGAGTAAAATTGGTGGCCTCAAGTAATGACTGCACTTGCACAAGATGGATATGTGGCTTACCAGCTGCAACACAATACTAACCAAAACACGCAATGAAGAAAACTAAGTATTCTAAGCAAAGGAAAACTAAATCTATTGCAAAGAGAAATCCAGAAGATAAAACTTGAGAGAGGCCATTTGCTTGAGCACAAGCCATGCATTTATAGGAATTCAATCACCCCAAAATCAAAATCAAACTGAACTCCTAAACAATAAACAAAGGAAAAACACTATTCCAGGGGACCAAAAACATAAATGCATGCCCAAGTCGGCAAGGAAAGCTGGTGAAACGTGATATTTCACGTGAGTTACGTCAAAAGAATGTTCTGGAAAATGCGTAAAGGACCGCCACCCTGCTTAGGGCGGAGGTTCTGAGACCGCCGCCTGTTGGGGCAGCGGTTTCGTTACTTAAGAGAAAAGGGGGAAGAAAAGAGGGAAAAGGGGAAAAACAAAGCACGCAAGGGCTAGAAGGGTCATGCGGGATGTTAACGCACATTTGAGGAGCTCTTTCTGGATCCCGAACACCTTGCGAAGAGACCTGTATCATCATTGGGGCATTTATTACACCGTTCCACAGTACAGTACCTTAGAATTTTGGGTACGTATAGCAACCTATACATTGGAAGTCATGCCCAACTGATGGTTTACAAATGAATCGTAGAAAAGAACTTCTATACTTTTCTCTTTCTCTGAGTCTTACCAAACCGCACAAAAATTCAAAATACATACATTCTTAAACAACATCTTGCATCTAGCCACCTTGAACCAGAATGTGTGCATTTTATCTATAATGGATAAAAACATGTGTCTGGTATGATAAGCGAGTGTATTCAATATTGTAATGTGCTCTAATATTGCGTTTGTTGTCATTTTTGGTGTGCAGAGGAACATCCACTCGAGGGAATTATGCGGAGGATTTCATATGAGTATGTTTCTTGGATTGGGCATATCAGATGATGATTGATATTTTATGAACTGTGTCATCCTACGACACATAGCACGAGATGGGGATGTGCCCCATAATATTCCCATGTTGATTGCATTGTGCGAGAGGTGGTGTGCTGATATGTGTACATTTTGGTTACTTATGGGGAGATGACTATTACTCTGGAGGATGTATAACACATAATACGATTTCTAGTGGTTGGAGAGAGAGTACGGGTTATACCAGTCGATGATGTGGAGTGATAGATATAATTCGCGAGATGGTATTTTGTGGGGACTCGAGTACCTATCGAGGCCCATATCAGTTTGGATGTTATATTGCAATCTAAGGTTCCACACTTTTGGAAGTTCATAGAGGTTTTGATTTCTTCATGTATATCCGTATAGGTATGAGGTGTTGGCATCTTATATAAGATGCATGACATATACCAGCAGATAGAGAAGGAGGGTACTAAATATGCTTAGGAACGGTGTATGTTTTCCCACCTATACAAAGATCTATCTTGATTTACAAATGAGGAGCATGGTGGAGGGATAGGATCCACCACACTATTACATGTACGAGTATATGAGCACATATCTATGTTAAGGCCAGTTGGAGGTCCATAAGGAGAGTGGGGTAGGCCAAAGATATATTTGTTGAGGTGGATCGATATTTATGGTAGGAAGATGGAAATAGATACCTACATGGCACTAATATATAGGATGGGGCCCAAGGTAGTCACATGGAGGTGATATCATGACTATGGAGGATGGCCCAAGGATGTGGTAGAGTTGTGGTGTATTCAAAGTATGATGTGGCTTGAGGATCAATTTTAAGGTGTTGCCAAGATTTTTAGGTAGAGAGAGTATCACATCAGTTCAGCATGGCTCAGGATGTGCCCCTAGAGCCATATATATGGTTTGCAAGCTATTATAGTACCTAGGAGGGTTGGAGCTAGGCCAAGGCCCACATTAGAGTAACTAGTACCATCATGTATAGTTGAGGTACATGTGACAACAAATATTGTAGACTCACACAATGCGGGTTGCACTGAGAAGTATCGCACATGGTAGGTATCACATTGGTGGGTATTGTTATTCCCATTGTTTACAGTCCAATGGGGTTACCCCATATAGGAGGAGGAATGGGGGAAACACATGCCCCAACCATGTATTAGTAGTTCAGAATGAGAGTAATTATTCTTACAGTTGTGTTGTGTACTTTTTTGTATGCCTATATTGTTATATATGGTTTTCTAATGTGTTGTGTAATTTGTGTTTATAGGTGATGTGTATTGGTTGTTGATTGTTGACCTATCTATCAGCACATTGACACATAATATGTCGGTCGATATTCTAGGTGGAGGTATACTTGAGCACGTGGAAGATATCATGGGCGAGCATGCCCACTTATTTGAGCCAGTTTCCATAGTAGTGGTGACATGTACTGTGTTGCTAAGTGAGATGGAGGAGGCATGCGAGGAGAATCAATGAACCCAAGAGGTAGTAGATGGTGGTCCCTTGGCACAAGATGTGTTTTCACAATATGTAGATGTGCATATTCAGTGTTCCAAGAAGTCTAATGATATTACCTTGCTACAGAGGTAGGTTGAGAGGTATCGAGGCCGTGAACAATAACATCTTGTTCGTGGAGAGGCATCCAGTTATAGAGCTCTCGTAGTACCCAACAGTGATAGCTATTATGATATTTTATTTGTACTATTTGTATATGATGTGGGGAATTTCCCCCAATGATGAGATGTGTTGTTATGATGATTGTATTTGAGATATATGTATGGATGCATGTTTTTGATATATGATAATTTTGCATTGTTGTAGATAAATTTCACAATGTGTTGGATGATGTATGATTTGATGTTTATTGTACATGTTGTGTATTTTTTTATTAGTGTAGAGTCGCATTATAATGTTGGTAATGGTAGACAAAATGTATATGGTGAATGGTAATAGATAACAAATGTAATGTGATTGATGAAAATTTTTATTTGTAGCGCGTAGTTAATGTAATGATGATAGTAGAATAGAATGTAAAAATGGATGATGTATAATCACCAAAGAAAGTAACATGTTATGTTAAATGATAATAGGATGTGATCATAAAATGTTAGTATGATGAAAATAGGGGAAATGAGCGATGCCCCTAGTGTGTGGATGAATAGGCTCATTTAATTAAGACCCCTCAGTAGTCAAGAATGAGCCACGTAAGCAAGAGTGCATCATCGGGAAATGATTGAGTGTGCTAGATGAAATGATGAGGAGGGTGATGAGATGTTCTTAGAATAAATCCCTCAACATTTGTGTAATAACCGTAAGAACACAAGTGCATCATCGGGGTGAGGTGATAAAAATCACCTACCAAAAACCAAGACATCACGAAGTGGTGGATGTATGTGGCATGGAAGCGGCATGTGAATATGTGCAAACTCAATGTCATATGGATCTGTGGTGGGATATGTAGAGATCTGTGGAATACAATGTGAAGTAGCAACATGATGTGGTGGATAGTGTGAATGTGATGGAAGTAATGAATTTGATGATGAAATAATGGACGAAGGAAGTGGAGAGCGAGCATGATTTCCATATGATGTTGATGAATGACCTATAACCTGAGCACTGATGGAGAAGAAGATTCAACCCCTAGCAAGATAGACCGGATGGCGAGGTAGAGGATAACTAGACCTCTAATGTGAGCGAGAGCCAAAGTAGATGATGCCCTTTTATTCTAATTTTTGTAGTCATTCGTGAAGGGAAAGAATTTTGTTTTCCCTATGGCCATTTATGTGATGATAATTAGCATAAGGTTGGTCACTTTGACATTGTAAATGATGTTGTGGATGATGTTGGTTTGAAGGTAAACGAATAAGACACATGTCAAGTAAGGCACGCAGTACATCATCGGTGTAGCATGATGAGAAAAATGTAATGCCTTTTGAGACATAGGTTGAGTAGAAGGAGGAGAAGCATGTTGCGAAAGGAGGAGGAGAAATACATTGTGGTGTTGGAGTGGGTTGAGCTTGCTTGCTTTCCTTGGTAGGAGATATTAGAGACTGTGTACGATGCTCAACCAATTTTGGTGGTGGAGGAGAAGGTGATACAATAGAATTAGATGTTTGTGGAGGATGAATTGCATTTTTCGAAAGGAGATCCTACTCTACATCTATGAATTTGTAACATAAAATAATGAAAGACTCACATGTGACATACTCTAATCTTTGTTTTAGTGGATGAATCAAACCACGACAAAAAATGGATTGCTTCTCTAAATCTATAGGTTGGAATATTAGCTAATGCATTTAAGCATTAAATCCTAAGATGTAATCCTTAATAGACTTGGATGAGCCTTGTTTTAGAGTAGAGATATGATCATAAGAGACTTTAAGGCCATTATTGATGATGAAACAATGGAGGAAAGTGTCCATATTATAGAAACTACTGATAGACCCAAAGGGGATATGAGTGTACCACTGTCACGCCTCATCGATGAGACTATGTAGAAAGGCCTTAAGTAATATCCTATCATTACGATAAGGAGCCATAGCCATGAAATAGTGCAATAGATGAGCATGATAAAATCTAGGAAAAGCCAAATTATGAATCTTCTTTGGAATAGGGTTACCATGTAATGAGTTATTATCAATGGAAGCATAGTAAACCCTACTTTCTAGAGTGATAGATTAAACCTGAGATTGTAATTGGCCTACTGCATGCATGAGAGAGTTGATATCTTGTGAAAGGAATAGTAGAATATGGAAACAATGTATTAAGAGGTTGTAATTTTCCATTATGAGTGCTCATAGGGATGTCTAGAGATTACATGGTAGAATCTAATGTTAAAGGCACACTAGTACCAAGTGTGTCGAAGGAGCTATAGTAGATGATGTAGATGGAATATCTATAGCAATGGTAGGAATAACATCGGAAACATCCCTAATAGGTGAGGTGATTGATGGAGAGACCTCTATAGGAGAAGATGACATAATATGTGTAGATGATGTAATAGGAGGAGATGAAATGGTAGGAGATGAAGAAGTGATAGATGGAGGAGACTCGTGCATAGTACTAGATGCAACTTCAGGTGAAGATAGTGATGGAATAGGTGATTCACACTCAGCAGTATGAAAAGAAGGAGAATCATGACTATCAATTACCTCATCATGATCAGATAAAGACTCATAAATGAGAATGTCACTAAGAGTATTATCAATAGGATCATCGACATAATACAAAGGTGAATGAGAGATAATAAGTGACGAATGATGAGAAGCAATATCAGATGTAGGAGAATCATGAGATGGAGCTACACTATCATGATGAGTAGAAGAAGAGGAATCAGTATGCATAGGTGAACCATAATCAATAACAAACAAGTAATCAATATGAGTATCTTCTAAAACTTCCTTAGAGAGATATGAAGGAGGATCACTAGTATCCGTATAGCATGGTGTACAACAAGTGAAGGCTATAATGCCACAATTTTTCCAGGACATCTCAACAATGGCCAAATATAAAAATATCAAGATAATTGAAATTTAAAGATATATATATATATATATATATATATATATATCAAGATAATAAAATATAATTTAAAGTAAATGAATAAAATTAATTAATTATTTAGTTAGATTAAATTATAAGAAAAAGGATAAAAGTAAAAGAATGGGAAGTGGTTGTGGAAGGGAGTTAAAAAGAGGTAGGTAGAAATTAAAATGAATGGTGGAGTGATGGTGGCGTGAGAACTGTCAGTTTTGTGGAATATGTATAGCACATACTACTAAATGCTAGTGGTTGGAGAGAGAGTACGGGTTATGCCAGTAGAGGATGTGGAGTGATAGATGTGAGTCATGAGATGGTATTTTGTGGGGACTCAAGTACCTATCGAGGCCCATATCAGTTTGGATGTTATATTACAAGCTCGAGGTTCCACTTTTGGAAGTTCATAGAGGTTGTGATTTCTTCATGTATATCCATAGAGGTATGAGGGTTGGCATCTTATACAAGATGCATGACATATACTAGCATATAGAGGAGGAGGGTACTAAATATGCTTAGGAATGGTGTGTGTTGTCCCACCTATACAAAGATCTATACTGATTTACACACGAGGAGCATGGTGGAGGGATAGGATCCACCACACTATTACATGTATGAGCATATGAGCACATATCTATGTTAAGGCTAGTTGGAGGTCCATAAGGAGAGTGGGCTAGGCCAAAGATATATTTGTTGAGGTGGATCGATACTTGTGGTAGGAAGATGGAAATAGATACCTACATGGCACTAATATATAGGATGGGGCCCGAGGTAATCACATGGAGGTGATATCATGACTATGGAGGATGGCCCAAGGATGTGGTAGAGTTGTGGTGTATTCAAAGTATGATGTGGCTTGAGGATCAATTTTAAGGTGTTGCTAAGATTTTCTAGGTAGAGAGAGTATCACATTATAATGTTAGTTAAAAAAAGATAAAGCATGGCTTGTGGGATGTGCCCCTTATACAGAGCCATATATATGTTCCAAGCTATTAGAGTACTAGGAGGGTTGGAGCTAGGACAAGGCCCACATTAGAGCAGCTAGTACCATCATGTATAGTTGAGGTACATGTGAAAACAAATATTGTAGACTCACCCCTCACAATGCATTTGTATGTTGCACTGAAAAAGAAGTATCGCACATGGTAGGTATCACATTGATGAGTATTGTTGTTCTCATTGAAAACACTCTTTTAAATTTTGGTGTCCAATGGGGGTTACCCCATATAGGAGGAGGAATGGGGAAACACATGCCCCCAACCATGTATTAGTAGTTGTAATGGAGAGTAATTATTCTTACACATTTATTTGTGTACTTTTTGTATGCCTATATTGTTATATATGGTTTTCTAATGTGTTGTGTAATTTTTGTTTATAGGCGATGTGTATTGGTTGTTGATTGTTGACCTATCTATTAGCACATTGACACATAATATGTCGGTCGATATTCTAGGTGGAGGTATAATTGAGCACGTGGAAGATATCGCGGGTGAGCATGCCCACTTATTTGAGTTATGAAATCATAGTAGCTAAGCGACATGTATTATGTAAATGTGTTGCTAAGTGAGATGGAGGAGGCATGCGAGGAGAATAGATGAACCCAAGAAACTTATGTATATGTATGTATGTATGTATGTATGTATTTATGTATGTATTTCTATGTTAGAGTAAATTTTATTGTTGGAATTTTGTAATGTGTATGAGTTGCTAGTTTTAGGGATTCCTTGGGAAATGTGAATTTACCCATTGGTCTCAATTTGATTCAGATTTACATATCGTAAGAAGGTTGGATATATATGTTAAATGAAGTTGAATTTAATATCTTATAGTTTAGTTCCAGTGTGAAATTGATGATTAAATAGTTGATGTGTTGTGTTCCTTAACTTGAAAATGTAATAAATAAAAATAAACAAAACATTTAACCCTAGTATAAAAGTCATACATAGCTACCCTTCATGTGTGATCCTTTTTAGCGTTGAAAACTAATAATATGAAATTAAATATTTACTCTCGATGACACCTTCTATCTTAATTAAATAATATCTCAAGCTCTATTTTATCATCGTAGCATATATGCTAAGCAACATCGTCATGAACCCAACAGTTAGGAACGATAGGGTCAAACATTATCTAGAGTATGTGGTTCCCTCCTAAGATTGGTAATTGTGTGTGTTGTAAGGAGTATGAGATTTATAAAGACAATGCTCCATGAGGAAACCAAAATTAAACCAAGTGTAAAACCCTCTTGGTTGGGCACACGTGTAGAGTGAAGACTTCTATGTGGAAACAATATCCAACCACCCTTGAAAGTCACCCTTAAGATTTGGGATTATAAATGAACTCGATACCTAATCTCAATTTCCATTTGGGTTCGATGATGTATTACTAATAGTTAATGGTGAAACTTAACAACATTTTAGTGTATGATTATTTGTAAAAATATAACCATAATATGGTGTGCTAGGAGGAGAGTGAAATTTAGATTGTTCATATAATGTGTTTAAACCATTGTATGGTGAGGAACTAAATCCATAATGTGTAATCCTTAATGTGAACCATAATCCTTTAAACAAAGTAGTATTCCCTCTTGTTTCCCACTTCACCTATTGCATAATGAATGTACATTTTGAAACCAAGTAATCATGTTCTTGAGGCATTTCCCTAGGATGAGAGCTAGTAGTCCCACGAGCATGTAAATAGCCTTATTAACAAATGGGTTAGTGAACAAATTTTAAAACGCTTCTTAAATCAAATTAAGTGAAATCATTTTAATATGAAGGTAAATGATTCGAGTGGGTCCTATGTTTTAGTTACCTACACATGAGAGTACAGAGTGTGAATCCCCTTTAATCCCTCTCAAACAAAAGTGTCATCTTGACAAGAAGTATCAAATGTACCTTGAGTTACAAGATGATTTTTTGAGATACGGGTGTTCAATCACTAATTGTGACCTTAGTAAGGTGCGTAAAATTTATAATTGAATTCTTCCTGGTATCACACATATAATACGTAATTTCCCAGGAATCCAAACTCAGTTGAGTGTGAGATCATACTCCTTATGACCTTGATGGCTAAGCATTTAAATGAAGTAGATAAGATATATGGTTAATTGTAATTACTTAAAACAAAATCGAGTAACCTTAGTAGCTAAATACTATTATGAAAAGAACGAGTATTATATTTACTCTTGAAATAATAAACATCACTTGTTCATGTGAACCTTGTTGCAACCAAGTTAAATTGCAAAACCAATCAAACATATAACTTAGAATAAAAATCCTTAGATAAACACTAATAGCCTTATGTATGTGCATATGTTCCTATCAACAATCAGGCTACATCATTCTATTATGATAAGATAAAAGAGAAAATTTATATGGAACCAATACAAGTAAAAAGTTAATTAAGATAAAAATAATGTAGCCTAGTTTAAGAAGAATGAAGGACTCCATGACAAGTGATTGTCAAATAAGTAATGTCAATAACAAAATATGACTGTAATAATTGTACGAACCTGGAAAGTGTTGTGTTATGAATGTTGTATGTACATGTGTTTTTACTATAGTTGAATCATTATGTGGTTCCTTTTCATTTAGGGAAAATTGGGCTTGATGTGCATCTTGTATTTTCATGTTGGGATGATTTTTGTGTCAACGTCTCATGTGTTTTACATTTTCCTAAGAAATCCCTCATGTTCTCATGTATCAAGAAATGTAAGTAAAAAAAATACATTTTTTACTGTTGTTATTGTGTGTGTAAAATTTGGGCGTTACATTTGGTATCAAAGCAAGGTTCATACTTTTGAACCTCTAGGACAGATTGGAGTTGTGATGATTTTCCATGGTGGTGGTAGAAATGGGAAGAGTAATGTGATATATGTTGTGATGTGACCAGCATTGTAATTTTGATATTATGAATGCGCATGTTATGCAAGTCACTTAGTGTGTATTTGTTATCATGTTCATGTGCTTGTGATGAGAGTGTTTGTGCTCCTTTTTTGTGGATTCAATGAGGAGTTCACATGTGATGTCACCCTATTGTGTGTGAAAGGAGTGATATTGTGGATTGCGGAGTGTCGGAGCGTCTTGTCTTTTTGTGATATGTACGTGTGTGGATGTGTTGTATTATAAATATTGGTGTATAGTGAATTGGATTATATCGTGATGTTGCCACCGTGTAGTGATGAATTGTGTGTTTCACCATGTTGTATTACAATTGACTATATGTTGTAATGTTAGTCATTGTGTTCATCTTATGTATAATTCGTGTAATATGTGATGGTTCATGTCATGAATTAGGAGCATATGGTGATCATATGACCCCTATTGTGCTAGTAATTTCACCTTAAGTGCATTATGTGGAAACGTGATGTATTGTAACCCATGAAAGTAATGATTGTGTTATGCCTTGTATATATACCATGTGTAATATGTTATGGTTAATATGCGTGAATCACCATTGTGTTAGTGACGTAGTTATGTGTTATTCTATGAACCTTACACTAGATGACCCTAAGGGGAGCAATCGTTAAGAGTGTATGTGTGGTGAGAGGAGGCGTGGATTAGGTTTGCATAATCTTAAGCCTAGTACGAGTGAGGAAGTGGAGTCTTATATATAATGAAAACCCACTTTTATCTGTTTAGTATACTTGAGATTTCTCAATATATTGTGGATGCGCACCACCTTAGGCTCAACTTATGCAAACTAGCATCCCCTTATCTCTCCTATTGGGTTGTCCATCGAACAATCCTATGTGATTTTGACTATGTTGAGCCTTGTGGGAGTATGGAGGGATGATTTAGGCAGTGATTATGATAGTTGTATTATTTGATATATTATTTTATGATCCGAGGCTTGATGTATGAGTGCCAACAACTCAATGAGTACCCCTTTGGTGGTCGTATGAGGCCACATAGTGATTGTAATGTGTTATTTCTCTATACGTATTTTATTCGTAAATTGATCATTATCTCTTTTCTTGTCAGAACCAATAGTTTTATTGATTGATGTGTTCTTATATTTTGGGCATTTTATTTAGTTGTTGCACTAACACATGTGGATTTTTGCACTAACTATGGTTATTTGGCCATTTTCTTTGCATATTTTTAAATTTGCGTATCAAGTTTAAATTTTTGTATAGCCTAGCCCAAGGCTTGCGATTTTTACCACTTGGCATTTGAAACGAATTGTTATTTTGGTTCTAATATCATAATGTGTTGGAATAGGGTCATGGGATTCACCATGGAGTGGTTGAACCTATGGACATGTTTCATTGTATGGGGGTATGCCCCAAGGAGTTACATATAAATAGTGGCTTGTTGAACCACAATTTATTATGTCACTTGGGTTAGGGGTGTCTGGACTCTATGTTCCTAGGGGCATAGGGTGACTAACCTCTTTAGGGGAGCTAAAAAAGAAAATTTATCTTTATTTTATTGATTGGGAGGCATATGGAGTTTTTGTGATGCTTTGGGAGGTATATGGAGATGTTTTTTTGATGCATTGGGAGGTATATGGAGATTTTTGTGATGCTTTGAGAGATATATGAAGTTATGTTTGATGTTTGGGAGGAATATGTAGTTGTTTTTTTATGCTTTGGGAGGTATATGGAGTTTTTTGTGATGCTTTGGGAGGTATATGGAGTTGTTCGTGATGCTTTGAGAGGTATGTGGAGTTATTTTTTGATGCTTTGGGAGGTATAGGGAGTTGTTTTGTGATGCTTTTAGAGTTATATGGAGTTTTTGTGATGTTTTGGGAGGTGTATGTTATTATATTATGATTTATGTGTACTCATGTGGGTTCGGTTGTGTTTTGTAATGTTGAGGATTGGTGCTCCTCATTGAGGTGTACATTTTTTGTTCCCCTTTTGACACTATATAACTATAGTTATGGTCTTAAGTTTTTGAAACCTTTGTATGTGTACTATTTTGAATTTAATGTTGTTATAGTCTGCTTATGTTGCAAGTACTTTTGTGTGAGGGTCATGTGTGTGACAAGTACTATATTGAGTGGGTCGTGTATGTTCTTTCCATGGATTGGTTAAGTTCTTATTATGTGACATAGTCCTTAAGGTACATATCATGATGTTCTATCAACCATAAGTGTTGTGTTTGGCCCTAGTGTGGTATTGTGACATAAGTTTATGTTGAGCACCATGAAAAATAAATAAACTAAAATCCTAACAATTGAAATATTAAGAGTTGCAGATCAATAAATATTGTTAAGGAAAAATATTAACTAAGTAATAATGTAAACACAAAACTACCAATCTTCACATAACATTTAGAAATCATCAAGACTTTCCTTCTGCCTTGTGGTCACGCTTTGGCAATAGCTATTTTTTTGTTGGTGACATGAATCGTTGACTAGTTCCTCCTTGCTCAGGGGTACCTCTTCTAAACCTCATTTTGTGTTGCATCACAAACAAAGCTCTTATCGGGGAGGGAGATGTAATGCCACAAATTTTCCAAATACTTCTCGATAATGGCCAAATATAAAAAAATCAAGATAATTTAAATTTAAAGAAATATATAAATAGTATATGTATAGAGAGATATATCAACTAATAAAATATAATTTAAAGTAAATGAATAAAATAAATAAATTCAATTCAATTATATATATAAAAAGAAGGATAAAAATAAAAGAATGGGAAGTGGTAGTGGAAGGGAGTTAAGGAGAGGTAGGTGGAAATTAAAAGAGGATGGTGGAGTGATGGTGGCTTGAGAACTGTCAATTTTGTAGGATATGGGCATCCTAACAAGGCACATTTTATATTTGACAAGAATGCCTCTAAGCAAGTGAACACATATTGTTTGAGAAAATGCCTCAAAGACACATCTCCCTGTGGTAGTAATTATTTAAAACTATGCACAATTTTTTTTTGTTGAAAGGAGGTAGAAACCCCCAACCAAACATGGATTATTGGGTTTCCTCACGAGACAGTCATATTGTTTCTCCTATGCAGCAAATAGGTCTTCAACTTGGATCAACTAAATTTTCCTGCATATTCCCAACATGTAAAAATATGAGCTCCAGAACAAGGTATAGACATTCATCAAATCATAAAGATAGAGGAATCCGTCAGATGTTGTAGTTGTTAATGCTTGGTTAGACATGTATGCAAATGTGGAAGCACAAGCTTGGAACTGTATGACAAAATACCTCAAAATGTGTGGTTTTTCATGGAATGCATTGAGTTACAATTGTACAAAAACTGGTGTGCTTGAAGGGGTTTTGGGATTCTCTAATATATGTCTCAGCTAATTCCTTCTCATGGACTACCATGAGTGACAGTATGCACAAAATGGAGTTATTGAAAAGGCATTTGAGATTCTAGAAAAGTACATATGGAAAGTGTAAAGCTTTCCTTCAGAGATGCAGTATATCCTTCCTCCCATTCAACCCATGAACTATGTGATAAATATGTTAAAATGGATTTACAAACTTTCAACTAAATGCAATCAAGGGCATCCAACTCAAACTGATTCACCTTCAACAGCGTCCCTTGGTCATGTGGAAAACATGAGCTTGAAACAGATAACAGAAATCCTCCAAAGCACAATGGAGGATGGAAATTATTTTGTCAGTAATTGTAGTTGAAATTTTTTGGGTGGACATGTATGGAAAGCATTACTGAATATACCAGCACATGAACTACGTGACAAAATACCTTAAAAAGGTAGTCCCATGGAATTCCTTAATTATAATATATGCACAAATGGTTCTCTTAACGAGGTTGTAATACTTTGCAATAATTTCCCCAACCAAATGTAGTATCATGGAATGCAACCATTTCTAGGTATGCACATTTTGGTTTGTTGAATTTTTTTTAGAAAATTTCAAGAAAATGTAAAATGTTGGATATGTGGGTGTGTGCAAACGGTTCGATGAAATTCCTTGCAGAGATGCAGAATTGAGGTCCACAACTTTCACCAATTCATTTTCCCCTCAGGCATGGTCTCCTTACCTTTATATTTTACAATTTTCTTATAGTTTGGTTCTTCATTTGCAATGTAATATAAATAATAAACCGTTGGGTGAGTATACAATTTGGCTCTTAATTAGAATGTTAGTGCGAAACGATAACACCCCACCTTGTCATTACGTTGTTGAATTTTGATTTGACAGTCAACCGTGTTACTACCACAACCTTATACATTGCTAGAACCAGCGTAGAAAAATTAGGTGTATGTGTCCATTAGTACTGGCAAGAACTAAATGAGTCCTCAAATAAAACAACCATTTTGGGTCTACCTTACAATTTAGAAAAATGCAAATTTTAGAGACATGCAAAACAACTTAGTGTGCCTCATAAAAGAGATGTCAAGTGTCATATGTGTTCCTTTTTATGAGGAGAGTCGCATCAAGCTTTATATTGACCCCAATCGACCGTTTGCGCTCTCTTTGTCGCCCCTCTCAGAGCCCTATTACCCCGTTTTGCATTTCTAGGAAGCTGCTAAAACTGAAACGTTGGGTTTCATTTTGGCTCGTTGTTTGAACCTTGAGCAATGAAATTCTTATCTGTCTTCGCAAATCTCTAGTATTTTTAAAATTAAATTTCTTGGAACCTTCAGTTTAGGAAAAAACACTCTTCTTGATAGTTTGGCAAAGGGTTTTATAGGCCTTCGGTCATGGTTTTACTAGGTGAAATTGCACCAATTATGATCGGTGGCTCTAGAAAACGCGTCGTCATTTGTGACATGTTTTCCTATTCTTAGTTTCTTAGACTTCGATGAGCTTTCCATATATAGGAGAGAATATAGGAATTGTTCCATTGCACGTTTATATATCAAAGGTCAGTTTTGGATGACCCTAGAAAACTAGTCATAATTTGTAAACCGTTCACCAATTTTGATGTTCATCAGTTCCAATGAATTCTTGGTATATATGAAGACATGTAGAAATTTACCCATTATGTATTTATTCATCGGAAGTCAATTTTTGAATGTGGTTTCTTGTCCTTTGAGCCAAAATGAGACGTTTTTGCAACTAATAGAAAAATGTAAAATAAGGTCACGAGATCCTAACCAAGACAATAAACCGTTGTGAAAACTTGTGGAAACATATAAGTAACTATATGAAACTCTCTCGTGTTGCTTGTGGTGTGAAATGTGACTTTTGAAAAAAATAGTGTTTCTCTCTCTTCCCTATCTATTTTTTCCCTATCTCTTTCTCTCTCCTTAGTTAAGAAATGAAGCGAAATGAATATATGTCTCTAACCCTCTCTTTTTTATTACAAATTATTATTATTCTATAAATGGAAAACTAAAAACCTTAATTATGATAGATTTAGGTGAATGCCATACCAATGATTTATTGTTGATTCCATGCTCACAAGGTTTCACAGGATGTAAATACGATGGTGAAACGACGTGGTTATATTTCAATGTGGATTATTGTAATTTATGTATGTTAATGGAATATGTGTGTGTGTGTGTGTTACAGTAAAGTTTATTATTGGAATTTTGTAATGTGTATGAGTTGTTAGTTTTAGGGATGCCTTGGGAAATGTACATTAACCCATAGGTGTCAATTTGATTCAGATTTACGTATGCTAAGAAGGTTGGATATATATGTGTGTGTGTGTGTGTGTGTGTGTGTGTTAAATGAATTTGAATTTAATATCTTATAGTGCAGTTCTAATGTGCAATTGATGATTAAATAGTTGATGTGTTGTGTTCCTTAACTTGAAAATGTAATAAAGAAATTTAAACAAAATAGTCAACCCTCGTATATAATTCATGCATAACTACCCTTCATGTGTGATCTTTTTTAGTGTTGAAAACTAAAACCTTGGGATGAAATTAAAAATTTACCCTCGATCTGATGTTAGGAAATAAGAGATAAAATATGCAGAATAATCCCTTATAGAATCGCAACAGTAGAAACTAATATGCAGAAAATATTACAGATCTCAAATAAAAGTGTAGAATAAATAACACAACACAGAGAGACAAGATTTAACGTGGTTCACCCAATTTGGGTTACGTCCACCAAGAATCACTTGCTCAGATTTTATTACAAGCCTCCACTCTCTTAATACAATACCCAGATCCGTTTGGAGCTATGCTCAACAAACTCTACAAAATTCACACCCGAATTCAAAACACATCTGCAATACATTTTCTTATCTATGTATCATATGCATAAGACCATATAAATAGACAATTTCTTAAGCAATTTGATACAAAACCATGGGTATCAAAACCATGGGCAAAAACCATGGGTATCAAAACAATGGGTACCGAAAAACCATGGGCCCAAAAATAGCCCATAACGGTTACCCATTACCCATGGGTTAATAAACCACCCATGAAAATTTGCTTCGGGGGCTTCGCCCGAACCCCCCTGACCCACTCACCGGCGAGCGGGACCACCGTAAAAATACCCAAGTGTAACACATAGAAGGTGTACCACACTCTAACATGAAAATAGGCTCCACAAACATAACAATCTCCCACTTGGAGACTGATTTCCACTAAGCAAGCTTCTCAACCCTTCACTGTCATCCGCGAAGGCCAACCAAAGCTGAACATAGCTTTAGTTTATCCCTTGTGACCACCTTGGTCATCATGTCTGCAAGATTCTGACTGGTATGAATCTTCTCTAACTTCAACTTATCTTCCTCCAAAGTTGTCCTGATGAAGTGATATCTCAACTGTATATGCTTCATCCTGCAGTGGAAAGCAGAGTTCTTAGATAGGTGTATAGCACTCGACTATCACTATACAGACTTTATGCCGCAACTCCTCAAGAAATTTTTATAACCAAATCATCTCTTTGTTTGCCTGTATGGCAGCAACATACTCGATCTCCGTGGTTGACAAAGCCACCAGCCTTCTCGTAGTCGTGAAATCCAGCTCACTTTGTTGTCCCACCTACGGTGTAAATATAATATGTTGTGCTCCTCCTGCCGTCTACATCTCCAACCATGTATGAATCTACATAACCACGTAAAGTGGTGTCTGATCCACTGTAGCATAAAAATATCCCCATGGTCCCTCTCAAATACCGAAGGATCCACTTTACCGCCACAATGCTCTTTACCCGGATCACTCATAAATCTACTCATAGCTCCCACTGCATGGGCAATATCAGGCCTAGTGCACACCATAGCATACATCAAACTACCAACTGCTGATGAGTAAGGTACCTTGGACATCTGGTTTCTTTCCTGCTCTTTCTTGGGACCCTGCTCATTTGATAACTCAAAATGGCCTGCCAAAGGAGTCCCAACCGGTTTAGCATCCTGCATGTTAAACCTATCCAATACCTTCTTAATGTACTCTTCCTGAGATAAAGTTAGCTTCCGTTCCTTCCTATCCCAAGTTATCCTCATACCAAGGATTTTTCTGGCTGCCCCCAAATCCTTCATATCAAAGGATTCACTTAGTTATTTCTTGAGTACTTTTATTTCTTGCATGTTTTTACCTGTAACCAACATGTCATCAACATACAAACACAAGATAATATAACTTCTATCCTCAAATTTCTTTGTATACATGCAATGGTCAGAATGACATCTAATATAACCTTGCTCCATCATGAAGCTATCAAATTTCTTATACCATTAACATGGAGCTTGTTTCAATCCATACAAGCTCTTCTTTAGTTTACACACCATCTCCTCTTTACCTTTGACCTCATAGCCCTCTGGTTGCTGCATATATAGTTCCTCCTCCAAATCACCATGGAGAAATGCAGTCTTTACATCTAACTATTCTAAGTGCAAGTCTTCTACTACCACTATTCCAAGAACAGTTCTAATAGAAGTCATTTTTACTACAGGAGAAAAGATCTCATCAAAATCTATACCTTGTTTTTGTGCAAACCCCTTGACCACCAACCGGGCCTTATATATTTTCTTTCCTCCTTCTTCGTCTTTAACTTTGTACACCCACTTGTTCTACAATGCTCTTTTGCCTTCCGGTAGCTTCACCAAATCCCAAGTCTGGTTCTCCATGAGAGACTTATGCTCCTCATCCATGGCTTGCTCCCACTTCTTACTGGCATCTACTTGCATTGCTTCATCAAATCTCTTTGGCTCTCCACTATCAGTGAGTAATAAATAATAAAGAGAAGGAGAAAAACGTTCAAGTTCTTTTCTTACCCTAGAAGACCTCCTCACTGTAGGAGTTTGGGGTTCCTGTTGAGTCGGTTCCTGAACTGATTCATGGGTCATTGTCCCATCCGGAAGATCCTCTACCACTGCATATTCTTTCTTGGATTCTTCCCTATTTTCCTACAACTGTTGCTTATACATGACTTTCTCATTAAAGACCACATCCCTAGACCGAATGATTTTCTTGTCCTTAATACTCCAACATTTAAATCCAAATTCATCACCACCATAACTAATGAAAGTACATTTTTCTTATTTAGCCTCTAGATTGGTCTTATCATCCTTGTCTATATGAACAAACACCTCACATCCAAAGACTCTAAGAAATGAATAATCAACTTTCTTACCATACCAAACCTCCTCAGGTATGCCTCCATCCAAGGCACTTGAGGGTCCTCTGTTTATCAAGTACATAGTTGTGCTCACCGCTTCTGCCCAAAAAGAAAGAGGCAATCCTGTATGTAACCTCATGCTCCTAGCATGTTCCATTATTATTTTGTTCATCCTTTCTGATACCCCATTCTGTTGTGGAGTTCTTAGAACCATCTTTTACCTATGGATTCCATTCTTAGAATAGTAATCATTAAATTCATTGCTGCAATACTCCCCTCCATTATCTGACCTGAGACATTTTAGCTTAAGACTTGTTTCATTCTCTACCAAGGCTTTCCATTTAACAAAAGTGTCAAATACATCATATTTGTTTCTAATACAATAAACCCAAACTTTCCTTGTTACATCATCAATAAAAGTAATATAATAACTTGAACTCCCAAGAGATGATACCTGAGCTGGCCCCCACACATCAGAATGCACCAACTCTAACTTACTCTCTTTCTTTGTAGGTCCAACCTTGAGAAAGCTTACTCGCTTTGGTTTCCCATATATGCAGTCCTCACAGAACTCCAAATCTATTTTTGTATATCCAGGTAAATTCTTCTTTATGATGTCCATGCCCTTATGGCTCATATGACCGAGCCTATAGTGCCATAATGTTGTATCTACATATGAAACCACAAGATTACAATCATTAGTACTATTTCAAGTGGATAAATACAAGGTTCCAACCTTCTTACCTCTTGCCACCATAAGAGCACCCTTGGTAACCTTCCAAGAGTTGTAAATATCACAGTACAACCATCACTTCCTAATTGCCCCGTTAATATCAAATTTCTCCTTAATGTAGGCACATGTCTGACATCCTTCAATAGCTATGTATTCCCATTCTACATCTTAATCTGAACATAACATTTTCCAACTATGTTGCAAGGCTCATCATCACCAAGAAAAACATGCCCAAAATCCCCTTGAACATAATCAACAAAATAATGCCTATGTGGAGTAGCATGAAAAGAAGCCCCTAAATCTAAAACCCAAGATTCAGTAATATTATGTAAAGAAAGAATCAAAGCATCATGGCATACATTACCCGATGCCACATTTTCCTCCTTTTTTTCTTCCTGTTGTTTCTTCTTATCCCGAAGCTCCCCAGCAGTCCTTTCGCATGCCCAGACTTTCCACAGTTCCAACATACAATCTTGCTCTTGGATTTTGACCTTGCCCGATCTTTCGATTTTCCACGGTTTCCTCTATTCTTTTGTCTCCCTCTAGTTTCCACTGTCAAAGCATTCCCTGAAGTAGAAGATTCCCAAAGATTTTTCTTCGCATTTCCTCACTTAGAATCACCCCTACAACATCCGGACTTCAACTTTGAGTTATCGGAACCGAGTTGCTTACCGCCATTACCAAGCTATTCCAACTTTCAAGTAAAGAGCACAAAATTAATAAAGCCCTAACTTATTCATCAAATTCTATTGTAACTAAAGCTAGCATATTCATTAATCGTATTAAAATCATTTAAATGATTTTCTCGAACTATTCTCGAGACATCTTCATATTAAACAACTTTTTCATTAAAAATGTCTTATTAGAGGTAGATGGTTTTTCATACAACTTCCCTAATGCATCCATCAGTTCTTTTGTAGTCTTTTCCTTTGAAATATTAAATAATACCGAAGATGCAAGACACAGCCGGATCGTTCCAAGTGCCTTTTTATCCAACAAATCTCATTCCGCATCTGTCATACTCGAGGGTTTGTTCACCTTCTTAGACAATGGAGTATAAAGATCCTTCTGATAAAGGTAATCTTCCATCTGCATCTTCCAAAGACTGAAATTCTGCCCATTGAATTTATCAACCCTAGATCTTCCATCATCTACCATAGCTCCCACTCAAGATAAAACTTTCCCTGCGATTCAACACTTCAGCAAACCAAACTAGGCTCTGATACCAATTGTTAGGAAATAAGAGATAAAATATGCGGAATAATCCCTTACAGAATCGCAACAGTAGAAACTAATATGCAGAAAATATTACAAATCTCAAATAAAAGTGTAGAATAAATAACACAACACAGAGAGACAAGATTTAACATGGTTCACCCAATTTGGGCTACGTCCACCAAGAATCACTTGCTCAGATTTTATTACAAGCCCCCACTCTCTCAATACAATACCCAGATCCGTTTGGAGCTATGCTCAACAAACTTTACATAATTCACACCCGAATTCAAAACACATCTGTAATACATTTGCTTATCCATATATTATATGCATAAGACCATATAAATAGACAATTGCTTAAGCAATTTGATACAAAACCGTGGGTATCAAAACCATGCGCAAAAAATTTGGGTATCAAAACCATGGGCAAAACACTGTGGGTATCAAAACAATGGGTACCGAAAAACCATGGGCCCAAAAACAGCCCATAACGGTTACCCATTACCAATGGTTAATAAACCACCCATGAAAATTTGCTTGGGGCTTTGCCTCGAACCCCGACCCACTCACCGGTGAGTAGGACTACTGTAAAAATACCCGAGTGTAACACATAGAAGGTGTACCACACTCTAACATGAAAATAGGCTCCACAAACATAACATCTAACACATTCTAGCTTAAGTAAATAAGATCTCAAGCTCAAGTTTATCGTCGTAACTTGTATGCTTAGCGACATCATTGTGAACACGACAGTTAGGAAAAACAAGGTCAAACATTATCTAGGGTATGTGGTTCCCTCGTAGGATTGGTAATCATGTGTGTGGTAAGGAGAATGAGATCTATTAAGGTATTACTCCATGGGGAAACCAACATTAAACCTAGTGTAAAACCCTCTTGGTCAGAGCACAAGTGTAGAGTGAAGAGTGTTATGTGGAAAATATCACCAACCACCCTTGAAATTCACCCTTAAGAGTTGGGATTATAAATGAACTCGATACCTAATCTCAATTATCATTTGGGTTCTATGATGCAATACTAAGAGTTAATGGTGAAACTTAACAACATTTTAGTGTATGATTAGTTGATAAAATGTAACCATAATATGGTGTGCTAGGAGGAAAGTGAAATTTAGATCATTCATATAATGTGTTTAAACCATTTTTGGTGAGGAACTAAATCCATGACGTGTAATCCTTAATGTGAACTGTAACCCTTTAAACGAATGAGTATTCTCTCTTGTTTCCCACTTCACCTATTGTGTAATGAATGTACATTGTGAAACCATGTAATCATGTTCTTGAGGCATTTCCCTAAGATGATAGCTAGTAGTCCCACGAGCATGCAAATACCCTTATTAACAAATGGGTTATTCAAAAAAATTCAAAATACTTTTTAAATCAAATTAAGTGAAATCATTTTAATATGAATGTAAATGATTTGAGAGGTTCCTATTTTTTAGTTACCTGCACATGAGAATACTGAGTGTGAATCCCCTTTAACCCCTCTCAAACAAGAGTGAAATCTTGACAAGAAGTATCGAATGTACCTTGAGTTACAAGATGATTTTTTGAGATAAGGGTGTTCAATCACTTTAATTGTGACCTTAGTAAGGTGTGTAAAATTTCTAATTGAATGTTTCCTAGTAACACGCATCTAATAATTAATTGCCCAAGAATCCTAACTTAGTTGAGTGTGAGATCATACTCTGTAGGACCTTGATGACTAATCATTTAAATGGAGTATATAAGATATATGGTTAGTTATAATTAATTAAGAAATTGAATTAAATTAGTAATTAAATGCTATTATGAAAATATTGAGTATTTTATTTACTCTTGAACTAATAAACTTCACTTGTTCATGTGAACCTTCCTTGTTTCAACTGAGTTAAATTGTAAAACCAAACAAACATACAACTTAGAATAAAAATCCTTGGATAAACATTATTAGCTTCATTTATGCACATATGTCCCTATCAACAACCACGCTACATCATTTTATTGTGATAAGATAAAAGAGAAAAGTCAGATTGAACCAATGCAGGTAAAACGTTAAGTGAGATAAAAATAATGTAGCCTAGTTTAATAAAAATGAAGGAATCCATAACAAGTGATTGTCAAATAATTAAGGTCAGTAAAAAATATGATTTTAATAAACATACGAACCAGGAAAGTGTTGTGTTATGAATGGTGTCTATACGGGTGTTTTTACTATAGTTAAATCATTTTGTTGTGCCTTATCATTTAGGGAAAATTGGTCCTGATGTGCATCATGCATTTTCATGTTATCTATGTGGGATGATGTTTGTGTCATTGTTTCATGTGTTTTGTGTTGTCCTAATCAATCCCTCGTGTTGTCATGTATCAAGCAATGTAAGTGAAAAAAATTATTCCGATATTTTTATTGTTGTTATTGTGTGCGTAAAATTTTGGCGTTACTATAGGATCCTCAACAAGGATAATTCCAATAGGAGAGTCTTCAAAGTGAGTAGGAACATATTTTTGACCTTCTAAGAGTTCTTTTCGAGTATGAGCCAACATAGGATTAGGGTTACCATAGAGACCCTTTAGTTCAGCAATAACAACCTCATCATATATAGGGTTGACACTAAAATGAGACATGATGGGCAAAGAAGATGAACTATTTTTATCCATTAGGGTTTGAGATGGATCCTAGGGAAAAATATTCTAAAAGATGGGTTCACCATAATGATTAACTAAAATATAAAATAATGTATCCATATTATAAGTTAATCTAAATTGGTATAGAATTGATATAAATGATAGAAAGCGAAAGACTGTTGTTAAATATGTTATTTTGATATTTAAATGAAATAGAATAAATGAAATTAGAGGGATAAGGTGTTAACCTCTAAATAAATTACATCGTTGTTTGTCAAGACTGAAGAGGATGATGTGCGGATGGAGAAGATTATGATGGAAAAACCCAGAAAATTACAGTAGATGGTGATTTTTCCAGACTGGGGCAAATGGAGGAGAACTAGGGCACTTGGAGTGATTTGGTCTACAAAATAGGAACTATGGTCTGCAAAACAACTCATGACCTAGTTCCGGTAGTGTCTCTAGGTCTTCAAAATTTCTTGATCTTTGTCGTCTTAGTGTCAGATTATCCTCGCTAGTAACACTGTAAACCTACAATAAAGATTCACCTACAAAGCCCCATACAAAGCATCAAACCCCTATAAATAAATATGCATATGAAGGGGTCAAAATGATCTTAGCGGTCATAAAACTATGTTAGAATTTGAGGATTCTAATAAATACAAATTTAATCAACTTACATATTATATAATGTTACAATAAATATTTAAATAAATATTACATCATAACATAAGTAAATAAAGAAATACTTACAAGAAATAAATAACACAAGTGACACAATATTTATAGTGGAAAACCTCAATAGGGTAAAAATCACTTTGAAAATAACATTTTACTTTAGAGAACTTATTTTACATCCAGTAAGATCACCTCCTCCTTTAAAACCCTATTTACTAAGGGTAAAACCAAATCACTTGATTTGCACACCTTTGATATATTTCCTGAATATATCAAATGAGGACCTAAATTCCTTTTTATATAAGGTGATTAGGTATGTTTTCCGACCTACATTTTCAACCTAAAATGGTTGACACATACACCTAGGTTTATAATATTTAATATTAGAAATATAAACATTTTATGATTTTAAATATTTAATATAAAGTATATACCTAGGTTAGCATATTTAATAATAGAAATAGAAATATTTCATATTATTAAATATTAACCTATATATTAGTGATGGACCCATATACATTAAGGGTTGTCCAGACCACTTAATCATTATGTTCCAACCCTCCCCTTAATGTTAAGTGAGATAACATAACATATGCCAATAGATTACCTACCGTGGTACACTACATGATTTACAATCCTTAAACCATAAAGTTTTTAGGCTAACATATCAGTTGAAGGAATTATAACACCTTCATCATACTCAATTTACCTTTTGGTACAAAAGGATTTGGAATCCCAAAGATCATCCCATGATCAGTGGCTAAGTATGATTTGTGATTTTTACATGTTCTCATAGGTTCTCATAAAAATGTTATTGAACCCAAGCATATAGGAGCCTTTTACAACCAAAGACATCCTTAACAATATAAAATAGGATCAACCTTTTTCATATGCAATTTTAGGATCAATATTTATTCCAACTTCCATTCAAGTAGATAATAGTTTACAATCAATCATAAGAAAAAATTTCAATACAATGGTTGCTTATTGTGTTTTGAAAAATAACACTAGAATGAAATACAATCATACAAAGAACATGATGTGAGAGACCTAACTCATTTATTTCAAATCTGTTTCAATTTCTCTTTAATCTTCCGAATTAAATCAAAATTTTCACCAGTATAAGAAAATCATCAACATATATATATGATGATAATATGTGAGTCTTATTGCTTAGTGAATATATCATTGTTAGAAGAACAATTAACAAAACCTAACAGTTTAAAGAAGAAAACAATTTTCGCATACCAAGCTCTAAGAGCTTGTTTTAAACCATACAAGGATTTCTCAACTTACAAACATAGTTTTCTTTACCAGTTTCTTCAAATCCTTTAGGTTAAAACATGTAAAGTTCTTCTTTTAAATCACAATTTAAAAATAATTTTTCTTATCCATTTGGTGGATTTCCCACCCAAATTGAGTGGCAATTGCAAATAAGGCCCTAACAAGTACTCATTTTAGCTATAGGGGAAAATGTCTCAACATAATCAATACCAGGTTTTTGATTGAAACCTGGAGCAATAAGTCTAGCTTTATGTTTGTTAATACTACCATCAACATTATACTTTACTTTTTATATCCATCTAGACCCTATAATACTTCGCGGCTCAACTTCATACAAGGTAATTAATGCATGGTACATATGATGGATTCTAGTCATTTTCCTAAGGTTAATACGATTTGAACTTTCTAACATAGATTGAACCCAATTTAATTTCTTATCTAGGAAGATAAGAGTTTCATAAACATCTATATCATCAAAACATCATCATGACCATTTACTAAATCAAAATCAAAACCATCATTTAGAAGCATTTAATGAAGTAACTTCAAGAGAAGAAGACAACATATGTAAACCTTTCACTATATTATATCTATACATTTCATATAAGCTTCGATAATTAATATTTCCTAACCTTTCATGTCATAGTTTTGAATTATTCAAACTCTGAGATATAAAACAAGATGCAGAAGAGAAATCATCAAAAATATACAGACCATTTCTTTGAATTTCTTCAGCTATTATACTCTCATTACTATCTTTGATATACCAAGTATCCTTCATGCATGGATTCTAGTTGTGTCCATACCTCTTTCGGATGTTCGATATTACTAATGTGTAGAAGATACTTGTCGTTCACATTGTGCTTATCGTTCACATTGCGCAAAATCATAGAAAGAACCTCCTACATTCATTACAAGAATGCATTCATGTTATCTACAGTTGCTTGACGACCGGTGGGAGCAACCTCAGATCTAGAAACAATCGTCCAAAGTTTCTTCACCATAAATTCTATTTTGACCCAAATGTTGTAGTTGGTTTCATTCAGGATTTGGGTTTTGTCAAGACAAAAATAGTTGGATGTCATTATTTTCCTAAACTTGTAAAACACACCCCATTATAATATATAATGTACCACAGAGTTAGATACATATTTATCGATAATAAAAAATAACACTTTTAATAGAATCGGATCTAAATTTTATAGATCTAAAGAAATTATTTGATCATAACTAATTATGTCATTATAATGCATACTAATTAACCTCCCATGATCAAAATAATAACCCACAATATAAAGGGCTCTGCATTATACCCCATATTTATATAAAAATATTTCCGACCATATAGAAGTGAAGAAGAGACCCCTAAGAATGCATAACAACTTCAAATTTCTGAAGAAATTAATGTAGACAAAGATCCGACCAGCTTAAATTTGATGTCTAAATGACCGTCATAATGGATTATTTTTGGTCTATCGTGACGGTCATTTGACCGTCAAATTTAATGAAGCTAAAACTTACTGTGTATTTCCAGAATGTGAAATTCTAGAATTTCTTCTTCTGTATAATATTAGGAAGTTATATTTTAATACATTATAATAAGCTATTATAATTTATAATTTAAAAATATATACAATTTTTTTAAAGTATATAGTTTATAGAATGTAAATAAAAAAACATATAGTTCATAAAATTTATAAACTATAGTATTTTTTTATATATATAAAACACATAACCCTTATTAAAGGGGTTTAAATGACATAGACCAGTTAAAATAATTTTACCGGTGTAAGTAGATTTATGAGATATTTTACGGAGGGGATAAGTAATTTCACCAAACCAATGAAATAAATTGAAATCCATATTTTCATTAACCTTGTCTCCTCCCTTCATTTACTCTTAATTTTACCCCGCACACATTTACTCTTAATTTATATTTTAAGTGGTTTAAACTAATCATATATAAAATATGATTCAAACTTAGGTTTGTTTCTTCTCTTTTAAAGCTGTATAGGCCTATATTTATAAGTTAATTTTAAATATGCTCTTCCCACAATCCCATATAATTTTAATATGGTTTACGGCTTTTAATATTTGAAGCCCCTTTCACTTGTGCACACATCAATCTCCAAACAAACATTAATTCCATATAATTAGGGGAAAAAAGAAGGGGACCAGATACTTTTAAATACCCTTTCGGGTTGGTTGAAAAAACCCGTACAAATTAAATAAATAAAATACAAAATATTTTATCTTAATTTATTTAATTTACCTCGCTTTGTTACCATGTTAGAATTTGAGGATTCTAATAAATATAGATTTAATCAACTTACATATTATATAATGTTACAATAAATATTTAAATAAACATTACATCATAACATAAGTAAATAAAGAAATACTTACAAGAAATAAATAACACAGGTGACACAATATTTATAGTGAAAAACCCCAATAGGGTAAAAATCACTTTGAAAATAACCTTTTACTTTAGAAAACTTATTTTACATCCAATAAGATCACCTCCTCCTTTAAAACCCTATTTACCAAGGGTAAAACCAAATCACTTGATTTGTACACATTTGATATATTTCCTGAATATATCAAATGAGAACCTAAAGTCCTTTTTCTATAAGGTGATCGGGTATGTCTTCCGACCCACCTTTTCAACCTAAAATGGTTGACACATACACCTAAGTTTATAATATTTAATATTAGAAATATAATCATTTCATGATATTAAATATTTAACCTTAAGTATATACCTAGGTTAGCATATTTAATAATAAAAATATAAATATTTCATATTATTAAATATTAACCTATATATTAGTGATGGACCCATATACATTAAGGGTTGGCCAGCCCACTTAATCATTATGTTCCAAAAAGGTAGAATTACAACTAAGCGGTACACTACAATCTAGAACCAATGTAGTTTTTTGTGTTTTGTGTGTGCAATTATGCCTAGGGTGCCCAATAGTCAATGACACAGAGATAAGGGGCAATAGATAAATGTAAAATTCAAATAGTGGATGGAATATAATGAATTTACCTTTCCTATGCAATGTGTGTGATGGAATGATGCCCAAATGAAGTCCCTTGCCATAGTAGATAGCTAGCCCTTGATGGTAAATAGTCCTCTTATAATATAATGAGTATACTATGTTTATATAGGGATATTTTGTTCAAATTGTGACAATAATGACCCAACATGCCAACTAGCACCTAGGAGAATAAGAGGGAAAATGACGACCGACCTCAAATAAGTAAATTAGACCCAAGTGTTATAGGGACCAGAGCACTTAAAATTAAGGACCGGGGCACACATCGGCTCCCCAATACTACCCTAGGCACCCCGATCAAAGACTAGAAATGACAAATGACTAAATTACAACACCTGATACTCCCTGAGAGACGACTAAAACCATGTAAACAACTGACGAATGCGTGATACAAATGACGATGATGGCTGAAATATTGACAACATGATCGAGGGATGGGTGATTAGTGAATAATTTTATTACACAAGATCCATTTATAAAATAAAATGCTTGGCGGTATAATTATAGTATCAAGTGCGTAATTTTGTTACTACACCAAACAACTGTTGGGGTTAGCACACACTTGTTGTACAAATCTATAATCAGAATTGAAGCATACAAGCAATAAAGATGGAAATTAAACTAGAAGAACAATACATAAGATATAATGTGGTTCACCCAGTGTGGGCTACGTCCACCAAGAAACAACCAATCTATTATTATTTGCTTTACAAAGGAAATACAATGAAGATCTGTAATCTTCCACACCTCACACAAATGTATAGTACTTTTCCTGCAAGCTTCCCTCAACTCTCTCCAAGAATACCTTCTTACAATAATCAAAATTATTATGTTCTAACCCTAGCTTTCCATCTTATATATGCATATACAAACTTAGGGAACTTTAGCTATGTAATTACAACCCTTAGATCAACTTTATAATCAAAGGTTAGATATAATCTCACGTCTTAAATAAAAAAATTCACGCATAGGTAACCAATTGAAATATACCTAGCTGGGATCTTACCACAAAATTGACAAAACACGAAATTTGCAGCAAAATACTAAATCGATTTTTGCAGATTTTATGCGAAAAAAGTACAACTAGGGCAACAAGAAAAACATGAATAACTCTCAAAATACCCATCCAAAATACTTGAAATTTTAATTGGAACAAGATAATAATATTAAGAACACAAGGAAATATTTTTGGAATTTTTCAATCAATATAACGCTGCTTGAGAAAATTATAGCGTGCCTAAAATAGCGAGAAACTTCAAAAATTAATATCTTTCCGAATACAAATGCAATAATGATGAAAATTTATTTATAACATATATAAATATAGTAGATGACTTTCTAACCTTGAGATTGAAAACGGCCAGTTGGAAACCCTAGAAATTAGGGCTGCAATTTCCCAAACAAGTCACCCCCTTTGGAAAATGGTCAAAACCCTTGTGAAACCCTCTGTAGATGATGCCGAATCCTTCCTCTATGGATGCCATAGGTCTGATCCGAAAACCAGCTGAAAATCTCCACAAAAACTCTCAAAAACCCTCAAACCCTAATTCTGAAAATTCTAAAAATACCTCTGTAAAACCAGCCCTGAAATCTGATCCAAATGACAAGCTAGGGTAGATCTTTCACTACCAAAGAATGCCCTACTAGCTAGGGATGGATCTCTCACCACCGAAGCTAGGGTTCCCGTGGGATCTTACTCCACAAGCTAAAAGTTACAAACAACAGTTGCACCATGAAAAGAAATATAAGTGTATGCATGCATGACTATCCTTTCACCCCTCTTCTCCTTTTATAACCTTTTCATGTCAAAGAAACCCTAAAACCCCCAAGGCGCACTTTCCCATGGAGAGGGACCATTTAATAAATATTTTAAAGTTACTTTTTCCCCCTAGGCGCCTTGGCCCAAAAAAAGGTTCCCCCAACAAAGAAATATAACATTAAATGCAATACATATCCCTCAAGTCGCCAAAAAGGTGTTTTAAGTGGCCCCAACGAAGAAACATAACATTAAATGCCAGAAGTGTCCACTTAAGTGATCCCAACAACAAAATAGAGCACAAAGGGCCCATTAGACCCTCCCAACGCCCAAAATATAACAAAAACCTAGTAGGAAATCAGACAACCATCCCCAATAACCTCCAAAGTCGTTAGTCCCTTGGGAATGACCAGGGCTAAGACCAAAATAGGGCCGTTAGGCCAACTGCTCGGAATTGGGGACATTACAATCCTCCCCTCCCGAAAAATGCTTGACCCCAAGCATTATCCTCCTGTGTTGTAGAAACTGAATACCACAAAGTAAGTGCCTCCATCTCACCCTGCAGTCAATCAAAGATCGGTGTGATCCTAAGTGACCAAAACACCACATATAGTCATCATGCTCTCCATGCAGTGTAGACAACAATGCTGTCCCTGAAGTAGAATATTGCCCACCTCGACTCTCTACTGGTACCCATACTGAAACTATCAATCTGTCCAATCCCTACCACTGCAAAACTGTCATCATGTGATCACCCACTGTATCTCCTGTCGACTTTGTCCCTTGGCTAACTAGCACATGCTCGTCATCCTCATAAGCAGTAAGACATATAGGAGTGTTATCCCCTATCAACTCTAGAAATAAGGAACATGCATACTCTGATTTGTCACCATGACAAACTACACATCCTTGCACAAAGTTGAGGATATCTTCCCTCAACCCATGCCATCTAACCCTTTCCCATATGAAGTTGAAGGTCTCATCAAAGCTCAAGTGTCCAAACATGGAAGAATAATGCACATGTCGCAGTATCTCCATCCTCAACCATGAATCGACACGAGGTACAATCTGTCCTGATAGAAGATCATCTCATCCTCCAATATGTAGTTATCATCCTGTATGTGACCATCCTAGAATCTCACAAGTGTGTCGGTTCTTGGAGTACTCAACAAGAAAATGAGATCTCCAGTCTACCGAAACCTCGAACAACCAACATAATGATAAACTCGGATGATCTCGAACTCTGTACTCCCAATCTCTGCAGAATCGCCTTATGTGCAACACTACTCTGGTCACACCCACATCCATCATACTCCACATTGATCCGCAATGATAAAACCCCTCGTTATGCCGGAAAGTCCTCTCCATCCCCTTAGCTGCAACCACCCTAGGTGCTCCTGTCGATAATCCCCTCAAAGTCACATTCCTGCCTTCGTACTTAAACTTCAGCTCCATCGTCTGGAAGTTAGTCCGAAACTCACCAAGAGAGTGAAGCCACTACACTCCCAACACTATGTGGGACACTCCCATACCAACAATGTGGAAATCATCAGTAACTATGTAGTTACCCATGGTAATGCTCAATTGTGGAACTTTCCATGTGCATCTCATATACTCCCCATTGGCTACAACAATGTTGAAGCCCTCAAAGTCCTTCGTCTGTAAACCATGTCTCTCCACCAATGATGCATCAATAAAGTTGTGGGTAGCCCCACTATCAATGAGTACCATAACTCGCTGACCCTGCATAACTCCCCTAATCCTGAATGCCTTGTACATCGGAGTACTAGACAATGTGGCTATAATCTCCCGAGGGAAAGTCTCCTCCTCCTGCTCCGCATCAGCACTATCCATTGCAACTCCATTCCCATCATCCATCTCGTGAGTCTCCAACTCCTCACCTCTGTCATCCTTACTCTCCTCGAAGACTTCGATGAAGTGGGCCTTCCCTCTACCTCTGCAATCATGTCCTGGAACCCAAGGTGTGCGGCAATCGAAACATAGTTTCTTTCGCCTCAACTCATCTCTGTCTTCTCGGGAAATGAATGGCTTCTTAGCCACCTCCTGCCTCGGTGGAGGCTCCCTCTGCTGAAGTTCTTCTGATCTAGATGGAGGTTCTCTTTGCTAAATGCGAGGTGGGACCCTCGACTTTGGAGTGGATAACTCCAAGTCTCGAGATCTCCTAATAGCCTCATGCAAAGAAGAAGGCTCAAATGCCTTCACAAACCCTGCTAAGGCGTAAGTCAACCCTGCCATGAAGAGTGTAGTCAACCTCATCTCTGAAACATCAGATACCATAACTGATAACCTCTGAAAATTTGTAATGTACTGATCTAGAGAACCTGTCTGCCTCAAGTGAGTCAACTCCTGAAGTGCCTATCTGGGTCCCTCCTGTCGAACCTGCTCATCAACCTCTGTGTAAAATCTGCATAGGTAGTGATATGCATGTGCCCCTGTGTGATCAATCCATGATGCCACCAGTCATGAGCATCTCCCTCGAGGTGTAGGATAGCAAACTTAATTGCATCCTCTTCACGCATGGGATTCAAGTCGAAGTAAGTCTTCAACTTCTGAATCCAAGATTGGGCGGTACACTTCCTAGAGCCATCGAAGTGTGGAATAGAGATCTGCCCTAATCTCTTCTGAAACTCAGGTACCTGTGGCTGGTAATCTCTCCTAGGCCTGCTGCCAATCTTCATTTTGCAATACTCCTGAAATGGCATGTTGTCTCGGAAACCCTCACTCAAATTCTGGTACTTCTCCCAACAAGATTCTTCATCCACAATGTTTGCGGGCTGTTGTGTTTGCGAAACTTCCAGATCCTTTAAGAATGAAGGCTTGTGGAGTCCCAAGGGCCTGGTAGATGCATGAGGGGACCCTTGTCCCGAATGTCGACTCTCACTTCTATTACCATGTTGACCCATATTGTTGGCATATCCTTTCTCCGCATGAGTCTCGATCCTACCCTGTGCTAACCTCTCAGTAAGCTGGCTCAAATAGAGGTTGGTAGTCTCCTGCTGCTTCACCATGTTGGTGAACAGTTGTCTCATCAGATCTACTCCCATCTCTTCACTGTCTCTGTCTCTGTCTCCCATCCTTTAACCCTAACAGGCTGGAGGAACAACCGCTCTGATACCACTGAAATATCCCTAGTTGGGATCTTACCACAAAATTGACAAAACACAGAAATTTGCAGCAAAATACTAAATCTGATTTTTGCAGATTTTATGCAGAAAAAGTACAGCTAGCGTGCAACGAAGAAAAACATGAATAAATCTCAAAATACCCGTCAAAATACTTGAAATTTTAACTGGAACAAGATAATAATATGAAGAACACAAGGAAATATTTTTGGAAGTTTTCAAGTCAATATAAATGCTGCCAAAAAATTACAGTGTGCCTAAAATAGCCGGGAAACTTCGAAAATTAATATCTTTCGAATACAAATGCAATAATGATGAAAATTTGGAAATAACATATATAAATATAGTAGATGACTTTCCAACCTTCAGATCTGAAAACGGCCAGCTAGAAACCCTAGAAATTAGGGCTGCAATTTCCCAAACAATTCGCCCCCTTTGGAAAATGGTCAAAACCCTTGTGAAACCCTCTGTAGATGATGCCGAATCCTTCCTCTATGGCTGCCATAGGTCTGATCCGAAAACCAGCTGAAAATCTCCAAAAACTCTCAAAAACCCTCAAACCCTAATTCTGAAAATTCTAAAAATACCTCTGTAAAACCAGCCCTGAAATCTGCTCCAAATGACAAGCTAGGGTAGATCTTTCACTACCGAAGAATGCCCTGCTAGCTAGGGATGGATCTCTCACCACCGAAGCTAGGGTTCCCGTGGGATCTTACTCCACAAGCTAAAAGTTGCAAACAACAGTTGCACCATGAAAAGAAATATAAGTGTATGCATGAATGACTATCCTTTCACCCCTCTTCTCCTTTTATAACCTTTTCATGTCAAAGAAACCCTAAAACCCCCCAAGGCGCACTTTCCCATGGAGAGGGCCCATTTAATAAATATTTTAAAGTTACTTTTTCCCCCTAGGCGCCTTGGCCCAAAAAGGCGCCCCCAACAAAGAAATATAACATTAAATGCAATACATATCCCTCAAGTCGCCAAAAAGGTGCTTTAAGTGGCCCCAACGAAGAAACATAACATTAAATGCCAGAAGTGTCCACTTAAGTGATCCCAACGACAAAATAGAACACAAAGGGCCCATTAGACCCTCCCAACGCCCAAAATATAACAAAAACCTAGTAGGAAATCAGACAACCATCCCCAATAACCTCTAAAGTCGTTAGTCCCTTGGGAATGACCAGGGCTAAGACCAAAATAGGGCCGTTAGGCCAACTGCTCTGGAATTGGGGACATTACACCAATGTCGATTACCCTAACCAATTCAATGGAATGATGTTGGTTACTTTGTAAACTTGCAAGTTGTAAAACATGATGTTTGTAAAGCAATTAAGCTCCATAACTCAACAACAACAATATGGTTAGAACAATGTGATGACTAAAGAAAGTTACAAATCATGTTTTTGAGCATCTGTAGTGGCACTTATCCATGGGAAAGTTTTAATAGTTTAAGAGAAACACTAATAACCTCTCCCAATAAACATTCCATTAATGGTGACTAGACACCTGAATCTAAATTTTAGCGACGAGATGCTCAAATACCTAGTTTGGAAACAATACACCAAAATACTTCATATTATCCCAACCAGCTCCTAAGAAACATGTCTACAAATAGGAACAAATTTTTATCTCTTTCTCTTTCATAATTTCAGGTCATATCATAATCCAACAAAGGCAACACACATAAGTAACTATGAATAAAATCTCAAGAACAATCCAACAATGACAATATTTTAAGGAAGTATGTGCACACATCAATATCACTCCACCCATGTAAAGGTCACCCTAAGATCCTTATACTTACCTTCCATTAAAATTCCATGGTACACATTTTTCACTATTCTATTCACCACGCTACAACACTCATATAGCACACTATTGCGCATAATTTCCTTTTGAATCTCTAAGGTACGCTTTTATTTTCTATTTTATGTTGTTGAATAGTTTTTCTCGAAAAAAAAAGTGGCAAATGTATTCAATAATTCATACACTTACTCTTTACATATATCCTCTAAATATTTTATTTATATACGTGATTCCTAATCAAGAGAACTATTTATTAACAACCCTTTTATTTTTCTTTGTCATTGCTCTAATCCTTTTCATCTTTATTGCTTACGATTTCGTATTTTCAACTTGAAGTTGTACATACTAGATGAAATATTTCTCATCTCTATTTCAATGATTACCATTTTGAGCACCTTATATATGGTCTCCCATCACGAACAAGATTTCTAAGGCGTTATTGTCCCCTTTGGGTGCTTTTTTCCACTTTCTCTCCTTTGTTGATTTTTCGGATGTTACTTCTTTCTTCTCTTTGTTTATCACTCTTAGTCATCCTTTCATTTCTTAATGAAGGAACTTAATCAAAGAAATCATATATAGATATGTCTTACTTAACCTTATTATAGGAAAGTATAATCAAGAGGAACATACTAGTATAAGAAGCTAATGTTTTCTATCTACTACATCAAGGATTGTATTTTGAAACTCCATACGAGGGTTTATTCTAAATTCCATAAGAAACATATTTCATTCGAGAGAAATTAGTTGTAGCATGTGATTCTTTATGAAATTAGCACTATGAAATCCTAGCTTAAGGGATGTTATTCTAATCTCTCTCTCTCTCTCTCTCTCTAGAACTACATTCAAGTCTAAAACATAGTGCAATGCTTGATGATAATCACATTGGGATGACCGCCAAGGTTTAGCTGACTTAAAGATATGCATATTTCTAGTCATCTAATTTTCTCTTGAGTATTATGCAGGTACTTAGGGTTTTCTATAGGTAGAGGTGAAATAGAGAAGAAGCGTAGTGAACCTAATGTGACCTATAACAAAAAATAAGTGATAAGAAGAGACACAAAAATAATGAGGACCGAAGCTGTTTCGCAGACACCAGCACCCAAAGAATACATTAGCAATCAGGGGGGCTTGTCCTCTACTAGGTTCTCCTATGCATGAGACCGTCACATTCCAATTTCATATATAGAGATAAAATAGTGTATAATATACCTTTTCATTGTGTTGACCAGTGAATAATTAGTCCATACCTACAGTGACAAGATGAGTAATATTTATCTCTTATATATCACTCTTTCTTGTACTTCTTTAGTTAGATCTTGTACGTTATAGTTATTTTATCTGTTCAATATTGTCATTACTTTACATTTAATTTCAGTAAATTAGTTCCTTAGGAAAGTTTTCTTTTATTACTCTACAAAGTGCCCATAAGAGAATCATACTTCAAGGCCACCCTAGCATCTTCAACTTAATCATGATGGGAGCCATTATTTTATGTCCAGTATGTATATTCCATGTTCCCCTTGGGGTAGGTTGTGTGATTATAGTTATATAAGGTGAGACATAGGAGGATATCACACATGTCCATGACAATGTAAGTTAATTTTGAACATGTTTTAGAAGGTGAAAAAGACGAATCATGAAACTATGAGTAGTCATAGGAGTTGGAAAAGAAGAAATAGGAATGTAAGTATGGATTTGAAGAAGTGGAATAAGTATGCCAGGTATAAAGTTTTAAGAAACATAGGGAGTGATAGAAATAATCAATGGTGGATTGAGATAACAACTAGATTGTGGAGGAATTGGAGGAAGAGTGTGAAAAGTGAGAGAAGGCCGCATAGATGTCTTTAATTTGGATTTATAAGATCTTCTAACGGTGTTGTCAAAATAATTTAGAGTTGAAGAATATGCAGTAGCAACATAGCAAAGCAAAAACAAGATTTGTAGGAATTACAATGATTTATTCTTGTATTCTTGTAGTAAATAGAATTGGACGAGAAATTTCCACTACAATGATATTACAAGAAGAAAAATAAAGGCCGAAATTGTTTTTTTTTTGGAGACAATGAAAAATTCATTGGGAATGAGATAATGGTAGGTGAAATGGTAGAAATAGTTTTATAAGAAATAGGCGAAGTGGAATATAAACATGTGCCAACATTGAAGATAGAAGATAACATGAAACAAGAGCAATAGTTGAAATAGATGAATAAATAGTAGCTTTAAAATAAGTGGGATATGATGTCCCATGATCATCCCTAGCCACATCTCTAGGAGAAGTAGAAGAAAGAATGGTAATGCTGGTAGAGAGGCTTCAGTAAATGGGAATAGAAGAAGACGTAGGAACTGAAGAAATTAGAGTAGTAGGAGAGGTAAATAACAACATTTTCAATATTACTTAAAAATTGGTAACTTGTAGTACTTGATGGGGTTTTTCAGAATTTATTGTATGTATAATCTTGAGCCCCGAGCTTCTTTTGAAATCAGCTTCTCGCCCCTCAAATATTAATTGTTTTGGCTATTGATGTTTTGTGGGCTGTTGAAATTGTTTAAACCTCCCCCGCCAACCACTTTCCACGTGGCCCCCTTTCCATGTGCCTAACTCCTTTTTCCTTCCCGCGGACATGAGAGTGCCGGGTTGCATTATTTTAAATGATATTTCGGGTCCGTCCTTATTATTTGGGTGTGGTTTTTATATGGTGGTCTAATATATATATTTTAATATATAAGTTGCAATAAATATATATATATATATATATATATCCTTGTCCTTAATTTTTTGGGCATGGTTTTTCATATACAGCAAAGGGGGTATATTTTATATACGGGTAAATATATATTTTTATATATATTTACGGCAATGGTAAATTGAAGAGGGCATATTTAAATGTAAATGCAGCAATATATTAAAAGAAAATATATATTTACGGCAATAGTAAAATCAAAGAGGGGGTACTTATATGTAAATGCAGCAATATATTAAAAGAAGAGAACTCTCAAAGTATAAGAGAATAATATAGAGAGCAACAACTCATAAGAAAATATAGAGAGAGGAGAAGAAAATTGCAGTAGCACATAAATAGAAAGAGGGAAAACTACAGAGGAAGAAAAATATAGAGGAGCAATTCGAAAAGAGGAAATTTTAATAAGAAAAAGAAAAAAAAATGGACACAAGAAGATAAACAATTGAAAAACAAAGCAGCAACTCCAAGATTATTAAATTTCTCGACTTAATATAATATATTTTGTGTGTGTGTGTGTGTGTGTATGTTTTATTTGTATTTCTGGTAGTGTCTTTCCCTTACTAATTGCATTTGGCACTAAAATTTTCCAATAGAGTTAAGAGTGTATTCTTAGAGAATCTTCATAATGAGAAATGACAACCCTTACATTAAATGTAAGAGCCACACCTGAAAAAATCTTCTTGAGATTCCTATGGTTTTTACCCTAATCATCTAAATCGTTCACTTCTTATTATTCTTCTTCCTACCATAGCATTAGCTCTATCCCATCATTTCTAGCAAGATTCCCTATGGTTTTATAGGTGACATTTTGATTTCTTGTGTTGATGAATACAACTTTATTGTTTTTCTCTTTTATATAGACCAAGTTATCCTTATGTGTTTGGTACTATAGTTGAAATTGGATATGCATGGGGTCCCTTTGATAAATTGTGAAACTCTCCCTACTAACTATGGGGTTTCAGCTTTGCAATTGTTTGTGGTGGTGAGGGAATTGGAACTTCTTGTTTACTTGGAGGGAATGACTTCTTGGAAGGGAAAAGGGTAGAAGAACTGAGATGGGATGGAAGATCAGGAGATGGGGAAGGGAAAACAACACTTGGGGCAGTAGGTGAGGGGCTTGACTCTTGATCATGTTGAAATGATAAAGTTTGAGGAAGAGGAAAAGAAAAGCTCGGAGGTGGTGGACTTACCCATTGACAAGGTTGTCTTGTGTCCAACGCATAAGCCTCAATCTCCTCAATCCATTATGTAAGTTGAGGCAACACTTTAACCATGAAGTCAAGCTTCTCTTGAGGGTTGTAATGTCCTGGAAAAGGGCCTCCCCATGGATAAGGTGCCCTGAAACCAATCCTAAATTCCTTCATCTGTGTTTTCGCTCTTGATTGAACCATGTCAGCGTCCATCTCTTGAATCTTCTCCTATAAATCAACATCTTCCATATAGCTACCACCACTATATGTGTCCCCTTGTTCTTGATAAGCTTCATGGTCAAACTGGTTTTGGCACTGCTCATATGGGTAAGCATAATGGTTTTGGATCTGACTATAATGCTAATCTGGAGGAGTTGGGAAATACATTGGAGGCTGAGTGTATTGTTGCTACTGTAAGTGTGAATTCCATGGGAGGAATGAAGTCATGGTTGCACAACTTCATGGAATGGAATAAAATGAATGAAAATGGATGGGGAAAGGTCTGCAACTCAGAGAATGGGTTGTTGACCAGATGGAGTCGTCCAGATGTGCTTTGCATGTGCCTCAGAAGGTTGAATCTCACCAAGGACACATTAACTTGGTGAAATGAAGTGGTACGGTGATTTAGACCTGTCCCACCGGGCGTGCCAAAATTGTTAGTGTAGAATCACAACACCCGAATGTCTTGAGTGTGAGTGGGACATTTGGTGTGATTGCACAACATGGTACCATCTCTCAAGCTGTGGGACTTGCAAAACTTGAGATGGACCTCGAAGAAAGCCAGTTCTTACTTCCTAATCTACCTGCCACTAGCTACTCCAGTGCAGGAAAAACTATCTGATCCTAATCTAACCATTCCAAGGAGACAGAGAGAGAGAGAGGGTGAAAGAGAGCCTACACTAAGCGGTGATACACCAGAAAAGGAAGTGGTGAGATACTCTATTGAGGGAGAATGAAACAGGGAAGAGGGGATTGAGGGAGGTCAGACATAAGTGACATAGACCCAGATCCAAATCCGCCATCGAAACTCCATGAAGCACGAAATCTTACACCTACAAACGTGAAATACATACATAGAGAGAAAACACGAGATAGAGAGGCACAGAGAAACAACAAAACGATGACAAGGGTTGAAAGATGCCACAAAACAAGATTTTATTGCTCTATAAGGTGCACAGACTATTACATGCGGTGCTCAGAGGAACAAATACACTCTCAAGCATAGGAGAAGGCCTACAACTCAAATGGAGTCGGGAAACGACTTTGACAGAGTTTCCCTCATCCTAGAATGTCTCTCCCTTCTCAAATGAGAAGTGTTTACAATATATAGACGATGAAAACCAAAAAGAGAGGAGAAACTCAAATTTTCTCTTAAAATCCAACCACCAACCATCAATGCCCGTCGTGAATCCACCCACAATCTGTCAAGTCTGGTTCTCCATCTCTATTCGACGTGTTGAAGAAGGAAGAATGACGGATCAAATCAAATCAAATCTGGTAGTTAAAGCAATCAGATTCTGCATTAATGGCCGAAATATTTTTTCCCATTTTCACCCACCTAACCTCGTCAAAATTAAAGTTTCAGGCTCCCATGGCGTAGATGAGGTCGAGACCTTTCCAATGGTGCCAATTTTTTCAATTTTGGGCATTGGATCGAAAGATATGTCCATTTGAATGTTAGAGTCGGGTTTGTACAAAAATGGTAAAAACCAATTAGTAGAATGGGTCCGCGGGCCTAAAACTCACTTGTGCCTTTTGGCACCCAAAATATAAAATGCAAAAATTGCCCCGCAGCCCCACAATTCAGTTTTGTCAAAAAACCATATTCGGGCCCGTAGGTCCGCATTTTCCATTTGGGCAAAAAGTCTCTCCCAGCCCACCGGCCCACATGCAATTTAGGCTTGACACGTGGCTCCTTGGGCATCGGAGGGGGTGCAGCTCATTTTTCACTTTACGCCTTCTCGGGGCAAAAGTTTCAAATTACCTTTGATGACCCACCTTCCCGCCTTGACTTTTCAACATGGCCAAGTGGCGAGTTGACGCTTGTTTGGGGACCACTTCTAAATTTACCTTTTGAAGATGCGCCAAAGAGACACGTGGCACCTTCGCGGCTTGCTCTGTTTCCTTTGTTTTTTTGGATACGCCCTTTTTTGCTTGGCGAGGCCATAAATTTGACACAGGACACGTGGAAGACCGGCGCACATTTGGGAACCTACTCCAAATTTTACTTTTGAAGTAGCGTCATGCTGACACTTGGCTCCTTCCACTGGCTTGCCTCTGCTTTGACTATTCAACCCCGAATCTGTCCCTTTTTTGGACCTAGGACACGTGGCTATCCTACACTCATTTGGAAACCCGCTCCAAATTTTACTTTTGAAGTAGCGTTGTGTCGACACGTGGCTTCTTCGCCAACACCTTTATACTTAGTCATTTTGGGCCCACTCTGTCTGCCTTTTTGGTGTTGACTTCGCCCCTCCTCGGACCTAGGACACGTGGAGGCCTGACGCTTGTTTGAGTCTCCATTTTGGATTCAATCTTTGGAGGTGCATCGTTTGGACACTTGGCAGCCTCCACTGACTCTTCCATACTTAGCCAATTTAAGCCCGCTCTGAATCATTTGTGAAGCCCGAAGACTTTGATCCTTTCCATACTTCCTCCTTGACTCCTCTAGTTTTCTTTTGTGTGGGTTCGTGTTTGACCAATTTTATCCGAGGGTGAAATTGGGATAACAAGATATGATAGAAATATTATGAATATGGAGTTTGCACTTGAAATTAACCTGGTATTCTAACCATTTCTTGAGCACAATCTTGAATTTATTATTCTGACCTCATTTCTCCATTGTCTCTTGATCAAAAATAATATTGGATATAGGAAGGTGATTATAGCTAACTACATTTTCTTCATTGATATTTCGAGTTATGTTACCACGTTTTGACACTAAGATTCTACCTCTACAATTTATACTTTTTCCTACTATACCCCAAAGTAAATCAATGCAAATAATTACCTCTGGTTTGCCTTCTAGAATGTGTAAACTAGAATTTTGAATGCCTAGTAAAGCTACCATGTACTACATGTTTTCGAATCATCTTCATCATGATCATCTATTAACTTTGCTTCTTCAACCTCAATCCTCGGGACAGTAAAATGATCTTCCCAATAACTTAGTTATCAAATATTTTATATTTTAAGAGATAATTTGAGAAGAAGGTATGAAAAAGAGTGTCCATTGATTACTAGCTTAGAAAACATTCAAACAATTGTAAGTAAATGATTATTTGTAATGTGTAAAAGGAGAAGGATTTGTTTTCCCGAACAATTTCTTGATTTTGAGTTTCAAGTGCTTTGTCTTAGCTCAAATACAAAGTTCTTCTATAAAATATTTGAACTTATTCAAATCTTTCTTGGTCAAAGTAAAATTGTAATTTGTGACATGCAAGAATACTAAGACATCTATGTGTTTTAGAATTGAATATAAGATACACATGTATTTTACATTTGATGTGTCTTTAGTTAACCACCTTTTGTGATTCACCACTTATCCCAGTATATTTTCTTGCCTTTTCATATTTAATCCTATTGTTACCACATGGTGAATTTATATAACTTTGCATATTATTTTCCTTGTAACAATGGTGTCAAAATGTGAAAGGTAAGCCAATGAGAAAATTCCATATATGTATAGTTTCTGGGCCGATTGGTACTATATAGATCTCTCTATACAAGTATCCTCAAGTGAGAATTACTAACCATTGAAAAATCTCCACATTTCTTTGGATATTGCAATTTCATTCTTTAGGTTGGTCTTAAAATTCATTTTCAGTCAAAAACTAATAAGAAAACCCCACATTTCTCTACAACTTTTAAAGCTTGTTTTTCCTAAAATTTACCGTTTTCATTGGCTAACCAATAAGAACACTTGATGCTTCTTCACACTTCACAAATGTAAGTCCTCATTGTGAATGTAATGGTTCAAAATATGAAGTGGTGTGAAATCTACATCAATAATATTTAATCCTTCATGTAGTGTAATTCCATCAAACAATTATAACTATTAAGATCTGTGAGATACTTTTCTAGTTAATTTGTCGGTAGTGAATAAATAAATAATTTCCACTTAGCTTCAAAAATGCCAAAACTTGTTAGTTTTGATAATTAAATTTCAAGGAACATAACGAGCAACCAAATAGCTACCACGTCACTTCATAAATATCACAATCTGTAAGAAAAACCATGAATAAATATTGACAGTTTTATTAACACTCTCCTGAAAGTTTGTATAACATCCAAACCAAAAATGCATGTTTCCTTTGAAAATTAAATTCCTACAATTTCACATTTAAAACCAAAATTTTGTTAAATGAATTTTAGTCCGAAAAATGTAATTTTGAAAAATTTGCATCAAATAAACATAGTTAATTATGACAAGGAAAATTGGTTCTTGAATATTTTTCCAAACACATTCAAAGAGCCCCCATTCTTTCTAATGAAATCATGTGGAGGTGTTATTCACAACACTGTCTTTTTATAATCTCTAAGGAACATTTCTTCTATCTTGTATAGATCCTCACACAAAAATATAATTTTTTAATATAATTTGTCCTTTGGTCAATGATAAATCACACAAAATAGTTATTTTAATCATAATTAGAAATAAAATACATAAATCACTGTGAAAAACAAAATAGGCACAAGTTTGGTAGTGCAAAATAATCCACACACAAAAAGAGTAATATAAAATAAATTTGAGTTATTTTGATATTACTATGAAGAAATTTCTTCAACAATTCACATAATATATACCTATTTTTACATTTCACACACACACACACACACACACACACATAGAATAATTCAAACTACAACACTAGAAGAAAATATGCTTTGATCAATGGTCATATTATTTTGGTTCATATTTGAACAATGTTGATAGAGGTGGGGGATTAACTCTACACCTATAGATAAAAAAGAAGATGTATTTAGTAATCCATTGTTTGCATATTTATGATCTTTCTTCATCAAAAATATAAAGAATATAAATTCATCTTAAATTTTAAAGATTTATGAATGTTTTTTTAGATAATATATGTTATTGGATAAAAATTCAAAATCTTATTATAAACTTTCATTATTTTAAGGAATACTTATTTATTTTTGATATAATGTTTTTAACTTATGCTTTGTAGACATTTCATTTTTATAATCTTGTCACACACTTTGTTTTAGGAAACAAAACGTATATATATATATATATATATATATATATATATATATATATATATATATATATATATATATATATATATATATATATATATATATATATATATATATATATATATATATATATATATATATATATATATATATATATATATATATATATATATATATATATATATATATATATATATATATATACATATATATATATATATATATATATATATATATATATATATATATATATATATATATATATATATATATATATATATATATGTATATATATGTATATGTATATGTATATGTATATGTATATGTATATATGTATATGTATATATATATATATATATATATATATATATATATATGTATATATATATGTATGTATGTATATATATGTATATGTATATGTATATGTATATGTATATGTATATGTATATGTATATGTATATATATATGTATATGTATATATATATATATATATGTATATATATATATATATATATATATATATATATATATATATATATATATATATATATATATATACATATTATATATATATATATACATATATACATATACATATGTATATCATACATATACATATGTATATGTATGTATATATGTGTGTGTGTGTGTGTGTGTGTGTGTGTGTGTTTGTGTTTAATAGGTATTTTACGAAGAATATAATTGAATTCATTTGTAATATTTTTGTTTTATGATTAAAAATTGTAAAAGTAACAAAATTCCTAGTATCTATCGTTTTATATACTTATAGTGTCATCATTACTATAAATCACCACTTTATATGATGGCTTAAAATATTCCATTAGGATCAAGATTTCATTTTTATTATTATTTTTCAAGCACAAGAAACATGACATTATGATCAATAAACACAATGTCAAATATCACATAGAGATCATAAATTCTTCCCCTTCCTTAAGTATCCTTGAATTTTCTAATTACATAAGAACATGTATTAAAAATAACATTGAGTTTCCTCCTTTTTATTGCAGTATATTCTATTGTCTAATTAGGATGGCTCAATTTTTTATGTTCTCCAACATGTTAGCCCCGTGAATATCAAATCTTCAATTCAAATGAACTTTGTAATTGATTTAAATTTTACTTAATATTATTTATGGTTTTTATCATCCACAAATTATTAGTTGTCTTTTACTAAAATTTATATATATATTATTGTAGTAAGTATCTATTTAAATCATCAAAATTTTAATTTATATGGATTATTAAATTATGTGTGTGTGGGGTTTGCGATTTTGAATTCTCAAAGATTTAGAAATTTCATATTTATTAATATAAAGAATTTTAAAAATTAATTAACATGATAATTATTTATATGAATAGAATACTATATACAATTATATGAATATACTTTGTGGAAGGGAAGATTGAAAAGAATATGGAAGGGAAGATTGAAAGGGGGAGAGCATTTGGGCAAAGTGAGGTTGTTTGGAGAGGCAAATCTAAAGCCTTCCAAGCTCACGCCTTCTTGGAAGGAGGCCAAGCCACTGTTAGATATCTTGAAGTTCATTATTGACAGAGTCAAGGAGAGATTACAATTTACAATAGGAGGGAGGTTTTCTAGATTGAGACCGAAAATCAATCTTGTGAGAGTATGGGGTAGAAGAAAATGGTGCTGCAAGGTAGAAGTATGAGCTATGGCTGGAGAAGGCTTTCTCTTTTTCTTCCAGAGTGATTGGGAGATGGAAAAAGTGATGCAAGGGGGGCCATGGTTCTTTGGAAATTCTATTTTCACTTTCCATTGATGGGAACTTGGAAGGCCTCATGATTTTAGCTTCCATGCTCTTCCTGTCTAGATCTGGCTCTCGAGTCTCCCTTTGGAATTATGGGAACCATATGTGTTTCTGGGGATTTCAAGATTGATGGGTATATTGATTGTTGTAGATCCGACTACCAAATCCCGATCTAGACTGATTTTCAAGAGGCTCTGCATTAATATACCTATGTGTTTCTAAGTACCTACATGAATCCTCATGCATTCCTCGGATGGTAAATTAGAGCAAGTGATTGAAATTGAAAGTTACGTGATCTTTTGTATCAAGTACATAATGGTTAGATATGAGATGGAGGATTTTATGCTTCTCGAAAAACGTGTGTGGAGTTTAACTACCTTCAGGGGGATTATGTGTTGGAGGATTCGTTGGAGGGGGAGGATGAATTAGTGGACTATGTGACAAAGAATCCCATTAATACTGTGATGTGCCAGAATTAGTAGGAAATTGAAAAGGTCATAAATTGTGCTCTGAGTGTCTGTTTGAGTCTTTTTTTAAACCACATGTTTCAATGAGACGAACGCACTGGTCAACTGGCCCTACTGGTTGGAGCACGTTTCGACACATTTTCAACCCCAAAATTTGCCATCTTGAGGCTGAAAATTAGGATTTAAGTTGTAGTTCATTTTTTTCCTATTTTAGGGCATTAGTTAATTTTAGTCTATTAGTTGCATTATGAGTTGGAAAGTTGGCAATTCCTCTAATTTAGGCATGTAGAAGATGTGTGGAAATTTATTTTCCCATACGAATAAGCATGCGAACTTACTAAGAATAACAAGTTCTAGTAAACTGCTAAAAATAGTAATTTCCACCACCTAGAGTAGATTTAGTCAAAGTTAGTTAGATTTTGCTTGGCAACTCAAGTTGGGAGTTGTTTTCCTATTTAGGAAACATTGTAATTCATGATTCAATAATGAAGAAGGAGATCTATTTTCTTTTGGAGTTCATATTATTTGTAGTATATTGAGTTTGTTTAGAATTTGGCTACATTATATGGTATCAGAGCTAGTTCGAGTCTTTAAAAAATGTGAGGAAGAGGAAGAGAAAGAGGAGGCGGTATTTCCCAGATGAATAGAAATATGTAAGATCTACAGAGGTAAGTTGTTTTAATTGCTGAAATGATAACCCAAAGAGGAAATCAAGGTGGAGATGACACAGATGAAGAAGAAGTTTGTGAAGAGGAGGAAACGCAAGCGCCACCCTTAGATTTTGAAGAAAGGATGCTTCGAGCATTAGAATGAAATTATGATGGGATAAGAGTTGATGTTTCAGATATGGAGGTAGTCTAAAACTAGAAGAGCTGATAGACTGGTTAAGTAGCGTGGGGAAATGTTTTGAGTAGAAGGCTATGTCAGAAGAAAAGAAGGTAAAATTTTCATGCACGAAATTGAAAGGTCATGCTATGTTATGGTGGGATCAGCTACAGAAATAGCGGTCAAGAAAAGGGAAAGAAATAATTAGGATGTGGAGTAAGATGGAGAAGAAGCTGAAAGATAAATTTTTCCCTGTGGAATATGCACAAACCCTTTACAGGAGGTTTTAGAATCTCAGACAGAACTTACAAACTATGAAAGAATACACAGATGAGTTCTACAAGTTGTCCATTCATGTAGAGCATGAAGAAACTAAAGAAAAAATGGCTATAAGGTATGTAAATGGATTAAAATTTTCTATTTGAGATGAGATAAGTATGCACAGGATTAAGAGCATGTAGGATGCCTATCAATTAGCCTTAAAGACCAAGGAAAAAAAAATTCGTCAAATTTTTAGGAGATCATTTGGAATGAATAGGAGGGCCTCGTCTTCCTTTCGAGGAAAATATGGTTTTAACCAAGTTAGGAGAGAATCACCTGGTTAAGTGGAAAAGCAAGAAGATACGAGACAATATTCCCAGATTCAATAAAGAGGCAAAGGTTTTTCTAGGGGTAGAGGATATGTTGGCGATAGAGGATGGGAGGCTCCATGAAGACCATTTGTTTATTGCATATGTGGTGAAGAGGGGCATAGGGATTTTGAATTCCCACATTATCATACACTTGACAAGAGGCAAACAAATGCTCTAAGAGTAAATCTTGTTGAAGCTGAACAAGTAGAAGACGAACATGACCTAGGAATTCCACTAGATGTTCAAGAAAATATGATGATCAAAAGAATGATGATTTCTCCAAGAAATTATATCAAGGGGGATGCATGGCTGCGTACAAATATTTTCAGAACAAGATGCACTTCAGGAGGAAAGGTATGTAATGCTATTATTGGTGGTGGTAGTTGTGAGAACATCGTTTCAGATGAGATGGTTGAGAAATTGGGTTTGCATTGTGAGAAGAATCCTAACCCTTACCATATTGCATGGTTCAAGAAGGGTAATGAAATTACTGTTGAGAAGAGATGTCTAATAATTTTTTCTATTGGGAACAATTACAAGGATGAGATTTGGTGTGATGTTATTCCTATGGATGCATATCATATGTTGCTAGGAAGACGATGGAAATTTGATAGAAAATTTATTCATGACAGGGGAAAGAATACTTATACTTTCTGGAAGGATGACACAAAAATAGTTTTTCTACCTCTTAAGGAAGAGGGGAAGGCTTAAAATATGATTTTGTAAAGGAATTCTTGAAGGAGGAAAAGGCCATCAGTTTTTGCTATGCACTAGTCACAAATAAGGTTGAATATGCAAGTGCACAAATACCAGTAGAAACAACAAAATTAATAGAAGAATTTTCTAAAGTTATTCTTGATGAGCTACTAGATGGATTACTACCCAAAAAATATATTCAACACCATATTGATTTGATTCCAGGGTATTCACTCCCAAATCAAACGGCTTATAAGATGATCACAACATTACATGCAGAGTTTAATAGGTAAGTGGAAAAGCTCGTGAGAAAGGGGGCCGTAAGAGCGAGCATGAGTCTGTGTGCAACCCCAGCTTTATTAACACCAAAGAAGGATGGAACATGGTGAATTTGCATGGATAACAGAGCAATCAATAAAATCACAATCAAGTCTAGGTTCCCAATACCTTGCCTTGATGATATGATGGATGTAGTTGTTGGATATAGGTATTTCACCAAGATTAATCTTCGAAGTGGTTACCATCAGATTCAAATCAGAGAGACGAGTGGAAAACAACATTCAAGACAAAAACTGGGTTATATGAGTGGTTGGTGATGCCATTCGGGTTATCCAATGGACCTAGTACTTTTATGAGACTGATGAACACCATGTTGCGGGAGCGTAATGGTAAGTTTGTTGTGGTTTATTTTGATGATATATTGTTCTTTAGTAAAACTAAAGAAGAACATCTAAGGCATCTGAGGGTGATATTTTAAGTCTTAAGGAAAGAGAAACTCTATGCAAATATGAATAAGTGCACATTTATGTAAGAGATTTTGGTATTCTTGGGCTTTATTATTTCAAAAGATGGGGTACATATGGACTTAGAGAAGATAAAGGAAATTATTGAATGGCCTAATCCATAGAGTATAATAGAGGTAAGAATCTTTCATGGTCTAGCAACATTTTATAGAAAGTTTATTAAAAATTTCAGCAATATTGTAGCACCTATAACAGATTGCACAAAATGAAGGGAGTTTTTGTGGACAAAGGCAACTGAGGATAGTTTTTAGTTCTTGAAGAAGAAGGTGATAGAGGCACCCATTTTGGCACTACCAGATTTTGATAAAGTGTTTGAGGTTGATTGTGATGCATCACATGTGGGTATTGGTGTTGTCCTAATTCAAGATGGAAAGCCAGTAGCTTTCTTTAGTGAGAAAATGAATGCGGTAACAAATAACTACTCTACCTATGATGTGGAATTTTATGCAATTGTACAAGCATTGAGGCATTGGAGGCATTACTTAGTTCCTAAGGAATTTTGTGTTATTTACAAACCACATAGACCTCAAGTGTGTGAATACACAAAATAATTGAATAACAGGCATGCAAAGTGGGTATCATTTTTGCAGGGTTATACTTTTTCTCTAAAACATAAATTAGGAAAATATAATCAAGTTGCAGATGCATTGATTAGGCGCGTGACTCTGTTTACCACTATGGAAAATGAGGTGGTGGGTTTTGAAGCAATAAAGGGTTTGTATTCTTTGATTCTGATTTCAAGAATATTGTTGAAAGGTTAATTTTCCATTGTCAAACAATGTAGGAGATGTCGAAGATGAGTAAATTTTATAGGAATGCTATCTATTCAAGGGACACCAACTATGTATTCTAGTTGGGTCTATGAGAGAGACCATAGTGAAAGAGTTACATAACAGAGGATTGGTTGGGCATTTTGGTAAAGATAATATGATAGCCTTGGTAGCAGAGAAATACTATTGGCCAAAGGTGAAAAGAGATGTGGTAAGATATGTGGAGAGGTGTTGAATTTTCCAAGTCTCGAAAGGCCATGCACAAAATACAAGGTTGTATATGTCGTTGCCTATTCCTAAAGGGTTGTGGACAGATCTGAGTATGGATTTTGTTTTGAGGTTACCAAAAACACAATGAGGTGATGAATCAATTTTTGTGGTTATTGATAGGTTTTCTAAGATGGTTCATTTTATTTCCTGTAAGAAAACATGTGATGCGACATGTGTAGCAGATTTGTTTTTCATAGAAGTTATTTGTTTGCATGGTGTTCCAAAAACCATTACTTCATATAGGGACACAAGGTTCTTAAGTCACTTCTGGAGGACTTTATAGAAGAATTTGGGAACTCAACTACAATTCAGCAATGCCTATCATCCTCAAACCAATGGGAAAACAGAGGTGGTAAATAGGAGTTTGGGAAACCTGTTAAGGTGCATAGTTGGAGAAAATCCAAAACAATGGGACTTAGCATTACCAAAAGCTGAGTTTGCATATAATAGTTCCATAAATAAATCCACAGGAAAGTATCCATTTTCGATTGTGTATGGGAGTTATCCAAACTGGGTGTTAGATTTGATACAACTACCAATTGATAGCAGAGTGAGTGATGATACATAAGCATTTTTTGAACATATACAACAATTACAAGAAGAAGTGCGAAAGAAGCTGCATAATAGCAATGATAAGTACAAGGAAATAACAGATGTGCATAGATGAAGTAAGATATTTACCATTCATGAGTTGGTTATGGCATACTTCCAAAAGGAAAGGTTTCCAAAAGGAACCGATAACAAGTTGAAGTACAATAAGATCGGTCCCTGTAAAATCATGAAAAAATAAATGATAATGCTTGTGAGGTAGAATTGCCAGGGAATTTTGATATTTCTCCAATGTTTAATGTTTCAGACTTGTATTATTTTCAAGGGGATGGTGCAGAAGGGTATTTTATTGACAAATTAGTAGATTGGAGGAAGCAGGTTTCGGTGAAGAGGAAAGAATAAGTGGATCAGATTCTAGATAAAAAACAATGGACACGTGACATGGGAAATACAACAAATATTTGGTACATTGGAAAGGATAGAACAAGAAGACAATACTTGGGTCACAGAGAGGGAGATTAAAAAGTGGATGCAGATAAATGGAAGTAGTTCAAAGAAGAAAACTTGCAGGATCTGCATTTTTTTCAAGCACAAGAGAATGATGCACCAGAATTAACGAGAACTTCAAAATGTCATAACTTGTGCTTTGGGTGTCCGTTTGAGTCCATTTTTTTAACCACATGTTTCGATGAGACGAACACACTGGTCAACCAAACCTATCTATTGGAGCACATTTCAACACATTGTCGGGCCCGAAATCCACCATCTTGAGGCTGAAAAATTAGGATTTAAGTTGTACTTCGATTTTTTCCTATTTTAGGGAATTAGTTAATTTTAGTCTCTTAGTTACATTATGAGTTGGAAATTTATCAAATCATTTAATTTAGGCATGAAGAAGATGCATGGCAATTTCTGTTCCCGTACAAATAAGCATGTGAACTTACTAATAATAACAGGTTCTAGTAAACTACTAAAAATAGTAATTTCCGCCACCTAGAGTATATTTAGTCAAAGTTAGTTAGATTTTTCTTGTCAAATCAAGTTGGGAGTCGTTTTCTTATTTAGGAAACATTGTAATTCATGATTCAATAATACAAAAGGAGATCTATTTTCTTTTGGATTTCATATTATTTGCAGTATATTGAGTTTGTTTAGAATTTGGCTACATTAGATTGTGGGATGAGCAATGTTAGAAGGGCATGTGGAGGTGGAGAAGGCTCACACATGGGTATCGGCTGACATTGCACTTGGGGCGAGATCATTTACGAGATGCCTTTCCTGCTCGCGTTGATGCTCTGTTCGATGTGGCTCGGGCTCAACACATTAGGGGATCTCAAACCGAGGTAGAAGGTGGATTGATGTAGGTGAAGAGAGGAGCCAATCAAGGTGACAGGGAAGACCAATGGGATGGGCGGGAACAAAATTTGGAATTATGATTCACGTCGGTTAGTTAGTAATTACTTTTGCTTGCTTTGGGTGGTTAGGCATATGATAGATATAGATGGTATTAGACAACTTTCTTATGGTGGGGCAATGGAGCTACATTTTTAAATGGGGAGAGGCTCACACATGGGTAAGTAATCCTTGGATGCCTTTCCGCCGCTCGCGTTGATGCCATTCGATGTGATAAGAACTACTTGTTAGGATCCTCCTTTCCGAGGGGAATGATGGCGTAGGTGAGGATGGACCAGTCTATCACAAGAAATATTATGTTATGCTAGGAATGATGGCAAGGGATGGAATCGTTATAGAGTGGCTTTTGGTGGAGAGCCATAGTTTGTTTGTTCTATCTCTGGGTTGAGTCAAGTTTCCTTGACTCGTCCTTAGGTATTGCTTTCATATAATTGGTTTTCTTATCTTTTGAATACTAATAGAAGTCATTGCTTTGTTCCTCACTACTTTATTTTTTCTCCCTTGTTCCTCTCACGATGTATTTTTTCCATAAGACCTCTGGACCCAAAATCCCTTCTTTATTACCTTATCTAATAAAAAACAATTATATGAATATATAAAATTTTACCATTCAAACAATATTAGAAATATTATGTATATTGAATGTACATGATTAAATTTCAAATCAGGGCACCCATATTAGAATTTTTTACTATTTAAATATTTACATTTATAATTAGCTTATGATGTTATACTACATAATATGAAATTGATTTTGAAAATAATTTGCATTATCCCTTATTATATTGTATCTCTTGATATCCAATCTTTGATTAATAGAAACAAAAAATTCTATTTTCTTAGCAACTTGAAATATTATAAATTTAAAAACATAGTCTGATAAAATAATTTCCTCGCTATGTATATATTCTTATTCTACATTGATTGTTCATGATGTAATTATGATTCCATCTTAACACTTTTTATTCTTCCCTTCAAATTTCAACTACAATTCCTGGTAAAAATGGAAAATTTAGTCTTGAACATTTTATTACTACATAATAAATTTATCCAGCTAAGGTTAAAATTGATAAAAGGAAGAGATTTTAGGAAGAAAATTCCATATCCATGGTGATGATTTTTAAGCATGTCATTCCGTAATGATTCATCTAAATGGAAGAGGAGGATATAGAACACTTTTGAAGGTGTGTTCCCTAAATTGAATTAGACACGAAATGAACATAAATACAAATGAAATGAGAAAAAACAAATCAATATTCCTTCAATTGAAATTTTAACAGAACTTTGGTATTTTTTTATTGACTTAAAAATGAATTAAAATATCTCATATTTATAAAGGTCTTAGAATTCTGGTTAATTTTAGAGAGTTTCAATAAATTTCTCATGTAGATTTTCCTAGGGATTTGGAGGGATACAAATTAATTACAAATTATTTTCTATGTTGTGATATCTATCAAAATTAACTACAAAAGTATCAGCCCATTTGGAATTTAAATTTTTATATTGCTTGCAAGTTTTGAAAGTTATTAAGGGTATGTGGGAGAGATTAAGATAATTTCAGAAACTCTCCATTAATCTTGACTTTGTCTTTATATAACACCTAGACAATCTCTAAAATATTCAATAGTATCTTTGGATAATAACTGATTTAAAAATAGGCATATTGATCTTCATATCTATAAATATTTGAATAATTATTGACGTTTATATCAAGTTCCCTAATGAAATGATACCCAATATCAATATGTTTTCTTTTCTTGTGTAAGACAAGGTTATTTAAAATTATAATTCCATTATTAGTTTTAAAAATTATCTAGGTTGGATCATTTTGATCATATAATAAGCATGAGAAAACTATTGGCGCCCATACCACTTGGCATGCTCCAGATGTGGCCGCCACATATTCTACTTTATATGACAAGATGGAGACAATGGGATACTTCTTAGATTCCCATTAAATTACACCTAACTCAAAGTGAAAGATATATCAAGAATCGATCTTTTGATCATCAAAGCTACCTACAAATCATTCTTAGTATATCTAGTTTACATGAAATCATCACATAGTTTATACAATATAATCTATTCAAACGATACAACTACATATATAAAAGTTATCTTCCTCGATTTCCAATGTGATTATTTACATAACTCCATTAACCTTTAAATAAGACTAACTCTATACATGATTTCTAGCATTATGCCTATCAAATATATTGTACTCTCAACAATTATATTGTATAAAGTAGGATTAATATTGGATCCCTTACAATCCATACTCAACTCAGTTCTGGTGGAGACTAGTGTTGGTAACAGATTGGAATTCAACATTCTAAACCTTTTTCAAACATCATTTTCATACTCATCCTGATATATGAATGTTTTATCCTTCTGTTGGTTTACATAAATACCAAGAAAATATTTTATAAGGCATAGATATGTCACTTCAAACTACATTTTCATTACAATAATAAACACGTCAATTAATAGTTTAGTTGTTAAAATCATGTCAAGAACATATACTATCAATTTTTTGGCTTGAGAATTCATTTTTATGTATAATGTAGGATCAATAGTGCTTCAAATGAACCCATTTCTTATAAAGTATGATTATATCTTATTATACCATGTTATTGTTTCTTATTTGATATTGTAAAGGGTCTTTTGTAATGCCCACTTCACTTAGACCATTTTTATGTCACTAAATTAGTTGTTGTTGGACATTCTATCTATCTCATAAGACATTTTGATAGGGATTGTGATATTGTACATATTGAAATTCAGAGACTTTTATCGTGGCATTTCATGATAAACTCATTTTGGATGGTATTGATATTTATATGTTGTATACATGGATTGTGTTGAGTTTTGTGATGCAGGGATTTATAGTATTTTGTTGCTTATATCGGTCATGCATGTAATTATTTGATGATGAATATTATGTTCTAACATTTATATCTTTGTGAAAAATTTATATGTTGAATGCATATACTAATGCAATTGTGATCATAATTTGTATATTGAATGTAATTGAGATGATTATTGTTATTAATATTGATGTAAATTTTGTTTAAAGGTTAATTATATATGTGAATGTATGATTTGGCAATGTTTTGGACAGATTTTATGTGTGTTTGAAGTGTGCAGCAACATGCATGTTTAAATATAAATAACACACATGGGGAGAAATGGACCAATAAATGAAGGATGTGTTGGTGAAAACATCTCGTCCACCTTAAGAAATATTGGTTGTGGGTTTAGAAGAAGTGGCTAAGCCCTTTTGTTTCTTGTGGTTGTTTAATTTATTTTGCATATCTTATGTTGTTGGCCCTTTTGAATTTTCACCCTTGCATTTTTTATAATTTGAAGGTTATGTAATTTCTTCCTCTCCCATGTGTTGATGTGACATGTGTCATGACCCTTTTGGTAGGTAAAAATAAAATTAATGGGTCCCTAAACCCATGATAATTATGGATGTGATTATTCTGGTTTTGAGTGAGATTTTGGGCAACCTATAAATCACCTAACTTTGTCCAAGTAGCACCTTAAATGAACTCATACCCGAAACCCATCATGGGTAGAGTATTTTTGAAGTCTCGTTTATGATTTTGACCCCTTTTATGGATCATTTTTTTAAATCTTAATTTCACTTTAATTTTCTTATTATGTTTGATTATTAGAGGATGTATTGCTTTTATTTTGATGTGATTTTTGGAGTGATGGATGTGAAATAAGATTTCTTTCTTGACTTTCCTTTATGGTCATTATTTTTTTAATTGGATTTTTGGTGCACTCTTGATTTTGGAGTAAAGCTTATTTGACTACATATTCGAGGGAATTAATTTTTCATTGGAGAATGGTGTGTACACCTAGTTGGTATCAATGTGGAGACAACTCACCCTCTCACCTTATAAACTCTATAAATAAGTATTTTGATTTGAAAAGGGGGTTGGCTAGTTTCACTATCTTAATTATTTGGGGAGTTCTTGTGATTTAAGGAAAGTGTGGGAGTAGATTGGATTTTGGAGCAAGTGGAGAATATTTCTATTGCCTCAAGGTAGGGTCTTATGTGCAATTCTTATTGCATTGTTGAATTTATATATTACATTGTTTCTTCATGAAAATGGTGTTCTTTATTTGATTGGTTTCATGGTTGTTTTTGGTCATTGTTACCCTTGTTTTGGTTATTTTATTGTTTCAATGTAATGTGTTTTGTCAAGGGTAGAGAACACTCATGTTGGGTCTTGGAGGGGAGTGTGGTTGGTTGAATTTTGTGGAGGGAAAAATATATTAGGTTCTTGTTATGTATGTGATTTTTTTGTGATATTATTTGAGGGAGTTTAGGGTAGATGGGTTTTAAGCCTTTGGTGGAGAGGAAAGGGGTGTTTTAGGAGGTATATGGTATAGTGTAGGAATAAGGAGGGTTGGTATAATGGAGGTTTTAAATCCTAACCCATTACCGACTTGGAGTTATAAGTAGACCAAAAAACATCTCTCCCTCTCCCATTTGGCTTGATTTTGAGCTATTGTTTCTTGCTTATTGTTTAGATGTATTTTTGTGTGTTTGTGTTTGTTGTAGGTCTAATAGAGCAAGACCAAATTATTGTTGCTCGAGGTTGTTTTGGCACTTCCATTCCCCATTGTATATTATTTGAAGGTGACCATTTCTTATCTCCGCTTGTGTGTTTGTGGGCTACATGAGAAGACTATTAACTCCATTAATGTAGCCTCTTCCTCCTTATTGTTGGAAAATTTTATCAATTTGGTATATTATAAGTAATGTAATATGAACCATTTTTGTAAGCTTGAAGGGATGTATTTTAGATATTTGTAAAGTATGCAATCAAATTTCAGTTTTGAAAAAAATATAGTTGTTATCATTTGTAATGGAAGAGTTGAAAAGTGACACATTCTTGTAACTTTTGTAAAGTGGTAACTAGTTTGTTTTGATAATGGAACACCTTGTTAAAATGAATTTTTTTAATTAGTATCATTTTGATGGAATGTGAAAAATTGTGTATGTCAATTTTTATTATCATTTTTTATGGTAATGTTGATCTGGAAAACTCATTCTCGCGGGTGAACATCAAGACCGCAAGCCACCAGCAACTCCAAATGATAGAGGGCTTAGGACCTCAGATGCAGATATGGATTCTGGATATGGGCGTAGAGAAAATAGATCTGTGAGAAAGAAAATAGATTTGCAAGATGGAAACAGATAAGATTAGATCATATATGCGGGGGTTTCCCAGATAATGCCAGTTCCAAGAGAATTTCAACACCCTTGGAGGATTTCAACCCCCATGTTAGACAAGATAATAATATATCTGAATAGTAATAAAAAAATGACAAACAAATGAAATAACAAGAGTACTTAGCTCATGTCCTGCTATGGAAACAAACTAGGCATCAAGATGGTATGATGACGAATTAAGACAGATTTCTCCTTCAAATGGGTAGAATTTAGTTAAGCTCTTTCTTCTCTTCTGTAAAGCTAGGTATCTCTAGGTCTTTGATCCTTTCTCTTATTTTCGGTCTGGGTTTGGTTCCTTGAAAAATATCCCTCCTAAATATGGGGTAAAACCCCATATTTATAGTTTAGATGTGAGGCTAAACTGTAGGTTAGATGATACCTAGGGTGTAGTAAAGTAACTGAGTTAGGGATATGATGTGATTAACGTGGGTCCCATATTTTGACTTATTAGGCAAAGTGGGGGACATGATTTGAATGGGAGGTGAGATAAAGATTTCATTTTAAAAAGAAGGTGTTGGAGATATGCATTATGAATTAAATAATTTGTGAGAAGGAGGATGATTCCAAAAATTGAATTATCAAATGGGTCCATATGGAGCCCATTGATAATCAATCAAATAATGTGAATAAATAGATAGGATTTTATTTAATTTAATAGAAAGAGATGTGAGAATGGAATTAGTGTGCATGTAAGATGTCGGAGGGGCGCTATACCCAAAAATAAGTGTCTAAATTTTCCTCTTTTTGTTGAGTAGTTTTGATAGCAATCCACGAGACAAAAACAAAAAGGGTTAGATGAAAGATGTGTCCGAGGATGGATGAAGACATGACCAAAGGCAAGATGCCTCAGGAAAAAAAGGGATCGCAATAACAATGAAAAATAAAATGTATGGTGGTGATTCCAATATCACGTCGGTAGAGGAAAATTGCAGTCTCAATAGATACAGATGACAATGTTCTATAGACCAGTGAGTGGGTGGAGACCACTACAGTATGGATGTAAATCAAGATGACCAATGGGTCATAGGAAAACATCAAAATATGTGCAATTGAATGCAAAATATGTGTGCAATCCTTTGTCTGTGTGGAATCGTGTAAAAATAATGTGTCCATAAAAGGGACAAAGATGAAGATAATGATGCCCCAACACAGAGCACGAGAAGGAAAAATAATGAGTTATATGCGTTGACAAGTACAAGGATAAAAAGGTGCCCCAACATAAGACATCATAAATGTGGACAAGATGAGTAGATAGGATAGAAAGGTGAGATAAAAGGCTCTAAAATGATAATAAATATGCTAGAAATCATGTTTTATAGGAATGATGCATAAGTGTTAGAAAATTAGAAGGTGAAGAAGAAAAAGAAGTCTTGCTTCTCTGAAAAGTATGATAAAGATACTTTTGCGAAAAAACAAAAGCAGAGAAAATATTCATGAAGAGAATAAGATTAGATAGGTGATGGTCGTTATGGTATCTTCCAAGACAAAAATGTCAAAAGAAGATGGGAATATATTCTTAGAAATGGATATGATGATGCCCCTGTGAGAGAAATGACAAAGATAAAAAATGTGACAGGGTTTTCCAAAAGAGAAGAGGTCAATGTTACAAAGAGAAGAACAAGAGTGGTAATGAAAGGGATAGATAGAAAAACATAAATGGAGAAACATCGGCATTGAATGTGAATTCCAGATGCAAGGGATGTTGAGAAAGAGCAAAAGGAATAGACGGGAGGAGGATTGGTTGATTATGAGAAGAGAAAGAAATATTGAATATGAAGACGATAGGGGTATGGAATAGAGGAACAAAGATGGAGGGGGATAAAATAAGGAGTGAAAGGGGAGGAAGAAGATAACAATGAAGGATTATAGAGAAAGGTGGAAATAAAGAAGGACAAATAAAGAGAAGACAAGAAAAGAATAGAGCAGAGGATGAAATTATGAAAAAGGGAGAGAGTTATTTAAAATGTGTTAAGGAGGATGACGCAGAGGAAGGTAGAGAGGTAATGGAAAACAAAAGAGATGATAGAAAAGAAAATTGAAGAAAATCATGAAAGAGGGATTCGTGAGAACCGATGTGAAAAGCGATGCACCACAATCACTGATGCTAACGTCAAGCCAACACAATACGAAGATTGAAACAATGGAAAGAAGATTGCAAGTAAGAAGAATGGTCTCCGCTCAAGCTCATAGATCGAAAAATAGGAAGTACAAATAGGGTGTCTTGTGTAACCCCATGCCTAAACATGGAGAAACTCAATGATCAAGCATATGACTTTGATATGATGCCACTAGAATAGGAGTTACAATTCCAAATAAGGAATGTAACTCCTATGACACATTGACACAAATGACAATGTGAGATTCTATGGATTTGACACTTGTCATTTGACTTCCTAAGACCTATGACCCTGCAAGGTGGGATGACTCACTAGGTGATGTGGAGATGAAGTGAAGTCAACACGAAGACACCCAAAGGAGGAGAAGAAAATGAATAAAATCCAATGAAGATGGATGAGAAAATGCATGGATGATGGGATGATAAAGGATCGATAAGGTTTGTATAGACAACATATCAATGTGGAAAGAAGAAGAAGGAGGAAGGAGCGCTATGAAAGAAAATGGGGAGAATGACCACATCGATAGAGGAAGGAAATGGAAGATGAAGAAGGTGGCCCAATAAGGAGGAGGATATATCAAGAGAAGTGGTGACAACTGTGATGAGAAAATAAAGATAAGATATATGATTAAGAAGACTGGAAGGGGAAATGAATTTGCGGTGGAGAAGGAAGAATGGGAGATCGGAGAGATGGCGTGGAAAAGAAATGATGTCGGATGGGCATATGAGGATAATGCCTATTGTGGAGGATATAAGTTAAGAGAAGTGTATGATCTGGAAGACAATGGAAGAAATCTCAGGTAGAAGGAAGAAGAGATGAGAGATGGCGAGGAAAATGAGATGAGGTAGAGAGGCAAATGAAGAACCAAAGGGATGGAGGAGAAACACCGAATAATGAAGCAAAAGGAGAGAGCATGCACATAAATATGAGAGGAGCCCAGAAAGTAAATGAAAAATAATGACACCAATGAAGGATGCAAGATTAGGAGAAGACATAATAGATGAAGGAGGAAGGAATGAATGAAGATAGAATGGAAGGAGGTCAAAAAAAGGAGAAGCGTATGTAATGGGGATGAGTGATCTTTAGGAGAAGTCCACCGATAATTCTTAGCATGGAAAGGAAGATGATGATGAAATAATGTTAAGATATGATCAATGAAAATGATGGATAAGTATGGGGGTAGATATGTGGGAAAACTCTAGAAAATGGAATGGAAAGAGTAAATAAAGGGGAGATAAAATGTGTAGGAAGATGAAGATGATGGGAGGATGTAGTGTATGAGAATGAATGAGATAAAAATAAAGAAACAAGACATGAAATGAATGAAGAGAAGCCATGGTTAAGTAAGATTACCCAGCGGAAGATGATGGAGATGAAAAAGGGACTAGTATGGAGTGGAGTGGCGTTATGCGAGAATGGAAGAGGAGGTGAGAGGATGTGATGATGGGGAATGCAAAGAAAATGTATATGGAGAGAATGTGGGGTAGTGGGGAGTGTAGGATGACAAATCATGCTTAAGAGGGACTTTAAGTAAGATCACCATGTTGTAAAAAAAGGAGGATTTAAGTAAGATCACCAAACCGATTGAGTCATGATATGGAAGGGTTTAGACAACATTGTTGTATTGGGTTGCAGTGATGGAAGGGTTGGTTGGAATGGATGAGTACGATGAGAGAGGTGGGAGATAGAAGACGAGGAAGAGATGATGGAAATGGAAGAATCAGATGGCCAACCATTCTTAAGAGAAACCCTAAGTAAGATTGTCCTGCGACGGAGATGGTTAAGTAGGATCACCAAACCAAAGAAGAAGAAGAATGATGAAAAGACTGAGCAGTGAACACCAAAATGGAACAAGGTGATATTAAAGTGATAACAAAGAAACAAAGGAGTGTGACATGAGTGGATGGAGGAACATATGCAACATAGATGGAGAGTGTAAGGGAAATCCTTAACTAGGATGCCCACATGGCGGTAGTGATGATGCAAGAGTATTAAGTGGAAAAGGAAGAGTGGAAAGAAGTTCGTGGTGGGGATTTTCATTTGTTGAAAGAGGAAATGGAGGAGAAGCTTCTACAGTGGGAGGATCCAAGGAAGAAGATATACCTTAACTAAGGTTCTCTAGCTATATGAATGGTCAAGCAAGATTGTCAAAATGAAAGCAAAAGAGTAAAAGAGAAACTCAAGAGGAAAGACAAGTAAAATATTTGGTGTCGTGCAAGGGGATATAAAGGTGAGAAGGATGATGTGGAGACAAATGGTGATGAGTGGACATGGAGAGTGAGGAGCAATAGATCAAAGATGGTGTTGAACATGTTGAGAGATAAGGAGTTACTTGATAACAAACCTGACCCGAGAAGGATCCTCAAGTAGAATTCACAAACAAGGCTAAACAATGATCAAGTAGAATTCACAAACTGAAGAGTGTATTTGCAAATGCATTCATGGAGATGATGAATAGATATAAAAGTTATAGTGTGAAATTTGATTTGATTTTTTATAAAAGGTGATTTGGATGAGATGAAAGGGAACATAGGTGTAGTAAGGATGTACAAAGAAACTATGTTTCGAACTAGATGAAGATAAACAAGAAAATTTAACACTCAAGACATTGCACTTGTAGCCAATAACAAGTGTTAACACATAACCAATGGTAGTTAGTTATACCGAAAGACCGTGAGGGAAATATGGATGAAAATTTCTCATAATCCTAATGTTGACATGACAAAGGTACCAAAGATGTGACTTGTATGCGGGAAGAGGGATCTCCAAAGGTGGTGTTCCTTAAATCTATGCCCCAACTCTAGGAAGGGAAAAGAACAATAGCAGAAAGTTTATCAATGTGGGAAGCTTTCAGAAAATATTGATAAAGGAAGGTTGATCAATGTGGAAAACCTTCTAGATACCATAATAAAAGAGTAGCCATCCTTCGAGGGTATGGTCTACTTTATACATAATATAGATGACAAGAATAATATGATATTTCCTTCAAGGGATCGGTCTATTTCTTTTGATTTTACTTTGATTTTGATGTTTTTTTTTTAATGAACATCCATCCTTCAAGGGATCAGTCTGCTTTTTTAACTTAAAATTTTGATTTTTCCTTTGACATACTTGAATTTTAACTTTACAAGGGGGAGAGCTAGGAATAGCTAAGTAAACCACTTACGAGGGGATACGGAATATACGAGAGACACCTTGGACTCTTCGCATGGCTACAATAGGAGAATGAGAAGGTAATGGATGTAATGGTTACTGGATCACATCAAAGTAGTGAAGGTGGATGATATAATTCAAATTATTACAATGATAAATGGAAGGGGCTAAAGATGGCAGAACAATCTAAAGATGTAACTAAGTTCTCATTGGTAGATATGTTAACAATAGACTAGTCGCAAGTGCAATGCATTAAGAGGTTCCATTTTGGTTTACCACCACGAGTGAGGAAGAAAAGTTGTAGTTAGTTGCAATAAGACGAGATGATAGCCAAGTAGGAAAAAAAACTACGTCCTGAAGGAAATGAACATATGACCAAAATGGTGGATGTAGATGAAAATAAATAATGCTTTAAGAGAGACATAAACATAGAAGTACAATTATGGCCTCAAAGGAGGGCTTGATAAAATAAACGGTGTCCCTATGCCCCAAAAAAGAGACACACATATAAAAAGACAATTACGGCCTCAAAGGAGGGTTTGATGAAATAAATGATGTCCCTAAAAGAGACACACATATAGAAAGACAAGTACAACCTCAAAGGAGGGCTTGATGAAATAAATGATGTCCCAAAAGAGACACAAATATAGCCACAATGGTGGACTTCGAAATAGATGGTGCCCCAAAAGAGACACAAATATAGCCACAAAGGTGGACTTGGAGAAAAAAGGGGGTATCTCACTAGAGAGACAAACATGGCCTCAAAGGAGGGCTTTGATGAAAAAGATGATACCCCTAAAAGAGGTATAAATATAGCCACAACAGTGGACGTTGGTAAAAAGGTCCCTTAACGGAAAGAGTTAAAGGATGTCGAAATATTGTAGATGAGATTGGGTTGGATTTGGATGGGATAAATGAAACAATGTTAAAGAGATAAGTCCGCTAGTAACAAAGGAGTTGTACATATGAGATACTCAAGGGCGAGGAAAGGTTGTTCCCCCAATGAGTTAAATGTGAAGGGGTTAAAGGATGTCAAAAGAGTTTAGATGAGATTGTTTTAGATTTGGATGGGGTAAATGATTAGAGACCACAAGTGTGTTGAGTAACATAAGTGGTATTGATGAACAATGGAGGATATTCCTTAGGAGGAATGACATGGGCTAGATGGATATTAAGGGATGATGTGGATGAAAGGATCATGGGAGATCCGAAAGATGGGATATGGATTGGATTCAAGGTAGATGGAGAAGGAACTTTCCCTTGAATAAGGAAATCATCTTTCTCTATAAGATTGTGGACGAGTGACCGAAAGACATTACAATGTTTGATGTCGTGACCTGGGGTATGATGATAAGCACAACTGAAATTAGGATTGAACCATGATGGCTTCATGAGGATAGAGATTGAAGGCTTTAATAGGAGGGAGTTTGATGGAAGATGTTTGAGTTAAATGTCGAAACATATCTGCGTATGACCCCATTGAAGTTTCATGGGGAAGGTAACTTTCATGGGTTTTGATGGGGTATTTCAATTTGGAGTTAAGAGAAAAAGTAGATGTAGATTGGATGTCTGAATTTCATGTTTTGGAGGACAAATTAAATTTGGTTGGAGGATGGTATTGTTTGGATGTGGATTGATTATTGCAAGATGTCATACATGGAGAAACTAATCCTGACATGGATATTGTGCCATTGGATTGTTGATAAGAGGGAAAACCTGAATGTTTCCATGAATGTGCGGGGATCTGTCGGGGATATTTTCCTTGAGCTTTAGACTTCGACCAAGAATATTTACCTCTAGCAGGAATGAAAATAATTTCAACCAGAGGATCTGATAATGGTGTTGTGATTATTAATGGAGAAATGGTTCTAAAACAAGATGAAAATGTTAATGAAGAGATAGGTGTTTGTATGATTCGATTAATGATATCTATGTGAGACAAGGATTGTTTCTATTTGGGAATGGAAAGAGATGATTTTTTAGAGGGAGAAGGTAAATCATCTTTATTTGATTTAGGTGGATGTGTTGGTACAATAGGTGATCCAACGGGTATCTTAGATAGGGTTGCATATCGAGAGGATTTGGTTGGTGTGATAGAAGGATTAGGTAAATAGTATTGGGGTAGAGTGGGTGATGTGGCCACGGGTAAGGTTTCAAGGTAGAGATAGATGGGATTGTTGACATGATAGGTATAGGGGTTCTTTGGGATAGATAAAGTTGTAGGCATTTTTGGAATATGTGGAGGTATGAGTTTTGTGATAAGCGATGGAATAGACCTTATGGGTAAGGGTAATGCGAAAAATGCAGGAGCATTTTCAGACGTATAAGTAGAAGAGACTGGTTTTCTCATAAGTGTTTTGGCGGATAAGAATGATATGTTTGTTAAAGAGGTTGATGTCGAAGGCAGGACTGTAAAGGTGTATGTAGTAGAACAGATTTTAGTTGGGATGAATGTGGGTAATGTAGGTGTAGTAATAGGTGTATTTGAGGCAGATATGGGTGAAGAAATAGATGTGAGAGACGTAGGGATATGTGTGGATACGAGTGGGGCCAAAATAGGTTCTAAGGATGAATCTAATGTGGTAGATTGAGGTATGTTTGAAATGGAAGAAGTGGATGGTATAATTGAATTTGATGTGGATGTGATAAGGATAGGAGAAGATGTAGGTTCAAGATAGGTAGTGCAGGTTGATGTAGGAGTGACATGTTCTGAATAAGGGATGGGAATAATGTCCAGTATGGGATCATGTGGAATTGGTGATAAAATGGGATCTTGATTGATAGTTTCAACCATACAAGTGTTTGATAGTCAAGATGTAAAGGGGGTGACGTAATTTGTTGGTGGTTGATTAGTCTATGCAATGGAGGTATCAATTTGGATATCCCCTTGATTTACAAGTTGTTGGACATGATATTTGAAGGAACGACATCTCTCAATGTTGTGACCTTAAACTCAATGATATTTACAAAAATGGGCCTCGTGATACCAAATAGGCTTGGCTTACGACTTGTCCATGGGTCATATGGCAAGAAGTTGGATGGATTTTATGCTCATCAACTTATCAAATATAGAACTATATGATTCTCCTAAAGGAGTGTAGTTGGCTATTGATTGAGGAGATCTTTGTTGAGACCATGTGCTTGATGTAGATGGGGATGATGGTTCAATGACCACAGTGTTGGTCGCAACCTTGAACTCGCCATTATGTGTGAATGGTTTTTTGGATTCAAATTTTGATTTAACTAAACTTAATTTAAGATGACCCTGCTCAATGGCACATGTTTTGAGCTTGCGAGTCATTGTGAAAGCTTCCTCAAAGGTTCAGAATGATTGGATCATATATGTTTGGCACACGAACATGAGAATAATTCGATGAGTTCAATTTGTGGGATAGTGAAGGATAGCTGGTTTATAACATCATGCCATCGTGCGATGAAGTTGGTGATGGGCTCGTTTTCATACTGTCAAATGGTATATAGATCAGTGATAGTGGTTTTACATGTGATATTGATAGAAAAGTGTTCTAAGAACAACTGTGCAAGTCGAGTGAAGGAGAATATGGAATGTGTGGGATATTGTGGTACCAATATAATGTGGGACCAGACAAAGACATAGGGAAAGTGCGAAGAATTAAATCGTGATCATGCACAATAAGACAAAATGTGTGTTTAAATGTGAGGAGATGTTGTTGGGAATCCTCTTTATTATTGAACTTATTAAATGCAGGAAGTTTCCAACAAGGAGGATAGGGTTTAATTGGAACTGATGGATGAATCGGTTTTACAGACTTGTTCATAGGATAAGGTGTTCTTGGGTAGTACAGTAAGGGTTTCTAAACTGGCTAACCGATTCATTAAGGTGTGAATTGAATCACTTGAGGTGTTGTAAGGTTGAGATTGGATTGGCTGTGTGGTTTGAAAAGTAGTTTGATAAGGTGAATGATAAATTTGTGGGTGTGTGGGTAGTTGAGGAAGTATCTGATAAGGTGGTTGATAAGTTTGTGGATAGGATGTTTGTAGAATGGTTTGATAAGACATTTGATTAATATGTGGATATGTAGGTGTTTTGGGAGGTGTTTGGTAAGGATGAACATGTGTCATGGGTTGAGATTGTTGCATAGGTTGACTTTGAATAATAGGAATATGGTGTGTTTGTTGAAGATGGGTAGGTTGTTGTGGTAGATGATAAGTAGGGATATGAGTGTTAAGGGGTTGAGACTATTGGAGCATAGGATGGGTAAGAATGTAGGTATTCAAAGGCTAAGATTGTTTGATGGGCATACTAGTGGCAGATGAAATAGAATTAACAAAAAGGGATGTGGGTGGAAAGTGATCCACCAATGAGGAGAGGAGATTGATTGAGGGGATTTTTGGAGTAAGAAGTCATACAAGGGGTAAGGATGAGATTTGAGTGTATCTAGAGGAGCAGGAGATGGTGGTGCGATCGATTTAGGAAGATTGGCTTGACGGGGGATAGGGGGTTGGCGTCAAGGCATGGAGAATTTTGTATGACATGGTTCTCATGAGGTGAGACCATGGAGACTGGAGATTGGGTGACTAAAGGCATGGTTTTGAGTTTAGAATCTTGTTGGGTGAGATCATCAAATGAAGTGAGATCATTGGATAGAGTAGATTGTTGTTTTGTCTCGATTTGGGAGAGAGCAATAATAGGTGTGAAATAGAGAAACATTTGTTTATGTATGTTGTTGACAAACAAATCAAGCAGAATTTTTTTACTCTCATGATTAATTTATAGGATGTGAACAGAAAAAGAAAAGTAGGTAATGAAGGTGCCTAAAGGAGTCTAAGGCTGGTTTCAGGTAGTTATGGATTGGGAGATGTCTGAGATAGTTGCTTGTTGGGTGTTTAGGTCCTAACAGTTAACTAGGTGAGAGGAATGTTTTGATGTGTTAATTATGTTTGTGCAGTCTCAGGAAGTGTGTGATAAGTGAAATGCAGAGAGTTAAATCCTTTTACTTAAGCTATGTGATCAGGTAGGATGTAGAAGGTTCATTTTAGACCAAAATGAAATGTGACGTTCGATGTATACAGACACTCAGGAAAGGGAAAGTTTATGTAAAAAAGAGAAAATAGAGAAAAATGAGAAATACCTAGAGAATCACTTATCGTGGCATTTGATTGTACTTGATGATGGTGTCTTGAAAAATTCCAGTTGGTGACCTAGAACACCTGGGTATCCTAAAATGGAACCGTTTAGAGTCGCAGACGAGGCCAGTAAAAATGAATATATTTTTTTGTTTTGCAAAATGGTCTTCGACAAAGTGTTTTAATAGTTGCAAGATCGTGTAGGTCACCCTAAAATTATAGTATGAACAATCTTGGATGGGGTCGGTGACTAGAGACTTGGGGCATGTTAATGTTTTAACAATTGATCTTGGATGGTGTTACTCTGTGGTTGCTAGGTTGTCAGTGTCACTGCAAAGAGAAAATAAATGTAATTAGCTAATATGGTCGAATTAATAAAAAATTATATTTCAAAAAAATTCCTAAATGTGTATTTGAGATGAATTATGTACAGGACCTAAGAAAATTGAGATAACCAAACTTAATTGATATCACAACGGAATTCTCAAAAGCCAAATCTCAAGGCGATAAACTAAATTAATTGACGACTCGATAAAAACTAAATAAGGTGTTAATTAAATAAGGACACACATTCTAAATAAATGGTTCGTAAAACTCAAACAAATTATATCATCCTAATATTATTTGTGAGTGTGATGCAAAATTTTGGTGTATATTACTTAAAATAAAGTATATAGTGTGATGATTTGATATAAAGTGTTATTATTAAGTCAAAGCATGCAATGCGTTAATATATTCTAAATGATAAGTGACAAAGTAAACTATATTAAAAAAATTACAAGATTCATTTAAGAAGTAGATTATGATTGATTTGAGAAGTAGACGAGGAAATGAGATAATGGATACCATAACGGTCAATTGGCCTTTCAAATTATAATTGGCATATCAAATTATCATGGTGTTATGGCACGAGAACAAACTATGGTTGATTTGGCTTATAGTAGAAGTAGAAACAATGGGTCGGTGGGTTAAGTGTGAAATAAAAGAAGTTGTTGGTCAAGGTATAATAGAACTGGAATGATTGGTTAATAAAAAGGTGAGTGGATTGGTATGGCCAAGTAGAATGGTCGAGTGGGGGAAGGAAATGAGTTGGTTGATGTAGACATGGAGGGAGGTGGTTCGAAGGAAGGGGGTGAGGATTAAGTGTAGTTGAGTGGAAAGGTAGGTTGAGGATAATGACAGGGACGTGAAGAGTTTGATGGATAGTGGGTGAAGTCGGTGGAGGGAAGGAGCTGCTTGGAAGGAGTTGGAGGAGAGGGAGGTTAGTGGTGAAGTGGAGAGAAGGGACAACGATGAAGATGGGGAGTGGAGAGGAGCTCGGAGTAGGGAAGGGAGATGGGTGTACAGTGAGGTGGGAGCTCGTGGGCAGGAGAAGGGAGATGTTGGAGATGGGGAGTCGTAAGGAAGAGGATATTTGAGAGGGGAGATGTGGGTGGTAGGTGAGGACGTGGCTGAGGTAGGGGAGATGGGAGGAAGGAGAGGAGAGGGAGGCAATGTGGAGGAAGTTGTACAAAAGCTTGTGGGCAGGTGAGGATGTGGTGAGCAGTAGGGCGAGATGGGAGGAAGGAGAGGAGAAGTGGGAAGGAGATGGGATGGAACCTGGGTGTGGAGTCGTGGAAGAAGTCGGCGGAGAGGATGGAAGTGAGGGTGAGCCGGGGAGTTAGGGTTGGAGAAGGGAAGGGAGATGGGGGCTTGGTGGAGAGGATGGGAGCTCAGGAGATGCGTGTAGGGAGTTGGGGGCTCGGTGGAAGGATAGGAGCATAGGGAGAGGAGAATTGGTGGACAGGAGGCAGCGTGTGGCTTGGGGCATAGGGAAAGTTGGTGAGTGGAGGACGGGATTAGGCCGAGGGAGTGGGTGACTCAGTGGATCCAGTTAGGGAGGTGGCCGAGCTGGCCGAGTGGAGAGGTGGGGAGATAGTTAGGAGGAAGGGGAGTAAGATGGGGTAGCTTAGGATTTTTTGTTTTGTTTTATATATATATATATATATATATATATATATATATATTTATTTTAAGTGCAATTTATTTCATAATTTTTTTAAATTGTTATTTTTAAATAAATCAATATTGTCTAATATGTTTTAAAACAAATAACTATAGATTGTTATGTTTTGTATTTTTTAGCAAATAACTATAGATTAGTATAATTTGAAATGCGAAATCTATAGATAATTAGAAATTAAGATCTAAATGAATATATAGATTTATTTTATTAGGTCAAAGAAAAGGTCGTTTTAAAAAAGAAAAATTTATCTATTATATAGGTAAGATCGCCAATAAAAGCAAGACAATAAGATTAGTTTTGGACTCATTCCCCATGTGGGTAAACAAAAATAAAGAACACATACCTCCGAGGTGACTTAAACGATGGATTGTACTAAACTGAGATCAATGGATATTATGACCATGCAAACGAGTGAGTTATAAAAGAATAACAAACAAAATGACCAGATCTAGGATCTAGTCCCACCGGGCATGCCAAATGTTGATCTGGAAAACTCGTTCTCATGTGGGTGAACACCGAGACTGCAAGCCACCAACAACTCGAATGATAGAGGGCTTAGGACCTCAGATGTAGATATGGATTCTGGATACGGGCGCAGAGAAAATAGATCTATGAGAAAGAAAATAGATCTGTAAGATGGAAACAAATGAGATTAGATCATATATATGTGGGGTTTCCGGACGAAAGTGCGGTTCCAAGAGGATTTCAAGTCCCTTGAAGGATGTCAACCCCCATGTCAGACAAGATAATAATAGATCATGAATAGTAATAAAAATGACAAGCAACTGAAATAACAAGAGTACTTAGCTCATGTCCTACTATGAAAATAAACCAGCATCAAGATGGTATGATGACGAATTAAGATAGATTTCTCCTTCAAATGGGCAGAATTTAGTTAAGCTCTTTCTTCTCTTCTATAAGCCTAGGTATCTTGAGGTCTTCAATCCTTTCTCTTCTTTTCAGTCCGGGTCTAGGTCCTTGAAAAATATCCTCCTAAATATGGGGTAAAACCCCATATTTATAGTTTAGATGTGAGGCTAAACTGCAGGTTAGATGATACCTAGGGTGTAGTAAAGTAACTGAGTTAGGGATATGATGTGATTAACGTGGGTCCCATATTTTGACTTATTAGGAAAAGTGGGGGACATGATTTGAATGGGAGGTGAGATAAAGATTTCATTTTAAAAAGGTGTCGGAGATATGCATTATGAATTAAATAATTTGTGAGAGATGGGGGATGATTCCAAAAATTGAATTATCAAATGGGTCCATACGGAGCCCATTGATAATCAATCAAATAATGCGAATAAATAGATAGGATTTTATTTAATTTAAGATAAAGAGATGTGAGAATGGAATTAGCGTGCATGTAAGATGTTGGAGGGGCGCTATACCCAAAAATAAGTGTCTACAGGTAATTTTGTAGGTAAATTTCTTAATATTCAAATGTAGCAACTAGTGCATTCCAGATAGTAAGAGGACACTTTCATGGCAAGTGTGCTCTTACTAGTTGGGATAAACATGAGTATGACCATCCTTCCATGAAAAATTCATCGAAAGGTGACATTATCCATAGTGCCCCATCACTACCCCTTTTAAACTTTATGTTTTCATTTGAAATGAAAATCTTATTTGTTATTATGGTATCATAATACATTGGAAAACATTGTGTTTTGAGATCTTGTAAATTTCATTATGTATATCTTATATTCTTGGCATATGGGAATAGAATGAATTTCCTTCTTGCTTGAGTATGAATCTTGTAATTTGATAAAACAAATTCACTTGTAGATTTTTTGTTATTGTAATGCTATCCATCTTGAAACTATCTACAAACTAGTTTGTGTATACCCTTTAACCATATCACTATGCATTTCTTTTCTGTTTTATTTTTTGAAATATTAACCTCCAGTACCACAAAACTGTTATAACGATATATATTTGTTATATAAGATTATTTATATTTATATATAAATAAATAAAATTAAATATATTAATAGTGTTAATGGGACTAGGTCAGCCCAACCCCACCCTTTGTCTCATAATGTTTAATAAAAAATATATGTAGAGTGAGTGGGTGGCACTGTTGACCCACCCCACCGTGACCACCAAACATACCATCCCATTTGGCACATTGCCCGGCCCGTGACACTTCCCTCGTTGAACCATTCTCTACTATGTTGACCCATCAAGCTAAACAAACAATCCCCTCTCTGCCCCCATCTCCCTACAACATAGATTTCACCCACATGCCTCCACCAGGCCTACAGATCCCCTCACCACTCTCATCCTTCCCTCCATGCATGCCACCTCCTCCTTCATACCCTAATAAAAGAAAATAAATAAAATAAATCAAAGAAAAAAAACCTAAACACTATATGAGGTGAGTGATGACATTTAGGGCTAAGGTTTGAATTTATGATTACAATATTGAGTATATAGCATTAGAGCATAGATAAAATCACTTATGGGAGTTTAAGGTTAGTTTAGGTAATATATAATATACAAATATAATATGAGATTATTTAGTATGTATGTATTAGGAATAGTAAATATGATATTGTCGACTTTACACTATATATTATAGTCATCTTTATGGTATAGGAAATAAAATATCTATTAAATTGTATAATAAAATGTCATAAAATTGAATGATATAAAATAAATATATTATATATTATGACGTTATAAGAATGAAAATTTATATTAAATATAATACTACTATTATATAAAATATAATATTGTCATAATTATAGTGCTATAAGGTTACAACATTATTAGAAGGTGATATATCCCTATAAAATTTTAACATATATAGATGTTATTATAAGTTAGAATTATAATTTATTGTAATATGGGTTATAACATTTACTATTTTATATTATAAGAATGTGGTATTATATAATATTGTATTAGTGTGTATAGTGTCACAAAATATTATTTTATTACAAAAGATTGTTATAGTGTTGTACCATGCATAACTCCATGATTGATATATTATACCTTTGTGTGCAAGTTATTTCATACTTATAAAATAGTATAATTGTAAGGAGTAGTCTCTTCGGAGACATCTGATAAAATTGGATTGATACAAAGAAGATTAGCATGGCCTTGTGTTAGGATGAACCACATGGTTTGAGAAACGATTCACTCAGCATCGTATCAACATGAAAAATAAAATAAAATAAATTTTAGGATTTTGGTTGACATTTTAGGGCATTACACTTGGTATCGAGATGGAATTTCCACACTCAAACTACACGGGAAACCAAATCAAACCAAATAAGACAGTTAATTCTTAATTGTTTAAATTAGTAAACTTAATTTGTTAATAAATCATCATATGACTTCATAAATTTATCCTTTTCTATGCATGGGGCACAGATGAGGCATGGTTACTAGATATGTGACCAGAGGATCAACAGGAGTGGAGACCAGGAGTTCTCATGTAGTTTATAATTTAGTGGAAGTTAGGGGTGGACGAGGTAGTGGTAGGACTTAGGAAAGAAATCGAGGAAGACTATTTAGACAACTGAAGTAGTTCCCAAGGAACCATAGAAGAGAGAAAAGGTAGATACACCACCATTAGAGGACACTGGACCCATAACCCTGTATATTTTAAAGGTGTTTGGGAGGTGGTTTTGGCACTGAGAGAGAGATGGTGACCATCTAAAAGAGCACTGTGAGGCTTCACAACATACCTCACAAGTGTAGATACAGATGCATGAGGAGAGAGAGGAATCCTCACATCAAAGGGAGAGATATAGGAGCTCTCCTATATGGGTACCTATATCAGCCATAAGACCCATAAACCAGCTTATACATGAAGAAAAACATATTAGGGATATCCTTAAGTTACACTCACCATCTTACTATGATGACACCACATATTTTCATGTTGAGGCTTGACTTATAATCTTAAATGGGTGCTTCAACCTATGTCCATGTTCGAGGAACACTAAGGCACATTTTTCTGTTCACTTATTCAGAGATGTAGCTGGAGTGTGGTGGATATATAAGGAGTAAAATCTTCTAGTGGAATTTGATACTATATCATGATACATGTTTAAGGAGAGATTCAGGGCCAAATACATATCTAGAAATGTCGTGTAACATCGTATCAAACTGTTCCATGATCTAAGGTAGAAGAACATGAAATTAGAAGATCATAAGGGTCTTTTCTTGGACCTATTACAATATGTAGACTATATAAAAGATGAGCATGTTAAGGTTCATCGATTCATTAGAGGCTTGAACTTAGAGATCAAAGGAGCCGTCAGGATGCACACTCCACAAACACTAGCTAAGGAAGTTAAGAAGGCCACCAATTCAGAGAAGAATATAGGGATGACATAACAAGATAGAGGGAAGGTGAGGACACCTTTAATGGTTACAAGATAGTAGATTGATGGGTGCACCACCCCTTCCTCATGGTGTTTTTATACCCACATTCTCTACCTCCCAACCACCATAGTTGATCCATAGGATTTTTTGGGTGTTGGATTTTTCCTAAACCTATATAAACCATTACCACATTGAAGATCATTCTGATACCTTTCTGACGGTATGCAAAACTCTAAAAACAAAGCTCATATGTGAAATATAACACTCGTCAAAGTTAGTCAAAGTTTGATCAACTCGTGGTTAAATATGGTCAAACTAGAAAATTGATGATCCTGGAACCTCTATAAATTAGTTATATGCGTAGAGCTTATCATGAGATTTCTGGCACATTTTGAACAGACCAAATCTGATTCCATATGCGAGAGATATGCATAGTCAAAGTTGTGGTCAAATGATGACGTAACACAGTTTGGCGTGGACAAATGGCAATTTTGGGCGTGACACTTGGCACGTTTGTGGTGGTTTTAGATTTAAAATAATAATAGTAATAATATTATATTTAATTCATTCCCATGAATAATCCTAAATCCCATGGGATAAGGAGGATTGTGTTGGCCAAAAGTCATTTAAAGGCTTATCATATTCCTTTCCCACCATATGTGGGGTAAATGGCTAAATTTGATGCCTAAACCTATGGAAGGGGGATTCAAACCCTTGACCTGCACCAAAATTTTTAATAGCCGTACCAACCCGTCACTTTTTCAAAAGTGATATAATATGAGATCACTTTTATTTAAAGGGACTTTTTGGTAGGTCTGTGTATGGACAACGAAGGACCAGTTTGCAGAGATCACCATTTTTAGGCAATTCTAGTCCAAATTTTGCCATGGTGTAAAAAGAAAAGGTGTTCAAAATTACGAGATATTTACATAAATGTAAATTTTTTTACATGAAATATGATATATTTTTCTATTCAGGTGATTTTACATCGCAGTTGCACAAAATGGGCATGAGGAGCAGGCAAAGATCTGATTTTTCCTAGCACTTCTGGTCTGAACTAGGCCATGGAGTAAAAAGGGAAGTTCATATTTTTATAAGATTTCAAGATATATAATTTTTTAATGTATTTTTTATAAATATCCAATTTTATGTGTTTTTAAGTCTCATGTGCATGGGGATCACACTGTGGAAGCATTGTTGGAGCCATGGATCATTTTGAGAATAGTTTCTGGTAAATTGCAGAGTTTCCAATGTCTTTGATCAACTCATTTGCAGTTTTTTGGTATGTTTAGATATTATTAAAGGGTTATTGTACTTCATTGGTCATTTAATAGACTGATTCTCTTTTGAGAATCTAAAGACATACCCTTCGGGTGAACTCCATTATCAATCTTGTGTTGTGGATTTGATTTCAGTTTATGGATTTTTAATTCAATTGTGAATGAATATTTTGATCAGTTAAAAATACATTAAATGCATTTTAATTATTTGACTAAGCAATCATGATTACAACTAGGAAAATGGAGTTGAGATTATTTCAGTATCCATAATCCCCAATTTATAGTTGAATGCACATTTCAGTGTTGTGATTGATAATCAGGATGATGTGCATGTATTAAAAGGAATTAATCAATTTCATATTTTAAGAGCCATAAAATTGATGTTGAGTTCCTCATATTATTGGAAAGGTTTATTAAGTGAAAATTTACCTCACCCATTTTTAGATCATGTTTGGTACTAGAGTTGGTTCTAGCTCGATATTTTTCTTCTAGTTTTAATATGATTTAATAGTGATTGCTTTAATTGGTTTAGTAAATTTCAATGGTTGAACATGTATAGGTGCATGATGGGCAGTTACAAGTGTGTTGGATGACGCATCGGGTTGATAACTGATGGAAACTTCATCCAACAAACCATCCAGAGTATAGTAAGACAAGTTGGATTTAAGGTAAAGGAAGTTTTGAACCACTATTTTTAAATCAACCTCTATCCATTGTTGAATCACTTATGATTTCGTTTAGTTTTGATATGGAGAATGTAGGCTCATGTGAGTTGGATAGGTTTATTTTTGCAATGTAGTATTTGTTGAAAAGCTTGAAAATTTTGAGTAATTTTTGGATTTCAGTAGTATGGTGAAGGATGTATTCACAAGTGTTTTTAATTACTTTGAAATTGGAAATTGGGGTCACCTATAAGAGGATCTGGGAGACAGGTTTAAAATGCTCAGATTTAACTTCTTACTTTGTAAATGATGACAATATACCATTTTCAATTTTTAGCAGTAGTTATGTGGTTTCAATTTGCATGTGGTGAATAATGTCTATTTTTGGAATGCATTTTGAGTACTATTGTTAAATGTCATTGTGCAAGTTTGTGACTCCTTTTTTATTGTGTAATTAATATAAAAATCTATTATGTCTATACAGGGTAATTACACATTAATGATGACCCTTATTTTTATGGCATGTATTTGTGACTACTTTGTGTAGTTACAATTGAAGTGTACATTATTTGCACTAACAAACTGGTGTACAGATATGCCTGGTGATCATTTGCAGGATTGAGCAGTTCACCATTTTTGGTAAGCACAATTATAGTTTGATCTATCCTTTTATAGTTCAAAGTGTATGGATAAAATATTTACATATTCACATTGATTCATATTTTGACTATAGCCATTTTTGGGCGTTGATGGTTTAATTATTCTAGATATTGAATATTTGCAGTTGTAATCGACATACTCATAGATGTTAGTTCAACACTAGCTTTCATTATAGATGGGTGTTATTATCTGACTTATTATTTGTGATGGAATTACAATGTTTTGGGAAGATTCACGTGGATTCATTTTTGTGACTATAGCTATTTTGGCGTTGATGGTCTAACTATACTAGGATAGTGAATATTTGTAGTGTTAAAGTTTCATATGGATGGGGACACTAGGCTAATTGTGGACAGTTTAGATGTCTGGTATAATGATCTATGTTATGGAATTGTAATTTAAGTAATTGGTCGTATCACATAGTGACAGTTGAAAACTAGATTAATTGGGTGTTATTATCTGGTCAGTTATTTGTGATGGCATTACAAGGGATTTCACAATTCACAATTATGTGCAGAGTTGGTAAGGTTTCAACATTTTAGTTAGACACTAGTTTTAATGAGTGTTATTATCTGATTGGTTATGTGACTATCTAATCAACTATTTTTTGATTAACCTATAATGATTTTTCAGGTTTTTGTATGTGTTTGTGTAATTGCAGGAAAAGTTAGCATGTTGATGGGTTAATACACAACATTTTGTGGACAAAAAACATTCCCAGTTGGGAGAAGTGATCCCGAGGATTTTTCAAGTTTTTTAGTTTTCCTAAACCTCCCTAAACCATTACCATGTTGTATATCATTCTGATACCTTCCCGATGATATTCAGAACTCTAAAAACAGAGCTCATATGCAAAAGATACCGTTGGTCAAAGTTAGTCAAAGTTTGTTAACTGGTGGTCAAATCTGGTCAAACTAGAAAATTGATAATCTTGGAATCTTGTCATATGGCATAGATTTTTTCACGATATTTTTGGTGAATTTTGAATGGACCAAATCTGAGTCAGTATGCGAAAGATATGCATAGTCAAAGTTGTGGTAAACTGATGACATGGCACACTCTAACGTGGACAAATGGCATATTATGTGCGTGACACTTGGCAAGTTTGTGGTGGATTTGGATTTTTTTTTAAAATAATAATAATATTATATTTAATCCATTCCATGTGAATAAGCCTAAATCCCATGGGATAAGGAGGATTGTGTTGGCCAAAAGCAATTTAAAGGCTTATCCTATCGCTTTCCCACCATATGTGGGGTCAATGGCTAAACTGGAAGCCTAAACCTATGGAAGGGGGATTTAAACCCTTGACTTGTGCCAAAAAATTTATTACCCTTACCAACCCGCCACTTTTTATAAAGTGATTTAATATGAGATCACTTTTATTTAAAGGCACTTTTTGTAGGTTTGTGTATGGACAATGAAGGACCAGTTTGTAGAGATTAAAATTTTTGAGACACTTCTCGTCCGAATTTTTCCATGGTGAAAAAATAAAAGTTGTTAATAATTCCAAGATATTTCTAGATATTTAAATTTTGTTACATGAAGTCATATGTAATTTCTTGTATAGGTGATTTTACATCGCAGTTACATAAAACAGGCATGAGGAGCAGACAGAGATCTGATTTTTCCAAGCACTTATAGTCTGAACTAGGCCATGGAGTAAAAAGGGAATTTGTTCATATTTTTATAAGCTTTCCATATCTATAATTTTTTTCATGTAGTGTTTATAAATATCTATTTGTAGGAATTTTTCAATCGCATTTGCAAGGGGATCACACTGTGGAAGCACTGTAGGAGCCATGGATCATTTTGGGGTAATAGTTTTTGGTAAATTACAGAGTTTCCAATGTCTTAGATCATCTCATTTTCAGGTTTTTGGTCTTTTGAGACATTATTGAAGGGTTATTGTACTTCATTTCTCGTATTTCTCTTTCGAGAATCAAGACGTAGCCTTTGGGTGAACTTTGTTATCAATCTCGTGTTGTGGATTTGATTTCAGTTTGTGGATGTTTAATTTAGTTGTGAATGAAGATTTTGATTAGTTTAAAATCAATTAAATGGATTTTAATTATTTGATTAAGCAATCATCATTACAAACAATAAAATGGACTTGAGATCATTTCAGTATCCATAATCCACAATTTACATTTGAATGCACATTTCAGTGTTGTGATTGATAATCAGGTTGAGGTTCATGTATTAAAAGGAATTAATCAATTTCAGAGTTTAAGAGCCATAAAATTGATGTTGAGTTTCTCAGATCCTTGAAAATGTTTATTAAGTGAAAATTTATCTCACCCATTTTCGGATCACCACAAAGGGCATCGGCACTACCGAGAGCACATTCAATAGAGGACGCCCACAATAAAAGGCATTTACAACATGATAAAAAACATCATTGACCAAGAGTACTTGGTGTCCTAGTGGTATATAAGGGTAGTGGAGGACTAATCCATCATGTTATATTTATGGAAACATAGACCACTATTGGAACATGTGTTTGCATAACCCAAATGAAATTTAGGTGGGGAAATCCCCTGTATTAAAGGCCATGGTTGGTGATGGTTGATATGCATAAAGGATTTATGTGGAAGTTGATAACCACCAAGAAGAGCATTAGTATACCATGATTTAGATAAAAGGTAGTATCTACGGTACCCCCTTTTCTTTTTTGTTTGATTCTAAGCCTTCAAACTAGTATATATCTCCTTTAGTAGTGGATTGTTGTAGGATGGTAACAATGAGACAAGGTCCTAGATGGTATGTATAAGTACCATCAGGGTCTATATTTTCAACATACTATGTAGTTAAGGAGTGTGTACTTGACATAGGATCTTTTTACATTACAATGTATATTCACATTTTTCCCTTGGGATCTTATGATGTGATTTTGGGTATGGATAGGTTATTATACCATTGGCATAGGTTGAATTTCCATCTTAAGCTGATTGAGTTTAGATATGATAGTTATTTGGAAAGAGTTTTTACTAATATTGAGAGACCCATATCCATCTACACCATATCCCCTATGCAGATTAATTAGAGAATGTAAAAGGGATGTCAGTTGTTCATTATCATGGTGATTGATAGGAAGGATGGATCCTCAGTACCATCCTTATATGATTACCCTATTCTTAAGTAGTTTGTGGATGTAATACATAGTTTGATCTTCAACTATTACCACCTTCTCATGAGATAGAATTACATGTTGACCTCATATCTGGAGATGAATCTATATCACATGCACGTTATAAGATGACTACTCTTGAGATTTGTGAGGTTCTCGTCGGGTGGTTGAAGCTTTTTCTTCCCTTTTCTTTTGCGTTGTTTTGGGAAGGGTTTTGGGTTTTTAGGGTTTATCCTTCGATTATTACTTGGTTATGTTTTCTTGAAAATCTAATTGTGTGCATGATTTTGAATAACACAAAAGAAGATTGTATATTTGGCATGTGAAGCAGACCTGCTTTTGCTTCTCGGTTTTAAAGGATTGTTTTGCAGAGCCAAGCACCGAAATACATTCTAAGTCTAGAGTGCCGAGGTTTTCATAGGCGTTCCGACCTTCGGGGTTTCTCAACGTTCCGCCTCAAAGGCAGAGTGCGGGTTCCTCGAGGTTCCGACCCTACAAAAAGAGTGTCGGGTTTCAGTTCCACAGTGTTCCGCCATCAAGAAAGTGCGGGTTTTCACATAGTTCCGACAGGAAGAAAAGAAAGTGCGGGTTTCTTCGAGTTTCCGCCGTCATCAAAGTTAAGTGTCGGGCTTTGCCAAAGTTCCGACATATCTAAGTTGTCGGGTTCTTAGGATCTTCCGGCATTTCTTCTTTGAGACTTTCCATTCTTCCGGCTTTCTGCATTTTCAGTCATTCGGGTTTTACAAGTGTGTATAACATCTTCTCGAATTCGAACCTCTTTGCCTTCAACATTCTTCATGTCGGACCCGGTCCATCACAAGAGAAGACCGAGAAATCAAGCAGGATGAAATATAAGTTTAAGAAACCAGAATCCCCGTCATATCGATCGCAATTATGATATTCGGGATACTTGAACTTGGTAACATTGATATGGATGATTAACGGAACAGGTTAGAAGTTCTTCTCAATCCCTATGGATGATGACCGCCTTAAAATGTTGGCTTGCCCCTTGCGCAAAGAGGCTTTCCCTATCCCCAATGTCCAGAGTTCATTCTGGCCTGTGCCTCTAACTACGACTCTGCTTCTCGTTCCGTTAGGAACCCAGCAGGAGAAGTAGTGATCAAGCTAGATGGGATTTATCTTGATGACCTCCTGAAATTACCCAATTTCGAGGAGTATGGGAATTTGAATATGAAGTCAGCTCGAAGACACGGGACAATAACCAGGAAGACTGCATAAAAGATGTCAATAAGAAGTTCTGGACAAAAAGCTAAGCCAAGAAGATCGATTTCTAGGACTATTCCTAGGTGTGACTTTATACAAGAGATAAATGATATCATCACACTTCTTAGCCGGGCATTTGGTTTACCAGAGTCAAATCTATTTCACGGATGGATGTACCAGTTCATGGTCACCATCAAGAAGAATAAGCAAGGGATTGACTGGGGAACCTTGATCAGTGATGAGATTGATGCCCAAATGACGACGGTCTTGTCGACGGGAAAATTTTACATGTTCTCGTATGTGGCCTATGCGGCAGCCGGGATGAGGAACTATCCCGGGCTCGATACAAAAGGCAGCAGGATCACAAACCCAATCTACAAGCATTTTCCGCAAATAACGAAGAAGGGGTCTAAGGATCAGTTTAGAAGGGTTAATGATGCCTTTTTCTATGAGAACATCTGCAGACTGAACCCGGGATTGAGAAAAACAAGAGTCTCCGATGAGGCTTGGGCCGAGGTATCTAAATGGGGATGTATCTTCCTACAGTTTAGGAAGTTTACATACATTCGAACAGTGATGTATGCAGGAGAGCCTTTCCGTCTGCCTCGCTATCCTGGGGATAGATTAATTTTGTTGGAATTGGTCAGACAATTGTTGGATTTCCACAAGTTCCAACAGAGCAAGCACAAGGCAGCAGTATCCTTCCCAATTTCTATTGGGAGATATACTTGCTCGACAGTGATGGGCAAGAGCCGAGAAATGCTTTGAGTGAGCTTCAGAAAGATTAAAGAAGCATATGAAATCTCGGGATGGTTTTGACATCCGAGGAGTGCTTCGGGCCTATGGAGCTCAACATCTGCACAGGCCCGAGCATTGAAGATATCTGGGTTGATCTACGAACGAAGTTGCGTGCGCGAGAAAGATAATAGTAGGTTAACTATTGATGAGATTCGAGACATTAATGGGGCTTTCGATTTGTCGAGATGGCACTACAGATAATGAAAGTGTCTTTGGATATTTCTTATGATGGGCTTAATGAAGATCAATATGTCTTCCCACCTATTGATTGGTCGAGTTAGTGAAAAAGCCTCTATTACAGATAGGATGGCTCCAATTCTTACTCGCACTAAAAATGGCTTTCTTCTTGGGGAATGAATTTTAATGATGACAAGTTTCCAAAATTGGTGCTTCTTGAGGTGGGGCCCTCCCAAATGAAAAAGGACAAAGAATCTTCTAGGGGGCCTATAAAAATCAGGATTCCTAAGAAGAGGAAAGAAAGACAAATCTCTTCAATTGTTTCTCCAGCTGAAACGGTGGTTGTGCCAGAATCACCAACGTCACCAGAAAAAGAAGAAATTAATGTGGAAGAGGAAGGAAGTCAAATCTTGATTCCATCATCTGTTGATAGTCAGACCAAAGAAACTTTGTCTCTTGCAACCCAGGGTTTGGAGTCTGAATCTGTGCCTGCCCCTCAACAACCACTCCAATCTCCTCAATCCCCATTCACTTCTTCAAGTATGGCAGGCATTTTCTCTGGTCTCTCTCCCCTCTCTACTGGAACCCAAATAATTACCAGCTCGCCACAACCTGTGCCTCTCTTTGTTGCACCTACTACCACGTTGACTACTGTTCCCCCTCCAATAGTAGAATCTTCTCCTCTTGAGAGTAGAATACTAGTTACTACAACATTGGCAGTTTCCTCTGATACTCCACAATGGTTACTTGAGCAAACTCCCAGGAAGAGGAAAGTGATTGTACCCCTGCCACCCCTTGATTTTAGCTCACTCAAGACTTCTACTGCGAAATCAGCCAAGAAACCCAAAACAGTTTCAAGGGTTTTGGTTGATGCTTCAGGAGATAAGTTTGTAGAGATTGCTACTCCCTCGGCTGACAAAAATAGAGAGGATGTAACAGCTTCTGATTATCAGATAACCAAGGTGGCTCTAGGGAAAGTAATAAAGAAGGAGCGCAACAAGATGCACGCGCTTCTATAGACGTGTTGTGCCAAAAGTTGAAAGAAACAAAGGTCAGCAGAGATGAGCTTAAGGAGAAAGTGGGCGGTTGTGAGATTTTGATTAAACTCTCAAAACCCCTTGAATCCATACCACCTTCTCTGCATTTCGCGGATTCGATTTCTCATCGGTGCCTACGATTGAGAAAATTGCTAAAAAAGGAAGGGTGGTTGATGAATGGATTCAAAAGTTGCTCCAACAGGAAAGGAGGTGATTCAAGATGTGGTAAAGGTTCATGAGTCTTTGGGTGAGATTCAAAAGGAAGGAGAGAAGATGGATGAGGAATTCGATGAAATTGGACGACTTGATTTGACTTGTGAAGCTCTCCAAGTGTTGAAGCAATTTCAAGCAAACCTCTTGGTGGAAGAAGGTATTCTCCACATACAAATAAACATTTCCGGCTGATCAAGGCCATCAAGTTCGAGTAAAGATTCTCAATGAAGCTGCGGCAAGTTAAGAGAATCAAGGATAAATTGATCGATGGGAAAAGTGATCGGAAGAAGAATTGCTGAAGATTTGTCCGGATGTGTCGGTTGGGACCTCAAGTATCCTATCGCAGATGATCTCTTCAAACAAGTCCAAGGATCTATTCAAGCATGAACCAAGAGTACGGGTTTGACCTTGAAGTCATTGGTCATTTTGTAAGGATTGAACATACGTTGGAGGCCTTAAGAAAGCTCAATAAAAGATTGAAAAAGCTTCCCGGGAGTGCTTCTGATATTCATGAAACCTGCGAGATGTGGAATGATCATTCCAATGCTCCCGATGAAAATGAAATGCAGGGCATTATTCGAAAGTTTCAGGAGTTTCAGAACAGAAAGTCTCAGCTGGAGGAAGAAAGAGAAAAAGATGATGATTCGGACTAAGTTTCAACGTCCCATGTCATTTCTATTTTTAGAATGACATGCCTATTTTATTTCCGTTTTATCATATTTTTAATTCAGACTTTGACTTGATCTCCTGCGTGAGAATCATGCAAAAGTTGAACTCTAGTTAAACATGCTACTTTTAAGGATCTGCCCTATTTTGTCTCTGTTCCTTTTGTTATAAATAAGGGATTCTTGTGCATTCCAAAGGGTCGAGAATTTTGGAGAATTAAGAGACTATTGGAAAGGAGAAAAACTTTGTGTTTTCTTTCAATCATTTTGAAGAATAGAAGTTGATATCGTTTTACAGACTTTGTGTTGTGGAATATATCTTACTTAAGACAGTGTTCTTATGTTCATGATCTTAAGCTATTCTTTGCATAGAATCTCGGTGTTTCTAATTATCTCGGACATTACATTTGTGATCTAAAACTCGTATGATTATTTCGTGCTCTGTGTTTACTCGAAAGAAAATACGTTTCTCCCATTTCTTTCTACCGTGCTTCTTTCATTATACGAATTTCTAACCTATTTCACTTACGAAAGCAATATCTTGAATCGTGTGAATGTGGATTTCGGGATTTCATCCCAACCCCCAATGGTTAGATTAGTGTGAATATTGTATATATTATTTCTTTGTGTTTTAGGTTAGCAATAAAGCAGGCAGCCTCACCTGTCTTTGAGGAGGGATTTAATCTCATGTGCGTGGTTGAACCTCATATTTTGGTTTGACAAAATATCCAACCAATGATTTTTGGCGACTCACTGGGATTCTATGGATCAATAATATAAAGCTTATCCTCTCGGTGTCTCGCGACTCCATAATTGCCTTATTTTCAATAAGATCTCCTTTCAGTTCAAACTGGCCAGGAGGATCTTCACTCGGTCTCGCCGAGCTCAAGGTGAAATTGATCCACTCTTTGAGTTACTGCAACAACACAATTTCAGCCTTTCTCCCAACAGCGTTGTCTCTAATCGAACTAGAAGTTCTTCGCCTGTTCGGAGAAATCGGATACCTGAAGAACAGGAAGCATCTGCAACTTGTCGTGCACTACTCTTGTCTGATACTCGGATCCCTGTACGCACTCTTTTCAGAAGGATGGCGGTTCAACCTGTGCCTTGGGGTGCAGTTATTGGTCCTCTTTCCTTGACTCCTCCATTGAATGAGTTACCACGTGGATCTCGTAAAAATATTCCCAAGTTCAATGGAGATGGGAAGCAGCATCCTGATGAGCACATTGCATCTTTCTTTGTTGCATGCGGTGTCCTCGGAGTGGCCCACGAAGATGTCTCCGTTCGACTCTTCGTTGAAACGTTGCAGGGAGCAGCAGCTGAATGGTTCTATCACCTTCCAAATGCATGCATCCCAAACTGGGCTACCATGCGGACTAAGTTCGAAGCACGTTTCAAACCAGCTGAAGATTCTCATGCTTTGTTAGCTCAGCTCACTCATATGAAGAAGGAATCGCATGAACCTATGCGGGAATTCGTGGCTAAGTTCAACAAGCTGATCCGGAAAATTCCAGAAATAGCTGTACCGACTCTGGAAAACCAAAAATGCTTTTTCATCAATGCTCAACCTCCTGATATAAGTTTTTTATTACGAAGGTCGGTTATCCCAGATTTGGCTACTGCTCAGTCAATGGCTACTGAAATAGAGGATGATCTTATCTTGGCCGGAAGAATTAAGAAAGATGTACCCAAACTCAAAAATCAAGGTTCTTCTCAAGGTAATACTGATCCAATGTTTCAGAAGATGGCTAATGATTTGATTGCATTAAAAAAACAAATGTCTCAGCAGGTGAACAATGTTCCGTATCGGGATATCCCTAGACGGAACTTTAATAACAATGGTCCACCTACCAGAGATAGGCCGCGGTTAGCTCCTGCTCAACCGAGATTAGCAATTGAAGCTCCTCCCGTCAATGCAGCAGTGGAAATAATTGAAGAGGATGATGAACCAGAAGAAGAAGATTCCCGTGAGGTTTTGAAACTTCAGGATATGCTGATGAGTCTTATGATGAGTCAGCTGGCGACTCCAACATTGGGTATTTGGAATATGATGAAGATGAATGTGCGCCAGATGGTCAGTCATTTGCTGTCTTCACTCGGTCCCAATCTCAGAACCCCAGAAAACCTCCTGAAAACACTAAGGAGAAGAATAAGGAACCTCCTGTATCTATAGTTAAAAGGGGTACCCCTATTTCGGTGCAAACTGAAAGAGAGGTTACCAAAAAAGCAGCTGCTCCTTTTTCTCCTTCTCCAAAGGTCAGTGCCCCAGCACAAGCTCATGTAATTAGAACTGAGCCTACCATCATTCCTTCTTATACTGCTTTTGATATTGTTGATCATGCAAAGAGAACCAAAATTCAAATGTCGAAGCGAGAATACCTTGATCAAATCTGAAAGCAGTTTGAAAAGCTGGCTAAGTTTATTAGAAGTAAAGCGGCTGTTCCATCACCTTCAAAAGGTCTCCTTCCAAATCCTACTCAACCCACACCTCAGAATAATCTAACCTCTGCTTCTTCCTCAGGAAAGATTGAACCATTTTATTTGTCTCTACTTATAAATGGGTTTAAACTCAGCAATTGCATCATTGACTCAGGAGCCTCTGATAATGTTATGCCCGCAAAAGTGGCCCATGCCCTTGGGCTTACTTTGACTAAATCATATGGACGGTGCTATTCTATGGAAACTAAACAAGTCCCTCTCGATTGGTCAAATCAAGGGCCTTACAGATTTGCATTTGTTGCTTTTCCCGAGAAGAGGGTGAAAATGACTATTGCAGTTGCCGACATTCTGTAGCTTATGGTATCCTTTTGGGTAGAGGATTTTGTAAAGATGTTGGAGGAGAAATTAATATGGATTGGACTAAAGCCAAGATCCCGATCAATGGGGTTCATCGGGTTCTTCATCCCGAACTACAAGGTGAAGTATTTGGTGACCAAATCGGATGATCCGAAAGCTCAGATTCTTTTCGAAGATGCTAGCTTCGGGAATTATTTCATGGCTTCAGAGATACCCATTGTAGATGTGAAAGAGGAAGATCCCAATGCTATTTGGATGCTCGAATTTGATGGTAGCTGCTCAACCTCACGGATCGGGCGCTGGTGTTGTTCTCATATCTCCTAGCTCCGAGATTTTCCCATCAGCTTACAAGTTGCAATTTGATAATACTAATAACACGGCCGAATATGAAGCCCTGTTATTAGGATTAGAATTAGCCAGACAGAAGGGAATCAAGAATCTCAAAGTACAGGGAGATGCGGAGCTGATTGTTAATCAGGTCAGGGGTATATATCAGGTAAAAAACGACCGGTTGAGGCATTACAGGAACAAGGTCTGGGACAGTATAGAATGCTTTGATGCATTTTCTATTAAGGCAGTTTTAAGAGATTATAATGACAAGGCTGATTCTTTGGCTGTGTCTGCATCTCTTCTTCTTCCTCATCCTCAATTTAATCAAGACACATACTCTATCGAGATTGTGTACCGCCCTAGTGTTCCAGATAATGCCACTCACTGGCAGGTGTTCAACGATGATCAACAGGTGTTAGCTTTTCTGGAAAAGGCAGATAATTTCAGTGAATTATATTTTGAGGGTTCTGAATCAGCCTTTCATGAAACTATTTCAGATCCATATCAAGAGGTTGATGGTGAGTTTATTCAGCTGAAAGGTAACAAGATACCAAAAGGTCTGGTCTCCCTGGAAGGTTTGTTCGACAAGCACGATCGCTTTATTCAAAACAAAAAAAGGCAAGTCGAAGGAGTTTCTTCTTCTGAAGTAGATCAAATCAATCTAGGCTCATCTGATCTACCTCGGATGGTGAATATCGGTAAATGTTGTTCTCCTGAAGAGAAGGTAAGATTCACTTCACTTTTGAAGAAATACATCGATGTGTTGGCATGGTCCTATGCAGATTTGAAATCTTTCAAGCCCAAGGATGTTCAGCACAGTATTCCTCTGAAGCCTGATGTGAAGCCGTATAGACAAAAACAGAGGCATTACAATCCAAAGATTTCCGGGACTATCCTGGCAGAAATACAGAAGATGTTGGATGCTCGAATAATTTTTCCGATCCATCACTCCACTTGGATTGCTAATATTGTTCCTGTCAGGAAGAAAAATGGCGAGATTCGGATCTGTGTTGACTTCCGAAACTTGAACCAGTCCTCACTGAAGGATAACTATCCCTTGCCTATTATGGACCAGGTATTGCAAACTGTTACTGGATCACAAATGCTGTCCATGCTCGATGGGTTTTCGGGATATAATCAAGTCGAGGTAACCACAGAAGATCAACACAAAACAGCTTTTACAACCCCCTGGGGTACCTTTGCATATAGGAGGATGCCGTTCGGCTTGATCAACGCCGGAGCTACTTTTCAGAGAGCAATGGACCTAGCATTCAGAGATCTGATGGGTAAGGTCATAGTCGTGTATTTGGATGACTTGACTATCTTTTCTAAAAAACGAAGTGATCATTATGATCATTTAGAACAGGTACTTCAGAGATGCAGACGTCACGGAATTTCGTTGAATCCTAAAAAGTCTATGTTTGGGGTAACAGAAGGAAAGCTGCTGGGCCATATTGTGACCAAAGAAGGAACTAAGATTGACCCAGAAAGGGTAAAGGCTATTCAGAGCCTTACCTTGCCAACAAGCAAAACAGGAGTTCATTCTTTCTTCGGAAAGGTTAATTTCTTGAGAAGATTTGTACCAGATTTCGCTGATAAAACCAAGGATATCCTTGGAATGATGAAAAGCAAAACTCCATTTCGATGGAGTACAGAAGGAAAGTTGGCTTTTGAAGAAATCAAAAAGGCAGTTGCTGATGCTCCTGTCTTAGTGTGTCCAGACTTCAAGAAAGATTTCATAATGTACAGTTATGCTTCTGCTCATACAGTATCAGCCATTCTAATGCAGAAAAATGAAGAAGGCATAGAAGCTCCTATCGCGTTCATGAGTTGTCCGTTGAAGGAACATGAGCTGAAGATGTCACAGATTGAGAAACATGCCTACGCAGTGGTAAGAGCGGTAAAACACTTCAGGTACTATGTGCTGAATTCCCATACGGTCGTTCTTGTTCCTGATACTGCTGTTAAGTCTATTTTGACTCAACAAGAACTGGGAAGTCAACGAGGTACTTGGATAGCAAAGGTTCAGGAGTACGATTTGGACATCAAACCCACCAAGTTGGTACGAGGAAGGGGCCTGTGTCAATTGATTGCAGAAAACCATATCGAAAAAGAGTGTGAAAAGACTCAAGATACTCCTTCCGAGCTGCCTATGGTACTTTTTGTAAGTACGACTGATGAGTGGTACACTGACATTGTTTTTTTCCTAACCTATGGTGAATGCCCTCCGCATTTAAATCAAAAGGAGAAGAGGACTGTTAAGTTGAGAGCTGCAAAATACCTTTTGTGGAATAATGCAGTATATAAGAAAGGTATTGATGGTGTCTTTTTGCGTTGTGTTGATAAGTTACAACAGGAAAAGTTATTGGAATCCTTTCATAGCCTGGCATGCGGGGACACTTTTCATCTTCCGTAACAGCGTATAAAATCTTACGGGCCAGGTATTATTGGCCTACTCTTTTCCGAGATTCGACTGAATGGGTATCAAAATGTGAAGCTTGTCAACATTTCGTTGGTCGTCCTAAGCTAGCAGCTCTTCCTCTAAAGCCTGTGGTAATTGAAGAACCTTTTCGCCAATGGGGGATTGATTTTATCGGAACATTGAATCCTGCTTCTAGTGCTGGACACAATTATGTGCTGACCGCTACTGATTATTTTACTAAGTGGGTAGAAGCTGTACCAATCAAGCAAGCAACTTCTGAAGCTGTTTGCAAATTCTTAAAGGAAAACATAATCGTCAGATTCGGTGTTCCTCACAAAATTGTAGCAGATAATGCCTCTAATTTCTCGTCACATGAATTGACAGAATTCTGCTATGGATTTGGCATTACTTTGGCTCATTCATCTGACTATTATCCACAGGGCAATGGGCAAGCTGAGTCTAGTAATAAGAATCTGGTTACAATAATCAGGAAATTAGTAGACGAAAATCAGAGGACATGGCACAAAGCATTATATGATGCGTTGTGGGCTGACCGGATCACTCCAAAGCGAGCCATAGGGATGTCCCCTTTTCAATTGCTATATGGGATTGATGCTGAAATTCCTATCTCAGTAGAATTGCCGGCCTTGCGGTTGGCAAAAGCGATTGAAGATATAGCTTTTCAGAATTCTATAGAAAAGAGGGTTATGTACCTAACCAAGCTAGAAGAAGAGCGGATTAAGGTGGTTGATCGTATAGCAGATCATCAGAGCAAGGTAAAGAAGATTTTCGACAAGAAGTCAAAGCAGCGTAACTTCCAGATTGGAGACCTGGTGTTGCTTTGGGATAAAAGAAGAGAACAGAAAGGAATGCATGGAAAGTTTGATTCTTTATGGAAAGGACCTTTCAAGATCCACGAGTTGAATGGTGAAAATAGTTTCCTTCTATCATATCTGGATGGAGGGTTACTCCCTTTGCCTTTCAGTGGACAACATCTAAAGCTGTTCCACCATTAATGCAAGATGCTCTCTTGCATTGTACATATTTTGCTTTTTGTTGTGTGTTTGCTTTTGGTTTTCTTTCTTTCTTTCTTTGTTTTGTTTTGGTTTTCTCCTTGACCCCGTAGCCTAATGAATAAGACCAGAGATTCTGAGTTCTCTTCCTTTGGTATTACAAAGAAAGTCCCCAACTGGAGCCAGCTGTTATCCCCGTTTTGAGTTCACGACAAAACGATCGGATAACCCCTACGAAATTTTCAAAGTGATTTTGAGTTATGACCTCTTTTAAGAAAATCGGGTTTTCGGGTGTTATTAACATCTTGACATGAGAGTTTATGTCTCCCGACTCCGAAACCCGAAACCCGCTTTATGTCGCTTGACTTCGAAAAGTTAAAACATGCTTTGTGTCGCCCGCCTTATAAACGCCTGTATACTAAGAAAATCTCTTTGTATCGGGTTTCGGACTCCTCGTGCATCGGAACATCCATGATCTAAAACATGTCTTGTGCTTCATGTTTTCCGATTCCCGAAGTCCGCCCAATCCTTTGTTTCGGGTTTTCGGGGCTATAGAACATCTAAACACCTCATGTTTCATGCTTCTTGTTTTCCGATTCCCGAAACCCGAAATGCACTAAAACTTCTCGTGTCGGGTTTTAACGCCTCTCAAACACGCTGACGTGGCATTCATGCCGAGTGGTCGGTGAGTTGGCACGTGCCGAGCTGAAGTGTATTTATGACCAGTTTTATTATAAATACGTGGATTTCCACGTCATTCTTACCATTCATAATTTTAATTTGTGGATTATTCGCATGCTCTCCCGTCTCCAAAACCCGCAAACTCGCGTTTCCCGACTGGATTATGTAATCGATCTTGCATTCATCAAATTGAAGGTATTTTTCGTCCCCTTCTTTGTTCTTGTTTTTATCGATCGATTGCGCATTAATTTCTTCCAATTTCTCGTCGGGTGGTTGAAGGTTTTCTTCCCTTTTCCTTTTTGCGTTGTTTGGGAAGGGTTTTGGGTTTTTAGGGTTTATCCCTTGATTATTACTTGGTTATGTTTTCTTGAAAATCTAATTGTGTGCATGATTCCTGAATAACACAAAAGAAGATTGTATATTTGGCATGTGAAGCAGACCCTGTTTTTGCTTCTGGGTTTTTAAAGGATTGTTTTGCAGAGCCAAGGACCGAAATACATTCTAAGTCTAAAGTGTCGGGTTTCTATAGCATTCCGACCTTCGGGGTTTCTCAACGTTCCGCCTCAAAGGCAAGTGCGGGTTCCTCCGAGGTTCCGACCTACAAACAGAGTGTCGGGTTTCCAAGTGTTCCGTCATCAGAAGAAAGTGCGGGTTTTCACATAGTTCCAGTAAAGAAAAGAAAGTGCGGGTTTCTTCGGGTTTCCGTCATCAAAGTTAAGTGTCGGGTTTTGCCAAAGTTCCGACATATCTAAGTTGTCGGGTTCTTAGGATCTTCCGGCATTCTCTTGATTTGTCGGACTTTCCAATTCTTCCGGCTTTCCTGCATTTTCAGTCATTCGGGTTTTACAAAGTGTGTATAACATCTTCGAATTCCGAACCTCTTTGCCTTTAACATTCTTCATGACGGACCTGGTCCATCACGGAGAAGGCCGAGAAATCGAGCAGGATGAAGTATAAATTCAAGAAACCAGAATCCCCGTCATACATTGACTGTAATTACGATATTCGGGATACCGAACTTGGTAACATTGATATGGATGATTTCTGGAACATGGTTAGAAGTTCTTCTCAAACCCAATGGATGACGCCTTAGCAAATGTGGCTTGCCCCTTGCAGCGAGCTTTCCCTATCGGCCCAATGTCCAGAGTTCATTCTGGCCTGTGCCTCTAACTACGACTCTGCTTCTCGTTCCGTTAGGAACCCAGCAGGAGAAGTAGTGATCAAGCTAGATGGGATTTATCTTGATGACCTCCTGAAATTACCCAATTTCGAGGAGTATGGGAATTTGAATATGAAGTCAGCCTCGAGAAGACACGGGACAATAACCGGAAGACTACATAAAAGATGTCAATAAGAAGTTCTGGCCAAAGCTAAACCGTGAGTATCCCGATTTCCTAGGACTATTCCTAGGTGTGACTTTATACAAGAGATAAATGATATCATCACACTTCTTAGCCGGGCATTTGGTTTACCAGAGTCAAATCTATTTCACGGATGGATGTACCAGTTCATGGTCACCATCAAGAAGAATAAGCAAGGGATTGACTGGGGAACCTTGATCAGTGATGAGATTGATGCCCAAATGACGACGGTCTTGTCGACGGGAAAATTTTACATGTTCTCGTATGTGGCCTATGCGGCAGCCGGGATGAGGAACTATCCCGGGCTCGATACAAAAGGCAGCAGGATCACAAACCCAATCTACAAGCATTTTCCGCAAATAACGAAGAAGGGGTCTAAGGATCAGTTTAGAAGGGTTAATGATGCCTTTTTCTATGAGAACATCTGCAGACTGAACCCGGGATTGAGAAAAACAAGAGTCTCCGATGAGGCTTGGGCCGAGGTATCTAAATGGGGATGTATCTTCCTACAGTTTAGGAAGTTTACATACATTCGAACAGTGATGTATGCAGGAGAGCCTTTCCGTCTGCCTCGCTATCCTGGGGATAGATTAATTTTGTTGGAATTGGTCAGACAATTGTTGGATTTCCACAAGTTCCAACAGAGCAAGCACAAGGCAGCAGTATCCTTCCCAATTTCTATTGGGAGATACACTTGTTCGACAGTGGCAAGAGCCAGAAATGCTGAGTGTGAGCTTCAGGAAAGATTAAAGAAGCATATGAAATCTCGGGATGGTTTTGACATCCGAGGAGTGCTTCGGGCCTATGGAGCTCAACATCTGCACAGGCCTGATATTGAGGACATCTGGATTGATCTGCGGGACGAAGTTGCGATACGCAGAAAGGATAATAGTAGGCTTACTATTGATGAAATTCAGACACTGGGGCTTTCTGATTTGCCAGATGGCACTGCAGATAATGAAAGTGTGTTGGATATGTCCTATGATGGGCTTAACGAAGATCGATACATTTTTCCACCTATTGATTGGTCAGTTACTGAGAAAGCCTCTATTACAGATAGGTCAGCCCTAATTCTGGCTCGCACTAAAAATGGCTTTCTTCTTGGGGGATGAATTTCAATGATGACAAGTTTCCCAAATTGGCTGCTTTAGAGGTGGGGCCCTCCCAACAGGAAAAGGGCAAAGAATCTTCTGGGGGGCCTATAAAAATCAGGATTCCTAGGAGGAGGAAAGAAAGACAAATCTCTTCAATTGTTTCTCCAGCTGAAACGGTGGTTGTGCCAGAATCACCAACGTCACCAGAAAAAGAAGAAATTAATGTGGAAGAGGAAGGAAGTCAAATCTTGATTCCATCATCTGTTGATAGTCAGACCAAAGAAACTTTGTCTCTTGCAACCCAGGGTTTGGAGTCTGAATCTGTGCCTGCCCCTCAACAACCACTCCAATCTCCTCAATCCCCATTCACTTCTTCAAGTATGGCAGGCATTTTCTCTGGTCTCTCTCCCCTCTCTACTGGAACCCAAATAATTACCAGCTCGCCACAACCTGTGCCTCTCTTTGTTGCACCTACTACCACGTTGACTACTGTTCCCCCTCCAATAGTAGAATCTTCTCCTCTTGAGAGTAGATTACTAGTTACTACAACATCAGCAGTTCCTTCTGATACTCCACAATGGTTACTTGAGCAAACTCCCAGGAAGAGGAAGGTGATTGTACCCCTACCACCCCTTGATTTTAGCTCACTCAAGACTTCTACTGCGAAATCAGCCAAGAAACCCAAAACAGTTTCAAGAGTTTTGGTAGATGCTTCAGGAGATAAGTTCGCAGAGATTGCCACTCCCTCAGCTGACAAAACTAGGGAGGATGTAACAGCTTAATTATCGGATAACCAAGGTGGCTCTAGGGAAAGTAACTTGACAGAAGGAGCGCAACAAGATGCACACGCTTCTATAGACGTCTTTGTGCCAAAAGTTGAAAGAAACAAAGGTCAAGCAGAGATCAGCTTAAGGAGAAAGTGGAGCAGTTGACAGAGATTTTGATTAAACTCTCAAAACCCCTTGAATCCATACCACCTTCTTCTGTTTCTGCCGGATTCGATTTCTCATCGGTGCCTACGATTGAGAAATTGCTAAAAAAGGAAGGGTGGTTGATGAATGGATTCAAAAGTTGCTCCAACAGGAAAGGAGGTGATTCAAGATGTGGTAAAGGTTCATGAGTCTTTGGGTGAGATTCAAAAGGAAGGAGAGAAGATGGATGAGGAATTCACTGATGAAATTGGACAGCTTGATTTGACTTGTGAAGCTCTCCAAGTGTTGAAGCAATTTCAAGCAAACCTCTTGGTGGAAGAAGGTATTCTCCCACATACAGATAAACATTTCCAGCTGATCAAGGCCATCAAGTTCAGAGTAAAGATTCTCAATGAAGCTTGCGGCAAGTTAAGAGAATCAAGGGATAAATTGATCGATGGGAAAAGTGATCTGGAAGAAGAATTGCTGAAGATTTGTCCAGATGTGTCGGTTGGGACCTCAAGTATCCTATCAGCAGATGATCTCTTCAAACAAGTCCAAGGATCTATTCAGCATGAACCTGTACACGGGTTTGACCTTGAAGTCATTGGTCATTTTGTAAGGATTGAACATACGTTGGAGGCCTTAAGAAAGCTCAATAAAAGATTGAAAAAGCTTCCCGGGAGTGCTACTGATATTCATGAAACCTGCGAGATGTGGAATGATCATTCCACTGCACCCGATGAAAATGAAATGCAGGGCATTATTCGAAAGTTTCAGGAGTTTGAGCGAAAGTCTTTGGAGGAAGAAAGAGAAAAAGATGATGATTCGGACTAAGTTTCAACGTCCCATGTCATTTCTATTTTTAGAATGACATGCCTGTTTTATTTCCGTTTTATCATATTTTTAATTCAGACTTTGACTTGATCTCCTGCGTGAGAATCATGCAAAAGTTGAACTCTAGTTAAAACATGCTACTTTTCAGGATCTGTCCTATTTTGGCTCTGATTCTTTTGTTATAAATAAGGGATGCTTGTGCATTCCAAAGGGTCGAGAATTTTTGGAGCATTAAGAGGCTATTGGAAAGGAGAAAAACTTTGTGTTTTCTTTCAATCATTTTGAAGAATAGAAGTTGATATTGTTTTACAGACTTTGTGTTGTGGAATATATCTTACTTAAGATAGTGTTCTTATGTTCATGATCTTAAGCTATTCTTTGCATAGAATCTCAGTGTTTCTAATTATCTCGGACATTACATTTGTGATCTAAAACTCGTATGATTATTTCGTGCTCTGTGTTTACTCGAAAGAAAATACGTTTCTCCCATTTCTTTTCTACCGTGCTTCTTTCACTGTAATAGTTTCTAACCTATTTCACTTACGAAAGCAATATCCTTGAATCGTGTGAATGTGGATTTCGGGATTTCATCCCAACCCCCAATGGTTAGATTAGTGTGAATATTGTATATATTATTTACTGTGTTTTAGATTAGCAATAAACAGGCAGCCTCACCTGTCTTTGAGGAGGGATTTAATCTCATGTACTGTGGTTGAACCTCATATTTTGGTTTGACAAAATATCCAACCAACAAAGATGTGTCACCCTGGGAGCTGTTGTGATATTTTTGAATAAAAAGGACATGTCTTTGAAATTTGGTATTGACTTCAGGTAGTTGAACAAGGTAATGATCAAGAACTGTTACCCTCTACCGCGTATTGACAACCTATTTTATCATATGAGAAGAGTGACTTTCTTCTCTAAGATTGACCTAAAATTAGGATACCGTCAGTTAATGATTGCATAGGTGGACATACACAAGATAAATTTATGTAATATATATGGGTAATATGAGTTTCTAGTGGTTCCTTTCAGACTCACCAATTCCCCTGCAATGTTTATGAGTATGATTAATGAAGTAATCAAGACATTTTTCGATCACTTTGTACTATCATTTCTATATGAAATTTTTATCTACTCACTAACTCAAGAGGAGCATGAGGATCATCTTCATCAGGTTTTACAGTGTTCTAGTGAGCAATAGATATATGGTAATTTAGAGAAATGTTCCTTTTTCGAGACATAGGTTCAATATTTAGGGCACATTATTTTAAGGGAGGAGATTACATTTGAGCCTTCCAAGATTAGATACATTCTCATGTGGCCAACACCCACTAATGTTACATAGGTTCACATATTTATGGGTATGGAAGGATACTACAAGAGGTTTTTATAGGAATTCTCCCACATTTCACACCACATTACCTCTTTGCAGCACAAGGGGAAGAAGTTTGAGTGGACTGCCACATGTGAGTAGGCCTTTAGGATGCAGAAAGAACATCTCACTACACCTCACATTCTTTAAGTGCCTTATTTTCATAAGGAGTTCATTGTGTATATGGATGCCTCCTTAGTTGGTTTAGGAGGGGTATTAATGTAGGATAAACCACATATCGTATTTGAATCTAGGAATCTTAAGGATAATGAGATCAATTATCCTACACACATTTCTGAGTTAACAGTGGTTGTATATTCCCTTATCAGATGGAGGAAACTTCTACTAAGTTATAGGTTCATTTCCAAAAAAAATCATATGATTCTACAACATATATTTACACAACCTAACTTGAACTCCCATCAACAATGTTGGATGGAGATATTGCATGAATATAACATGGAGATATAGCACTTGAAAGGGAAGGAAAATTTTGTGGACGATTCCTTGAGTTGCATGATACATGTTGTGATCATTACATATGTGGGAAAAGACTTGAGTCATATACTTTTACAACAATTTCCTCACGATAGAGGGTATGCATTATCCCGAGAAAATATTGATTTAGGGAGATCCCTTAAGGGGAAATTTACATGGATTGATCTTAAGGAAAATGGACTTATTAAGCATAAAGGTAGGATATATATGTGCCTAAGGAGAGTGGTGTATGATATCTTATTATGGCAGATTCCCATCATGTACCTTACTACTCCAATCGAGGGATTAAGAAGATGTATGTTATTTTAAAACAACTTTATTATTAGGCATGATTTAATGAGATATAAATAGGTATGTAGCTGATGTCTAGAGTGCAAGAGAGTGAAGGCCAAGCACCATAATCCCAAGGCGTTATCTACCCAAATGATGTTTAAGTGTGGAATTTAGATAATATATCTATGTATTTCATTCTGGGACTACCTACATCCTCTTATAGGCATGACATGATAACGTTCAAAGTTGACAAATTGACCAAGGTCACCCATTTCTCTCAGCCCGAAGACCACCTAAACTTCCATGGCTATTACATCAATATACTTGGATGTGATAGTGAGATTACACGAGTCAGTAAGAAGATTAAATCATACCTAGACCCATTATACACTTCTAATTTCTTGACCACTTTAGAGGAAGATTTGGGCACGCAATTCAATTTTATCACATCATAACACCCTTTGATAGATGGCCAAACTAAAAGAGTGAAACAAGTATTGGAGGACATGCGATGTATGTATGTGATGGACTAACAGTCTAAATGGGTAGAATACCTCTACTTGGTGGAGTTTGTATACAACAATAGTTAACATAGTTCAATCGACATGGCACCATTTAATTCTCTTTATGGTAAGAAGTGAAGGACTCCATTCAGTTGGTATAGGCTTGAGGATCGGGTTGTTATTAAACCCGCACTACTACAAGAGATGAAGTAGTAGGTAACTCTCATTCATCAAAGGCTTCTTGAGGCACAAAGTTAGGAAGAATAAGTATAAAGATGCTAAATGTATTGAATGTAATTCGAGGTTTTCTCAAAGGTGTTCTTGAGAGTCAGGCCACACAACATCCCTATCTCGATATGGAAAAATATCTAAGCTCTATCTCCACGTTCATTGGACAATTTTATATTCTTTAGTTGATTAGACCCGTAACTTATCCTCTCACCTTTCACCCATCTTATCGCCCATTAACGATGTTTTTTAATGTATATTTATTGAGAAGATATATATAGGATCCCTCTCATGTACTAGATTGACTCGCATTATAGGTCTATAAGGGACGACATGTGATGATAGAGCTAATATGTATCCTAGAGCATAGAGCCCTGAGCGTTCAGGGCCACGAGATTAATCAGGTCATAGTGCAATGGGATAGATATGATGAGAATAGAGCTACATGGGAGGATGTAATCACTCTCCAAGTGTTGTACCAACATCTATTTGAGCTACATGCAAGAGGAATTCATGTTTAAGTAGAGGAGCATGTAATATCCATTTCCCTTGGACCATTTTTTAAGTCACTATATTAATTACTATTGGACATTGTATCTATTTCATATAACATCTCGATATGGATTGTGATATGTGACAAATTGAAATTTGGACACTATTATCTTGGCACTTCATGAAAGAATCGTATTTTATGGTATTGATGTTTATATATTGTATACATGGATTGTGGTAACTTTTGTGATGCAGGACTTATAGTAATTTGTTGCTTATATTGGTAATGCATGCGATTATTCGATGATGACGATGATGTTCTAATATTTATATCTTTGATAAATGTTTGGATGTTGAATTCTTATACTAATGTATTTGTGATCTGATTTCGTATATTTAATGTAATTGTGATGATGATTGTTATTGATATTGATGTACATTGAGTTACGATGTTAATTATATATGTGAATGTATGATTTGGAAATAATTTCAATGTATTAGATGTATGCGTGAAGTGTATAGCAGAATGTACAAGTTTATGTGAAAATAACACAGATGGGAACCAAGGGACCAACATGTGAAGGATGCATGGGCCAAAACCTCTCGAACACCTTGAGAAACATTGGTTGTGGGTTTAGAAGAAGTGGCTAAGCCCTTTTATTTCATGTAGTTTTTAATTTACTTTGAACATCCTAAGTTGTCTACCCTTTTGAATTTTCACCCTTATAGTTTTTATAATTTGAAAGTTATGTAATTTCTTCCTCTCCCATGTGTCGATGTGACAAGTTTCATGACCCTTTTGGTAGGTAAAAATCAAATTATTTGGTCCCTAGACCCAAGAGAATTATAGAGGGGCAGATTTTGAATTTTAGTGAGATTTTGGGCAACATAGATATCACCTAAATCTGTATTTAAGACTTTAAATGAACACGTAGCCCAAAACCAACATAGGTAGAGTGTTTTTTAAGTCTCATTATGATTTCGACCCCTTTTATGGCTGATTTTTCCTTGATCTTAATTATAGTATAATTTTCTTGTTGAGTCTAATTGTTGGAGGATGTATTGCTTTTGTTTTGATGTGAATTTTGGAGTGATGGATGTTAAATAATATTTCTTTCTTGACTTTCCTTTATGCTCATTTATTTTCTTATTTTATGTTTTGGTGTACTCTGATTTGAGGAGTAATGGTTATTTGACTAAATCATTGAGGGAATTTATTTTGCATTGGAGAATGGTCTGTACCTTGGGTGATGTAGAGTGAGTACATCTAGTGGGCATCTATTTGGAGTTATACCCATCCTCTCCCTTAGAAAATCTATAAATAATTATTTTTATTTGAAAAGGGGTTTGGCTAGTTACATTATATTTCATATTTTGAGAGTTCTTGTGCATGGAGGAAATCTTGTGAGTATTTTGGAATTTGAGCAAGTGGATACTATTGTTACGACTCCAAGGTATGGTCTTATACCCAATTGTTATTACATTGATGAGGTTATATATTGCATTTTTTCTTCATGCAAATGGTGTTCTGGTTTTATTATTTCCTTCGTTGTTTTATTGTTGCAATGGAATGTGTTTTGGGAAGGGTAGAAAACCCTTAGGTTGGGTGTTGGAGGGGAGTGTGTTTGGTTGTTTTTGTGGAGGGAAAAGGATATTAGGTTATTGGTATGAATGTGATGTTGTTGTGATTTTTTGGAGGGTGTTTAGGGTAGATGAGTGTTGGTCCTTTGGTGGATAGAAAAGGGGTGATTTAGTAGGTATAATGTGTAGTGGGAGAATAAGGAGTGTTGTTATAATGGAGGTTTTAAGCCCTAACCTACTACCCACTTGGAGTTATAAAGAGAACAAAAACATCTCTTCCTCTACTACTTGGCTTGATGTCAAGACATTTTTTTTTTTTATTGTTTAGATGTATGATTGTGTGTTTGTTCTAGTTTTGGGTCTAATGGAGAAAGAACAAATGTTAGTGTTTCTCAAGGGATTTTTTCTATTCCATTGTTCATGTGTTGGAGATTGGGAGAAAATTGGGAAGTGTTCCCTTCCCCATTGGATCTTGTTTGGAGGTGAGAGTTTCTTTTCTCTCTTTGTGTGTTTGTAGGAAAATTGAGAGGACTAGTGACTCCATTAATGCAGCTCTCTTCCGCCTTATTGTTGGAAACTTTCCTCAAATATGGATATTGAAAGTATTGTGTCATGATCCGTTGTTGTAAGCTTGAAGGGATTTATTTGAGATATTTGTAAATTTTGTTATCCAATTTCAATTTTTATAAATTTTTATAGTTGTTATAATTTGTAATGGAAGAGATGAAATGGGAGACATTGTTGTAATTTTTGTAAAGTGGTAACTAGTGTATTTGGGTAATGGAACACCGCTAAAACAACAAATTTTATTAAGTATCATTATGATGCAATTTGGAAAATTTAGTCCATGATCATGATTATTACCAAGTTTTTTATAGTAATGTTGTATGTAAATTGTTTAATATTCAAATCTAGTAGCCGGTGATTCCTAACTAGTGAGAGGACACTTGCATGGTGAGTGTGCTCTTACTGGTTGGGATAAACATGAGTAAAATTCATGGAAGGGTGACCATATACATGGTGCACATCAAATTCCCCTATGAAGATTTTTGTTTGCATTAGAAATGAAATTTTTATATGTTTTTAGTATCATAATATATTGGAAAACATAGTTATTTAATATCTTGTAAATTTCAACAATTTTGTCTTATATTATTTTCATATGGGATTAGAATGAATTTTTCTATTTTTTGAGTATGAATTGTGTAATTTGATCAAGAAAAATCACTTAAATTAATTTATTTGTTGTAAAGTCATCCATCTTGAAACTATCTCGCAAACCAATTTTTGTATACCCTTTAACCATAACACTCTGCTTTTATTTTGGGAAATCTCAACCTCGGTAGCACTTAATTTTTTTATAAATATTATTTATATAGGATATTTTATGTTTATATATAAATTAAAAAATGGTGTGATTGGGGGTGGGTCGACCCATTCCCAATCTACATCTCATAATGTTTAATAATTAATATGTGTAGAGTCGTTGGCGGAATGGCCGATCCACCCCACCTTGAACACCATACTTCCCACCCCACCACCATACTTCCCCGACCCGGTGACACTTCTACCCCCAAACTCTTTCTACTCTACCAAACCAGCAAGCCACACCACCAATCCCCATCGTTGTCCCCATCTCCCTCTAGCATAACCACCGTCCACACACATCCCCACATCTTGCAACTCCCCTTGCCACTCTCCTTATGTCTCGTGGCCACTCTCCCCTCCCTTTATCTTCCTCCACTCCTCTCGATGTCCCCTCTTCTTTCCCTTTTTCTCATCCTCTCGTTAATGAGCGCCTCCTCCTCCCTCATACCCTACTACAACCAAATCGAAAAGTAATAAAAAAATAAAATAAAAAGGAAAAAAATCCTAAACACTAAATGACGTGAGAAATGACATTTAGTGCTTAGCGGAATTTAGGATTATAATATTAGGCATATAGCATGATAGTATAAATAAAATCATGTATATGAATTTACATTTTTTTAGGTAATATATAAGATATAAATAAAATATTATATTTTTAGTTTATAATATACAATTTATATATATTAGGAATATTAAATATGATTTTGTTGACTTTACACTACATATTATAGTCTTATATATATATATTATAATAAATAAAACATCTTGTAAATTGTATTATAGAATGTGATCTAACTAAATGATATAAAATAATTAAAGTATATATTATGATGTTATAATAATGAAAATTTATATTATATAATACTACTATCATATTAAATATAATATTGTCATAATTATAAGGATATAAGGATTATTATTATAATGTTGTAACATTATTATAAGCGTACATATATCCCTTTATCGTTTTAGAATTAATTTTTTTATTTTTTTAGATAAGATAAAAAGAGTTTGGTTTTAAAAGGGGACCAAAAAACCCCGAACAAAAAATAAGTCAGTTTTAAACAAAAAACCAACAACAAGCCATGGAGGCTAAGTCAAAAAGACTTGATGACAGTCCACCACAAAAAAATTCCAGACACTAATAGGGTCTGCATATTAACCATTACAATTTTTTGACAAACAGCCACCAAAGAGAAACCAACAAAACAAAAGAGAAAGGACAACCAAAGGTCAACAATTAGTTCTTCGTTGCCTTCACGCATGCTTTAGTACTTGGCCTACCATTCTTCCTACTAGGCATTTTTTTGATAACATGTTTTGGTATTTTTTCTCCTTTTCCTCCATTTGGGTGATCACAAGCTCCTTTATGCCATCCGCATCCTTGTCTTTAAAATGTGTTTTAACCACCTCCATGTCAGAGCCCTCATCCGTCTCAAAATCCTCATTTTCGAGCTACTAAGCATGAGTCTCATGATGGGATTACTCTTCGTCTTGGCCACTTGATCTTATAAAATAGAGATCCATTATTCCTGCATAACAAAATTTGCTTGAATACCCCCAATCCTCTTATGTTGTACCTCGATCTTGTGTTGGCATTCCTTCAATTCCTGAATGAGGTTCTTGTTAACAAATGAAGGTAGTATCGTAGTCGATTCCACCCACATCATTCTATCTTCCCAATCCACAAAATCCTTATCCATTTTACTAGAAATCTCCCCCACATGCTAACCTTAATTTTTTTAATTTAGGAAGGAATCTATAACCCCCTCGGTAGGTCTATCCATTTCCTTTTCCTCAAACAATTAAGGGCCGAACCCAAGGTTTCTTGATTTGACGCAAGTTTTCTATTAATAATAGGTTGGGCAAGAATAATGGGTGGACTTCTTTGGACTAAGAGAAGAATCAGGCCTTGATGGAGAGGGATTACAATTCTCTTGTTTTTAAAGTCCTCAATGGTGGAAAACAAAGACTTATAGAGGAAGAAGGCTAAGCTCATGGTCTGGTTTCTGCAAAAGAAGTTAAGAATAGATAGATGATGGGAAAAAATCTTCCTAAATTTCCCCTCTAAGGTCAAGTATTTCATGACCATGAGATATACATCAACCCATTGTTCAGGAAGGAAGGTACACAATGTTCTCACCATCTTAAAAAAAGTGGAAATTTCATGTTTTTATGGGTTTTATCCTTGAAAATTTTAAGCCCCTCCATTTTCAAACCCGTTATCTCAGCAATAGCTCCTCACTGACACTAATTTGAACCCCTCTAAAAGTAAAACCACCATCAATCCAAGTGTTTCCAAAATCCACAGAAAGAGCAGTGGTCACCTTTAAAAGACAAATGTACCTGATGAAGCCCCCTTTGTGAGGCAATTTCCACAAGACATTTTTAAGGTGAAGGAAGTTTCGGTGCAAACCATATTGCCTCCCATGGATTTTCAACCTTACCAACTTTGAGGACACAGAAGCATTCACCAATCTCAAAAAACTTAAGAAAATGCCGGATGAAATGAATTGTAACCATAATAAAAAAGAGAAAGGTCTTTTCAAAATCCCAAGTGTGAGAAACTTGGTAATCATCATTAAGCCGCCTCTTAGTTCGTGTCATCATTAATCAACTTATTAATGGGTTCCTGGGGATATGTGTCCTCATCCATGTCATCATGTCTAACATGTCATTACCTTGATTTTTTAGGGCGTCCATGGGTTTATTACCACTCTAAAAATGTGTTGAATGACCACTTCATCAAATGATGTTAAGACGTTGCAAGCTTCCTTGATCATGTTACTAAGCTTCCACCCACACTTACTCTGATCCTTAAGAGCATTAATCACACATAGGGATTCACCTTCTATGATGATGGATTTTAATCCTAGATCCTTGCACATCATGACCCCCGCAGCATCGCCTTAGCTTCAATAACGTTATTGGTATGATTGTCAATGGGTCCCGCCAGCACTTATGCAACTACCTCGTGATCATGGATCAAATCCCCTCCTCCAAAAAATCCATTTTATAGATTAGTTGAGCCATCTAAATTGAGCTTGAAGCTGTCATTGGGGGCTTTTACCATTTAACCTTTTGGTTAATCCTCTTCTTCTCTAGGTTGTTAGGGATGATATCCATGCTCCTTAGAATGTATTTTTCCCAATCCGTAATTTTTAGCTTGTTTGAACTTTAAAATCTGGGCATTTTCTTTAAGGGATTCTCTCACCTTTTGAATTTCCTTCTCCAAGATAGATGCCGTGTTCCTGAAAATCATGTGTTTTGATTCCATCCATAACCCCCATAATGTGTGAGGGAGAGCAAGTTTCCAAATTTCTTTAACCAGAACATTTTAAAAATTGAAACTCCATTGATTAGGCAAAAGGGCCACGTCTCCAGGGAGGACCATGTGCACCTTAAAAATGCTTCGAGGACAGCAGAGAAAACCTGAAAGGAGAAGGGACATTCAAGGAAGAGGTGTTGAATAGATTCTTCATTACATTTTTAGATGTTACATCTATTGATTATGATCATTCCTATTTTTCTAAGCCTGTCCATAATTATAATCTTACCTTTAACCACTTCCCAAAAGAAAATATTAATTTTGGGAATAAGATTCTTATTCTAGACCTTTCTCCAGAGGGTGTTGGGTTCAATGTGTTCAAAATTTAACAAGTAACCAAATTTAACACCATACTCCCCCGAATCCATGGTTCTCCAAATCAACTCATCCTGAGATTTATCATGGGGATATGGTAATCCTTAAGCCTCTTATTTAAGTCTTGAAAGGGTTGAATATCCCCTAAGAAGTGGGGGGGGGATCCATTTACATTCTTCATCCCAATAATTATAGACCAGTTCACCTTGTTCCTGAGTGTAAAAATCCAAAGCTCACTCCATGGCTCAACCAATTTCAGTGGCTCCATCCACAATCCAAGGGTCCTCCCAAAATTTTATCTTAGATCCATCTCCAAGATTCCACTTAATCCCTTTAACAACAAATTTCTAGTTTGAAAGAGGTTATTCTAGAATATGGATCCTCTAGGAAGCTCCATATCAAAGAAGAGAGCAGAGTACCGCCAAAGGGCCACAAATATATTTCTTTTAAGGATTTTGACCTAGGTTCCTTCTTCTCTATGCAACCTCCACCCAACCTTAGCTAAGAGCTTGGTTCATGAGCTGAATGTTTTTTAAGCCCAGGCCACCCTTGTCCTTAGGTTGAGTGACTTTATCCCAAACAACTAAAGGAATTCTATTCCTTTCCTCAGATCTAGTCCATAAAAACCTTTTCTGTATGCTCTCAATAGCCTTCTTGACTCTAGCTATAAAATCCAAGATGGACATAATGAACAGAGCAATACCCGTAAGAAGCTTTGAAGAAGCGACATTTTCCAAATTTATGAGAGCAGCGTGCCTTCCAATAGGCATGTTTTTAATGAAATATTTCAATTAATTTTTTCCAACCTTATTCCTCAAACTTTTTCCCACAAAGGGGCATCTTCTTAGGTTTCCGTTGTTCATTCTTTGTGTATTGTATCTTAATCATCCCTACACCTTTGTCCTTATTTTTATGTTTTATACATATGCTCATAAATATCAGGGCATTCATCAACCTTATGTTTCTTTCCACAATACGCACATACTTGATTCTAAGGAAAATCGTGTTGGTAATGATATGAGACCCACAAGTATAGTAATTCCCGAACATGAATCTTCCTTTACCACCATGGCCTCTGATACTATATCCACTTTGGAATCCACCATCTCCACTATTGTGCCCTTTATTAGGCTAGGATTCCTATTTATGAGAGTTACTAGCCACCGTGGTCTATCGTAATCCAGTCTCGAATGCCTCATGAATTTGATCCATCAACCAGAAATATTTTGTATCATGGGTGTACACGTCAAAAATATTACAATGCATGGAGAAATTTTTCATCACAAGCGCGCTTCATGCAAGAACGGGAAATTTTAGACATTGGGATTCTTTTGGTAAATCTCACAATATCAGAATAAAGGCATGCATCATCCTATGTGGAATTTTGTCCTGCATATGCCCCTTAACATCACAATTATTGCAACATAACCCACTGTGTGTCTCATGTGAAAATTTTCCAGAAATATTATCTAATTTCTTAGCCATGGATGTTATATGTGCCTCAAGGAAAGGATTTACTCAGTTCTGTCTATACTCCTAACTGATTCAGTATGCAAAGATGCTTCCAAAGCCTCACGTGGATCAGTATATGTCTTATGTGATAAGGCCCTTCGGAACAGAGTTGAAAATCTTCCAAAAACCATTGTGTGTGTTGGCTCTTATGAATATCATAAGATAGCTTAGATAAGAGAGTTTTAAACAACACATCATATTCCCTCACAATTTCAAGTAATCCTGTTTGATTTCCTTGAGCGTGCTAATACTTTGTTGCTAAAACTCCGGAATGTGAAATTTATCCGAAAACACATTGTGTAATGCATCATAATCCACCGCAATTTCGTATGGATCATACTTCCTATACCAATTGTGTGTGTACCCTTGAAGTGTGGTGGAAAATTGGCTTTCCTTTCTATCAGAGCAATAATACCCTTAAATCTCTCCATATCAATTCAAACTTGTGCATGTGCTCAATAACATTCTCCACACCCCTATACTATGGAAAGTGAAGAGACATCTTAAAGGCGATAACAATAATGATGAAAATATTGACAACGATGATGATGGGCGACGACGATGACCACAACCATGACAACCATAATTATCACCATTATTATTATTATTATAGTTATTCATATTCTTATTATTACTATTATTACAATAATCATCACTATAATAATAATTATTCTAATTATCAATAATTATTCTAATTATCAATAATTATTCTAATTATTGTAATAATAAATGTTAAATATAATATTATTGTTAATATTGATATTAATATAAAATCTAACATTAATATCAATATCATTAAAAAAATTAATATTGATGATGATGAAGACAATAATGGTGACGATGACAAAAATCATGACAATCATGAAAATAATGAGGATTATAACTATGATGACATTGACAATTATAATGACAAAGACGATGAAAAAATGAGGATGACGATGATGATGATTTAGATGAAGATAACCATGATGATAACGATGACATTGTTTGTGATGATATTACTATATTATGTTAATAAAATTCATTATTAATATTAACATTAATAATATTTTAAATAATAATAATAATAATAATAATATAATATTATTATTATTATTATTGTAATTTTTTATAAATTATAATATTGATATTAATAATAAGATTAATATATATGATGATGACGATGACGATGACGATGATGATGACAATGATAATGGTGATGATCGGTGGTGGTGACGATGATGATGATGAAGACAATGATGACAATGAAGATGATGACAATAACAATGGCAATCGGAAAATGACAACGATAATAAAAATAATTACGGACGATAATGATGATGATGAAAATGATGATGATGATGATGATGATGATACAACGACCACAACCATGACAACCATAATTTTCACCATTAATATAATTATAATTATTCGTATTCATATTATTATTATTATACTCGTCATCACTATAATTTAATAATTATTCAAATTATTATTATTATGAATGTTAAATGCAATATTTACGTTGATAGGCATTCTACAATGGTAGGTAAGGTTGTAATGCAATACATTGTTCACTTTTATTCTCAACATTAAATTTGATGTTCATTTGACTATCATGTGATAGTTCATTCATAAATTTTACTTCTATTGGACTATCACTTAAATAATTTTGTTTCTTTTTTCTTGGAGAAGTTAATAAAAAAAGTAATATTTTGGTCATGTAGTAATGTTTGAGTCTTTTTTTCTTGAATTGATATTTTTGAGACTAACACAATTGTGTAGCTAAAGCATTCCATTTGCCACAAATCAATGGAAATTTGATAGAGAATTTAATGAAGTTATTAATTAAAGAGATATTTAAAAAATCAAACCTAAGAACCTTGAAATTGATACCTATTGATGTATTTTATATATACATTTATTATATTATATTTATTTTTAATTGTTACTTTTTTTGGTATACTTATACTACACTTGCATAATTAGATAGGTTCCTCGTAATTGATATCTCTCGGTGTATTTTAGATAGATGTATTTCAAATATCTATACTAGTTTCAGGAGTGTGGGAAGCATGACTCTATCATAATCGTATAGATATCTGAAATAAATGTTAACTACAATATTAATATTGTATTAATATAATTAATTTTAATGTTATGAATATTAGTATTAGTATTATTATTATCAGAATTTTTTAAAATCTTATTATTATTGATATTAATATTTACAATATTAGTATTATTACTAAATTTTAAATTTATATTGTAAAGTTTTATAATTATATATATATATATATATATATATATATTCAATAAGATCACTGGGCAAAAATAACATGTTGGCATGTGGTCCTATAGGTATTGGAATTGATGAAAAACCACATTAACGAAAAATTGTATGATGTATTAGGGTCATATGATGATGTATATGATGTTGACATATTGGTTCAGAGATGTGTTTACAAAGTGATGCATTGAGATTTAGTGGGATTACTTGCTCTTACAAGCCTATTTAGATGTATAGGTGATGTCATGATGGTATGAGATTCGTGGATGCTTAATATTAATATTTACAATATTAGTATTATTACTAAATTTTAAATTTATATGTAAGAGTTTTATAATTTTATATATATATATATATATATATATATATATCAATAGATCGGGGCAAAAATAACATGTTGGCATGTGGTCCTATAGGTGTTGGAATTGATGAAAAACCACATTAACGAAATTTTTTATGATGTATTAGGGTCATATGATGATGTATATGATGTTGACATATTGGTTCAGATGTGTTTACAAAGTGATGCATTGATATTTAGTGGGATTACTTGCTCTTACAAGCCTATTTAGATGTATATGTGATGTGTTGATGATGGTATGAGATTCTTGGATGCTTAAAAGCATGTTTGAAAGATGGATAATAGGTTTGGAGGGTTTTTGGGCACTCACATCAGTGGCATGGATCAGGTATATGTGATTAGCTATGTTACACGAGCTTATTTGGAGCATGTATGGAAGCTAGGAGGTGTGAGATTCAGTTTTGGAGCTACATGAGCTCATGGATGCATGGATTTAGGTGAGTTATGGTATATCTGGTATGTTTGGGTTATTTTTAGTGATTTCGTGGTGATTTATGGCATTATTTCAATTGAACCTAGATTCTACAATGAGAAACCTTAAGGGGTAGTTATGCAAGTCTTAATGGATGGAGATTTTGAGGTGTGGTATTGAAATTATTATGATTTGAGATGTTAGTGTGATGTTTCATGGTTATTTGAGAAAATTTCCAGGTTTCTAGGATGAAAATTTTGCAAGATATGACAGTTTATGAGAGACAAGGTCAAAATCTAGTGTAAATTCAACTCAAAGTGAGGACTTCTGATGCTCACCTTGAATTGTGTGCCTTTCATAGAGCCTTGTGGATTTTAGGGATGTTTATATAGTGATTCTAGAAGGTTTCACAAAAATAATTAGGTCATTTCATCGTCATGTTTTTATGAACGAATGTTAAGAAGATAAAGTGGTCTAAAACCCTAGTTAAACCCTAGCTAGGAGAAGTTTACAAAAGAAGAGGTATAATGAGATTATTTTGATTGATTAATAAAAATTAATGATTGGATTATGCATAGGACTCTTTTATATTTATGAAAATGTATGGTAGTGGTCATGGTGATGAGTGGGTCATGGTTAAACATGTCATTTTCTGAAGAAGAGTGTTTTGGGACAAGGTTGTCCAAAGGAGTAGCATGCAAAATTGATGGTGCATGATGTATGTGAGTTGATATTTATTTCCAAGGATTTTTCATGAAATTTTCATTCAGGTACATGGTTTGATGAGGTCCATTCAAGGTTGACTGGTCAAAGAGCAGTTTTGAGGCCTTAAAAAGTAGTGTTCGGTGAAATGGGTATATTTGAAGATACAAGTGGAATTTTGAGGTGATTCAAAATGTTTTGAAAATATACTTAAGATATATTTCTATTTATATTATTTTTTTATAATTATGAGGTTTTTTTGTATGGTTTTCATTTCATTCTTTTGATAGTAAGGTTTTTTCTAGTGCGAGAATAAGATGTGTTTCTTTGAAAGTTTTGAGTTGTTTGAAGTATGAGATGGATTATGTGATTCTTGATATCACCTAGAATGTTAAGAGGGATGAATTTTACATCCAATGAATCCATTTATAGGTCTTTAATGATCACAGAAATGTTTTTATGAGCTAACCTTTGGAAACAATTTTTTTTGCAAGTTGATTTGGTGAAGTCAAAAGTATATTTGGTTTGTGTAGGTGGTTGACTCAAGGATTCTAAATTTCTTATAAGAGGTTTACAGGTTCAGGAATTTCCATAAAGTGGTTACATGGCATGATTTGGTTGAATGGAATTTATTTGGTGGCATAATGAATTTTCCAAAGGTGTCAAGGGTGTAGGAAACAACATTTTTAACAAGTACAAAGAGTACTAGCCCATTAAATGAAATAATTTGATTTGTTGAGATAAATTGTGACCATGTATGAATGTTAAATTTTATTTTAATCATGTGTAATGATTTATGGGTTATGAATATGTATGGTTTTTATGTAAGTTCATTTTTATCTTTGTGTTCATGGGTTTTGAGCCATTTTTGGCACATGTAATGAGGTTTTTAGTTAGGCCGATCTACTTGGGTCACTTGTGACTACTATGATTAAAATTTTGGATTTTTCCTTGATTTATGGGTTGATTAAAATGATAGAAATAGTTTTTTTTGAATTTTAAATCAAGAGGATTTTATAAAAGCACAATTTTGGGTACTTTTACAAACTGGTTGTGTGTGTGCAAGGTGTGTGACCTAGGTGTGAGAGATTTGTAGGTGTTAGAGAATGAATTAAGGTTGAATAAATATTTTATCATGTTGATGAGGATCATAAATCATGTGTGCATGATTTTTAAATGTTTGAGAAGTGGATCAAGAGCTAGTTTGTGAAGATTTGGACACCTAGTGTTTGTAGAAGAGCTTGAAGAAGTGAGAGTTGAACCAAGTGATATAAATAAATTGTGGCAGAAAAATATCATAAATCATATCTTCATCAGGTGATTGAGTGGGTTATTGATCATATTGAGAGGGTTGTAGCCTTCTTGTGGAGTTGGTGCTTCAAAAAAATAGGGGTTGGTGCTCCTTGTAGGGTTGGTGCTCCTTTTGGGGTTGGTGCCTCACTAAATGTTGAAACATATCATTATAAGATTTTGTTTCAGTTGGTTTTCTTCCCTTGAGGATTTCCCACTTATATATTTTGACTTGTGTTAATACTTTACATATGGTTCTTGCACATTTGATTTTTTTCTATGCACACATTAATGGATGGTTGATTGGCTATGAGTTTTGAATAATCAGATCTGAAATATAAATTGAAATATTGTAAGGATTGATTATACCCCCCCCACTCTTAATCCATTGTGTTTATAGTAATTAGTATCATAAAAAGTCCTTTTGGAGAAGTTTGACAACTTGAAAGGAGATCCTTGAAGCTCAAAACGGAGAGTGGAAAGGTTATTGGCAAGGCACCCACATTTGATGGAACAAACTATGCCTTTTGGAATATGAGGATGAATACTTTAATTATTTCCCAAGGTTTTTATGTTTGGAATATTTTGAAGAAGGATATATTCCTCCTTCTACTCCTATTACCACTAAAGCAGACAAGGATGCATATGAAATCAATTATAAGAGTTTCAATACTACTATTCAAGGTCTTAGAGAATCTGAATTGGGAAAGGTTATGCATTGCAAATCAAAAAAATAATCATGGGAAAAATTCTAAGTTCTTTATGAAGGAGACTCAAAGGTAAGAATTGTAAAGCTTCAAACTTTCATAAATCAGTTTGAATCTCTTAAGATGAATGAAGATGAGTCTATTACAACATATCTTCTTAGAGTTGATAAGATTTTCAATAGCATGAAAAGGTTAGGAGAAGTAAAAAAGGAAGTAATTGTTCAAAAAATTTTGATGTCTTTAACTTCAAAATTTGACTCCAGAGTTTCTATCATAGAAGAGGCTAAGGATTTGAATAAGTTGAATATGGATGATCTACATGGCACTTTGACAACCTATGAGATGATGATAATTGATTCTAAACCTAAATTGAAAGAGATAGCCTTAAAAAGAGATAAGATGGCTAATGAAAAAAGGTAAAATTTTAAGATACTAGTTTGGATGTTGAGGATGAAGAACTATTTTTCATGGTTGCTAGGAGAATTATGCTTGTAACCGGTAAGTACAAAGGTAAACTCCCTTTTAAATGTTTTACATTTGGTAAAGCTGGTCATTTTGTTGTTAAGTGTCCTCATATACATGACAAGAAAATAAATGATGAACATGAAAGTGATCATGAGAAGAAAAATTAGAAGTTTTATAAGAAGAAGAAGACGAACAAGAAGAGTCTTTATACTAAGAAAGAGGACTCTTCCTCTAATGAAAGTAGTGAAGTTGATAGATTTGATTTAGAGATTGAATCTAATCACAATGATGTAGGTGATGAAGTTATTTTCATGACTAAGGAAGCCATGAGATCCTCTAGTGGTGGCTCTACTCTATGGGGTGATATTTCACCTGATTCTTGCAAAGAAGATGAAGGAGAAGATGATGTTTTAAGGATTGAATTAGAATGTGTCCAATTAGAATTATAACATGTTGAAAATAATAACAAGAATTTGACTTCACAAGTCAAATATTATGAAGAAAAGATACAAAAATTGAAGGAAAACATTGTGATATTTCTAAAAAATTAGAGGAATCAATAAGAAGGTTATAATTACAAATGAGTAACATGACTCTTAATCTGCAATTCAAATAGGAAGAGGTGTTAATTCTCAAGAAGGATCTTTTAGATAATGCAAGTAAGTTGAAAACCTGTCAAAATTTTGAGGAAAGTACTAAATCTCTTGATGATCCCTTAAGAAATCAAAAAATTTCAAGTGATAAGACTGGTCTAGGATTCAAATCTGAAGCCAAAAGAAACAAGGTGGAAAAGTAAGAGATGGTTTCATGCAAAGAAGTAGGAGAACCAAGCACCAAGGAAGGAAATAAGGAGATCCATATCAAGGATGCTGAGAATATCAAGCCAATTAGGAAACCCAATGCCTCAAGGTATGAAAGATCCTTTAATGGTTTTTGTTAGCACTGAATCATAGAACCCTCTGATTTTTCATGTGCACGTGCATGAGCTACCGATGTGACTGGTAACATGGTACCATCTCTCAAGTTGTGGGACCTGCTACTTGAGATGGACCTCCAGAGAAGGTTGGTTCCTCTTCCTAATCTAATTCCAAAACTACTCATAATGAAGGAAATATAACTAACTACTCCTAACCTATGATTTGAGAGAGAGAGAGAGAGCATGAAAATGAAGAAAATCCTACACTAAAAGCGGTGATAGCACCAAGATAAGGGTGTGAAATACTTTGTTGAGGGAAAAATAATGAAGTGTAATACAATTGAGAGAGGATAGATAAGGTTTATCAAAGTCCTAAGCATGCAACCACTATTAAATATCCAAGAAGAACAACTACACAAACCTGCAAGTATTAGAGAACATGCATAAAATAACACATCAGCAATAGAGAGGCAATAAAACATGAGAAAATTCCATGAGGGTTGAGAGAACACCACAATACACAATTTAATTACTTTAGGAATTTTCACAACTCATTATAGTTGAATAATAGAGACATAATATATTTTCAAATCTCATATGAATGCTTGCAACTCAATGTAAAAATGAGAAAAAAATTTGCAAGAATTTCCCCAGCTCCCATAATATCTCCCCTTCTCAAATGAGAAGTGTTACATTATATAGAGGAAGGTGAGAAAGAGAGAGAGAGAGTGTGTGTGTGTGAATCATGAAATCCCCTTTGCACCCACTTGAAAATTAAAATAAATGGTTGTAAAACATGATGAGAAACCTACAAGAGCCATTCCTTGTTGTATCAGTAACTTGTTGTAGAAGTAAAATGGTTGCACATGCTCATTTAATGCATTTACAGCTTCTCGGAAGTCGTCATTTATAACAGGATTGTTTTCTTTATTTTCACCTATTAAACTCTACTAAATATATCATTTATTTATTTTTTAGTGTAGATTATGGAATCATGATTCCAAAAAGTCCATTTTTTTCCAATTTGGTTGAGAAATGAGAAATTTATGGCCATTTGAACGCATGTAACTTTTTGCCCATTTTCTGTTGCTTCACTGTTTCACAGACTATGCAATAAATTGGTAGCTGGAAGATATTATTTTCTATTTTTCCCCCTTCATAAATTTTTTGAATGTTTTACATAGTCCTAGGAAGGTGTTTTAAAATTTAAGGGGGTCCACAGTATTAAAAATTATCAAATAGGGGGGTTGGTAAGTCGACTAGACTTGGTTTGAGCCACTCATCACCACCACCGAGATGGATGTGTACTACTTCACTCTTCTCTTTCATGTAGGGATCCACCATTGTAATAACCCCAACTCCTCTAGCTTAGTCATTTACCCATCATATCATCATGTGCATTTCCACATTGACCCCATGCATTACGACTTTGGCTCCAACTCACCTCATCCAACTCAAAGCATTTAAGCTGACCCAACATCCATTCCACTTCATTATGCGGGTCTCCTCACTCATCGTGTAACTTCAAACCTTTGTACCCATTCCCTTTTGCCTTATGATCATGCATTGGAAAATCTTTCGATGCACCCGCAAGCCTCTCACCATTCCCGAAGTTCTTCACAGCTTCATGTTCCCGCATCAAACAATCTGGTCGATGCGCATCTAAAAAAATTTGTCGTTTCCTTGTTTTATTGCTTAATATTGGGTCTAAAAGGTATTTCACTCTAGAATTGACTTCTTTTCCACCCCCAATGCCAAGTTACCACCGATCTCACGCGGACGCAACATTTCATTCCCGCCAAACAGCACAAACCTTTCCCACTCCACACCGCCTTTGTTGCGTAAATTTTTCAAGTGCCCCATAGAACTCATGACCCTAGTTCCCCTAGTCACTTAGGATTTGAGTCCCTAGCTATATTGTATCCCCTTTCCTAAGAAATCTTCGAGACCCTCGCCGAGTTGCCTCCCTCAACCTTTCTCTGCGTCAATCAACTTGGCCCTCCTCGCATCATCCATCTTCAACTGATGCACCGAGCTCGCCAATGAGCTACTCTACAACCTACCACCCTACCAAGCCAAATCACCCATATATTGAGTTTGAAACCTCTCAACAAATCTTTCCGAGTTGAGAAATAGTTCACCTAAAAGATCGGCGAGTTGTTTGGGGTCCTTAGTAAAATTTTCTCATCTTTGGAGTTTTCTTCAGATTTTTAAATTTTTTTAGCATACCAGGGACCATAATGATAGATTAAAATGTCTTGGAGCCCCTCATAAAATACCAAGTGCACCCTGGGACCATCCTTCTCACTTTGTACAAGATCTTGATCCTTTAAAACCGGGAAGATTAAAAACGCCTCTTATGACTCCAAATCTTCCATGAACACAGAATCGCTTCGGAGCTTGGAATTCACTTGCAAACTTCGTATTCATATTTTAATGCCTTTGAAATCTTCTCAATTCCAAGATTTTCCAATTTTCCATATCACCTAGAGGGTGAAAATGAATAAAAATTTGGCAACTCACTTAGACATCCTGCTTTAGATGGGGTAATGACTACCAACTTGAATATATCCGTTGGGCATAGAGTCCTCTTATAATAACCTAGAACTGATTTGAACCTACAAACATGTATCCTTGAGTCACTTGAAATACCTGCCAAGACTTGAAACTAATTGTTATTTTCAACTTGAATTTCCCATCCATAATAAAAGTGTTCTAAATCTTGTTTTATGACACTATAAAAAAATTAAATCTAAATTTTCATCTTTCTCCCTATAAATCTGATCTATTGGGACTGAAAATAAGGGCCTAAATTTCCCAAAATATGATTTCTTTTCTAATATGAAGCACTCGAACTAAATTATTTCTTGAAAAAGATGAAGCACTATAGGGCATGAAGGCATATGCCAATTTGGGAAGCACCTTAGAGCTATTATTAAAACTGATTTTCTTCCTTTTGGGTTGTTTAGAGAATTGCTGCAAGTCGAGCTGCTCATAAATTCATAATACCCTTTGTTGGACAAGATCCAATGAATAATAAATGAGGATTTGAGGTTAATCTTCTACCAAAACTCAAGAGAACTTTAAATTAACTCAAAGAGGGTTGCTCACCGGAATTGAAAACACACAGAGTGACATGAGACCCATCATTTGTAACACAATAAGCTTCCCCTAGAACATATTTTTTAACTTTTTAAGATGCATGAGAAGATCAACAAGGTTCATTTTAAGACCCCCTTCGAAAAAATAGTTTAGAATGGGTGGCGAATCTCCAAAATTGACTTTTGAATTGATGGCAAATTTCTAAAAAACATTTCGTGGTAAAGGCGATTTGGTAGGGAACAATTTTCTTGGATGAGGTACAATGATAAGAAACATTGGTGAAATACATGCATAATTTAATTTAACATATAAATAGTAGGTGAATTCACCCATATAAATGACTTATCGGTGGAAATTTTAGGTGAATTGGGTGGGAGTTGATTGCTGAAAATTAGCCATTTCCAATTTCCAAAATCCCTAATATTCACAAGTTTACAAAAATTCACCACTAAAATTTTCCCTTAGCTCAACTATGGCTGACTGAAGAGACAAGAGGATAAAAAAATGAAATTTGTCTCCAAATCTGATTTTTAGTTGTTTTTCATTTGAATTTTTTGAAATAACAACTATCTCTTATAATTTTGAGCTTCTTATTACAACATCCATTCTTCCGGAGGCATATTTAACTATGCAGGAGACACTAAAATCAATAGAACATGTGATAAGTACTTAGGAAAGGAAACCTACTCTACCAACAACAACAATGTGCTATAAGCACTTAGAGGAATTAGAAATCCTAAACTAATATGTACAAAGGATGAGATTTTAATTTAGTAATAGTGATTGAGATAGATTCTATTTATCGAATCTACAATTCTTCATAATCCCACTTGGAAAATTGGAAATCATTGTTACTCTTACATCCCAGGATCATGTAGGGACCACTCCATATAGCATCAATTTTGGAATAATTGCCCAATTTTTCCCCTCACAAGCATCACACTTCAAGATTAAATCTCCTTCTCGAAGGGTCGAAGCCTTATCTTTCTTGTCAAAGGACCTCTTGATCAAGGCTTGATCCTTCTCCATGGTTTACATTGCATGCTCTCTTATCTCTTCTAACTCCATGAGTTCTACATACCTGGTTTTCATGGGCTCAAATTCTAACAATTTTAGCTACTTGTAATCTCCAATGTTGGTAGTTCAAGGATATAGGAATCCTAGCCTCCCTTATATAGACTATCTTGTATGGAGAGCTACTAGTAGACCTTTTGGTGTTATTTTATCATCCCACAAGACTGATTTGAGCTTGGTGTGCCACATGCTCTAGTTTTCATCCAAAGTCCTTATTATTCTCAAAGAAATTCTTATTTGTAGACTTAACTTTCCCATTACCCCGAGGGTGATAATTAGATGAAATGATTAGATATATCCCATCCTTAACAGTCCATTATGTGATATTAATGTTGAGGAATTCTAGATAATTGTCGATATGATAGTGGTTGGGATGCCAAATCGGTAACAATTCCTTCGTAGAAGTCCATGATACTAGACTCATTTACCTCTTTGAGTGCCACTACCTCAATCCACTTGGTGAAATAATCCGATGCTTTGTTAGAATCCATTTGTGTCCTTGGCTCAAGTTCGGATTGGTGAAATCAATGAATTCCATTCCCCACTACATGAATGGTTGATCAACTGAGATTGGGTGGAGTGGCAAGTGTTTCTAAATTCTCCTTACCTATGAAGAATGCACATTTCTTGCACTTCTTGATCCATGTATAGTAGTCACTGAACATTGTGGGCCAATAGTAACTAGCCTTCATGATCTTGATGGATGTTACTCATGGAGAAAAATTACCTCTAGCCTCTCCATCATGGAACTCATGTAGAAATTTATCAATATGATTTTTTGGAACACACCTCAAAATAAATCCATTCACATCTTTCTTGAACAAAATTCCATCAATGAGAACATACAGAATGGATTGGAGTCTAAAATATCTTCACTTTTCTTTGTTCAACTCCGAGTGGCATAGACCTATTTGAAGAAAATTATCATGTTCCGAGTCCAATAAGGACTGGGAACATCATCATCTAGCTTTTCTTGTTTATCTTGCAACACTAAAATAACCTCTCCTTCATTTCTTATCTCGCTCTATTAACTAGAAGCTAGTTGTTCACATAATCATTTTCCACAAACTAGCTTGGTTACTTTGATTTATATGTCATATTCCATTACCTGGGTAATCCAACCTACCCTTTTCTCATTCAAGTCCTTATTCAAGATAAAATCCTTGACTCTGACATGTGACATTAGTAGTTGAATTTTGTTATTTGAAACTAAGTGTCTAAATTTCTTCAAGATTCTTATAATGGAAAGGACATGCTTCTCAATTAAAAAGTACCTCACCTTATAGTCTTCAAATATTTGACTAAAGAAATAAATGGGATAATCAGATCCCTCCTTATTTAGCTACATCAAGATGGAAGAGATTTTATCTGAACCACCAAAGGAATAGAGGATTAAGTCTTTTGAAAAATATCAATTAATAAGATTTGGGGCTTGGGATATCGCATGTTTGATATCTTCAAAACTCTCTTTTCCTCGGCTATCCATTTGAATGTTATGATCTTCTTCAAATTATTGTCAATGGATGAACGAGAGTGGAAAATGAGGTATAAAACTTCAAACAAAGTTGATTCTCCCCAAGAATATTTGGAGATCATTCTTGTGACTTGGAAAAGACAAGGTGCATGAATGGCGTCAAATTTTTATAGATCAATTTTTAATCCCTCATTAGACAAAATGTGTCTTAGGAGATTACCTTCATGGGCTAGGAATATGCATTTTTCATATTTAGAGACACTCTAAACTACCTACATATTTTGAATACTTTCTGGAGGTGAAAGATATGATCCGTTGTGTTCTTGGAGAATACAACTATATCATCAAGATATATAAGAACCATCTAGTTTATCAGCCCTTTGAATTTCATGTCCATTGATCTTTAGAATGGGTTTCCAACATTTGATAGCCGAAAGGCATTTTATTGTAAGCATATGTGCCCCATTTTATGGTGAAAGTCATCTTAAACTGATCATCTTCTTTCAAAATTATTTGTTTATAGCTTGAGTAGCCATCTAGCAATGAAAAACTCTCCGAACCGCCATCGCTTGCAAAATCTTCTCCATGGAAGGAAGCAGATAATGATCTTTGAGGGAAGCTCTTTCCAAGACTCTAAAATCCACACACAATCTGATTTCCTCGTTTTTTTCCGAATGGCACCAAATTTGCAACCCAACTTTAGTGTTTGATAGGAAATATGATGTTTGCCTCAATCCGTTTATTCAATTCTTTCTTCATTAAAGGCTCAATGTGAGGATTTACCTACCTTTACTTTTTTCTAATGGTTTTTTCTTCTAGATATAGCTCAATCATATGTTGGGCTAGGTTCAAATAAAATCCTTTCAAATATTCATATCTCCAAGAAAAGATATCCAAAAATTCTTAACAAAGTTGTATGAAATCAGATTTCTCTTATTGAGTAATCACATCACCAATTTGAAGCACTTTTTCTTCTCCAACTAAAATTGACTCTAAATCTTCTCCCTTGACTTGAATTTTTTCTTTCTCTTTCCAAAACTAGTCATTAGGGTCAAGATTGACTCTAGAGTATGTCGACATTAAAATTTTCCTCCTGTAATTTCTATTTTATTATGTATGTATTAGGAATAGGATGTTGTTAAGTATGATTAGTAGTGGTGTCTAATAGAAGATAACGGTGCCATTAGTATGGTGCCACCAATAAAGTAGAGTATGGTAATAGTCAAAGTACAAAAGGAATGTTGTGGTAAAAAGTAAATATTTGTCGTAAGTGGTCCGGTAATGTTAAAATGTCAAAGTTGGGGTAAGTAGAGAAGTAGGGTCTACATGATTAGGAATTAGAAATATTATATTTGTAATAAGGACAAAGAGTGATGTCATAAATATTTTGTGTATTTTATTTATGAAAAATTCTAAAAAGGTGGAACCCATGTGAGATGATAAGGTTTATCTTATCTTAGAAGATAAGCCTACATGTAAAGGTAAGAGTTTAGGCATGGAATATGATTGGCCGGAAGATATTTCCTATCCTATCTTAGAGATAGGGTGGATAAGCCTGAATTCCTATAAATAAAGAGGCCACCCCCTCATTTAGTATAGAAGGAAGTAGTGAGAAATATTGTATGAGTAAGTGTGTAAAGGAAGCCATCATTTAGAAGGTGTGTTAAAGAATCCATTGTGAAGTTTCTCCCATAGTTATTGTTGGAAGGCAAGTGAAGTCAGTAACACTTGAAGTACCTCATGGGTGAGATTGTAACAATTTCATGTTGATATTATAATTTACACTTATATTTCAGATTTGTCATCATTCCTTCATATCATAGTCTATGGTATTCTTGTGTTATGTTTGTTGTTGTGTTTCTAGATTACATCCACCAAACTAAAGGTTGTGCATTAGTAAATAATCATAGCACGAGGAGTTCCCGGTGGAGAATTATCATAGTGCGATTGGTGATGACATTTTGGTTCCATTGTTGGAACCATTCCTTGTTGGTGGATTTTCTGGAGAGATATTCCCACTTAGTCAGAAAAAATTTGGAGGGTAACCTTGTTTTTACTATGCATAGTGGTTACCATGGTAAAGTCACTTTTTACCGTGAATAGTATTTACCACAGTAAAGTCACTTTTTACCGTGAATAGTATTTACCGCAAGAACTTCACTTTTACCGTGAATAGTGTGAAAAGTCATTTTTACCGCAAATAAGTCAAGTTTTACCATAGTTTACCATGGTCATTTCTATTTTTTGTAGAAAGGTGTAAACTCATTTTCTATTATATTGAGTCCAATTATTTGTGTATATAAGTCTTGTTGATTGTACTTGTGGGTTGGTATTTCACCGTGGTTACTTTTAAAAATGGGGAAGATTCTTGTTTTTTCAGCCCAATCTAATGAAGATGCTTCCTCTTTCATTCAAGAGTTTAAACAATCTTGCATTTGTAATGGCCTCATAAAAGGGAACAATGGACTGAATTTTTTCCTACCTTTTTGGATGGTTCAACCCTTAGGTGGTTTGAAACACTAGGTGATAATGTGAAAAACTCATGGGATTTATTAAGCGAAAGTTTTCTTGAAGTATTTGGTGAACAAGAAATATGCAAATCTCATGATCAATATCACAAAGCTATCCCAAGGAGAGAAGAAGAAGATAAGGGATTATCATGCTCGTGTTCTAGAGCTAAGGAGGAAGCTCAATGCCTAGATCCGAAAGGAAGGATTGGCAGATGGGTTGATGAATGGCGTGGATAATCTCCTCTGTAAGCACTTCATTCTTGGGATGAAGCCAGATATCAGACAACGAGTGAAGTATGACCACCCAGCCACCATTGAAAAAGCGAAGGAGATTGCAAGAAGGAAAAAAGAAAGCATGGAAGAGGAGGCCAAAGAAATTGTTGCTAAGGTAGAGCCTACACCAACACCTTTGGTCCAGAATCCACAACCACTCTCGGTGAGCACAAATATTTTCCCTAGTACATCTACTGAGTATGAAGATCTGCTCAAGAAGATGGGTTAGTTAACTATTAATCTTCTTCAAGGAAAGGAATTTAGTTCTCAGGGAGGAGATAGAGGTCCAAAAATAAATATAATTGAAGTTGTATGTTATGGTTTTCATAAAAAGGGTCATTATAATTATAATTTTCCAGATAGAGCTTCTACATCTGGTACAAGAGATAATGATAAAGGAAAAGTACTGTGAATTATTTTGATGTAATAGATAGGAGCATAAATAATGAAGTAGATGTGTTTGTAACAAAAAGAAAGAAAGAAAAAGATAACCAAGATGGAAATGATCCTAAGAAATGAAAGGAGAAACTAGTAAGAAACATAGAGAAGAAAGTTGGGTGTGTAGGATTTTCTAATTTCACAAGGACAAGGACCATACTCCATCTTAGAAAATCTATCCAAAATACACCCGTAAATATTACATATGGTCAACTTGGCATTTGTCTTCCGAGAAGAGGTGGGAGCTATGAAGTGGACTCAATGCTCAACAAAGTAAGGAGGTTGAGGTACCTGTTTTGGAGGCAGAGGTGGATTCTTACGCTCCACAATATGAGGTATTATGTAATAGTATTTCAATTCATGATGTTTTAGTTGATGGAGGTGCTATGATTAATGTAATGACCGAGTCTGTAATGAATATGTTGTGTTTAAAAATTGATCGCCCCTCAACACTTATGTTAAGGTCATTAAATAAGGGAAAAACTAAACCAAAAGGTGTTGTTTCAAATGTGGAAATATCTGTTATGGGTGTTGTATGTGTGGTAGACTTTCAGGTGATGAAAAATGGTACTGTTGCGTACCCAATGTTGTTGGGAAGGCCATAGCTAAGGAGAGTTCATGCAAGAAACTACTGGAATGAAGGATTCATGACACTTAGATGTGGTAGAGAGAGGGTGAAGATAAATGTGATCCCTCAGCATCATAAGGCAAAACACGTGGATTCAAGTGACGAAACTGATGATTGGACATCCTCTGATTACTCTAGTACCAGTGAAGTGGACAAAAAAGATGAAGAAAGTTAGGTTGATGTTTCGGTCATGGATATCCTTCCAGTCACACCGAATCATGAACCCATAAGATTATCTAAAGAAGAAATTGTTGATCGTCTCCAACAAATGAAGATTGGTGATGCTGTGATGGAGAATGAGAAGGAATCCTACCTCCAGCTCTTTTGAAGGTACATACACCTATTCACTTTTTATTACAAGGAAATCCGTCAAGTAAGTTGGGTAGAACATTCTATTGAGTTGGTAGATGGTGTTAAGCCCATAAATTAAATTCCATATAGAATGAATCCTAATTTTTCCAAGACTATAAAAGAAGAAATAGATAAGTTGCTTGATGCAGGATTCATATTTGTTGTGGAGAATTCAGAATGGGTTTCTCCCATTGTGATCTCAATAAAAAAGAATGGAAATCTACGCATTTGTGTTGATTACAGGAAGCTCAATAAGGAAACAAAGAAGGATCATTACCCTCTTCCATTCTCAGATCAGATCTTGGACGAAGTAGCTAGCCAGGAGTGTTATAGTTTTGCTGATGGATATAGCGGATACAACCAAGTCCATATAGCGGAGAAAGATCAGCTGAAGACCACGTTCACCAATCCTTGGGGAACGTTTTCTTATAGAGTTATGCCTTTTAGGTTGTGTAATGCCCCGACAACGTTCCAAAGACTTGATGAATAGGGTGTTTGAACCCTACATTGGGAACTTCATCAGATTATTTCTGGATGATTTTTACATCTATGGGAGCAAGATGGACCACCTGCACTAGATGGAGACAACATTTCAAAGGTTAGATGAAGCACAAGCCTCACTAAGCCCTACAAAGTGTGTCTTTGGATGTTCTAAAGGTGTTTTGTTAGGGCATGTTGTATTTAGAGATGGTATTACACCGATCCGATAAAGTTTCAAAATCAAAGAGTTACCATTTCCTATGAATAGAAGTAAGTTGAGATCATTTTTAGGCCATGTGGGTTACTTTAGAAGATTCATCAAGAATTTCTCAAAGATTGCATAGACCACTAATCCAGATTCTTGAGAAGGATGTTACTTTTGATCCAGAAATAAGGCGCATGAAGCTTTTGAACAACTGAAGGAAGCTTTGGTGTCTTCACCTATTTTAAAGAATAAGATTGGAGCAATCCATTCATTGTGTATACTGATGCCTCAGATGCATCACTAGGAAGTACTCTGAGCCAAAAAGATGAAAATGGGAATGATCATCTAGTTTACTTTGGGAGTAGACAAATGAGCAATGCTAAGGTAAATTATACTGTAAATGAAAAAGAGGCTCTAGCTATCATTTTTGCTGTAAAGAAGTTTAGAAATTACTTGCTAGGGCATAAATTTATAGTTGTAACAGACCATCAGGCTCTAAAATATATTGTAAATAATCCTAACCCATCAGGGAGGATAACAAGATGGATAATTTTGCTACAAGAATTTGAATTTGATATTATCGATAGGCGGGAAAGAAGCATGTCAACGAGATGCACTCTCTCGAGCCTATGATGGTTTAGGTTCATCTTGTGATGATGATGATTTCCCAGATGCAACATTGTTATCCCTTGACACAATCCCTAGTGAATACATAGATATTTGGAATTATCTGAATGAATTCAAGTTTCCTGATGGTGCCAATGCAAATACTAAGAGGAAGATTACTCAAGCCAGTCGTCCATATTCTATTCTACATGGAGTATTATTTCGAATAGGACCTGATGGACAATACAAGAGGGTAGTTGGACGTGATCAAGGGAAGGAGCTGATAGAAGAATTTCACAATGGTACATGTGGAGGACACTTCTCTGGACAACTTACAACAAGAAGGATCTTGGATGCAGGTTATCACTGGCCCACTCTTTTTAGAGATTGTTATAATTATTGTAAGACATGTGATATTTGTCAAACACATGGTAACCGTAAGACTTCATCAGCTCCATTATGCCCTATTCTTCCACTTGGTCCCTTTGAAAAGTGGGGAATAGACATTTTAGGTCCACTTCCAACTACCCCATGCCAAAATAAGTATATTGTAGTTGCCACAGATTATTTAACCAAGTGGGTTGAAGCTAGGCCATTGAAAACAACTTCCATGGATGAAGTGGCAAGGTTCATATATGAACGCATTGTCACCATATTTGGTTGTCCATTAGAAATTGTAACAGATCAAGGAAGCCACTTCATTAATGAGGTGGTAGAAGCCCTAGTCAATAACTTTTCTATTAAGCATGGAAGGCAACAACATACAAGCCATGTGTCAAATTCTAGCAAAAGATGCAGCCTTGCAGGTACATAAGTGGGATAAAAGGATTCATGCAACATTGTGGGCATATAGGGAAACATCAAAGTCAGCAACAAGATACTCCCCATTTTATTTGGCTTATGGCATTGATCTAGTTCTTCCTATTGAGTTTGATATTCCAACTATGAGAGTTATGAAAAAGGAAAGGATGGATGAAAGTGATTCAGTAAAATAAAGGTTGGTGCATCTTCATTTGCTAGAGGAAATGAGGGAAATAGCGAAGGATACAAGCTATAAGAAGAAAATGAAGCAGAAGGAATACTTTGATCAAAATATCCGTTGGTATCCATTTCATGTGAATGACTTGGTTCTAGTATATGATTCCAGATACAAAAAAAGAAGGTAGAGAAAATTTCTTCCCAAATGGATGGGGCCCTACAAAATAGCAATTGTGCATGAAAATGGTACATATCGACTAGAGGAATCGGATGGCACTCCCATTACGAAATGGGTCAACCCGAAAGTTAAAGATTTTCCAAGCACCATAATAGTCTACTCTGAGGATGGAGTAGAAGCTAGGAAGGGGTGAAATGTCGACATTAAAAATTTCTCCATAATTTCTATTTTATTATGTATGTATTAGGAATAGGATGTTGTTAAGTATGATTAGTAGTGGTGTCTCGATAGAAGATAACAACGTTGTCGAGACGGTTCCGCCAATAAAGTAGAGTGCGGTAACAGTCAAAGTACAAAAGAAATGTTGTGGTAAAAGTAAATATTTGTCGTAAGTGGTCCTGGGTAATGTTAAAATGTCAAAGTTGGGGTAAGTAGAGAAGTAGGGTCTACATGATTAGGAATTAGAAATATTATATTTGTAATAAGGACAAAGAGTGATGTCATAAATATTGTGTATTTTATTTGTGTAAAAGTCTAAAAAGGTGGAACCCATGTGAGATGATAAGGTTTATCTTATCTTAGAAGATAAGCCTACATGTAAAGGCAAAAGTTTAGGCATGGAATATGATTGGTGGAAGAGATTTCCTATCCTATCTTAGAGATAGGGTGGATAAGCATGAATTCCTATAAATAAAGAGGCCACCCCTCATTTAGCATAGAAGGAAGTAGTGAGAAATATTGTATGAGTAAGTGTGTAAAGGAAGCCATCATTTAGAAGGTGTGTTAAAGAATCCATTGTGAAGTTTATCCCATAGTTATTGTTGGAAGGCAAGTGAAGTCGTAACACTTGAAGTACCTCATGGGTGAGATTGTAAAAATTTCATGTTGATATTATAAATTACACTTATATTTCAGATTTTTCATCATTCCTTCGTATCATAGTCTATGGTATTCTTGTGTTATGTTTGTTGTTGTGTTTCTAGATTACATCCACCAAACTAAAGGCTGTGCATTAGTAAATAATCATAGCACAAGGATTTCCCAGTGGAGAATTATCATAGTGCCGGATTAGTGATGAAAAGTCACCAAGATTTTGGGATTTTTTTATTCTCAACTGAACCACTTGATCCCCATATTCTTGCTCTAATTTTTCTTATTTCTTGGAAGAGAACTCATTTGTTTTCTTGAAGGAATTTTATGATTTTCTCGATCATTCTTGCAAACTTTCCAGCCTTGTGTTATTATTCATAACAACTTGTCTTACGATCACTTTGATATGGGGTTGTGTTTGATCTCTCTTAATAATCTCCACCACATCAAATGTTGCCCTAATTTTTTTGCAAGCATGTCCATAGCCTCATTATTCTTCCTTGGTATGGACTCAATGTTAAATGCTTAAAAATATTCCATGGGAGCCCATGCCTTGTGTTCATAGGTCTTTAGGAGATCTTTTTTTTATTGCATTTAATCTTCTAATTTGTTTTATAATCAGCTCACTATCTCAAAAAACTTGCAAGTTATTGATGCCTCTTTTTCTTACCTAATGCATTCCATGGATAAAATCTTCATACTTATTTGTGTTATTTGAACAGAGAATTACACCTCCTTCAACACCTTGTCTGCTCCTTGAACCATCAAAGAACAACCACCAAACTTCATTATCATCCTTATCATTTGTTTTGGTGATGCTAGGGAGAGGTGGATTCTCTTCATGCAATCAATAAATTCCCAATTCACATTCCTCCATCTCTTTGTATGGATCATAAGCATGTATCTTGTGATCCCACTCATCAAGTGTTAGATATGGAATGTTCCTAATCTTAGTATCTCGCTTCAGGACCTCTAAACAATATTCTTTATAAAAAAATGGTGCAATTGGCATTGATTGGGCTTGGCACATGGGCCTCAATATGGTATTTAGAAATTGGATTTGATCGGATGGTGTATTTGGCTCTATACCTTGTTTGGAAAATCATGTGATAGGTACCCGCCAATTTTAGGTGTGTAGTCTTTTCACAACCACAAAGCGAGTAGAGTGGTGGTAAGTCAATCATGGATATGTCTTGTTGAACTGTTACATTTGGGTATGCATGCAGTGTTAGATTTAAATCCTAGATGAATCCCAATATCCCTATTGTTGTCCCATATAATTACACCACTCCTTTTGATACCAATTACTACTTTATTCCTAAGTGATCTTTTATTTGCTTTTGCATTACTAAAGCGCTTTCCCTTGAGTCAATCATGAAATTGTGAACTAGGTTACTTCCGATGATCAATGGCACATAGAATGGAGGAAGCTTCATGTTTCTACCTAATTTTACTCCTTGTTGAGTTTCATCGATGAGAGATTTATCTTAATCTTTGGGTGACTCATTTGAAACTAACCAATTCACCATGGTTGCTTGCAATAAATCCCTTTGACCTAGAATTTCTAGTGATTCCCACATAAAAATGCTCACATTGTTTTCTTCATTTGAAAAACTATATTGAAATGATATGGGTTGTCCTTTTGTTATCCTTTTCTTGTAGGAACCTTATCCTACACTTGAACTGGTACATGAGCTAGCCTAGAAGGTGGCTTGGGCTGATTTTGCATGTTTGGGGATACTTTTGAATTACTAACTCCTTGAGGTGTGATTGAACACTAAGAAACACTTGGATTAAATGAATTCCCTCATCTATATTTCTATTTTAGAAATTTTATTGGATGCCACACCTATAGAAAGAGGTTAATTTATTCCACAAAAATCCTCTTCTTGTCAATTTACTAATGTAGTGTCATTCTGGGATACCCTTGTGCACTTGGTTGCTACCTGATTTTATTCCTCATTTGTTTCTTGAGACAAACCAACACTCTGGACCATTAAGGCCTAATTCAACATGCCATTGAAATATGCTTCGATTATGAGGTTTTCCACAGGAAAACACCATTCATATTCATGCACAAGGTTATTTTGTATCGAAACCAAATCTCTAGATGTTAATATTGCATTAGGATTGTATGGTTGAAAATACCTAGCAGCATGTGGTTCTCCTTAGTTTTGGTTAGAATTTTCATAGGAGGTATGTTTTGATGATATGCGAGCTTATTGGGTTTGTATTGAGGCTAATATGGTCTAGAATTTTGATCATTCTGTGTATTGATGGTCACCAACTCATTCCCTAGGCTTTACAATTGCTTCAGGACGAACTCTAAAAGAAGTGGAAGCTTCAGTGTAACTTTGACTTCTAGGGGTGGAATAGGGATAACTTAGGTTTTCGATTTGGTAGGAGGATTCCCCATTTTTGGATATAGAGGCATAGGTGGCCTAGGTGCAAGTTTACCAACTTGAATTAAGTAATTCTCAGCTCTAATAGCTATGACATACTCCAGGTAAAGTTATCCCTATCATAGATTGTATCATTATAGATATATTAGAATTAAGAGCTTTAAGGAAATGGGGAACGCACCTTTAGCCGTTAGCCTTATTGGAATTGGAATTATATCCCATGTTATTTAAAATATGAAATTGATATCAACCATTTGTTCATTTGGAGCCCTCTTGATTGTAGTCAATTGCTCTAAAAGAGACAAGTTATGTCCGCCCTCCCTAAACCGGTTTCGAAAGTCCCAAGCATAGTTTATTCCAGTTATTAATTGATTCAAGTGTTAAAATTTTGAACCCCTATAAAACCTTTCCTTTGAGAGAAGAAGTAAGTATTCTGATTTGTAACATCCATCTCATTAATCTTGTGAATGGCACATACATTTGCAGTGTCCTTAATATGGTCAATGTTGTATGATTTTCTCTAGTGAAATAAGGAATGCTCTTGAAAGCTACCACTAGATTAGGATTTTGTGTTATTGGGGCAACTGGATTTTTACCGTGAAATTGATAAATGGATTCGGTGTTTGCTTAGCCATTCTAACTATTCTAAGAACTTTGGTTGATTAAATTAAATGCCTACCAAATGGAGGTGTTGACAAGGTTCTGTTTGGTGGAGATGGAGATCTCTGAACTCTTTGTCCTCTTCCTTGAGACATTTTCAAGTATTCAAAAATACCCTATTCTCTTGTTCTTGACGTGGTTTGAATCCTTATCATAAATTTGAGGAATTTGGGATGCTAAAACCACTGAATTCTACTCCTAGGAGTCATCATATGTGTTGTTACAAATCCTCCAAAGGTTGAAAATTCACCAAGATGTACATCTAATCTTGATAAATATGAAACAATTAACCTCTTTGTGTCCCATCGTGCATGCCATAACTATTATCACTGAATTATATCACCATCTTATTTGTCATGTGTGCATGCATGAGCTACCGGTGTGACTAGGTAACATGGGACCATCTCTCAAGTTGTGGACCTACTACTTGATATGGGCCTCAAGAGAGGGTTGGTTCTTCTTCCTAATCTAATGTTAAAACTACTCCTAATGAAGGAAATACAGGTAACTACTCCTAACCTATGATTTCCAAGGGAACAAGAAGAAAGAGAGTGCATGAAAATGGAGAAAATCCTACACTAATTTAGTAGTGATAACACTAAGAGAATGGTGTGAAATACTCTGTTGAGGGAGAAAGAATGAAAAGTAATACAATTAAGATAGGCTAGATAAGTTTTAAGATAGTCTCAAGCATGCACCCACTATCAAATATCCAAGAAGCACAACAACACAAACCTGAAAGTATTAGAGAACATACACATAATAACATAACAAAAATAGAGAGGCAAGAAAACACAAGAAAATTGCAAGAGGGTTGAGAGAACACCACATTATACAATTTTATTGTTGCAGGAATTTGAACAGTTCATTAGGTGTAGAATATCATATGAAGGCTTTCAGGTCAATGGAAAAATGAGAAAATTTTTTACAAGAGTTTCCCCTAGCTCCCAGAATATCTCCCCTTCTCAAATGAGAAGTGTTACATTATATAGAGGAAGGTGAGAGAGAGAGAGAGAGAGAGAATCCCAAAATAGCCTTTTCACCCACTTGTAAAGTACAATAAATGACTACAAAACATGATGGGAAACCTGCAAAAGCCATCCCTTTTTGTCTTGTAACTTATTGCAGAAGAAAAATGGCTGCCCATGCTCATTTAATGCATTTACAACCTGTCTGGAAGTCATCATCCGGAATTGGGGTTGTTTTTTACTTTTTCACCCACTAAACTCCAAAAAATCTATGATTTCTTGATTTTTGAGTGTAGATGATAGAATCATGATTCCAACAAGTCCAATTTGGTTGAGAAATGAGAAATTTATGGTCATTTAAATGCAAATCACTTTTTGCCCATTTTTGGCTTGTTCACTATTTCACAAGACACTGCAATAAATTGGTAACTGGAAGTGATTATTTTGTATTTTTCATCCTTCATAGAATTTTTAAATGTTTTATATATTCTTGGGAAGGCATTTTAAAATTTCATGGGGTCCACAACATTAAAAATTATCAAATGGGGGACGGGGTTGGTATGTTGACTAGAATTTGTTTGTGCCATCTCGCTAGCTAGCTCCTTAAGTGGTTGGGTCTTACATCACTTTGTTCTTCCATGTTGGGATCCCTCCTTTGTAATGACCCTGAATCCTCTAGCTCATCCATTTACTCCTCATCTCTCTACGTGCATTGCCACATCAACCCCGTGCATTGTGACTTCGGCTCTAACTCACCTCGATCGACTCCTAGCTCTAAGATCGACCGACATCCATTCCCCTTAATTATGTGGTTCTCCTCACTCATTAGGGAATTTTACCACTTCACACATGTTCCCTTTGTTCCTTGCGATCCCACATTGGTTGATACATATTCAATCCTCCCACCTTTCCTAAGTTCTTCACGGGCTCTGTGTTCCCGTGATCGGCCAATGCACATCTAGAGAGTTCACCTCATCCTTGTTCTAAAATCTCATTGGGTCCGAAATTCTTCTCGTGTCTACATTGACTTCTTCATCTCCCCTAACACCGAGTTCCTTCTAATATCTCCATGGTCGTAGCATATCATTCTTTCCTAGTGCATTGGGAACACAAACGTTTCTCACACCACACTTCCTTTATTGTGTGGAGTTTAAGGGCCCCATAAAACTCATATCTCGAGCTACCTGGGCCACTTGGGCTATAAGTTTTGACTCAGCCGCATCCCCTTATTGAAGAACTCATCTTACCCCTACCGAGAAACTCGGTTGATTAACAAAAATAAGTGCCTAATGGATCCTAAAATTAAGGTATTAGGGTATTATTACTAATCTAACTAGGAGGACTAAAATGTTAAAGTAAATGAACTAAAGTAACATAGACTAACAAATAATTAATTTCACTAAATTAGTATGAAATGAAAGTAGATGACTATTCTAAATATAAATGAAAGCTAACTATGTAGTATGAATAAGATAACTAACTCTGGCTGATATGCACACACCGATGTAGGTTGTCACAGTCCGAAGAGAGAATTTGGAATCAAAGATGATCACTTAGAAACCCTATAAAGTCCAAATTTGGAAGATCCGAAATGAATGGGATGTCCGGGAGTGTACTGGGGTGCCCCGAGGTGCCATGGTTCCTATAAATTCTTTGGAACTAGTCTGGAATGGTCGCAATTGAGCTCGAAACTCTATCTTTCGTCACACTAGATTCACGGATGAGTTGTGTAGTAACATGCAATGCAAAGAAAGGTATCAAACCCTATAAAAATGAAATATGCATATGATTTGGTTAGATCGACCTCATCTACAAAACTATTAGTCTTATCACCGAGTTTTGCACTATATTTCATACCCGGATGTAGTTCCGATGTGTTTGTGCATGTTTTTCCCTAGGTGTTATCATGTCGGTCACACTTTGTGAAGTAGAAATCAATAAGAACCATAGAAAATGTAAATAGAATGTGTGCATGGAATAGAATATAATCCCTCCCCCTATTAAGTGTGTGTGATGTAGATCTCCTAGCCTTTATCCAAGGCACTATTTAGATGCAAGTGATGCAACTCTAATGGAGTGATAGTAGAAGTGACGTTAGGACCCTCATTATGGTCTTATAAGATTTATATTTATAGGGCTCTCAAGTTTAATTTCGTAATTAATCCTGACAAGGCTGACTGAGAAAAAGATAAAGGTGAAAAATAGCTAGAAATGCCCCAAAAAAGAAGTCGAAAGGATGTGCTTAGATTGGGGCACCTAGGGTGGGGCCAGGGCACCCCGAGATGCCCCAATATAGGCCGAGGCATCTTGATTTCAGGATAAAATGATGGGTCGGCTTGCAAAATGGGCGGGTACGTGTTGTAAAATACATGGGAATGACAAAATAAAATATAAAATAAAGATGGCCAAAAGGTGGTATTAATTAATACTTTAACCACTTGAGAACCTTCTAAATAGTAGTATAAGACCAAGCTAAATAATATATAAAGTTCATATTTTGTGTCAACATTTTCCCCTACTTTATGTTGGTAAGGAAAAGCTTGGTAACATAAAGTAGATAGAGATGCATACCTAATATCCATGTAGAGTGTATAAGAAGACGTGTTAATGGACTAGACTCAAGCGAGGAATGAAAAAAAGAAAAAGGTGGAGGATCGTGGATTCTAAAGATGAAAAATGTGCATAAAAGTGATGAGGGTGAACCTAGGTTGGAACATATGTGTATTTTCTCATGTGTGTAGTGTAGTTGCATGGTTAGTAAAGGAAAACAATCTTGTAACAGGTGTGTTGTCATTTTTGTTTTCATTGTTGTTATTTCCCCAATTTGACTCGCTTATTTCTCATACGGTTTTACCTACAAGGAGAAAATGATCAAGTAGTCAAATGGTTTTGTATGTAAAAACACTATGTAAAATACGCATGTATATATAAATGTGTAAAGTATGAAAATGTAAAATACACTAGAAATAAAAATGTAAATGGAACATGTGCACCTGATCCATGTCAAGAAGAAGGGTGTAGAAGGATATCATGTACTATCACGAGTTTTTCAAGTGATCTCACTCCACCCTGGCTAAAGAAGTCTAGGGAGGAAATACTCTGTGTCCTCCAACTCTAACCACTTCTGCTGAAATTTGTTGAAGAGATATCTTACCGCACTAGTTTTTTTGGGCAATACGACACCACTAGATGGAGAAGTATAGAGAGGAACACCACTGTAACCCCCAAGCATGTAACTTATCCATAGAATTTCTTAAAGACACCATGACGTGTTGAGGCCACTGTGTATGGAGTTCATAGACTATTCTAAACTCACTCATTGTGTGTGAACCAGTGTAAATACGTTGTGTTAGTATAAAACCATCAATGAGGCCCCACTCTTTGGGGATGCATGCAAAGACCGAAAAGAATAAAGCAGACCCAAAAGAGGACCAACCACATTCTAACCTATAACAAACTTAGCCCTACAGTGGGAAATGGAAAGCTCTTGGTACATACCAAGTCACACATAAAAGGGGGTGGCTAGCCAAAAAAGTGTTATTCCACAAGCACATGCATATAATAAGTGTAAAAATGAAAACATTGAAGATAACTACCAAGCACAATAGTGCAAACATGAAAGAAACAACAAGAAGACCACACAAAGTGGGTTACAAACATGGGACATCACTCACAATGTCGCAATGTACACAATGTTTTCATGGCCACAAACAACTAACAAGTGTGCACACAAACAAAGGGCAAAGCCCACATACAATGGAAAAAAATAAAACAAGTACTCATGGAAACATAGAATCCTACAAGACAAGTGTTGAACATGGAACACTGCTGTTAGAATTTTAGAATGATAACCAATATGTCAAAGATGTGTATAAGCAAGTAGTATAATATGTTAAGTACAAATGAAACAATAACACTGTATAAACCGAATGTGGATGACCCCATCCACCAAAGATAGTAAGGTTTAAAGGTGAACATCCATGCCGCATGTAAATTCATGTATCTATGATCACACTAGAAAAAGGTGTGAATGTACATGTGTGTATGATAATGACATATAAGAAAGTAGTCTAACATGTGTAATAAATTGATCATACAAAACACTAGTAAGAAAAATTAAATTCCCCCAAGACAATGCAATATGCAGTTGATGGATGGAATGGAATGATAGGAGAAATGTGTCCCTCGAGTAGATGGAAGTGTATGTAGTGAGGTTCATTTTTTTCCCCCTCATAATTCTAGAATGAACCGTAAACGAGAGTGCTTCATTAGGAAATGGTTAAGTAGTCTTGGTTGTGTGTGTGTCTAGCACGTTGTGGTGAATGTGTATGTGTAGGGGTGATGAGATGCAACATGGGGAGAAGATGTGCATGGAACCTATAGCATAAGCATCTACCAAAAATTTGTTGAATAGACGAGTGATGATTTATCCCTAAGCGTATATCACTATATGATGAGTGGTAGTGAATGGTGAGGAGTTGAATGAAAAGGTGTGCGTGGACCCTATAGCCCAAGTGTATACCATGAATTGTTGAATAGATGAGTGATGATTTATCCCTAAGTTTATATCAATATAGGATGAGTGGATCGAGATGAGATGCATGGAGAGTTGTGCGTGGGCCCTATAGCCTAATTGCATAGACAAAGACGACTTGTCGAATGGGATGAGTGATGATTTATCCCTAAGCATATATCACTACATGATGGTAAAACAAGGTGACGATTTAGCCTATAGCGTATGTCACTATGAGATGGATGATGAGTGAGTATGAAGCATATATGAGTATGCGGTGAATAATGGAAGGTGGTGATTTAGCACTAAGCGTATACCACTATGTGATGAATAAGAATGATTGGTGATTTAGCCTAAATCATATACTACTAGGTGATGAATAGGATGAATGATGATGTAATAGAATGACTTAGAATTTATAATAGGATAATAGAATATGTGATGATAGGATGTAATAGGATAATGGAAAATTGATGAAGAGAGTGGTGATTTAGCCTAAAGGGTATACAACTATGAGAGTATGGGATGAATGATAATTTAATAGAAGAAGTGATAAAGGGAGTTTTTATTTAGCCCAAAGCATATACCACCATGTGATGATAGGATGAAGTGGAATGTGAGGCTGAGTGGATGATAGAATAAATGGGAATGATGAGGGGAGTGGTGATTTAACCGAAGGTGTATAACACTATGATATGTGATGATAAATGTGGGTGATGATATATCCTAGAGCATATGTCACTAGTCTGATGTATGTTGTATGATGACATATCGCATGTATGTAACATCAATTTGATTTGTAAGCCCTTGAAAGTCAAGTATGGACCAAGGAACTAAATTGCATCATGGATCGCTAAAATGATTAACAAAAATAAGTGCTTAATGAATCTTAAAATGGGGGTATTAGGGTATTATTTCTAATCTAACTAGGAGGACTAAAACGTTGTAGTAAATGAACCAAAATAACATGGAGTAACAATAAATAAATGCACTAAAGTAGTATGAAATGAAAGTAGGTGACTATTCTAAATAGAAATGAAATCTAACTATGCAAGAGGAAGAATAGAACTAGCTTAGTTTATTCACAAACACCGGTGGAGGTTGTCACGAGATCTGAACAAAGAATCTAGAAATCTAGAAAAACACTCGGGAACCCTGCGAAGACCAAATAAGGATGGTAAAAATGAGTAGGGCACTGGGAGTGTACCGGGTGAGTTTACTTCTGGGTGCCTGGTTCTTGTAAATGCTCAACAACTTGTTCGAAATAGTTGTAAGTTAGCTCAAAAATCTTCCTCTCTGTCACACTAGATTTTCCGGATGACTTGTGTAATAACCTAAAATGCAAAGAGAAGTATCAAACCCTAGAAAAATGAAATATAAATATGATTGGGTCGATGAACTTGGCCACCAAAATAGTGGTCTTATCAATGAGTGTTGCACTACATTTCGGCACTGGTAGTTCCAGTGCATGTGTGTGTGTTTTTCCCTAGGTGCTCTCGTGTCAATCGCACTTTGTAAAGTAGAGAGCAATAGTAACTACAACAAATGTAAATAGAATAAGTGCACGGAATAGAATAGAATCTCCCCCTATGAAGTGTTTTTGATGCATATCTCCTATCCTTGATGCATGACACTATGTTGATGTAAGTGATGCAATGGATGCAACTCTAATGGATTGATAGTAGAAGTGACGCTAGGACCCTCATTATGTAAATAGAATGTATACATGTAATAGAATAGAATCCCTCCCCCTATGATGTGTGTGTGATGTAGATATCCTAGCCTTGGTGCATGGCACTATGTGGATGTAATTGATGTAATGGATGTAACTCTAATGGATTTATAGTGGAAGTGATGCTAGGACCCTCATTATGGTCTTAAAAGATTTATATTTATAGGGATCTCAAGCTTTATTTCGTAATTAATCCCGAAAAGGATAATCGAGAAAAAGATAAAGGTGACCAATAGCTAGAGATGACCCAAAAACAAGCAGGAAAGGATGTGCATAGATCAGGGTGCCATAGAGCCTAGGGTGGAGCCAGGCACCTAATTTTTGGCTAAAATGGTGGGTCAACCTGCAAAATAGGCGGGTATGTGCTGGAAAATACACAGGAATGATGAAATAAAATATAAAATAAAGATGGCCAAAAGGTGGGATTAATTAATACTTTAACCACTTGAAAACCTTATAAATAGTAGTATAATATTGGGCTAAATAATCTCTAAAGTGCATTTTTTTCTTTATATTGGCCCTCTACTTGACCCTCCACACGTCATCCATCTTCAATCCGATGAGTTGAAATCGCTAGCATGATACTCTATAACCTTCCACTCCATCGAGCGGACTCACCCATAGCCTGATTTTGACACCTCTCAACCAAGTTCTCCAAGCGGAGAACTAGCTCGCCAACAACTTGGTTAGTTGTTTAGGGACCTTAGTAAAATTTACTCATCTTTGAAGTTTTCTTTGGGATTTTTTGAATTATTTTAGCATTCGAGGGACCACAAAGAGAGAGTAAAATGTCCTGGAGCCCTTTAATTAATTTTTTTCCATTTTTAACCGATATCGGGCCCCAAGACCAGACCTTCTCACCTTGGACAAGCTCTTGAGCTTTTAAACCCTTAAGAGGAAAAAATGCTTCTTATGACTCGAAACCTTCCCAAATACTAAAAATGCTTCTAAAGATTTGAATTCACTTGCAAAATTCATATTCATCTTTTAATTTCATTAACACTACCCAATTCCAAGCATTTCGAGTTGTCCATCTTTCCTAGAGGGTGAAAATGGATAACAATTTTTCTATACATGTAATGCATTTGGTCATAGGGATAAGTAGTTTTGAAGACTAGAGATACTCATACATGGAAATACATTAGAAATGATCATGCTAAGAATGTTGTATGCTTTAAATGCAACAAGATAGCCATGTTGATAGTGATTGTATGAATGACCCATCTAGACACTTTCATGAACTTAAGAAGAACAATACACTTATATGTTACAACTATAAAAAAATTTGGTCATGTTGCAAGGGACTATTTTCAAGCCTACTCAAGTCAAATAATGAGTTCTTCAGGTCCTAGAGAGTAATCTTATGGATTTCATAGACCTAGAATGTATGGCAATGGTCCTAGGAGGACTTGAGAACCTAGAGGAGACCATAGTGTCTCGGAAGAGTAGATTTCAATGGAAGAGGAAGTGTTTCTTAGTTCTCATATCATAAGAGATAAGATGAAGGAGTTTTTCAGGTGCCCAAGAAGGTTAGGGACCTTTTCAAGACCCTATTTTAGGTCAATATGGAGCATATATACCTTCACTATGATTCTTGAGGGTATATTAATGTATATGAAGCATTCAAGAGAGGGGGATATGTCTCGAGTCAAAATGTGTGTTCCCCATATGGTCAAGGTATGTTATATTATGTTCTAGTTCATGGTCTTGTTGGTTCATGTTGGTGGTTCTTACTTGAGATGTATTAATTTCAATCTTGTGGTCACTAGTTGTACATTTTTGTGTTCTTTTTGGTATGTGTTTGTATCATCATGATGTGTATCTGGTTTGAGATGTCTTATTCTATTCTAGAGTGTCATGATCATGTTATAATAAGTATATATGTTCTCTTAAACTCATGAAATATTATTTATGTATCCGAGTCTATCCTTAGTTGTGTTGAACTTGTATGTGGTCTATGAAAAGTCCGGAGACAATTTTGAGTGGTTGATGGTGTCATAAGATTAGTCATAAGTTGTAATGGCATCAGTAAAATGTTTCTATAGTCTATGATGAGTATGAAGTTGTGAAGGTTGAATGGAATGATAAGAATATTGTTCTAGCTGCAAATATCTTAGATGATAATAGCACACCACAATAGATTTTCAAAATAGACTAACTAAAATATCATATATGGAGACCTGTCATAATCCATTATTCTCAATACATTAGAATTTAATTACATTGACTACATGCTTAGTAAGAAGAATGTACATATAGGAGGGGGAAGTGCAACTACTACCTAGATTAGTGGTGAAGAACTCATACTAACGATACTAGTATTTAAGTTAACTCCACAAGAATAGCAAGCTAATTCCACACAAATAGTAAGTTAACTCCACACAACTAGTAAGCCAACTCCACACAACTAATACACCTAACCAAGCTAACCCAACAAGTGTAGGGATAACACAAGTGAATGAATTATCCTTATAAACAAATAAAAAGATAAATAATAACGTACACTAACACACCCCCATAAGCATGGCTTAGGTGGGTGGAAAATAAGGTGGTCCCGAAAAAAAAGGCCCGATGAGTTACCCACATACAATAAGCTCGGGACAAAGGTTCACCGCAATGTACCCAAAACTAGCAATAAAAAGTAGAGAGAGAAAATCCTACCGCAAGATATCTCAAGAATCTCAACTCCAAAAACTCATACAATGTTGAAGAATTTTTGTGTGCACTATGGTCCGAATCCACCGCTCGATCACAAAACTCAACATAAACCGACACTAGGCTTCACTAGAATAGTTCCATGCAAGAAGAATGGCAATTGATTGATGTCAAAAGTGAACAAAAACACCAAACATAATTGATCAATCGATACAAATAGGTGTGCCATGATCCAAGAATAATAACCAAGGCAATAAGGCAATGACATGAGATCCAAATAAATTAGAGTACCACGATCCAAGAAAAGTCATGGTAACAAAGCAAGGACACAAAAACTGAAGAACCAAGATCAATTGCTACAAATAGGTGTTCCAGGATTCAAGAACAATAATCAAGGAAACAAGGAAAGGACACAAGATCTAAAGAAATTGGAGTGTCACTATCCAAGAAAAGTCAAGGTAACAAGGCAAGGAAACAAAACCCGAAGAACCAAGATCAACTGCTAAAAATAGGTGTGCCATGATTCATGAACAATAACTAAGTCAACAAGGCAAGGACATGAGATCTAAATAAATAGGAGTGCCACGATCCAAGAAAATCCAAGGTAACAAGGTAAGGACATGAAACCGAAAGAAGCAAGTATCAACACCAAACCCTCCCATACTATTAAATGGGTAGAGTAATTCTACAAATCTATATGAGTTATCAAGAAAACTACTCAAACACTAACAAACTAACACTGTGCTTCACAAGAATAGCTCCCCACAAGAGAGATTGTCAACATGCCAAAAAATGTCAAAAATACAAATATAAAATATCTCAACAAACAAGAGAGATATAAATGTTGGCACTTTATAATTGAGTGCATGTTATAAACATGACATTTCAAATTTTAGTTTATTTCTCAAAATAAACATTCCAAGTGGAACACGCATGAAAAAACAAGAATTTTCAAAAAAATGGCACTCAAATTCGAGTTATCGATTAAAAGATACAAGATTTTAAAATTTGTGCTTTAATATTTATTTTAAAAATAAAATACCATGCATTCTTCGATTTATTTTCTGAAAAGAACTTTCTAATTCTATATGCGCGAAATGGAAGAAGAGTAAAAAAGCTAGTACCGAATGTGAAAAAACAAAAATGCTAGAAATGGTTTTTTCAGATTTTTTCTGTCCGACACGTACTTACAAGATCCTCAAAAGTAGCACAAATCTACAAGATCCCCAAATCCTTGCCACATAGGAACTTTGTAAAGCTAAAGAAAAAAATCATTATCGAACACAAAAAACAGAAAAACCCTAAAAGTATTTTTAGATGTTTTGCCTCCCTGACACAAATTTCTAAAGGGATCCACAAATCTTCAAATCCTCTCAATACAGGTACTCTTGAAAATTGGAAGAAGAAAACCCATTATTAAACGTAAAAAACTCAGAAAAACCTAGAAACTATTTTTCTGGACTTTCTACTTCCCCAACACAAATTTCTTCCCTTGGCATGATTTCTATGATTTCCACATCCTCGTCAAATAAGAACTCTATAAAGTGGAAAAAAACCCATTACCAAACACAGAAAACCCAAAAAAATCCAAAAAATATTTTTCTAGAATCTCTACTTCCCCAGCAAATATTTCTTCCCCAACATGATTTCTAAAATTTCCAGATCCTCACCAAATAGGAACTGCAAAGCGAGAAGAAAAAAACCTAGTACCGAACACAAAAAACCCAGAAAAACCCATAAATCATTTTTTTGGGCTTTCTACTTCCTCAAAAATATTTCTTCCCACGGAAAGGATTTATAAGTGGATATCTGTGCATATAAATGTTTACTCTACAAAACCAAAACAAATTGTCTTCTTCAATAGCCAAGTTTACAATTGTTTCTAGGTTTTTCCGCCTCGAATCTAATAGAGCCCTCTATTTTATGTAAAATGGGACGTTGTGACAAAGTGCTAACATATTCCAAAAATATATGAAAATAAGTAAACCCTTTCTTACCAAAAAAACTTACAGATGGATGTGTTATCCAATTTCCCCTCGGGAAAAATTGGTCAAACACGACCGCATGAAGATAATCGAGGGGACGGTTTAGTCATGTGAGCCCACAATTCAAATCCAACAATAAAGGGGCCAGGGTTCATTTTAAGAGACCTCTTGGAAATCAGAGGTGGAGAATACCTGGCGAATATCCCCGGAACCGGTTTCGTGGGAAGGCGAATTTTTTGGGGGTTGTATGAAAAAATTTCGCCTGATTGTCAAGTCTTTGTGATGAAGGCTACGACAGACGCGCGCGATAGGAGATTTTGTTGTCGCGCATCAAAAAAATGCAATGACGCGCGTCAACAGACCTCATTGATGCACGTCAACAAACCTTGTTGATGTGCGTCAAAGAGGTCTATTGACGCGCGTCAATGAGGGTGTTGTCTCAAGCCTCCAAACTCGTTTTCTCATCGAAAAAAATGTGTCGCAAGCGCCAACAAACTCTTTGTCATGCGCATTATGCGTCAATATCTATTGTACCTCCTTGTTGCACGTCAAATATCCGTCAAGGTCGTGCGTCAACAAATAACCCTCATTGACGCTCGTCAACAGACCTCTTTGACGTGTGTCAAAAAGGTTATTTGCACGCGTCAATGAGGTCTGTTGACACTCGTCAATGCATTTTTTTGATGCGCGACAACAAATATCCTGTCGCGTGTCTGCAGCCTCTACCCTCTTCTTGCGCATCGAAAAAATCTCCATGTCGCTCGTCAACAAACTCTTTGTCATGTGTCTACTATGCGTCAATATCTGTAGTATCTCCTTGTCTGTAAACCCTCCTTGTCACGCGTCAATAACTTACCCCCTTGTCACGCATCTATAATACGAGATATATCATATTGTTGAAAAATGTGAAGTAGAAGTGTTCTACCTAGCGAATAATCTAGGTTTATATAGGGGATATTTTTCAAGGGTAGCTGAAGCTGACCCTAAAAAAATTAAAGTATAATTTTTACGCGAACAGGTCACTTTGACCCACCTGCGAAAAAAATTCACCTTTTCAAAATTTTCAAAAATGGAATATTTGCCATATTATGAATATTTGTCACTAAAATTTTCCCCTGAAAGGGGCAAAGTAGATAAAAATGGAGGAGAAAGGTAGGCAAATGAGGCAAACAATGCTAAGGGAGACCAGAGGCTCAATAGGAAAGAAAAAAAGGAAAGGCTCAAAGTTTTGGGACTTCACAAAAGTGTTCACTCGAGGCCCTTAATCCACTAAGTATACAAAGCCTGCAGAAGCCTCCATGTGTCCAAGCTGGCGCATCTTCAATGGTCAATCCCAAAAGGAGATCCCCAACAAGCGTAGGCTCGCCATGTGGTTAGAGTCTAGAAAGGGGGGCATAATCGACCATTAAATCGGCTAAGTAAAGAAGGACGGCGGAAGCCTCCACACATCATCTCAACACATCTTCAAAGTCAAAATCTTGAGTGGGTTCCAAAATAAGCGCCATCCCTCCATGTCTCCTAGGTCCGAAAAGGGGACACCGGCTGTTGAAAATTCCAAGATCGGGACAGGCCTATGGAAAGCCCCATATGTCTCTTAGACACTCCTTCAAGGGGCGAATCCAAAGGTGGTCCCTAAATGAGCACAGGCTCGCCATGTGGTTAGACTCAAAAGGGGGATAGAGCTGGCCATTGAAAATTCCAAGGCCAACGAGAGGAGCCATGCGTCAGCTCAACTCTCCTTCAAAAGAAAGACCTGAAGGGAAGGTCCCAAACATGCGAAGAGCCTCCATGTGTCCTAAGTCATACATAAAGCCTCCGCCAACAAGAGGGACTCAGCTAGAATACAAAGGAACCAGAGTAGACCCGCGGAAAATGCCACGTGTCTAATCAATGTAACTACAAGAGTGGGAGGAGGGGGTGAAATATTAAGACACGCAGGCCGCGATGTGGACCTTGCGCTAATATTCTCCAAACCCAAAGTACCTTTAGGCATCCATATCTTTCGAATAGGAGCTCAGATTTGAGCGGGAGAGGATGCTTTGGAAAGCTCTTGATGTCAGCTTCTCACCTGCCACCATTAATGATTCGGTCCACCATTTTTGAGGTTTTCAAGTCTCCCACCCATCACCATAATGAAGAATGGACTCCTTTCTTGCCCAACAAGGAACAACACGTGAAGGCATGGGTTCTGCAGTGAAGCCCATCCTTGTTACATGCGGTATTTTTTGGGGTGGTTAGAGTAGGTGAATTCAATGTAATCTTGGGGTGGTTGAAATAGGATTAAAATTTTCCCTCTCTCCTTCTCTCATTCTTCTATATATTGTAAAGGAGGGGCGTATTTCTAAAGGTTAGTCATCTTTTCTCTCCTTTCCACCTCTCTTTATTCCCTAAGGTTGAATATGGAGCTTAAGCCTCCTCCTTTGGCTTTGTAATGGCATTTTCTTGCCTCTTTCCCACTGATTATGTACTATGTGAAATCCTGGAGCAATAAAAAATATGTTTTGTGATGCATTTTTTCCATCTTTCCTTATTTTATTGTCTCTTCTCACCTCTCATCATTGTACGGTATAATGTGCATACTTGAGATGTCTATTACAGGTTTTGGGAGTCGTGTTTAATGGTTTGAAGTGGTGTTCTATGTGAACCTGTATCTACGGGTCTATGATTCATCTTTCCATCCTCTCTATTGCTCACCTCTCTCCACTTCAAGTGCAGTTGGATTTGTGACCAGCCACCCCCTTTTCTCTGCTATCACCTTTATACTATAAGATTTATTTATTTTCATGCTCTCCCTCCTGTCTCCTTAGCATTGTTAGATTAGGAGTAGATAGTCACATTTCCTTCCTTAGAAGTAGTTTAGCATTAGGATTAGGAAGAAGAACCAACTTTCTCTGGAGGACCATCTCAATTTCACAAGTCCCACAACTTGAGAGATGGTCCAATGTTATGCAATCACACCGGATGCCCCACTCAAATCTAAGGCCATTCGGGGGGTGTTGTGATTTTACACTAACATTTTTGGCACGCCGGGTGGGACAGGTTTGAAGTACCTTACCAATTCACTTCATCAGGTTTTATGTGCTCTTGGTGAAGATCTCATCCTTTGGAGGAAATTTCAAGCACATCCTGGCAACTCCACCGGTCAAAACCCATTCTCTAAGTTGTAGACCTTCTTTCCATCCATTTTCATCCATTTTTCTTTCTATATCTTTAATTTTCTTCCATTCCATGAAGTTGTGCAATCATGACTTCATTCCCCTCATGTAAATCACACTTGAAAGCACTGCAAAGAAGGTGCGGTCCACTGCATCGCCGGAAAAGCAGTGAGCGTGAGAATCTACAAGTGACTCTTCCACGCACCCGACCTCCCGAGGTCGTGCGAGACAACCGGTGGGGATGGAATACGGGTAGTATGCGAGACAGACTAGTTAGGCAATCTAATGTCTTCGACACGCACTAATGGAATCTGCGAATCTAAGGCAAAGAAGGCCCTTCTAACCTGGACCGGTGTGATAGATCGATCAGCAAGGATGACTACTCGAAGGCTCCAATCAATATCGAGCTCTGGCGTGATTCGATCTATGGGTTGTGGAATGCGTGGGAAATGACCTGGGATCGTTTCGTGTACGTCCCCAGATAAGGTCATATGGTAGATGGCAAAAATGGTCAACTCTATGGACGATTTTCTGGCCTAGTCCAGAATTCTCTAGCTTCATTCGCTATTGTATCCAGCAAGGATAATTGTTGGATAATGATAGGTGGAATTGGAGTAGACTGAAATACTAGTGTGCGTAGGCCAGTGTCTATGTCCAATTCTCTTATGGATACGTTAGGATGTGGGATTTGTGGGTCACAACCGTAGACTCATGGTTGTTGTGGACCCTGTTATGGTCATACGCGAGATCAAGTTCTAATCCCTAGTATCCAGTAATCGTATGCTTTCTCGGCCTTCTATGTTTAGAACCAACGGTTGTGCAATCTTCTCGAGAATACCTTACGGGCGTTCTTGCAACTGACTTGGATTCTTAAGGCTGGTATTTATATCTACGATTGTATCTCCGGTCATCATTTGTGGAACTAAAGGATCACACCCGAATGTTTGTTCTCTTTGAGCCCTTCTACGAGTCATGTGGATGTTTTCTAGGTACTCTGTAGTTTGGCTGATTTGACCAAAATGTATGTGCTTGGTCGTCTTCTATGTTTAACCCTCTTAAGCGAGACCGACTCTTTGGAAGTCTGTTGTTGTTTGGAAGACTGTATCCTAAGGTTACTGGTCAATGTCGATTATTGCGCTATGAGATTGGGCTGAGGCACGATTGGCTCGAAAATATATTCTCTGGGCTCCCTAGGTCCCGTAATTGTCATGCATAAAGCAGTAATAAAACAAACTATAATAAAATAAAATCTAAGTATGCTTCTAGCATATATAACTTCTTTTTGTATTTTCTGACAATTTATAAGAAAGCAACTATTTAAGATATTTAGAATTGACAACTAAACTAATAATTTAAAACAAACAAAATAGCCGAGTGTAGCTATTTGTCTGTGCAATTTTGTAAATCTATTCTAAACAACGAAATAGCTAATCTATTTGCAAGATTCTCGATCCTACCTCAGAAGTGAGGAATGAATCATAGTTTCTCAGAAACTATCAATCCCCACAGCTTCCCTGGCAATATCGAGAATAAAATTAACTGAAATAAAGCGATTAACTACTCTATTTGATAAGATTCTAACTAGAACTTTGAAAGCTAGAACCTGGATTTCGCAGAACAGTGGCGAATCCGATGGTGTGTGTAGTCTTGTCCCCTCAGTATGATCTCCTCGTTCTTTGTGCTCACGTGAATCCAGAAAAGCGTGTAATGCTAGCATCAACGGGAATAGATATTTGGATCAATGGACAACTTTCAGAATGCAGATAGAATAGAATGCGGATAGGAGAGGGATAGCGCAAGAGTACAGAGCTTGGCTTATGCAATTCCTAGCGGGGTCTACTGCGAATCGTGCAACAAAATGCGTCAGGAACACGAGACTATCTGTATGAAGAGCAAAACCTGCTGACTTTAATGGCTGCCTAAGCTATCTTACTCTAATGGATTAGATAAAAGCAAGCAACCTTTGTTTGCCTGACAAGTTGGATATGTGGCTTACCAACAGCTAATCAATGCAAACCAAGCATGTAAAGGACTAAACTATGAAATCAAAGCAAACTAAAAAAGTGAATTGAGCTCTGAAAATGGTGAGGTTGGAACAAAAATGAGAGGCCATAAGTAATGTTTGCACTTGCACAAGTTGGATATGTGGCTTACCAGTTGCAACACAATACTAACCAAACATGAAATAAACTATACTACCAATCCTAAGCAAACTAAAAGACCACAGCACTGAAAAATGAGAAGATTGAAGTAAAAATGGTGGCCATTTGCTTGAGCACAAGCCAAGCACTTATAGGAATTCAATCACCCAAAGATCAAAACCAAACTGAACTCCTAAACAATAAACAAAGGAAAAACACTATTCCAGGGGACCAAAAACATAAATGCATGCTCAAGTCGGCAAGAAAAGCTGGTGAAACGTTGAACTTTGCGTGCGTTTTGTCAAAAGAACGTTCTGGAAAAACGTAAAGGACCGCCCTACTCGGGCGGCGATTCTGAGACCGCCGCCTGCCGCAGGCGGCGTGTTTCATCACTGAAGATCAAAAGGGCAAGAAAAGAGGGAAAAAGGGGAAAACAAAGGACACGGGGGCTAAGCGGGGCATGCGGGATGTTAACGCATATCCATAAAGCTTTTCTGGATCCCAAACACCTTGCGAAGAGACCTGTATCATCATTGGGGCACTTATTACACCGTTCGCTTGGTACAGTACCTTACAATTTTGGGTACGTACATATTGCCCCCTCGGAGAAGCGTTTTAGCCATGAAGAGGCGTAAAACGGTGGGTCAAGTATGGCCGTCCCGAAATGGGGAGTTAGAAGTTATACCTTACGTCCGTGTGTTGAAATGATGCCATCCAAAATTCCCGCTACCTGCAAAATGAAAAGAGAACTCAAGTGCAGATAGATACAATAATTTGGAAAATAAACGCTAAAATAATAGGGAAGGAGAACGTACCATTTGTGCGGGGATAGGAACTTACCTCCGTCGGTGCTCCAAACTGTGAAAAAGGCATTTAAAACGAATCAGAGCGATATATATATGAAAGTGGGCCCATTTTCCTATTCATTTGTGCGAGTTGATTTGATCGGTTTTGAGCTCTGGGACCCACGGTGACGGTTTCTCGCGCGAATAGAGTCAAAACGTCCGGAGCGAGATAGTGATCATGCCCCACGTGCGGAACGCCACCCCGCGAGATCACAGGTTGGTTTTCTTCAATTTTGTGTTTTTCCCCCTTTAAATTTGAAATGGCAAATTCTTTGCAATGGGGGGGTTATTTTTGAAAATGTTAGGTTCAAAGGTCCATCTAGGGGGCGCTCTTGGGTAGGCTTTGTTTTTAGTTAAAATGGTCTTTTTGCTTGTTTTGGGTCTTTTTAGGTTTAAAAACCGCGCGGGTTTCGGGATCACGTGCCGCCGCCCGGCAGGGGTGGCGGTTACACGACCGCCCGATCGGGGCGGCGGTTCTGCGACCGCCGCCTTCAAGGCGGCGGTTACAAAACCGCCCCTACTCAGGGCGGCGGTTTTGCACAGAATGCAAAAGAACTTGTTTTGGAGACTTACACTTGTATCATTTATCACTTCTATATGTTTTTATGACTCTCTCGATATTGATTAGATACTAACTTGCTCTGTTTTGTGTGTTTTTGGGTGTATGTAGGCGAGGGAGGAGTACATTAGATGGAGCCGAGAGAGAGAGTGTGATTGGTTGCCTGGGGTATTGGATGCCCTCTCACCAGACGAGGAGGACACATTGCAGAGGGCCGGCATACTGCGTATATCGCGTGTGCCTCATGTCGCACCATCGAGTCACATCCTTTGTGACTTGTTTTCTTATTGGGATGCAGATCGGAACACTTTCCGACTGCCAGGGGTCCGCGGTGAGTGGACTATTACTCTGGAGGATGTCTACCGTATTTTGGGGTCCCGATCATCGGGAGGAGACTCACACTGGAGACAGCTGGGTCCAGAGCACAGATTGCACAGTGGGTAGGTTATATGGGGGATGCAGCCATCTCCACGGGGCCGAAGAAGGGAGTGAGAGTTAGATCCATTCCTTCTTTGCCCATCCCTGTATTTTGACAGGCTATTATGGGGATCCTTGCCTCGAGATTGATCGGGGACAAGGGAAGGGATACATTGTTATACTGCTGGGCCCCCATCATTGCACAGATAGAGGGGCATGGTCGGATATACGCCTGGGGCGTAGATATTTTGGGGACCACCTACCATGATCTATATAGGGTGGTCCGTTTACAGGGACAGTCATTGAGCCACCCAACTCTAGTCATGAGTTGGGTGTATGAGCGCTTCATTCCTTATGGCGAGGCGTGGAGGTGGCGAGATCCGGGGTTGTGAGGGCAGCCGGATGGTCGAGACATGTCGGTGCTTAGAGCACCTCACCGGCAGTAGCCTCCTCACTCTGGCAGATATGGAGGCCACACCGTACCAGCTCATGGCCGGCATTTGGGGAGAGGAGACTCTTACACCGATCTCTTGCTCCACCACAGGCAGCTTATTGACCGTGTGGGACGGGTGGAGGTACATCCTTTCGGCAGGTTCCTCGGCAGTTGGCCTCCCATATGTGGGCATGCTTCCTCCAGTGGCACCGGTCTGAGATCGGTCAGGGAGGCTAGAGGGGGCCTAGAGGCCGTGGTTGGGCAGTGGTCACTCCTGGTATTCCTATTGCAGCCGGGGGATTGTTCGGGCCGGAGGGAGGCTGGTGCGCCTCGGGCACCCTTACCAGATTCTGCGGGTCCTACTCATAGCAGCGATGACCCTATAGATATTGACTCCGATTCGAGGAGTCCACGAGAGAGAGGAGGTCGGAGGAGCGGACGGATGACGGTGATCACGAGTGGCATGACACTCACGATATCATGCGGCGGAGAGGGGGAGTAGAGTGCGAGAGAGAGAGACTCGGTTTCGAGGAGCCACTCTCCCGGGGCCATGGTGGAGAGGATGAGTCCGTTGCGGGGCGTCATGTTGCCCCCACCACAGGAGCAGCCCCTCAGTCGGCAGCGGCATCTGCAGTGGGTGCTGGCCCTAGTGACCCATCTTGGAGGCCCGGTGATCCGAGTAAGTTATCCTTTCTTCCTTTCAATGCTTATTTGTTTTAGGACTTGCTTTTAATTGCTAACTCTCCTTATATTTGTATCTTATTATATCTTTTAATCTCTTGTCTAGTTTCTAATTCATTTTTTCTTCTTTGTTTGCAGAGACTGTCGACGAGTGGCGGGATCTAATCCGTAGGGTATGCATTGATTCTCCTGATGATCCCGATGGATAGGACCCGTGTGGAGCTATCCGTAGATGCCGGGGAGCCCTCGGCAGCGGGCAGGCATACCGACGTCTTCGCTCCCGTTTGGCACGTGGCCAAGATGGTGTCGACTCTCCGTACAGAGTTGGCAGGCTATAGGACAGCCGAGCGCCTTATGAGGAGCCATTCTCATGGCGAGACCGCGGCTGCCCCTCGAGACCCCGAGCCTTCCGTTCATTCAGAGCGCCGGCGTAGCCGGAGTCCTAGGCGAGGGCGCGCACCTTCGGCGGGATCGCGCAGGGGTTGAGAGGCCACTTGGCCCTTGTATATTTTGTATTATAGATTCTTTTGTATATCACGGGCTCTTTGAGCGTTTTGACCATGCCTAGTGCATGATGGCATTGTATATAAACATTGATCATTTATATATATTGATTTTTTGGATCAAAAACTTGTCACTCATGTTTGTCCTTTCTATTTCCAACTACTTTGTGTATACTACGATGTATGTTTATATGCTTTCTAGAATGTATGCAATGGTGAACAAATGATGTAATTGTTTGCTTTCTTTTTGTATTTCATGATGTTGATACATGGTAATGTAGATATACTGTAATCTTTTGAATCTTAGCTCTTGTGAGCAATTTGGATACCTCATGTTTGTTTTGGCAAAGTGATGAAAATAACCAGTATGATGAACAGATTAACTTGCCCCGCTCCTAACTCCACGCAACCAGTAAGATGCGAGGGCTCATCACCAAGAGCCAAGAAGGGCGCAAGTTATGAAATGTGATGAAATGATAGTGATGAAAGACAGACGAAGCTTTGGTGGAACCAAATTGAAAACTACAAGCTTACTCTACCTGAATGACTTCATAGTTTTGGGTGCAACTTGCTTTGCGGTTTATCCAGACTTAGACCCGTAGATGGCCACATAGTAGACAAAATCTGGTTTTTAGGATTTTTAACTCTCTTGGAATTTTGAACATCTGATTCATTTGTTTTTGACTCAAAGTTTGAATAGTTTGTTTATGACCTTTTAACGTTTGCATTGTCTAGAGGACCCCCTACACTTTGCCCCATGCTACTAGTAAGAAGCGTGGGTTTATCACCATGGGCAAGGCATAGGCGAGTAAGGGCATTTCCATCCTTTCCCAACCCTACGTCACTAGTAAGAGACGCAAGCTCATCACCGAAGGTTGGTGGGGCAAGGAAATGTGTAAAAATAAAATTTTTTGTTTAATCACTTTTTGACTTGTCTTTTTGAGTAAAATGTCAGTATATGCTTATTTCCAAAGAGATGTGTATATGGGATAGATGTGACACCATGAAGCTTCTAGAACAGACCATAGGCAAGACACCTATCCTAAGAAGAAATCAAAGTGAGAACAAACTTGCAGATCTTGGTATGGTTACCGTTAGGACTTCGTCATGTTTGATTTTATTTGATAAAAGATTCAAGATGACTTGATGATATCGAAGATGGAGCGGATATGATTAAAGAAATTTTATGCCAACAACATCATGAGTTTGTAATGAATTGCTTTGAGAATAGATTCCTTGATCACAATTTGTGTAAGAACAAGTGGACAAAATGATCTAATCTATATGAAAATGCAATGTAGATAGTTATATAAGTATTAGTTGCTTATGCGTAGAAAGCGTTTGAGGTGGAGGGAATTGATTGTTTCGCCAAACTCCTCACCTTCTAGCGTGCATAAGAGGTATGCTCCATTTCCGTAGTCCTTCATGACTCGGTATGGGCCCAACCATTTGGGCCGGAATTTCCTTCCTTCGCCGGTCTTCTTGTCGATCCGGCTGTCTAACCTTAGAACTAGGTCGCCTTCGTATATATCACGTTCATAGACTTTCTTGTTATACTGCCGGCACATCCGGTCGGCATAGACTCTATGTCGTTGTTCGGTGTCTAACCTAATTTCATCTAGGCTTTCTAGTTGGGAAAGACGTGCTTCTTTGTAAGCGTCTTCATCCAGAATCCCTTGTAGTGAAATGCGGAGGCTGGGTATTTCAACCTCGAGTGGGAGAACTGCTTCTGACCCAAATACCAGCGAGAAAGGAGTTGCTCCTGTTGGTGTTCTTATTGAGGTTCGGTGGGCCCATAAGGCCGGATATAACTTTAAATGCCAATCTCGTTTGTTTTCTTTTACCGTTTTAAGGAGAATGGCTTTCAATGTTTTGTTTGTTGCTTCAGCCTGCCCATTGGCTTGGGGATAATACAAGGAAGCCGTATGATGGCTTATTTTGAATTTACTGCATAGCTCACGAACTTCTTCATTCTTGAAAGAAGTTCCATTATCTGAGATAATGATTTGCGGGATACCGTACCTGCAAATGATTTGGTTCAAAATGAACTTAGCGATTACAGAACCAGGTACAGTGGTAAGAGGCATGGCCTCTACCCATTTGGTGAAATATTCAGTGGCCGTGATTATAAAATTATGGCCGTCTGTGGACGAGGGAGAGAACTTCCCTATCAAGTCCAGGCCCCATGTGGAAAAGGGCCACGGAGTAGCGATTGGTTGCAAAGCTTGTGCCGGCATGTGGATCTCATGAGAGAACTCTTGACATTTATGACACCTGCGTACAAACTCTATCACGTCATGTTCTAGAGTGGGCCAGAAATAGCCCATTCGATGTATTTTTTGAGCGGTGGCATGGCCACCGAAGTGGCCTCCACATACTCCGCTGTGAGATTCATAGAGAATCTTCTTGGATTCTTCTGTGTCGACACACCTTAAGAGCATTCCATCGAACGCCTTTCGATAGAGAACTTGCTCTATAATAACGTACTTAGCTACGATAATGCGTAACCGCCTTTTTTGTTGCGGTGTAGCTCCTTCTGGATACCTATGGTCCATGATATAGCTAATGATATCAGCGTACCAAGGGCACTCAGATATAGCAGGTCGGGTTTCGACGTAGTATACGCATTCATCTGGAAAGTCTAAATCTACTAAATCACCTCCATCTAGTGGGTTATCAGCTAACCAATCTGTGATGATTTGTCCTTTTACCGACTTCTGATTTACAAATGTTAATTCGAACTCTCCCATTAAGGTTATAAAACGTCCAGCTTTTTTGGACAAGGACCCTTGTGTGAGAAAAGTCCGTAAATGGTCTGTCTTTACCATGACCTTCGTTTCTTGATTCAGCATGTAATGTCTTAGGCGTTTAGTAGCAAAGACTATGGCAAGGCATTCTGTTCTGCCTGTGTATAGCGTGTTTCATAGTCGAGCAATGTTCGGCTAATGAAATAAATAGCACGTTCTCTCTTGTCATCGTCTTCTTGGGCCAACATACAGGCCAGCGAGACATTGGTAGCTCGCGAATATAGGATTAACGGGCGATCCAGCTTAGGTGGCATTAGCGTAGGTGGTGATAACAGAAAACGCTTAACTGCATCAAAAGCTTCATTGCAATCTTCAGTCCAATCAATGCTATAGTCCTTCTTGAGTAAATTGTTGATTGGATGAACGGCGAAGCTTAAGTCAGGATGAATCTCGGATTGCACCCGACTTTCGAGAAATGATCTGATTCTAGATTCACTCGAAGGTGGGACCATTTCAAGGACAGCCCGAATTTTGGTTGGATCAACATCGATCCCTCGTGACGATATGATGTAACCTAGGAGCTTTCCTCCTGTTACACCAAAGACGCATTTCTCTGGGTTTAGCGTGACTCCGTATTCTATTAGGCGTGAAAGAATGATGTGGAGTACTTTCGGGATGGTCACAGCGCTTTTTGGCCTTAGCCAACAAGTCATCTACGTAAGATTCCATGATTTTATGAATTAGATCGTGAAATATGTATGTCATGGCCCGTTGGTACGTAGCACCGGCGTTCTTAAGACCGAATGGCATAACAGCGTAGCAATAGGTTCCCCAAGGAGTTATAAACGTGGTTTTAGCTTGATCTTGCTCGGATATTCTGATTTGATTGTATCCCGAGAATCCATCCATGAGAGACAAAAGTTCAAAACCAGTTGTTGCATCAACAATAACATCTATGGATGGTAATGGGAAGTCATCCTTAGGGCAAGCTTTGTTGATATCTCGAAAATCTATGCAGATGCGTATCTTTCCATTCTTCTTGAGAACGGGAACGATGTTAGATACCCATTGGGAGTAGTCAACTGGCTTGATGAATCCTACCTGAAGGAGTTTTATTACCTCCTCTTTTACCATGAGAGCTACTTTGGGCTTCATGGGTCTTGATTTTTGTTTAATTGGCTTTGCATCTGATCTAGTGACGAGGTTGTGCACCGCAATGTGGGGTGCGACTCCCGTCATCTCCTTGTAATTAAATGCAAATGCCTTCTGATGTTCTTTGAGGAACCTGAGTATGTATTTCCACTTCTTACGGGTGTTAACGAAGAACCTAGTTTTAAAATTCTCGGCTCATCTTCCGTCCCGATGTTGACATCGATTGTTTCTTCGATCAAAGAGGCGTTACCCTCTTGAACTCGGGTGGTCTTTGGGGTAAATCAAATCATCCCCATTTTCCCGTGTATATGCTAGGTTCCCTTTGTGAGGGAAGATCCATTCATGGATTTCGAAGTAGGAAGACGAATGTGGAATAAGGATAAATCTAGCATGTGATAGGAGAGATGTAATCTTTGCATAGGCATTTAAGTATTCCAAGTGCCATATCATTATGAACATGGTCAGGATGGTAGATTCACTTTCACTTGAAAGGGATTTGTCATTGTTTTTATTAATGGTTCGTCACGAATGGATCTTTGTGAAGTGAGTATCTTCTAGCTCATTGCTTGGAGTAAAATGACGCGAGGTTCTTTATTGAGTCGGCGAGAAGATTTTTCTCTCGTGGGATTGCTTCAATAGATATGAAGTCGAATGCTTTGCTCAAATCTAAAACAACGTTTTTGTAAAGTTGCAAGTGTTCGGCTTTAGTTTCATATACTTCTGAAACTTGGTTTGCCACTAATTGCGAGTCTCCTAAAACTCTGATATTATCAACACCAATTCTTTTGGCTAAAGTGAGACCGAGGAGGAGGGCTTCGTACTCAGCGCCGTTGTTTGTGCATTCAAAGTTTAACTTAAAAGTGAATGGGAGGATTTTCTCCTCGGGAAAAGTAAGAATTATACCTGCCCCCGCTCCATAGTGACATTTAGCTCCATCGAAATGGAGAGTCCAATACTTAGCCGGGAATATAGAGGTTGGGGGGTTCATTGCGTTTGCGCATTCTAATTCGACCATGCAGAGATCTTCTGCTGGAAGAGAGCCAACCCCTAAGGAATATCCTATGCCTACCGAATCGAATGGTAAGAACATTGGTGAATCTTGTTCTATCAACTCAACGATTTTCGCAGTAGTCCCTAATGATACTGTTTCTTTAGTTTTACTTTTAGGGGTTGGGGTTGTTTTGGCTATGCTGATGGTTTCAAGATCCGTCGTAGGTACCAACTTTTCCTTTGGCTTTGGGGCAGTAGGTTTGTTAAGTTGGTTTGTTGGAAGTTCAAATTCCGAGTGTACACCTGGTCTTTTCTTTAAATCAGCTAGGTGTACATCAAATGGCTTTGGATCACCTTTGGCTACAAATACCTTTCCTAGATGCAAGAATCTTACTTCTTGAAATAACGTAGAAGGGATTGCCTTCATGCGGTGTATCCATGGTCGGCCGAGGATCATATTATAGTTAGTTTCCCGATCTATAATATAAAACTCAGTCAGGATTGTTTTGGGTCCTAAGGTGACCGGTAGTATTATAGTTCCTATTGAAGTGGCTTTAAGGCTATCATAGCCTCTTAATGTATTTCGAGTGGTGGAACAGTTTGTTTCACCATATCCCAATTTTTGGAGGAAAGAGAAGGGGACTATGTTAACCGCAGCCCCATCATCAACCATTGCCCGTTTTACGTAATTATTATAAACCCATACTTGCAAGTGTAAGGCTGGATCGCCTCGGCGTGCGATCTCAGCATCTGTAGGCATTTTACTTATTTCGAATATGAATTCGACATCTGTATCTGCTTGTCGGAGGATGAACATCAAAGTCTATATGATTTACCTGTGTTTCAGGTGGTGGAGTGATATTAATTAAATGACCTAAGCCTAACGCCTCTAAAAGAGCAGCCCTGTGGGCAGGGGAGTTCTTTAGCAAGTCAAGGAACGAAATATGCGAAAAGGTTTTTGTTAGATCATTAATTAAATCGTAAGCACCCACAGGTTTTACTACGGTTTGCTGGATGTTATCTATTTCCGGCAAGTGGCTTGGACTTGGTTGAGAAAAATATTCTCGTGTCCTTGTTATAGCTTCAATGGGTAATTCCGAGTCTAATTCTACCAATCCAACTACCTTAGGTCGTGGTTGACTTCCTAGTTGCGGCGCAACTAATGGATTTAGCGAAGTCGAGGCCTCATGATCGTTATTTCCTGGCATTGGACCCTTATTTGTTCCAGTTGAATTTAGTCTGTTATTATCGTGATTTGGAAGTGGATCGTTAAAGATCTTGAGAGGAGCATTCTGAGGGGAAACTGCCCCTGCGAAGGTACTTGCCGTTGGTGACGTAGGATCTGCTAAGAACATATCCATAAAAAATTGTTTTTGTTCATTTGGCAAGCGTTGCATGAATTTGTTATAGTCACGACACGTTCTAGTGTCATGACCCCGAATTTTGTGGAAGCCACAATAAGAATTGGGATTGTAATTTGTTTTGTTGGTTTGGTTTGTATTGTGGCCTAAAATTTTGATCAAACTGTTGCCTATTAGGATTAAAATTTTGTTGTTTGGTTTTGACTTTGGTTTTGATAACCAAATGAGTTTGGCTTGGTCCTTGCATGGGATTTCGCCGTTGTTGTTGTTGTTGTGGATGGTTAAAATCACTTTGTATTGATTAATGGGGTAAAGTTATTGTTTCTTTGGTTGTTTGTTTGTGATGGAGTACTGACTATATTTACCTTTTTAGGCTGGTCGGTTACTCGTCTGTTGTTACACCCCGATTTTTGTTAAGGATTTTAGGTCCTTGGTTGACATTTGTGGGGTAAGTCGTAGTATTTTGAGTGGAGGTGATTAACCTCCCGTTTGCTCCATACGTCTTACGACCACTATCTATTGCCGCTTTGATCTATTCAGCAGCAAAGCTCTCGAGTACTTCATCATAAGTTCTTAGTGGGAACTTCTGGACTTCTTCCTTCACTTCTCTACTAAGAGAATGAAGGAATAAATCGCATAGTTCCATTTGATCCATATTTGGAGCGCTTGCCGAGGAATAAAGGACTATGCGCCACCTTTGGATGAAATGGGCGACAGATTCGTTATGTTCTTGCTTGATGTGTAAGAACTCCCTGATTCCTGTCCTTAATAGTTTGTTCATGTCGAAGGCTTTGATGAACTCAGACACGAGTTGTTTGAATGAATGTATGGAAGCCTCGGGTATTCTATAATACCAATCGAGAGCAATGCCTTCCAGTTTTGGGGAATATTTTAGCAACAACCCCATCCCATGGGAGTAATTCTCGAATGGCTGTAGCGTAAGCTTTGATATGCGCATTCGGATCTCCCTCTCCTTTGTATTTGGGCAAATCGGGAAGAGGCCTTGGAAGCATAACGCTTCGTATGGTGAAATCTAAGGGCTCTTTCAAATATTCTGAATAAGTCCCTATCGCATATGTTTCAACCATTGATGGTGTCTGTTGAGGAGGCGGTGGCGGAACGGGTTGTTGATATGGCGTAACGTACGCGTTGGTAGGGGCATAAGGCAACCCTTGTATTTGGGAAACATGCCGGGAGAGGAGAACATATCCCCTTGTGGTGATTTTGAGTACATGTTTAAGTACGAAGGGGCACTATCCAGGAATGGATTGCTCTGTACTAGACCTGGAGGAATAGTGCTAGCGATAGTGGGTCTAGTTGGCATTTGTTGTGAATACTGAGGAGTCATGCCTAACGTGCCTACTCCTGTGAGGAGATCTACTTGGCTAGGATGGTGCGGAGGATTGGAACTCCCTGTTTGTATAAATTTTGAATTTTGACTTGCTTGGGCAAGTTCTAATCCTCTAACCTTTTCTATTAGAGTTGAAATGACTTCGTTTGGTGAAGTCACGATATCTGCCTTGGTGGCGTTTGTTGTATACTATGGTTTTGCGGAGGTATGTGATATCCTGCTATGAACTGATCATTATCTTGCCAAGCATCTCTGAGAGTATTTTCTATACGTGATGGCATAGAGGTATTTTCTTGAGGAGAGAACTCGGGCTGTATTTGCAAACCTCCTATAGGTGGGTACATGCCTTGAGAGCGTTGTTCATTTCGAGAATAACGCGTTGAGTACTCGTCATCTAGAAGTAAGTATGGGTCTGATTGTCTACTAACGTTTGGTCTTAGTAGCACCTGAGGAGATGAAACAGATTCTCCAGTGAATGTCATATTATTTGAGCCTGAAGGCTCTGTTTGTGTTTGAGCGAGTTGTTCCAACCCCTCTGCTTGGAAGGACGAGCTATATCTAGTCCTTGGAGTTTGCGTTGACAACTGACTAGTTGAATAGTTGTCGCCCCACATTGAGAGTGAGGGTGATGATTGTCTATTCTAGTTGGGCATAGTATGCCTCAAGACCCAGGAGGGGTCTGCCAGTATGCATCAAATCCCGACATATTCGGGGGGTATATGAATACCCGCAGAATAATGGGAATGAACGAAGGTGATTTTAGAAAAAGCGAGAAGGTGAAACAGTTGTTTGTTTCACGTCGGGTTCACCAATTTTGTTGGTGAAGCTGATGTGAAGTCTTAATGAAGTTCAAAAGGTGAAACAGTTGTTTGTTTCACGTCGGGTTCACCAATTTTGTTGGTGAAGCTGTGAAGCTGATGTGAAGTTTTAATGAAGTTCAAAAGGTGAAAATTTCAGTTGTTTTTGTTTCACGTCGGGTTCACCAATTTTGTACGCCAGAAAAGTGACAAGCGAGCGTGGGAATCTACAAGTGACTCTTCCGCGTACCCGACCTCCCGAGGTCGTGCCGAGACAGCCGGTGGGGATGGAATATAGGTAGTATACGGATAGACTAGTTAGGCAATCTAATGTCTTCGACACGCACTAATGGAATCTGCGAATCTAAGGCAAAGAAGGCCCTTCTAACCTGGACCGGTGTGATAGATCGATCAGCAAGGATGACTACTCGAAGGCTCCAATCAATATCGAGCTCTGGCGTGATTCGATCTATGGGTTGTGGAATGCGTGGGAAATGACCCGGGATGGTTTCGTGTACGTCCCCAGATAAGGTCATATGGTGAGATATAGTCAACTCTATGGATGATTTTTCGGCCTAGTCGAGAATTCTCTAGCTTCGTTGGCTATTGTATCAAAGAAGGATAATTGTTGGATAATGATAGGTGGAATTGGAGTAGACTGAAATACTAGTGTGCGTAGGCAGTGTCTATGTCTAATTCTCTTATGGATTCGTTAGGCTGTGGGATTTGTGGATCACAACCGTAGACTCTTGGTTGTTGTGGTCCTGTTATGGTCATACGCGAGATCAAGTTCTAATCCCTAGTATCCAGTAATCGTATGCTTTCTCAGCTTCTATGTTTAGAACCAACAGTTGTGCAATCTTCTCAGAATACCTTACAGGTGTTCTTGCAACTTGGATTCTTAAGCTGGTATCTATATCTACGAGGGTGTCTCCAGCATCTGGCTGTGGAACTAAAGGATCACACCCGAATGTTTGTTCTCTTTCGAGCCCTTCTACAGTCATGTGGATGTTTTCTAGGGTAATCTGTAGTTTGGCTGATTTGACCAAAATGTATGTGCTTGGTCGTCTTCTATGTTTAACCCTCTTAACTGAGACCTGACCTGCTGGAAGTCTGTTGTTGTTTGGAAGACTTGTATCCTAAGGTTCTGGTCAATGTCAGTTATTGCCGCTATGAGATTGGGCTGAGGCACGATTGGCTCGAAAATATATTCTCTGGGCTCCCTAGGTCCCGTAATTGTCATGCAGTGTAATAAAACAAACTATAATAAAATAAAATCTAAGTATGCTTCTAGCATATATAACTTCTTTTTTTGTATTTTCTGACGATTTATAAGAAAGCAGCTATTTAAGATATTTAGAATTGACAACTAAACTAATAATTTAAAACAAACAAAATAGCCGAGTGTAGCTGTTTGTCTGTGCAATTTTGTAAATCTATTCTAAACAACGAAATAGCTAATCTATTTGCAAGATTCTCGATCCTACCTCAAAAGTGAGGAATGAATCATAGTTTCTCAGAAAATATCAATCCCCACAGCTTCCCTGGCAATATCGAGAATAAAATTAACTGAAATAAAGCGATTAACTACTCTATTTGATAAGATTCTAACTAGAACTTTGAAAGCTAGAACCTGGACTTCGCAGAACAGTGGCGAATCCGATGGTGTGTGTGGTCTTGTCCCCTCAGTATGATCTCCTCGTTCTTTGTGCTCACGTGAATCCAGAAAAGCGTGTAATGCTAGCATCAACAGGAATAGATATTTGGATCAATGGATAACCTTCAGAATGCAGACAGAATAGAATGCGGATAGGAGAGGGATAGCGCAAGAGTACAGAGCTTGGCTTATGCAATTCCTAGCGGGGTCTACTGCGAATCGTGCAACAAAAATGCGTCCAGAACCTGAGACTATCCTGTATGAAGAGCAAAACCTGCAACTTTAATGGCTGCCTAAGCTATTCTACTCTAATGGATTAGATAAAACAGCAACACTGTTTGCACAAGTTGGATATGTGGCTTACCAACAGCTAATCAATGCAAACCAAGCATGTAAAGGACTAAACTATGAAATCAAAGCAAACTAAAAGACTGAACTACTGAAAATGGTGAGGTTGGAACAAGAAAAATGAGAGGCCCTAAGTAATGTTTGCACTTGCACAAGCTGGATATGTGGCTTACCAGTTGCAACACAATACTAACCAAACATGAAATAAACTATACTACCAATCCTAAGCAAACTAAAAAGACCACAGCACTGAAAAATGAGAAGATTGGTGTAAAAATGGTGGCCATTTGCTTGAGCACAAGCCAAGCACTTATAGGAATTCAATCACCCAAAGATCAAAACCAAACTGAACTCCTAAACAATAAACAAAGGAAAAACACTATTCCAGGGGACCAAAAACATAAATGCATGCTCAAGTCGGCAAGAAAAGCTGGTGAAACGTTGAACTTTGCGTGTGTTTTGTCAAAAGAACGTTCTGGAAAATGCGTAAAGGACCGCCACTGCCGCTCAAGGTGGCGATTCTGAGACTCGCCGCCTGTTCGGGGTGGCGGTCATGGACCGCGCCCCGCAAGGCGGCGGTTTAAATCCTTGAAGATCAAAAGGGCCAAGAAAAGAGGGAAAAAGGGGAAAACAAAGGACACGGGGGCTAAGCGGGGCATGCGGGATGTTAACGCATATCCGTAAAGCTTTTCTGGATCCCGAACACCTTGCGAAGAGACCTGTATCATCATTGGGGCACTTATTACACCGTTCCGCAGTACAGTACCTTACAATTTTGGGTATTTACATCCACCTCCAATGTATTTCCCAACTCCTCCGGATCAACATTATGATCAAATCTAGAATGATTATGCTTACCCATACGAGAAGTCAAAACCATTTTGGCCATGAAGCTTATGAAGAATAAGGGGATGCATACAATAGTGACAACTATATGGAGAATCTTTGGTTTGATAGAGAAAATTTAAATAATGGAGGCTAGCATGGTACAGGTCAAGGCTACAACACAGATGAAGGCATTTAGGATTGGTTGCGGGGCACCTTGTCCATGGGTCGGCCCTTTTCTAAGACAATACAACCCGTAGGAGAATCTTGACTTCATTGTGGAAATGTTGCCTCAACTTGCACAATGGACCAAGGAAATAGAGGCCTATGAGTTACTGTATCGAAAACCTTGAAAATGGGTAAGTCCTCCACCTAATAGCTTTTCTTTTCCTCTTCCTCAATCAAGAGTATCATGATAGTAGCATCATGAATCTAGTTTCCCACTTGCTGCCCCAAGGGTTGATTTCCCATCTCCATCCCCTAGTCTTCCGGCTCACCTCAATTCTTCTACCCTTTTCCCTTCCCTTGAGATCCAAGTCCCCTCCACAAGATCAAAAATAGATACCTTCCCCTTCACCACAAACAAAGAAAAAAATAGTGGAGACCCCACCCACCACTCCTCCTTCTTTCCTGAATCCATGTCGGGAAGAATGATTAAAAACCAGTCAAGGAGAGAAGGAAGGAGAGCCAAAAAGAGAAGAAATGATCAAAAGCTTAGCAAATTGGGATCTCAAGTTTGGGATTACGAAAAATAACCTTGATGGTTAAACCTTTAGAGGAGGTGGGGTCAGACCACAAGTGGTGGAAGCTGAGTTTGCAGTAGAAGAAGAATAAGAACAAGAGGAAGAAGATCAGCAATCCATATGCTCTAAATGTAGTGTCCATAATGGCACTTTATTTAAAGAGAATGTTGATCTAACCCAAGCTGCATAAAAATTTAAGGAGGAAGAACAACCAGCTCCAATTCCCATTTAAGAGGAGTAGCTGGAGCAGATCAAATCAGAGTTGAGGCCACTTAATGAAGAAAGCATTATTGAATATTTTTTTCTTTCATTTAAAGGGCCTGATTTGATCGATGAACCCATAATGGAGAAGGACCATATAGTTCTAGAGGCTCCAAGTGTGGATCAGGCCACAGAAGAACCTTTAGTTCTTCCTCCCACTTCATCCCCTTCAAGCTCCAATATCAAAGAATAGTTTGACATTTCAAAATTCATGTTTGAAGATGATGGGAACCATAGTGAGAAAATTGTAGATCCAAAGGACACCATGGAGGAGGTCGAGCACATGCAACAGGACAACAAGGAGGCAAATTATTTTTCGACTTGGAAGATTACCTTAATGGAAAGAAGCCCAAAGATATTACATCATTTTATCCTCCATCATCCATCTCCCAAGCACATGAACCTATTGTCATGAAGGAGAGCATTCAAAGACAAGCAACCTCGCATCTCACAATGACTCTCCGGAGTGAAGGTTGGAGGATCATGGTGCTCCATATTCTTCTTAGGAGGAGGAAGGAAAAGAGCATGAGGATCCCATCTCTCTCACACCATTCACCCAACAAGGTCTACAGGAAGACTTCATTCTTAGAGTTGAAATTCAGAACCATGGGCACATCCATCGGATCAAACCATGCCCAATTAGGTACTTGGATTCATTGGAGCAAGGAAGAATCCAAAACTAGTCATGTCCATTTCAGGGCATGAGGATGAGTATAAAATCACCAAGGGTCACCATCAACACCTCCAAGAGTCCAATGTCAATCATCTTGAGGAGGTATTTTTGATTGATGTTGATACCTTGATGATTTGGGTGGAAGATCAGCCTCTTATCGGTTTCTCACTCACTATAACTGCCATGTTTAGTGCCAAATCGTATACATGGCTGCATTTTTGAGAAAGGAAAGTTATTTCTCCCTTCCTATTGAAGGATTTGTTTAGATTTTCTTTGTTAGGGTTAGTGTAAGAGTAGGAGTAGATTTTGCTTTCAATAGAATAAGTTCTTTTGCACACTCTACATGTCCCACTTGGAGCATGTATGATTTTTATTTTTGTACATAGCGTTGTTGTGGTGTTTTGTTGCTCCAAGGTTCTATCATTTTATAGTTTGATGTGCCTCTAAGGTGAATGTTGTAGCGGTGGCTCAGGAACAGGTGAAGGCCCATGTCAATATAATTTTCTACTCTCATAATCTCATCTCCATGATTTTCTTATAAAAAATTGAGAGTGCGGACAATGGGGCGTGCTCGGGGTCATCAAGTGCAAACACCTTCAGGAGTCCATTTCAAGAACAAAAAGGTCGTATGCATTTGGCTATTATTTATTAATCCATTCCCAATGGATGCAACAAGGCCACTGATCTCTTCATCTAGTAGGTAGATGTCCCCGTGAGTAGCCAAATTGTTATCTAATTTTCTCCCCAGGAAAAATTGGTCAAACATGACCCTGCACAAAAGATAATCGAGGGGATGTTTCAATCATGAAAACCCACAGTTCAAATCCAACAATCAAGGGGAAGTTGAGCTCAAAAATGGAGGAGTAGGGTTGAAAAATGAGGCAAATAACTTTAAGGGAGACCAAAGGCTCAACAAGAAAGAAAATGAGGAAAGGCTCGAAGTTTTGGGACTTCACAGAAGCGTTCACTCAAGGCCCTTAATTGGCTAAGTATACAGAGCACAGCTGTAGAAGCCTCCACATGTCCAACTAGCGCATCTTTAATGGTGAGGCCCAAAAGGTGATCCCCAAATAGCATTGGCTCGCCATGTGGTCAGAGTTCAAAAAGGGGGGTAGAACTGGCCATTGAATCAGCTAAGTAAAGTAGGGTTGGTGGAAGCCTCCACACATCATCTCGGCGCATCTTCAAAGGAAAAATCTAGAGTGGGTTCCCAAATGAGCGCCAACCCTCCATGTTTCCCAGGTACGAAAAGGGGACACCAGCCGTTGAAAAGTACAAGATCAGGATAGGCCTGTGGAAATCCCCACATGTCTCTTAAGTGCTCCTTCAAGGGGCGAATCCAAAGGCGGTCCCTAAATGAGTGTAGGCTCGCCACATGGTTAGAATCAAAAGGGGGGTAGAGCCGAATGTTGAAAATTCCAAGGCCGGCGAGAGGATCCATGCATTAGCTCAGTGCTCCTTCAAAAGCAATACTCGAAGGGTAGGTCCCAAACATGCGCAAAGACTCCATATGTCTTGCGTTAGACATAAAGCCTCCACCAACAAGAGGGACTCAGGTAGAATATAAAGGATCCATATGAGACCCATAGGCTATGCAACATGTCCAATCAACACAACTTCAAGAGTGGGAGGAGGGGACAAAATCTTAAACGCGCGTGGCTACCATGTGGACCTTACACGAATAGTCTCTAAACCCGAAGTACCTTCAAGTGGTCATATATTTTGATTGGGATCTCAGATTTGAGTGAGAGAGGGAATTTTGAAATCTCTCGACGTTGGATTCTTTCCTGCCACCATTAATGATTTGGTCCACCATTTTCAAGGTCATCAAGCCTCTCACCCATTGCCATAACAAATAATGGAATCCTTTCTTGTCCAGCAAGGAACAACACATGAAGGAAGGGGTTCACTACTGAAGCCCATCCTTGTTACAGGTGTATTTTAATGCTTTATGGGGTGGTTGGAGTAGGTGAATTCAATATCTCGGGGTGGTTGAAACAAGATTCAAATTTTCCCTCTCTCCTCTCATTCTTCTATATATTGTAAAAGAGGGCATATTTCTAAAGTTTGGTCATATTTTCTCTCCCACCCCCTCTCTCTTTCTTCCCTAAGGTTGAATATGGAGCTTAAGCCTCCTCCCTTGGCTTTGTAATGGTGTTTTCGTGCCTCTTACCCACTGATGATGTACTGTGTGAACTCCTAGAGCAATAAAAATATGTTTTGTGATGCATTTTGTCCATCCTTCCTTATTTTATTGTCTCTTCTCACCTCTCATTGTTGCAGGGTATATTGTGCATACTTCTGATGTCTATTGTAGGTTTTGTGAGTTGTGTTTAATGGGTTGAAGTGGTGTTCCATGTGAAATGTATCTCTAGTCTTTGATGCATCTTTCCATCCTCTCCATTTCTCACCTCTCTCCACTTCAGGCAGTTGGATTTGTGACCAGCCACCTCCCTTTTCTTGGTGCTATCACCTCTATAATATAGGATTTCTTTATTTTCATGCTCTCTCTCCCTGTCTCCTTGGCATTGTTAGATTAGGGGTAGATAGTCGTATTTCCTTCCTTAGAAGTAGTTTAGCATTAGGATTAGGAAGAAGATCCAACTTTCTCTGGAGGAACATCTCAAGTTCTCAAGTCCCTGACTTGAGACATGGTTCAATGTCATGCAATCACACCAAATGCCTCACTCAAATCCGAGGCCATTCGGGGCTATTGTGATTTTGCACTAACAGGATGTCTACATCATCTACCGCTCCGACACCATGAAAATAAAAATACGAAGTTTATTCCATGTTGTGAATATCTCGGATGATAATAACACACCACATTCAATTTTTTTAAAAAAAGAGTTAAAATATCATATATCAAAATCTATCACAATCCCAACATCGGGCGTTCGATTCACTCACGTTGTTCTCTTGGGTTGAGCCATCAACACAACCACTCAACTAGGCACCATCACAGTCGGGGCTCACCGCCGCATTCCTCATCTCACCGGTAGGGCTAGGGCTCATCGCCTTAAAACTTGGGTGTGGTTCTCCGCCTCGATCATTGGCTCACCGGTAGGGTGTGGGTTATCCCTCCACCACTTCTCAAAAATCCACGACATATGCCGCCACCCCTTCCGCTGCTAGAAAATTCCCTTGACTCAGCTTAGCCATTACTAAGCGTGGGGAAGTAGATCTTAGAGAAGAGCTTCTTGATGGCTGGGAGATTCCCGACACTGGAAAGGATCTACCTTGTTCAGGGTGGTTGGATGATCAGGATCCTCCCGCCTCGGGCATGTTTGCTGCTGCCTAATTTTGTCTTTGTCTTTTGCCATGATCGGTTTTTGTTATTTCTCCCTTGGCTCAACCTAGTTTGACTTTTTGTTTCCTAGTCTCGGCCTAGGTTGTTTGTGTTTTTTGGGCATGCTTTCATACCGCCTGTTTTTTTATTGAAAGTTATCTTGTATCTTATTGCATTAATATAATATAAGATTTTTTCATCAAAAAATCTATCACAATCCATTATTCGAATACATTATAATTGAGTTAAATTGACTACATTTCTCAATAAGAAGGATGTGTTAGTGAGGTATTTACCTTAGCTCATGTTCACCTAGGTACATTATTTACCTTTATTGTATTTATCCTCACCCACTTATGTGTGTGGATATTTATTTTTATTTATTTAGATATTAGGAGATATTATCTAGTTGTTAGGTATAGTTCTTTCCTTGATCTAGGTGACTAGTTCTTTCCTAGATCTATGGTATTGACTAGATCCTTGATGTCTAGTTCTCTCATAAATATATGGACTTGACTAGTTCTTTCCATGATTTATGGCTTGATCTACGACCTTGACTAGTTCTTAGATTGTTATTCCTTGCCTATATAAGCAAGGCCCATTCTCATTGTATTTCATTGAGTTTCATAATAATATATGATATTGCTGCTCATTTGTTTGCAAAGGTTTTGTGTAAAGTTATTTTGGAAAATTTCTTTCATCTTATTGATCGTGGTTTTTGATTAGCATCTTTGTTCTTGGCTTGGTACGATCTGGTTATAGTTCCTTTATGGTATTAGAGCAGGAAATTGTTGTTGACATCCGTCTGTAAGTTTCACTTTGCAAACATTTTTTTTATATTTGGATTTTTTCTGTATTTTTTTGATGCGTGTATTTTTATGCAAAACAAAGTATTCCATTGGATTCGGAAGGTGGAAAAACCCTAAGATCGACCGTAAAGTCAACCAGAGCATAAACCCATAAAAATCCTTAGCCCTTGGTCATATGGTATGGTCATATGAGGGCTTAAGCTTGTGATTCCTACTAGCAGGTGCTTAACTCCAACCCCCTTTTGAGTGTCATTTTTGCAAAAGAACTTGTTTTTCCATGCTCTTTCCATTGGAAATATTTATTTTGAGAATTGCACTATAATTATAAAGTGCCATATTGTAACACACACTCATTATAAAGTGCCAAAATCTGGGGGGCTCTTGGTGCATTGCTTGGGGTCTTGTTGCATTGCTTGGTTCTTGCATTTATTTTGGTGATTTTTTGAGGATGGCATCTACTTCTGCATTAGATCATGTTGAGCCATTAACAACACATAATTACCACACATGGAAACCAAGAATGGAAACAATAATTAAGTGGAAAGGATTATGGGCTTTAACTTCTTCAGAACAACCAATATTCACTAGAGAATATGAGAAATTTCAGTACCAGTGCAAATTTGATGAGTGTATGGGTTTGATAGGAACTTATGTAAGTGACAGTATTTTGTTTCATTTGGAAAAATGTGACTCTCCTTTCAAAATATGGGAGAAATTGGAGGATTTATTTGGTAAGGTGGATCATATGAGAGCCATGTAACTTGAAATTGAGATCACCTCTCTTAATCCTGAAGATTTTCCAACAATTATAGACTATCTTACTAAGTTCAAGCATTTTTGACACAGTTGAAGGGGAGTGGAAGAGATAAGAAAGATGAAGAGTGTGTTTACTTGATTCTATCCAAGTTGAGAGGACCATTTCAAATATTTTCTTCTACCTTTTTCTCTAGCATGGATGCCTTAGGTGACACATTTAAAATTCCGACTTAGAAACATTTTGTGAAAGACTTACTAGGGAAGAATCAAAAGGCATTAGTTGCATATAATCCTAAGGGCAAGGGAAAACCAAAAAGTAAAACCAAATCCACCCCTTCTCCATCTCAAAATGCTCCTAAACCCAAAGAAAACAACTCAAAACCCAAGGAGTCTTCTAAATCTAAGAATAAGTCTAGCCGTTCATGCTCTTTTTGTGGGGGTAGTAATCATGAAGAACATAGGTGTTATAAGCAAATGCAAGCCTTAGAGGATGCAGTCAAGAAACACAAAATTTCTATCTCTACTCCACCTCCTTCTAATTAGCATGACAAAGCACTTAATGTTGTTGGGAGATCTCAGTCACCACTTGCAGACAGTTGGGTTATAGATTCTGGTGCTTCTCATCACATGACTTCTTCTAAGGAGTCTTTTGTTTCTCTAGGTTTGAGTTCTACTTCCAAAATTGAGGTTGGAGATTCTTCCTTTCTTTCTGTTAAAGGAAAAGGTGATATACAACTTGATGGTGGTAGTATCCAAGATGCACTATATGTTCCTAACATCACTACAAATTTACTTTCTGTGTATCAAATTTGTCATTCTAGTCAAGGGAAAATAGTGACTTTTACACCACATGGGGCAGAAGTACGAAATTTTTTGGAGCCAAATTCACTTGTTGCTCAGGGTATTGTTGATCATAGTTCTAGACTATATCACTTTGAGGGTTTTGATGACACTTCCTCTATAGGGACAGGATTGGTTTCTCATGCAGATTCAGAGAGTAAGCTTTGGCATGAAAGATTTGGACATCTTAATTACAGATATTTGAAGGATTTGAGCACTCATGGTATGGTAGATGGTCTTCCTAGAGTTTCTAGTCTTGAGGGAGTTTTCTCTGGCTGTGCATTAGGGAAACAACACCAAGATCCATTTCCTAAGAATTTGTCTAAGAGAGTTTCTTCACCACTTGAGCTTGTGCATAGTGACTTGATGGTTTTTCCTACCCCCTCTTTCAATGGAGCTAAGTATGCACTTACGTTTATTGATAATTTCTCGAGGCGTACTTGGGTTTATTTTATCAAGTACAAAAGTGATGTTTTTCACACTTCAAAGTCTTCAAGGATTTGGTCGATAAACAATATTCTAGTTGCATAAAGAACCTTCATACTAATAATGGGGGGAGTACTTCAGAAATGAGTTTTCTAAATTTTTGGCAACTCAAGGCATTATTCACCAGCATTCTATTCCTCATACTCCACAACAGAATGGCTTAGTAGAAAGGAAGAATAGAACTTTGAAGGAAATGGCTAATTGTTTGATGTAGTCTAGAGATTTACCTCCTATCTATTGGGCAGAAGTAGTTAATTGTGCTAACTATATTCAGAATCACACACCACACAGAGCACTTGAGCATTTGACTCCAGAGGAAGCTTGGTCCAACACTAAGCCAGATGTCTCATTTTTTCAAGTCTTTGGGAGCCATGCTTGGGCCTTTGTGCCAAAGAAGAAAAGAAAATATTTGGATAAGAAGAGTAAACCCTTGATCTTTGTAGGGTATTGTGAGGACATGAGAGCTTATCGTCTTTTAGATCTTGATACACATGATGTTCTTTTTCGAACACATGTTCAATTTGATGAGTGTTTCACTCCTCATGATTCTTCATCTTCTTCCATTCCTTCTTCTTATTCATCTCATCTTGAGAATCCTTTCTTTGAGGAGATTGATGAGGAGGTTATAAATGCCATTGAGGATCATATTCCCCCTGTGTTGTCACTATGCCTAAGTGGGCTCGTACTACAGTTTCTAAGGTAGCACCTTTCATAGAGGATCTTCCACCCACTAGGCATCATCACGCACATTCTACTGGTTCTAGACTTTTGTGTCAGGTAGTTTCTGAGGATCCACAGTCTTTTCAAAGGCTCATGGGATACCAGAGTGGGATGATGCGATGATAGCTGAGTATTCTTCTTTGATGAAGAATCATACTTGGGATTTGGTATCTCTTCCTAAAGGAAGAAATATGGTTAGGTGTAAGTGGGTATACCGAACCAAATATGTAGCTGATGGGTCCATTGACAAGTATAAGAATTGTCTTGTTGCAAAGGGTTTTTCAGAAGTCGAAGGTATTGATTACTATGAGACTTTTGCACCCATTGCCAAGATGGATTTTATACGCCTTGTACTTGCTATTCTTTGCATCACAGGGGTGGCCCGTATACCAGATGGACGTGAAGAGTGCCTTCTTACATGGAGATCTACAAGAGGAAATATATATGGAGCAGCCAGTTGGATTTGTTCAGGATTCTTCTCTTGTTTTTCAGCTCCGAAGGTCTCTCTACGGTCTCAAACAAGCCCCTCGGGCTTGGTATGAGAAGATGGATTCTTTTCTTCTATCTACTAGTTTTGTTCGTTGCCACTCTGATCATACAGTGTATCTCCAGCATGTTGGTGAGGATATTGTGATACTTTTCTTGTATGTTGATGATCTGTTAATTCTTGGCAGATCTTCTTCCCATATTTAGAGTATTCAGAGGGCTCTTTCTACACATTTTGACATGACATATCTTGGGTTATTGCATTATTTCCTTGGTTTTCAAATTTCTCAGATATATTCAGGGATTCATTTGAGTCAAGAAATTACACCCATGATCTTCTTAGGCACTTTGATATGGCTGATTGCAAGCCAAGTCCATATCCTTTTCATTCTGGAGTTACTCTTACATCCACATGTACCACACCACTTTGTGATCCTACATTGTATAGGCAGTTGGTTGGGAGTCTCATGTACTTGACCCATACTCACCCTGATATTTCATTTGTAGTAGGGCTTGTATCTTGGTTTGCACATTCTCCTCATAGTAGTCATTGGTAGGCTGCTAAAAGGATTTTACGCTATTTGCATGACACTTCCCACTTTGGCCTACACTACACTAGGGGTTCTACTCAGTTGGTTGGGTATACAGATTCAGATTGGGCAGGTTCTATTGATGACAGACGTTCTACTTCTAGCTATATTTTCTATCTTGGTTCTTCTCCAGTTGCTTGGGTGTGTAAAAAGCAACAGGATATTGCACTTTCATCTTCAGAGGCAGAGTACAGGGCAACAATTACAGTGAGTCAACAGATTCTTTGGCTTTGGAAGTTATTGATAGAGTTTGGATTTCCACAAGATTCACCGAATTTACTTTGGTGTGACAACTAAAGTGTAATTCACATTTATCGTAACCCGGTTGAGCACTAACGGACCAAGCATATCGAGATACACACCCACTTCATTCAGCAGCACATTTAGGATGGAGTTCTTTGCTTGGAGTACCTTCCGACTCAGCTGGCGGAGTTGCGAGACATCTTTGAAGCCTTTTGCATCACCTTACTGCCTTGAGTTGCGTGGAATGCTTGGGGTTTAAAAATTTGTTCTTGGGTGGTGTTGCGAGAACATCTTCCTTCTTCTTTCTCTTTCCTTCTAGCACGATTATTTCCTTCTTTTGGTTTGAGATTTCTTCATGGATATATTATACATGAGTACCTCATCGAGCCTAGTTGTCGGGACTCATACTGTGGACATTACACTTATATTTTGGACCCTAGCTTCACTTGAGGGGGTGTTAGAGAGGTATTTACCTTAGCTCATGTTCACCTAGGTACATTATTTACGTTTATTGTATTTATCCTCACCCACTTATGTGTGTGGATATTTATTTTTATTTATTTAGATATTAGGAGATATTATCTAGTTGTTAGGTATAGTTATTTCCTTGATCTATGGTATTGACTAGATCCTTGATGTCTAGTTCTCTCATAAATCTATGGACTTGACTAGTTCTTTGATGACTAGTTATTTCCATGATTTATGGCTTGATCTACGACCTTGACTGGTTCTTAGATTGTTATTCCTTTCCTATATAAGCAAGGCCCATTCTCATTGTATTTCATTGAGTTCCATAATAATATATGATATTGCTACTCATTTTTTAAAAAGGTTTTGTGTAAAATTATTACTGGCGAATTACTTTCATCTTATTGATCGTGGTGTTTGATTAGCATCTATGTTCTTTGCTTTGGTACGATCTGGTTATCGTTCCTTTTAGGATTTACATATAGGAGGAGGGAAGTGTAACTACTATCTAGATTAGTGGTGAAGAACTCCCACTAAGCTGTACTTGGTAGTTAAGTTAACTCTACAAGACTAAAGCAAGCTAACTCCACACATATAGTACACTTAAGCAAGCTAACCCAACAAGTTTAGGGATAACACAATTGCAAGAATTATCCTAAAAATAAATAAAAGGATAAATAATAACCTACACTAACAAAGGTGTCTTAAAGGTTGTAATAAGGTCATCAAGTGTCTCAACGTACAAGTTTAGTCATCTTAAATATGTTTAAGAGCAAGTCTCGATCACTGTGTAGGTATTTAGATCATGTGTCATGAGATCTAGTGGTGTAAATATCTCCCTCAATATGTTTAAGATGCTTTGAGAAGTTAAATTCAAGTGATCTCTTAATCAGTACATTACTTCAATGGATGGACTATGCTCAAGACATGTTCAAAACATGAGAATTTCATAGTTTGCCAAGAATGTTATAGGTATGAAAATTCCATACATGGTTCAATATCAAGTATATAAGTACTCAAGTGGTTGGGGAATGTTATGAAAATGATGTTGACGAAGTCTTGTGGTATTGAGAGCAAAATTTATGCTATTTTTGCCTCTCTACCCCACACTATGGTTTTCACAAAGTATTAATGGAAACTAGGGTTTGGAGGTCCTAATGATGGATTTTGAAGCTAAAATTTCATAAATATCATCTTGATAAAAGGATTAAATGATTCAAGTGGTTTTAAGTCATAATAATGTGTGAATTTCTATAAATCTCTGACAGTGTTGAAAATTTAACTGTGTGGTGCTTAGAAACCTAATTTGTGTTAGGTACTTCTTGAAATTTGGGAGTGTTTCTTTTAGAATGTGTTAAAGAGGTTGTTGATGGATGTTTTCCATCTAATTGAGTGTCTAAATCAGGTGATAATTCTTAATGATTGTATTTATATCAAAATTTAAGTGTGCATTTATTAGTTACTAGGTTAGAAGACATTGGAAGTGTATTAGATGGTGTGAAAAAGGCATAGTGAATTTTTGGTGGAATATCATAATTTTGTTAATATAGAAATATGTGTTGAAGGATTTTTATGGATCTTTGATGGGAATGAACAAAAAAATACTTTCAAACCTTCATGATTCATGGTACCCCTAACTATGATGAATAAATTTGATAAAAGATACAAGTTCAATGGGCTTAGATGGATAGTAAGCTCCTATAGGTATGGATGTTGTTTGGGTATCATTGTGGTAATTATGGAATCTATATCCATTCATGAGAATTGATAAATTCATCTCCATAATAAGGAAGAAATAGTGAATAAGATGTCAAATTTTGTGAGCTTGAGGGAGTTCTCTATTGCTCCTTGTGCTAAATGAGCTTCTAAAGGTTAGTTAAGTTGTTCTTATCAGTCTTGGATAGTTTGAAACTCAATAATGGTGTTTTGCAACCTTGTAATGTGTTATATATAAAGCTTGATGCATTTTGATATGATCTATGCAAAGTGGAATTTTTGGTTCCTAATTGACACTTATGCAAAAGGACAAGAAGCGAAAGAGCATGATGGTTATTTATGTATGAGAAGGCACTATGAATATTTTGATGGTGTTACATTCATTTGGACTATGACTGTGAAGTAGTAAAAGTATTAGGGGTTCTAAATATGAGTAAGGAAGGTAACCTTAGTCCCTATTTGTTTGTGTTGGTCCACATATGACTCTATGTGTAAGGATGGTCTACTACAATCATGATGCACTCTCGGATGCAAAGTATTCATGTCCCACATAGTAATAGGTATGATCTAAGTTTTTTTAACACATTTTAATGTTTCATATGTTATATGTCATCCATGGATTGATGTTGGGAATCTAGTGACTATGAACGGAGAGGATATTCTATGCTTGGCCTCAAAATTTAACCTAAAGGCCTGTAGGTGTCTAGTAAAGTATGGTGATGGTGCATACTGTGTTGAGAATGTTCTTAAAGGTTGTGCAATGAGATATGGTTATAGTGAAGCAAATGATTTTGTTCTTAAGACATGATCAAGATAGAAAGATGGTTCTTGGTCTCTTGAGGAGTACCACATTACTACAATGACATGCAAAAGTTTATCCTATGGGTATGAAATTGTTGCTCAAGTGTGTATGATATCATATATGATAGGGGTGATTGTATGAACTCCTAGAAGTTTCATAAGTCTTTCTCAAGTAAATAGAGGTATGAGTTGGGTATCTACTTCTTTTATTGACAAATTTTGATTCTTTAATGCATGATCTCAGTCAAATATGATTGTCCTAGACTAAGAAAGTTATTTAGGACCTACAAAAAGTAATCTAAGTGATTTCTTAGCAAGATAACATGGTCAGTTGCTCAATTTTGTGTTTGTGAGCTAGAATTGAAAGCCTTAAGTCTAGGGGGAGCTATGAATTTCATTATCAAAGAAGGTATGAGGTTCTAGGGCATGTGAAATATGGTTGAAATTACAATAAGATGATTTTTTAGGGACATGAGTCCTTTTGGTTGAATGATGAAAGAATAGTGAGTGACAATCTTGATAAATTCCCAAAAAGTTTGGTTTATGGTCAAGAAAGGTGATATGGTGACATGACATGCTTTGTATTGACATTATTGGCATGATTTCAGTATGTATGTGTAAACACCAATTTTGGTATCATTCCTCCCCTTCACCTTGTTTTTTCTCTTTCATTAGGCTTGTCAATTCAACTTCCTTTTCCATCCTAAATGTAATTAATTCCGTTTCCACCGAAAATACATATCAATTAATCAATATTAATTGATTAGTTAATCCTGTAAAATCCACTTATGAATTTAATATTCAAAAGTAATCCATGTCATTCCACCTATGAATTTAATACTCAAACTTAATCCATGAAAAATACATTTTGAATTTCAAATTCGAATTTAATTCATATTGATTCATTTATGAATTTAATATTCCAAAATAATCAATATTCAATCCACTAATGAATTTAATATTCCAACATAATTAATATGTAATCCACTAATGAATTTAATATTAAAAAATAGTCCATATTCATCCACTTATGAATTTAATATTCCAAAATAATCCACATTCAATCCACTTATGAATTTAATATTAAAAAATAATCCATATTCAAATCTAATTCCCACTCTCCTAATCGGGGTTACTTTTCTAAAACATGATTTCCCAAATTAATCTCATCCTTAGGATATAAATAAGATCCTTCCCCTCCCTTTAGAAGCAAGCTAGAAATCATATAAAAAATCTAGCATTATTATTCCACTAATATCATCCTAATTTCCATGTGATTATCCTACCCATATAATTTCCTTACATTCTTTCTATTTCTCCTTGTTGAGGATCTTTTGCAGAGCTCTAGGCATTTTGTCATCTCTCTTGACACCATAGAACTAGTATTTATGCCTCTTTCGCACATTTTAGATAGTTGTACTCTGCCCATTATTAACCGTACTATCTTCTTTTGGTTCACCTTTGACGACCCACCCTAGTTTGTTTATATTTTTTTATAATTTGTGTTATCATTTATCATTTCAATTCATATTCGCTTACTAGATCACTATTTTAGATTTTTGTTACCATTATATCTCTATCCATCATCCTTTTGTTAATATTACATGGGCGACATACTTTATAGGAAGCTTGTGTTTCCCATAACCAACTTCATCGGGCAGCCCACCATATATCTTACTAATCCTTTTTCGTGTTTGAGTTTTCATTGTTGTGCAAGTTGAAGACTCACAATGAGGACGATCATTTCTTGTGCGCCCGTACCATTTTATCACCATCCACATCAAGAGGTTCACTAAACCCTCCCATAATTTGAGGTTTCTTGATTTCTCATATGGTTTTCACTACTACTGGAACTCGCAACGTAGAAATATTGTTAAACGGTATGGCTCTGGTTACATGATGATGTTACAGTGTTTCCATGAAGGGAAAAATAGGGTAAAGGTGAAAAAGAGTTTGTTTTACATGCATAGAGGATGAAATGTGATGTCTTGGTTACTTATAAGGTATGATTATGATTTCTTCATGGCTTATTGACATGATCAGATGTTGTATATGTTTATCCCAAGGGGAGCATAGTAATTGCATGCTTAAAATGAAGGTACAAATCATTTTTGAGCAAAATTCAAGGTCTTGAGCTTGTAAGAGATATTTGGTTGATGTTTATAGAAAAATAAGGATGCTACAAAGCTGATAAAGATGAATAATATGAAGGTACAATATTCAGTTTTTATTAATGTAAAGGGGGAAATGCGGGTAGTTTTCCATCAATGACAAAGAGGGAGATTGTTGGCATGTGGTCCTATAACTGTTGTCATTGATGAAAAATACATTAATTACAAATTAGATGATGTGTTAGGGTCATATGATGATGTATATGATGTTTCCATACTAGTTCATATGTGTTTATGGTGATGTTTTGAGATTCAATGGGGATTGCTTGCTTTTGCAAGCTTATTCAGATGCTTAGGTGATGTTGCATGATGGTATGCAGTTTTTTGGATGCTTGAGAAGCATTTTAAAATGATGGATAGTAGGCTTGGAGATTTTTTTGGCACTCACATTAGTGGCATGGAGCAGATATAAGTGATAAGCTATATTACAAGTGCTTATTTAGAGAAGGTATGGTAGCTAGGAGGTGTGAGATTGAGTTTCAGATCTACAGGAGCTCATGGATGCATGGATTCAAGTTATTTATCATATATCAGATATTTTTGGGTCATTTTCAATGATTTCATGATGAGTTATGGGATTCTTTTAGTTGAACCTAGCTTCGTAGTGATAAACCCTAAGGGGTAGCTATGTAACTCTTAATGGATGGAGATTTTAAGGAATACTATTGAAATTGTGATTATTTGAGATGTTATTGTGATGTGTCATGGTTATTTGAGAAAAAATTCAGGTTTTTAGGATGTGAATTTTGCAAGATATGACAGTTTATGTGAGATAGGGTCAAAATCTAGTGCAAATCCAACTCGAGTTGGGACTTATGATGCTCACCCTGAATTGTGTGATTTGCATGGCACCTTGTGGATCTCAGTAATGTTTATATAGTGAGTCTAGAAAGTTTTAAAAATAATAAGGTCATTTCATCGTGGGGTTTTATGAACGAATGTTAAGAAGATAAAGTGGTATAAAACCCTAGTTAAACCCTAGCTAGGAGAAATTTGCAAAAGAAGAGGTATAATGATCATTTTTGATTGATTTATCAAAATTAATCATTGGATGATGTATAGGGATCTCTTAGATTTCTAGAAATGTATGGTAGTGGTCATAGTGATGAGTGGGCCACGATCAAACAGTCAGTCGATTTTGAAGAATATTTTTTTAAGACAAGGTTGTCCAAAGGAGTAACATGAAAAATTGATGTTGCATGATGTATGTGAGATTATCTTGGTGTACAAGGATGTTTCAATAAATTTTCATGTAGGTAGATGGTCAAATGAGGTCCATTCAGTTAACTAGTCAAGGAGCAATTTTTAGGCCTTAAAAAGTAGTGTACGAGTTAAATGGGTATATCCGGAGCTACATGTGGAATTTTGAGGTGATTAAAAATGTGTTTAAAATAGGATTCAGCAATATTTACAATTTTAGGTTTGTCTCATGATGAGGTGTTTTTTATGGTTTCAGGTCATTCTTTGGTCAAGAAGGTTTTTACCAAGACAGATGGATGTGTTTTACTAAACGTTTTGAGTTATGTGAAGCATGAGATGGATTATATTATGCTTGATATCACCTATAATGTGATGAGGGATTAATTTTTCATCCAATTAATCCATTTATAGGTCATGAATGTTCAGAGAAATGGTTTTATGAGCTAACCTTTGGAAACATCGGTTTTGGCAAGTTGATTGTGTGAAGAGAAAGTAATTTTGGTTTGAGCACGTGGTTGATTAAAGGCTTCTAACTTGCTTATAAGTTTTCTATAGGTTCTATAATTTCCATCAAGTGGTTACATGACATTTTTTTTTGAATTGAAGTGATTTGGTGAAATAATGAAGTTTCTAGGGTGCTGAAGGGTGTTGGAAACAATAGTTTTGACAAGTACAAAGAGTATTGGGCCCATTAAATTAAATAATTTTATTGGTTGAGTTAAATTACAACCATGTATGATTTTAATTTTTTTAAGCATGTTTAATGATGTATGGGTCATGATTATGTATGGTTATGATGTAAGGGCGTTTTTATCTTTGTGCCCATGGGTTTTGAGCCATTTTTGGCACATGTAATTAGGTTTTTAGTTAGGCCGACCTACTTGGGTCACTTGTGACTATTGTAATTAAAATTTGATATTTTTCCTTGATTTATGGGTCAATCCAAAGGAGGAAAAAGTTTTTTTTTAAATTTTAAATAGAGAGGAGCTTATAAAAGTATAGTTTTGGGTGTCTTTGCAAGCTAGTTGTGTGTGTGCAAGGTGTGTAGTCTAGATGTGAGATTTTTAGGTGTTGGAGCATTAAATAAGGTTGAATAAAAATTTTACAGGTTTAATAGGATAAAAATCATGTGTGTATGAGTTTTAAGGTTTGAGAAGTGGATCAAGAGCTAGTTTGTGAAGATCTAGACACCTAGGATTTGTAGAAGAGTTTGAAAAAGTGTGAGCTGAACCAATTGATCTCCATCAGTTTTTGTGGTAACATATTAGAGATAAAATCCTCATTAGGTGATTTAGTGGGTGATTGATCATCTTGGTATCCTTCTTGTGGAGTTAGTTCTTCACAAAATTAGGGGTTGGTGCTCCTTGTAGGGTTGGTGCTCTACTAAACTAGGGGTTGGTGCTCATTTTGGGGTTGGTGACTCAATAAATAGTTAAACATATTAATATAAGATTGTGTTTCAATGGAATTTCTTCGCTTGAGGGTTTACCACTTATGTTGTGTGTCTTGTGTTGATACTTTACTTATGGTTCTTGTACATTTTATGATTTGTTGTATGCACACATTAATGGATTGTTGAATGGTTATGAATTTTTAAATAATCATATATAAAATATAAATTGAAATATTATTAGCACAGATACAATGCCCCCCAACTCATTATTTTGTGCTTCTAACACAATAACCCCAAATCTAGCAAGGGCCCAGATAGGACAAAACATCTTGAATAACACAAATGCCCAACAAGGGGTGAGGCAAACACAACCTCAATTACATATAATTTTTTTATATAAAATCTTAAACACAACCCTGCACTCCAAGTAAAAAAACCATAATGACAAAAATTAAAAGGAGCAACAACCCAATCCACAAAAGGTCAAATAATGTTTCATTTTCTTATTGTTCCTAGTGTGAGAGTTAAGTCCTTGATTCAGTCTTCAGATAATTCCTAGAAGCAAGATGAGTTTCTTTCTTTTCATCCTTGGTTTCATCCACTTTCTCATCATCATCGGTGTTGCTAAGATCAAATGTAGTACCTCTCTTCTATTTTTCCTGCTTGGCACATCGATCCTACAATATACTAATCCTATGATCTTACATGATGAAATCTACCTTAAGGCCATTCATTATATTTTCTTATATTTCAAACTTAATGTGCCACTCATTCATATCCTAGACCATTTGTTTGGTTACCTTTATTAAAGTATCAATTTCCACCTCCATATTAGTCTTCATGATTTCTTGTAACTCGTCTCCAATGTTATCATCTACAACGCCCTTCCTTGAGAGGGTTCCCCTTCTTCATGATAGAGAACACCTCCATGGTCAAGTTTTCACTATCATTCTCCATATGACCCTTATTTTTCAAATTTTTCATCCTCTTAACTAATACTTCCTCATCTAAGCTACTAGATTGTGAGATGGGGGGAAGACTTGGTTTACCATTCTATAACAATTACATAATCAGGCCATGACATAGGGGGTAGTAAAAATTTCCTCCTTAAAGTATGACATAGAAACAGTAAGGGACCACAACAAGAAAAAGGAAAACTTATTGCCTAATTATGATTGAAATAGTTAAGGATTGAGAGGTGGTGTGTGTAGATTTTCTAGAACTTTCCTTCTAGGGTTAAATATCTCATAACCACTTTACAGACATCAGCCCACCTCTCTAGAAGAAAAGTCCTAGAATTCCGTTATCATACAAGTGCACCCTTTCAATAGGCCCCAAAAAGGTGGAGATATCATGGTTTTTGTGATTCTTCTATTTATACAATTTAATCCCCTCTATAACATGCATTTCTACCCCATGAACCTAACTCTACTATGGTCCCATGATTTTCCAAAATTCACAGCCAAGTCAGGGTCATTACCTTTAATATGTTTGATTAATTCTGTGAAAATTCCCTTCCTCATCGGTGCCAAACCATGGCATCTTGTTTGATTGATTGAAACGAGGTGGGTTCAGTCCTTACACATTCACCTCCCATGTTGTGACCTCCATACTCTTTTATTTTACTCCACCTCTTCTTCAAAAATATTTTCCGGTAGAGACATCAGGAATATCCCTTCTACATCATTAAACTAGAGCTATCACTATTCCTAACTCTGTCTTGCATATATTGACTAAATCCTTTATGGGTCATGTGATCATTCTTACTGTTCCTTTCATTATTAATGATTTTATTGACATGGCTCCATGTTATCATTCCATCCCATTCCCCCGTATCCTCCATATCATTACCTTAGTTCTTTAATCCATTCGTGTCAGAGTTTCTCTCCCTAAACATGTGGCATAACTCCACGTAATTGAAGACCCCTATCATACTTTGATCCTCCCATATCATATAATTGATATTCCACCCCACCTTGAATTTACCTTTAATGGCCTTAATAATTAATAAATATTCTCCTTCTATAATAATTTTCTTGAGCTTAAGTCATTTAGCAATCCTTATGCCCTTCATGACCATTATCGCCTCGGCATAATTATTAGATTTATTACCTAAAAACCTGCATGAGGCCATAATAAAATTCCCCATGTGATCCATTATCAACCCCTCAGCCTTTCCTTCCCTTAATTTCACATATCCATCAAAATTATGTTTAAATGAATCCATTAGGAAGGCTTCCATTTCAAATTGACTTTTTTCCTTTTTTTCCCAGATTTCATCCCTACTTTTTCTAGGATAATTTTTTAAGCCTTGAATAGTCCTTGTATCCTCCTTAGAATAAGAGTCCTTCCACTTGTACTTATGGAGCCCATTGTTATCCCTAAGATTTTTCTTAAATTTTTGACCACCTTAGAGAAGTTAGCCAACTTATTTTGGAAAATTATGTTGGTCCTCTCGTTCCGGATGCCCCATAGATGTGTGGAATTGTGTATTTCCATATCGATTTGATTAGCCTAAGTTGGAAGGAGATTTCCATTTATCAATTAGATTATTTATACTTCCTGGGAGAGGGATTTTAATGTTGAATATAGTCAAAAAGTTTGTTATAACCTGGAAATTATAGTTACATTCCATAAAGAGATGATAAACTGACTCAACATTCTCCTCACAGAGAGACCATCATTGATAAGAATCATACCTCTTTTCCTTAAATAGTATAGGATTTTATTCAGTATTGATTCCCACATAAAAATTGATTTTAAGAGTAATGTGTTTGTTCCATATTCTCACACAGTCCTTGTGCTCCTCATTTTCAAAATAAATTTCATATCCTAATTTTACTTCATACTCTCTCGATGTAGACTTACTCAAAATTATCTCATCCTCTATAGTTCTATTGGGAATGAGGAGTCTCCTTAATTTTTTTGAGCTCCTCAAATGGTCTGATCGGGCCTATGAAATTAGGAGGGGGGAGAATAGTTACCCACCTTGTCTCTTGGGGGTTGGAGATCCAATAATTTCTAACTTTCTCCCCAAAAATATGGCTATAGTGGATTTTGAGTTCATTCTAGGGTTCACTCATACTGAGGTTTCTTGTCCATCCAAGAGTCCTCCCAAAACTTTATTTCATTCCCATCCCCTAGATTCCATATTGTTCCTTTAAGGAGTAGATGTTTTCTCTGACTAAGATTATTCCAAAAGATGGACCCCTTAGGAATCTCATCTAGAGTTAGCAAGTGCTTTTCTTCCACCAACAATAAGCATATATTTTTCCTGTAGTATATCCACCCAAAATCCATGTTCCTTGTAAATTCTCCACCCTATCTTTGCAATCAAGGCTTCATTCATGATTTTTATGTTTTTAAGACCAATGCCACCATACATTTTTGGTTTTGTAACATTCTTCCATGCCACCAAGGGTATCTTGGCTTTGTCTTTTATACCTGACCAAATAACTATTATTTGAATTTTTTCAATAGTTGTTCTTACTTTTCCTAGGATTTTGAAGATATAGGCGGGGAGCTGCGGAGGAGTTGATCTATTTTTTCTTGTGTAAGTAGAGATCATTTCCACGAGGCAAGTTTCCTTTGAAATATTTGAATGAGAGGATTTCATGTTTCCATAGTCATCTTGATTTCACACAAGGGAATTCCCAAGTAGCTATCCAGTACATATTTGATTCTACACTCCATAATGGTAGTCAATATTCTTTGTTGTTCTAGTTGGACATTTATGAAAAATAAAAATCTCTTATAAAATTTGATTAGTTATCCCGACACTTCCTCATAATCTTTAGTAATTTCCTTAAAAACCCGGCTTCGTTCATATCTACTTGACTAAGAAGGAATATGTCATCCACAAATTGCTACATGATGATAGGGTCAACTTCACTAGTCACTTGTATACCTATTAGTCTTCTATCCATCATAGCCTTATGAAAAAATCAACTAATGGTCTCTTCCATAATGGCATAAAGAAAGGGGTATAGAGGATCCCCTTCGTAAAGTCCCCTCTTAGATTTGAAGAAGCCATGAGGATTGCCATTGATAAGAAGCTCGAGAAGCTTGGTGTAGAGGTACATTCCTTAATCCATTATCCATTATAATAATAATAACATCAATTATATTTATATTCATAATATTAATATTAAAAATAATATTATAATAATAATAACAATAATGAAAATTATTATTATTATGATTATTATTATTATTCATATTTTAAAAATTCTAAGAATAATAATAATAATAACAACATCAATTATATTAATATTTATGATATTAATATTTTTTTAATTATTGGTAAATAGTTTTAAAGGGACTATACCCTATTACAAAAAGGGCTCAACAACCAGATATAACTATAAAGAAGCGACAAAAAGGATCAAAATCCAGATAGAACACTATGTCCATCAGTAACCAAGAGATAGTTACAAATAAGAAACAAAATAGAACATAAGCTGCAATGAGAATAGAAAAAAGTAGCAAAATCACAAAGAAAGTCACAACAAAAAGACCGAGAAAATATCGTGACTATAACGACTCCCTCCAGCCCGAGTGAGTTTACTTTTTGGATGCTCTTTCAATTCTGGAATGGATCGTTTATAGCGAGGTGAACAACGCCAATGTGGTGATGTGTGTTGGGTCCGAAGCATTCAACTGTGAGATGGTATGACTCCTATCTTTATTATTCCCCCAAATAGTGCCAAGGATCCCAATTAGCATGGTAATGCTTTAAACATGCTACTCTAAGAAGTCACTTATGGATTTGAATATAGCCATGTTATGATTGTGTCTATCTTTTTCTCTCCCCAATCTACTGTCCAATGAGTTCAGCTTCTTATAAATATCAACAATCTGATCCTTACCAATGTCATTATCTTCATCAATTTTATTTTTCCTTTCTGTTTGTCCATACGCTGCAGGTCCTTTTTAAGTTGTTTCATCTCTTTCTCCATAGACTCCAATCTATGAGGCACATGATTCCCCTCCTGATGTAGGGCCATATCCATACCAAGCATTGCTGATATGCAGCAAGTTTTGCACAACCTCTAGCTCTTTGGTGCTTCTAAGAATCCAGAAGAGTGAGGAGTGTCAATTTTAGGAAGCTTAGGGTTCTTGGTTTTGGATTTGGAAGGGGTGTCCTAGAATGGGAGTAGGAGCAGAGGAGGTGGTAACATGTGGATCACTGGGAGTAGTCGGGAAGCCAAGGAACTTGGAGACACAAAGCTTGTGTAATAGGAAGATAAGGCCACGATGGAGAGGGATAGCATAGGAGTGATTACGAACATCCGAACAAAAAGGTGAAGGGAATTAAGTAGGTAGTGTAGGAAGCAGACCACAAAATTCCTTCTAAAATGATTTAAAAAGACAAGGTGTTTAACAGGGACCATTTTGTAACGCCCTTCCAGAGAAATATACCTAACCATCATATTTTTCACTTCATCATATGGCTTGGGAATAGAACTTACCCTAATACTGTAGAAAAAATTCAAGCTCCTCACCCTCATCAGAAAATTTCTTAACCTCGGTAGCCCTGTTAATCCTTTAATAAAAAAATAATAACCCTCCAGTTCGAGGCATGTAGCCTCAGCAATCAGCTCTTCATTGATAGTAACATGGTGGCCACCATATTTGACCCTTCTATCCTTCTAGTCCATTGCAAAATGAACTGAAATATTCTGATCATGACCCTAAATGCATTCAATAAAATTGGAAATGCCACCCTTATGTAAGAGGTTCCAAAGCTCCTCATTATTCTTCCAGGCCGGATCACAACATGGCTCCAATTGACACAGTGCACCTCCCATTTTCTTCTTCTCCTTGCTAATCCTACAAATTTTCTACTCAAAACCCTCATTTGAATCTATTTCTTCCTTATGTCTATCCCGTTGTTTAAAATTCCTTCCACATGTGCAAGTTTTAATGGCGTTAATGTGGTCATAAAAAGGAAATAATTCACACATGCGTGATCTTTCACCTCCACTAAAGCCCGCTCCATGTCATTATTATTTTTACTCCACGTTTAGATTCCCATACTTATCCACATTAATGTTATTTTGTACCTCCTTAGGGATGTAATTTTCATTATCCCATATGGTTAGATTATTATTGATGCCAACATTGGCCAAGGTGTCCACAACCTTATTCCCCTCCCTATAAGTATGCCTAATGATGATATTCTTGAAATTTTGAAAAATATTTCTAGCTTCCATAATAAATTCCTTGATAGTCCAGCTAGGAGGAGAAATTTTGATTTAGGTGATTAATGATATTAAGAGAATCCCCTTCCAAAATTAAGTTCTGTATATCATAATCTTTGGCAATCCTTAGCCCCCATAGAGCAGCTAGGGCTTCAGCATAATGATTCATCTGAATCCCCATTTTACCAGCATAAGTAGTAACTAAACAACCTTTATGATCCCGAATAACACCTCCCCAGTAGCAAAACCAGGATTACCCTTGGAGGCACCATCAAAGTTTAGTTTATGCCAATTTCTCTCAGGAGGGATCCAATGAATCAAAGACCTATCAATGTTTGAGGTATTCCTAATCTGTAAACTAGCAGTTCCTATCTTCCAATTGGAAGAATATATTCTTCATCTTCAAGATATTTCTTATTTTTGGGAGGTTTGAATCTCCCAATATTATCTTTAATAGCATGACCAATCTTAACAAAACTGAGCATGTAATTTTGTTTGTTGTTTCTGAAAATGATACCATTCCTATCTTTGCAAATTCTCTTGATAATATGGGTCATGACCAATTTCCAAAGTCTTCTCACAACAAAATTCTTAAAAGGAGGATTCCATTGGATCCAAAACTGAATGAAGTCCTTGGGCATTGTCTAGAAAACATTGAACTTGGAAAATTCATAGCTCCAAATCATGGTAGCATACTCACAATGGACAAAAAGATGCTTAATATCTTCAGAATCTTTTTTTGCAAAGGTGGCACCGATTAGGCATTATGAAACCTTTCTTCATCAAGTTATCATTAGTAAGAATTCTAACTCTAAGCACAAGCCAAAAGAAAAAGTTAATTTTAAGGGTTTGCTTAGTCATCCATATCTCCAACTAAATTCACTCTAGATATTCTCAAAGTAAGAATTATATCTAGATTTAACCGTATAATCCCCATATATAGATTTGTACTAGACAATTTCATCCTTGAATTCCAGCTGATTCAAGGGGATGAGGTCAAGTTACTCCTGAAGAGAGGACGTCACAAAGTTCAAATCAGATCCATCCACTGAGAGTTGTTTCCATCTCTTCTTATTTCCATGTAGTCAATGACCTTAGTACCATATTTATGTTCAAGACTATCCTTTGCTGCACCAAATATATCATTAAGGCTAATATTAGACCAATTATCACCCCAAAATTGATGTCTCTGCCATTTCCCATTTTCCATCTACACCCTTGCTTGATAAAATTCCTGACTAGAATCAAGTTGTTCCAGAAAATGGAACCATGGGGAAGTTGTTCTTCATGAAGGAAGGAGAAAGTTGTTTGTTGTTCAAGATATTTAGCCTTGATGAGTTCAATCCATGGTTGTTCCTCCGATAGCATTCTCCAACCCATTTTTGCAATTAAGGCCATATTCATTTTTCTTATATATTTTATGCCCAATCCCCCAATCCTTTTAGGAGTGCACACTTGATCCCAGGAAACCAGGTGATATTTGAATTTTTCCTCCATTCCCTACCATAAATAATTTTTCTGGATCCTTTTAATTTTTTCTTTGAAGGCAGAAGGAATGTTGTATAGAGACATAATGTAAATGGGCATATTTTGAATTTTTTTTTGATAAGTAGACATTTTCCAACACTACAAAGAATGGCTCCTTTCCATCCGACCATTTTCTTTTGAAATCTTTCCAATAAATCATTCCATACTTTTTTTGAGACTTTTTTAGTACCAAGGGGAAGCCCCAAATAAGTAGTGGGAAGTAAATTGATTTTACAACCCAATACTTTAGCAATTCTATTTTGTCTTTCCAAAGGAGTATTGAAAAAGAAAATAGAAATTTTGTCAAAGTTGATCTCTTGTCCAAAAGCAGCCTCATAAAATTTTAGAATGGACTTGATCGCCTTAGCTTCTAGGATAGATGCCACTAATAGTAGGATAGTGTCATCCACAAATTGCTGATGAGAAGTTGTTTGATTCGTAGAGGTAGGTTTATTGCCTTTTAGAAGGCCATCTTTAACAACTTTGGTAATTGTTCTACTGAGGCTATTCACCATAATAATGAAGAGTAGAGGGAAATAGGATCCCCATGTCTTAATCCCCTATCGCTAGTAAATTACCCCACCGATTCACCATTAAGCACCATAGAGAATCTAGCAGTTGAAACGAAAGCCTTGATAATTCTTCTGAATTTGTTTAGAAAACCAAATTTGGATAAAACTTTGTCAAGAAAAGACCAGGAGACTTTATCAAAGGCTTTATTCATGTCAAGTTTAAGGACCATGCCAGCCTTTTTATTATTATCCATAGAGTGAATAATCTCATGCACCATGATCACACCATCTTGAATTATCCTTCCTCTGATGAACCCACTTTGTTGTTTTGAGATTAAATCATTCAAAATGAACTATAGTCTGGTGGAAATAATCTTAGTAAAAATTCTATAGACAACATTTACCAAGCTAATGGGTCTGAAATATTTGAAATCTTTAGCATCCATTTTTTTGGAGCCAAGACGATGTGAGTATTATTAAGCTCTTTCAATAAATCTCCAGTTCTAAAAATTCATTTACAACCCTAAGGAGATCATCCGAGAAAATTTCCCAAAAATTTTGAAAAAAATTGACAGAGAAGTCATCTGGTCCCGAGCCTTATCTCCTTCAAGAGTGAAAACAACTTTCTAAAGCTCCTCCAAAGTAACAACTTTGGTAATATCTTTAAATCTTTGCTCCTCTATTTTATCATGTGGGATAGCTTCTAACATAAAAGAGTCAGCCATATCATTAGTAGCACTCTTCTCATTGAGCAATTTTTCATAGAATCTAAGAGCTTCTTCCTTGATGATCTGCGGATCTTTTATGATGATTTCATTACCTTTAGAAACTTCGTAATCCTATTACAGGATCTATGCTTCAATGTGGTCATATGGAAGAATTTTGTATTTTTGTCACCCTCTTTCAGCCATATAGCCCTAGATTTAAGTCTCCATAGGGATTCTTCCCTACTACAAACCATGTGCAACTCTGAAAGGATATTTTTTTTCGTTAAATGATCCTCCACAGACCTCCCTTGTAATTTTATTTTATTTTCTAGATCTTGGAGTCTCTGTTTTAATTCCTTTTTCTCACAAAAACATTCCCAAAGACTTCTTTATTCCAAATTTTAACCTATTTTTTGGCATTTTAAGCTTTTGAATAAGCCTAATATTAACAATAACAATAATAATAATAATGAATTTAGTATTAGTAATATTAATATTACTAGTAATATTGATTATTAATAGTAGTACTATTTTTGCTATAGTATTAATAATATTAATACTAAGAAAAATATTATATTTAATGAATATTAATATGATTTATATTATTATTATTATTATTATTAAATAATAATGATGATGATGATAATAATAATAATAATAATATTACTAATATTAGTAATATTCATATAATATTAATTTAATAATAATAATATACTAACCCCAGGCGGCTTGTGACTAACCCTACTCTACTGAGCGTTCCTATGTGGTTGTGACTTCCAGACAGAGACCCCTCAAGGCAGCCAATAGCTCACCTTAGATTACCTTTGGTACTTCGCGATTGAAGATGACGAGAAATTTAGCGGCGATCTTTGGATTTAATGGATTGTGGCTAGGTATTCCATAGCTACACTCTTGGATCTCTTCATAATGGTAGCCCATCATGTTAGGTAGAGTGGATATTTATCCCTATGCCAGAGGTTTTTATTATGGTGTTTAATCTTATGAAGATAGAGATAGAATTTTTCTATGCTTTGGGAACTTCAGAATCATCTCCTTCTCATGAAACTGTGGTTTCCTTCCTTCAACCCACTCACTGAAACCTTCCATGTTAAACATGTTTGGATCCAACTCCCTCACCTACCGCTGAAATTTTGGGGGAAGGGAGTTTGATTTCGATTGGCAATGCTTTGGGGAAATTTTTGGACATTGATACAAAAATGGAGTTGTATACTCATACCACTTATGCTTGTATTTTGATAGATTTAGGTACACCGATTGATCTACCAACTTCAATGGAACTTAGGGTGTTAGATCAGATTTGGTCCCAACCTTTGGATTATGAAGGGCTTCCCTTCATATGTAGGAAATTTTGGCCTAGGTCACTTAGCTTCAGACTGTAAGAGTGTGAAACACAAGGTGAATGGGAAAGTTTCTTGGTGGAAGGATGCTCAACCTAATATGTTGGTTGTGGAAAATGATTCTAATTATTCCTCGGAGGATTCATAAAATGGAGAAGGTGAGACTCAGCTCCCAGTTGGGACTATGGAAAATGTTGGATCGATTTCTTCTCAGCCTCTCATGGATGAGTTGATTCATTCGGGAATGGCCTCAAGAAAATAAGTCTTGAAGAGGGACTCAAATGTTGTGAAAAATGACACATTGGAGATCTTTATCCTAATTCATTTAGATGAAAACAAAAATCCTAATAAGAGTGAGGGTTATACTATTATGAAAAAAAAAGAAAGGAAAGAATCCCACCACTCCTCTTAAGATGAACTTAAGATCCCATAGATGGGTGCCTCTTTGGTAATCCTTTCCTTGCCTATGGTTAGGATCATTCTTTAGGTATTTAGGGTGCTCCTTGAGGATGGACAAGTTTGTTTGAATCAAATATTTTGTGGCTCTTTGTCTTTTTGTTCTTTCCTAGCCTAGGTGTTGGGTTAGTGCATCTAGGGGTCTTGTTTTATGGTCTTTGATCATTCTTCACTATGTACTTTATTGTTTCTTGATGTCTATCTTTCGGTTGTATAGGGTTCTTGATCCCTTCAAAATCATTTTGGTTTCAATTTGGTTGTTCCATGGTTTGGCTTCTTTTCTTATACAAGGTTTTTTTTTCCTTGAAAACCAAATCCTTATTACCTTATCTAAAAATATTAACAATAATTTTAATTATATTTATAATAATTAATAGTAATAATAACAATATTAACAATTACAATAATATTAATATTTTTTTACATAAGGTAAAAATGAGTGATTTTGAAGGGATCAAAAACCCCGTATAACTAAAAGAAAGACATTAAATCACAACAAGAAACAAAGTGGAGCATGGTTACTGAGACAAAACAAAATAATGTAGTTAAAATTAACACAAACACAATGCACTACAAATATATTGAACTCGAAAAGAAAATATATCTTCTTCTTCATTATTGAATGATAAATTACAATGCTTCTTTCATAATAAAACAACTCCCAACTCGAGTTACCAAGAAAACTCTAACTAACTTTTGATTGAATCTACTCTAGGTGGTGAAATTTACTATTTTTAGAAGTTTACTAGACCTTGTTATTTTTAATAAGTTCACATGCTTATTCGCACGGGGCATAAAAATATCCACGCATCTTCTACATGCCTAAGTTAAAGGAATTGCCAACTTTCTAACCTACTATGCATTTAAGAGACTGAAATTAACTAATGCCCTAAAATAGAAAAAAACTAAATTACAACTTAAATCTTGATTTTTGACCCTTAGATGACACATTTCAAGCCCGAAAAATGTACCAAAATGGCTTCAATCGGTAGGGCCAATTGAAATTTTCATTCGTCTCATTAAAACAAGAAGTTTGAAAAAAAACGGGCTCAAACAGACACCTGGGTTGAAAGTTATGACTGTTTTAAGTTTCTACTAAAAATAGCGCATCACAAAGATACCACCCAACACCAAGACTAGGATGGAACAAAAGAGGGAGAAGAATATTCCTAAAATACATTCAAACATACTTGACTAACCTTAAGAAACACTTGTAATTATATCTTATTTATAGAAAATTTAATGCTTCTAGATATTTCTAACTTATGCAACAAGCTACCCATAAAAATATTAAATGTGGATAGAGATGTTATCCTCCTCATAGTTCGAGGTTAAATTATTCAATGCATATCTTAAAATGAAATTTGAAACTATAAATGACTAGTTGGAAATATTTTACACATTTTCTAACACTCCCTTAATCTTGAAAACATATCCTATGAAACCTAAACAATATCTAAAACATTGAAATATCCCTTGAGTTAATGTCTTCGTGAAAATATTTGAAAACTAAACTTTAGATATGTAAAAATCTAACTAGATTTCTTCATTGTTGAAAAATCTCTATGAAGAAATGATATCTTGTCACAATGTTCTTGTTTCTCTTGTGAAAAATATGATGCTTTGAAAAATTATTGTTGTTTTGTTATTGCAAAATATCCGAGTTTATTCTTCTTGATTGTGTAGTAAATCTAACAACACTCTATGAATCCAAAATGCTCGACATGTTGTGGATGTTGTTTTTACGTTCTCTACTTATGCTAATAAAATAGTAACTATAGGTTGTTTATTCTATGCCCATGACAATCAATCTAATCATACACACACACACACACACACACACATAGACATACATACATACATACATACATGTATGTGTGTGTGTGTGTATTATATACATGTATATATATATGTATATGTATATATGTGTGTGTATATATATATATATATATATATATGTATATATATATATATGTATATATATATATATATATGTATATATATATATATGTATATATATATATATGTATATATATATGTGTGTGTGTGTGTGTGTGTTGTGTGTGTGTGTGTGTGTATGTAATACACACACACACACACACACGTATATATATACAAACATTTATATGTAAGAACTCTTCCTTTCATTTGTGCTAACTATAAAATCACTTTTGAGTATAGTATGTTAACATAGAATCATATTTTGTCTCATACATAATTCCATATCCTTTTTTCATGCAATATATTTTATAATCCTCTTTCTAAATTTCTAGTGTGATTCCTTTAATGAATCCATGAATATTTATATAAGTATATATGGCCTTTTCGCATCAAATACATCATATATCCTACAATTCTCTTATACAAAGTTGGCTTGACATTGAACCATTTATATTTTTTTCTTAGCTTGGTTCTTGGGGTAATAAGAGTTGGTGATGGTTTTTTATTCACCATTTCAAACCTCTTCAAAAAATCATTTTCATACTTGTCTTCCATATGAAAATTCCATCTTTTGAATGACTAAATTCAATACCAAGAAAATACTTCATAACACCCAAATATGTCATTTCAAACTCTTTTTTCATTAAAGGTGAAACAGGGTTGAGGGGACCCTACCCCTTAAAAGTCAAAGCTCCAAAAGAGCTGATGAGACATTACATAGCAAAGTAAAAAAGATAATATATATATATCGATAATAACATTCGGGATCCTCCATGAGCCATAAGACCAGTTAAAAACATAGCAAAATAATAGCAACAGTAACACCATAGACAAACTAACAACATAGTAAAAGTAAAACAGAGTAATAACAGCCACCCCGACAAAGATCAATTTTTGGATTTTTCAAGCCCATCAAGCACTTTCGCCCACTCCTTAGCTAGAGATTCAATGTTAACACCCAATGACACTCAGATCACACCCTTCAACATCCGTTTTTCTTTTCTTGTAATTTCCATGAACATTCACAATCCTATAAGCATTTGTCATCGACCAAGGGTTTGGAGATGCTGCAGAGTAGATTTCACTGTGACCACACTCCATTCCATGTAGCTATGTAAAATAGCTCTAATGTGATCCACCTCATTAGTGAGGTAACTACAATTGGATTTCATAATTTCAATCTCTCCACCATTACCACTTTTTGCCACTTCTTCGACCTGTGACTTCATTTTGTGCCAATCATTAAACAAAAACTACACAGAGCTCTTGGTAAGCCTCATATCACCCTTCAGCTCTTCTATATCCAAAGCCATCTTAGCCAAATGGTTATCACCTTTCACAGGACCCACATGACCCATAGCCTCAAATTGTTGTTCCAATTGAACATTAATAGGAGCTTGATTCTCCTATTTACTTGATTCCCCTTTGGATTTGATAGAATGACTAGGATCCTGCTTGGATTTAAGCTCTCTAATATTCTGAGCAACATCGATTTCAATGACATCCTTTTCCTCCTCCAACGAATCACCTTCCTATGATTTTGAGTCATCACTAGAGTCCTCATCTCGAGTCCGAGTCTTCTTCCTCGGAATAACCCTCAAGAGATTTCTTAAGGGAACTTGATTTGTCTATATCAAGAGTGAATCTTTTAACAAGGGGGTATGAAGCCCTGATGGAGAGGAAAAACAACTCTATTGTTTTTAAACTGGGTTATGGAAGCGCTTAGAGAGTGAAACAGAAAGTACGGGAAGCTAAAGCTATGGCCATGACAAAAATGATTAAGCATTGGTAGATGATAGGCATATATACACTTATGACGGCCCTCTAAAGTGAGAAATTGAATTAGGGTAAAAGCCACCTCGTCATAAGGCCTAGGTAGAGAGGAATGGAGAAAACCAACAAAGTGGGGGAGAGTTTTTCATTACCTCTAAGAAACAGATTCAGTTCATCTGTGGCTTCCTTCTTGGGTTTATAAACCTCCCTTCCAAAGCAGCAAGCACTCCCATCACCTTAGAAACAAAATCCACAGTGACCTGATATGAATACCTTTCATTTCCATAATTGCCCCTTTTTGTAGTCTTCCATGCTCTGGAAAAATATTTACTGATATTTTCATAGTGGCCTTCAAAATTTTGAGGAAGGATGAGAAACCCTTTCCCTCAAACACCTCCATTACTTCCGGCTTCACCCCCTCTAGGTCAAAAGGCTCAGTCCTAACAAGATATCCCCCATTTGGAAGCATGATAACCAGTTCACAGAAAACCCAAGCTTTAGATTAAATAGAAAACTACAAGCAAGCCCAATAATAACATTGTTCCAAGCACGAATGATGGAAATGGCCTTAAAATAACATGAGTGAATACGAGCCCAAATCTTCTCATCATCCCACAATAAATTCACACTATACATACGGCTTATGCACATTATGACCTTAACACACCATGATCTGACATTATTTGGTGATGTGTCCATATTGATCATTGTGGAGGTGTGCTCACACCTTGGTGTCAAGAACTTCTAATTCATTGATTAGTGTCAACTCATGACAATTAACCCCCATGTTAGCAAAATAATCAGCAACAAAATTAGCCTCTCTATAGATATGCTTAAAAGTTATAGTTTCAAACAAATTAGACATTTCCTTTATACTCTTTATAGAGTTTTGGATAGATGTAGAAGTGGTACCTCTACCAGTAATGTTGTTGATAATGTTCAATGAATATCCTTCCACTTCCAATCTAACAAATCTATATTGATGTGCTATAGAAACCCCAAAAAATAGTCGTTGCTTCAGCAACGTGATTTTTGTGTGTCAAGATTTCATGATACCCAAGAATAAATCTACCTTCAGAATCACAGAACACCCCACCACAACCAGCTCTTTTGGGGTTTCCTTTGGAGGCCCCATCAAAATTTAACTTAATACACTCCTTGCTAGGTTTCACCCAACCTTGGAGTCTAGGATTTAGAACAGGTTACTAGTTTGAGTAGAACCTATACCCCAATTCGTGGCAAAAATACTCTCATTTAGAAGAATAGTTTTCTTGAGTGGGGCCAAGTTTGAGAAATTTGCATTAATAGCATTAAAACAACGAATTCTAACATTCTTGACCGTATCCTTCTTCCCTTTAAAAATATTTTGTTTCTCTCTTTCCAAATTTCCCAAGCTAGATGCATAATAGAAAAGGTCCATATATGTTTTAATCCTTGGCTCTTGAAAGGACTAAACCATTGAGACCATAGTTGTTTAATGGAATCTGGGAAAACCCACTTGATATCAAATAGATTAAGAAGGGTATTTCTAACAGAAACCAAAAGGGATAGTTGAGGAAAAGATGTAAAGAGTCTTTAGACTCCTTTTCACACAAACACACACTGTTCACCATGTGAAAATTTCTCTTATTAAGGTTATTGACAGTAAGGATTTTATCATGGATAACCAACCACCAAAACAAATTAATCTTGGGAGTAACTTCTTTGACCCACACTTTTCCAATTGAAGTTATCAAGTGCCACCGTTAACTGAAAAGAAGGTATTGTAGGCACTTGAACCGAGAAGATTCCACTATCCTCCCTTGACCAGTAAATGTTTTCATCCTCTAAACTTTCTTTATTAACAATAACACCTCTTAATTTGTTGTTAATAGAGATGATCTCATTGTTGTTAAATCCCTCTAATTCAATCATTTTCCATTGGCCAGGGGTTCATCAAAGTTGAAGTAATCTCGACCTTATTCCCATATTTGACCACCACGTCCTTATAGATGTTGGGGTATATGACCTTAAGAGGAAGGTCCCCTAACCATTTATCATCCCAGAAATTAATCATTCTCCCATTTCAATCATCCATTTTCTTCCCTCTGAGACTATGTGTTTAGCCCAATTTATAGATTTCCAAAAATAAGAACCATTAAATTCTGCATTGCTAAAGCACCATTCATTAGCCCTAATATTTGGCCAATATTTTTCCTTATAATGGAATTCCAAAAATTTCTTCCTTAACCAACCTCTAGGTCATTTTAGACAATAAATATTTATTCATTTTGGCCCAATCTCTGATACCAAGACCCCTAGATTTTTAGGCAAACAAACCTTTTCCCATGTAATAAGAGGAATTTTGTCTTTTGGTTCAGAGCCACTCCAAAGGAATATTTTTGGATGCTCTCCAATTTACTAGCTATAGAGGAAGGTAATCTGTAAATAGACATAGAGTACACAGGTATATTTTGAATTGAGCATTTGAGAAGGACCACCTTACCTGCTTGAGATAACAAAGTGACCCTTTTAATTCATTTCTTAAGAAAATTCCAATCAAAAATTATCAAGCTCTTAGGTTTTTGGTTCCAATAATCATTCCCAAATACCTAGTAGGGAAATTTTTTGTCACACAACCAAGAATTCCTACAATTTTGTTACATCTTCTTTCAGGGGTATTGATAAAATAAACTAATATTTTCCCATAATTGATCATTTGGTCAGAGGCTTCCTCATAATCAATCATTATCTATTTGAACTCTCTAGCCTCTAGGATAGTAGCCTCGCCAACCAACATAGTGTCATCCACAAAATGTTGGTGAGAAACATTTGTGTTATTAATAGCAAGAGAGATGCCTCTGATTCTTCCTTCAAAGTTATCCTTGTTTAGATCTCTACTGAGGGTCTCCGCCATGATTATGAATAGAAAGGGAGAAATAGGATCGCCTTGCCTTAATCCTCTAGAGTTGTTTAAAAAAAATAGGAGTCCCATTGATCATGATAGAGAATTTAGTTGTGGAAATACATGTTTGTATCATCATCCTGAAGTCTTCACCAAATCCAAACCTGGTTAAGACTTTTAGAAGAAATGGCCATGAAACACGGTCATAGGCTTTCTCCATATCAAGTTTAATAAACATAGCTTCCTTTTTATTCTGCTTAACCGTATGGAGAGTCTCTTGAATAGTGACAATACCATCTTGGATTTGTCTTCCCATAACAAACCCTCCCTGCTATTTAGATATAATGGAAGGAAGAATGAGTTGAATTCTTAAAGCTAGAATTTTAGAACACATTTTATAGACATAGTTACATAGACTGATAGGTCTAAAATTCCTGAAATCCATAGGATTATGATTCTTAGGGATTAAATCAAGAAAGGTGTTGTTTAATTCTTGAAGCATATTTTTGTTCTTGAAGAAATCTTGAATGGATTTGCATGTATCCTCCTTAAAAATCTCCCAAAAAGTTTTTTGAAAAAGAAAGCCGAAAACCATCTAGTCCCAAAGATTTGTCAGACTTAAAGACTTCAGCATAAATTCAATTTCTTCCATTGAAGGAATTTTAGTAAGCATATTGTTGTCAGACTCATTAATCAGCTGGGGAATACAATCTAGAAAGGACTCTTCCTTACTGTTGTTAGATGAACTTGCTGAAGAAATAAGTTTGCTAAAAAAGGAAATAGCAGCCTATTGAATTTCCTTAGTGTCATTGAGCATCACACCTTCTTCCCCTTTAATACATAGAATTATATTGGTGCTTCTCCTTTTCAAAGTTGAAATATGAAATAATTTCATGTTCTTGTCACCTTCTTTGAGCCATTGAACCCTAGATTTCTATTTCCAAAAATTTCCTCCTTCAAAAGAATGTTATGATATTCAGATAATAATTCCTTCTCTTTTTGTTTTCCATCCTGAATGTTGTCATCATCAAGAGTTTCCAAGTTTTCTGAAGGGATGAAATCTCATTAGCTAGAGACTTCTTTTTCTCAAAAATATTACCAAATCTTTTTTATTCCATCCTTTCAGGTTGTTCTTAACATGAGCAAGTTTTTAGAAATTCTAAACATGGTTGTTCCTTTGATTTTCACATTCCACCAGCCCTTTATTAAGTCAAAAATTTCCTCATTTTGTAACCACATCTTCTCAAATCTAAAAGGGTTCTCCTCCTCTCTTTATCTTTGATCTGAAAAAGAATTGGATTGTGATCAGAGCCAATGTGAGGAAGAGAAAAGAGGCTAGCTTCTTTATTCAACCATCCCCATGAAGTCAAAGCTCTGTCAAGTTTGACTTGAATCAACTGATCTCCTTTTCTCCTATTAGACCAAGTAAATCTGCTACCTCTCAACTCAATATCCATGAGGTTATTGTGTGAGATAAAATCCTGGAGGTCTTCCATACTCTCAGTTAGATCAATGTTACCCCCTTATTTTCCCCCAAACTCAAAGGGGTGTTGAAGTCACCCAAAATCACCCATTCAGTCCCTTTTATAATGCCTTGAAATTTAGAAAGTTCAACCCAAAGTTTTTTCCTTTCTCCTTTGTTATTAGGGGCATATATATTAGATAACACCCAAAGTTCTTTAGACTTCTTATCTTGAAATAACATAGCCATGTGATTATTTCTTTTAAGAAGATTTGTACCTTTTAGTTTTTCATCATTCTAGATGATTGCCATTCCTCCAAAGCAGATCCATTTGAACTAACAACAGATCCTGTAAATTTCTTGTAGTGCTTACATTTAGCTTCCAAGAAAGGTCCTTCCTCCATCTTGGTTTCCTGAAATGCCATAATATCAGTTTTGTGTGTTGAATCCATTTCTTTTATTAACCTCCATTTAGTAGGGTTATTCAAACCCCTAACATTCCATGAGATAATATTCATTTTAACCCTTGGTTCTTGGTTCTTCTAAAGCTTTGTAGATCAAGTTTAGATTGAGTTCCATCATCAATATCCTTTTGACTCTATTTTTTCCTTGCTACCTACTTAGAAGGTCTCCTTGAACCTATTTTTTCTCTTTTGGGGTAGCCTCTGAAGACTCCCCTTTGTTGGTCACAGTTTTCAAAAAATCTTAGTTTCATTCTATTTGTTATCCACTTCCTCTAGTTTGTTTGTTTCTGGAAATAATTCCTATTAAGTAACAACTTCCTTAATAATCCTTTGAACATTGTCTGCTTCCATTTTCTTCATTTTCAGTCGTTATATCATTCTCCACATAGTCCATAAGTTTGTCAAAAGGATTAGTAAAAGGACCCAAAGTTTCATCGAGACTCATTTCACCAAGTTTTTTGGGTGGGAAATGATCCTTAGCAACTTCCTTAAGCAGATTATCTAGATTTTTTTGAAGATAATATTTTCTCAGCCTGAACATGGAGCTTTGCCTTCTGGAAATGAGGTTTAGATAAGGATTTCTGTTGATTCTTCTTATTCCTAACTTCAATAAATCCATCATCATCCTTTAACTTAGGAGTCTGGACTTGATTTGTATTTGATCTCTCTCCATTATCTTCCATAATAATTATGCCTTTATTTGGATTAAAAATTTGGTCATATTATTTACCATATGAGTAGGTCCTTACCTTTCACCTGTTCCTTGACTAGCTTCTCTGGTAAACCTTTGAAACTGTCATTTTGCATTGTTGCTTAACATGCCCCCAACCTTGGAATTTCTCACATTTTTAGGGCAATTTTCAAACTCAATTCTTTGTTCCCAACTACCTAGTCTAGAATAGAGAGTTATGGATTTTGGTAAAGACGAACCCATCAAAGAATAAATGTAAAATATGGCACACACAACCCGTGATTTAGTAAGGGTTGCATTATCCATAGCAACAAAGGTACCAAGAGTATTTGCAACACCCTTAATAACATCCACATCCCATAGTTCCAATGGAAGACCTGGGAGCCTCACCCAGATAGGAAACTGATTTATATTTTCTTTATCAGGGTTGAACATAGGAGTCCATTTCTTAAGAATAGCCCAAGTTTCCCAGAAACTAGGGACCATCATTTAGGATTCTTTGAGGGTCTTCTGGATTGTTAAAACTAAACAGAAAGAAGCCATTCGGTAAAGTTGTTACTTCCATATGCCCTTTGGGTTTCCATTTCAGATGAATAAGATCTAATTGACTCTATGTTGGGTCTTCCACCCACCAGTTTTCCTATCAAAGAATTCTCCATATTGCTCAGAGTCGATCAATAATGATATCAAGAATTTCTAAATAGTTACCTACTTCACTCTGTTTAAGTTGAGGAATGATTCCTAAACTTTTTTCCTTTCCAGAGCTCAATATTTTAGCATACGATTTAGGGGTCCCATTTCCCACATGGTTCTTAGACATAGGTATGGTATCGTACTTACCTTTTTCCCTTGAAGACTAGTCCTCTGAATCTATCTTCTCCCAGGAGGGATTTGTTTGTTGTCTATTTCCCACCCATCATTGTTCAAAACTTTGTCTCTCTCCTTGAGCTTCTCATTGCTCCCGCCCTCATTACCATTTGAACTATTCAATTTATAAATTTCATTAGAAAATTATATCATCAACATGTATACAACCAATAAAAATTTGACCATTTACATTGATCTCTATGTATAATCTAGGCTCACTAGTGCTTCTAGTAAACCCATTTTAAATCATGGATGAGTCGATATGACTATACCAATTATATGATAAGATTAGCATTACCATTTTGAGGGGATAGACTAGTCTCTTCATAATTTGTATTTACATTTTTGGTTGGCTACGTTCAAACATAAGATCTCGCATGGGTGAGAATTGGAAAATATTTGGCTATATTATTTTTAAATCCAAGAGGAGTAAAGCAACAAAAATATGAGAAAATGTGGAGCAATGGAAGTACCCTTGTAAGAAAATATGATAAATCTTAGAAGATTACAAAAGTACACATGAAAAAGGCATTGCTAGTAAGGAGATCTAGGTTGATCTTGAAATGAGGCATGAAAAAGCAGGTGCACGGGAGAAGGAAAGAACACAATCCAAAGGGGGTGTTACGGTAATTTTAGAAATTTCAGGAGAATGTGGAATATGAAGATAGGATTGAGAGAGGTCGGGAACAATTTGATCCAAAAGAAATTTTTTTGAAGGTAAGAAATACATAGCAACTAAGATTAGTTGTTGATGAGCTCGTAGAAAATGTGGCACAAGGATGATAAGAGATCGGTGTGGATCTCAAGGATTCATCCTATAGAGAGAATTTATAAGATTTGTGTAAGGAAGAAGGCACTAGAAAAGGAGAAGAGATAAAAGAGAGATGTGGTGAGATGAAATTTTCAAACAAGAGGGATGAGAGAATAAAGGCCATCAATAGGAGTGCAGTCTAGTATATTCCAAAAGGTAAGATAAGGATGAATCCTCAATAATTCCATAGGAAATGGAGATGTAGAGGTGCGGGAGAATTACATCGGGAGAAATGTGTAGAGTGTTTGCATAGAATGTCACGGTGAAATAGTGACCCAGGAGTAGAAAAGAAGCATGGAATCAAGACACGATGAATAATCTTAGAGGAATAAGGGCACTAATGAGAAGAAAAGTATAGGAAAAGGAGGCACTAATGGAAAAGGTCATGAAAAAAAAAGATGATAGGAGGAAGAAGAGGATAATATGATAAGAAGTCCATGGAGAACAAGAAAATAAGACAAGGAAATAATTACACACATAGATTCATAGAAGAGTGGAGAAATATATTGGAAGGGCATAATGCAAAGGACATGAGTGAGGATAGACTCACAAAGAAGAAGGCTCAGAAGAGATACCTTAAGGAGTATAATACACTCGTGAGATAATGTGACGTAGGATGGATAGGATACCAGAAATTACCAAGTATTGGAAGAATTACCATAAGAAGTGAAAGAGAAGAAAGGGTCGATGATTGAGGGATCTAGGACTATATGTCATCACTCACCAAAAATTCTTGAAGAGGACCTCAAGTTTTTAAAATTACTCCAAATTATTGATGTAGGGGAATCGTGGGAATTATACAAAACCCATACTAAAGAAGGAAGATGTGTGCAAGAATTGATGGATGTGCATGTGAAAAGGAAGGAGAGTGTAAGGAGATGAGCATAGCTATGGGAGCGCCATTGCAATGAGAGGAAGGTTTTGTCTTAAAAACAACATTAAAAAGTAATCAAATGAAATTTTTCTAGAGTGCACATGAAACAAGGAGCACCAAAATAAAGAAGAGGTTGGTGAAATATATCAAACGGGTAGAGCATGAAGAATAACATGCTAAAGAAAGGAAGCATGGAAGGGATGTGTGGAAAATTAAAGGATTCTAAAAGGGTGGAGAATAGTCGTGGAGACAAGAAACCAAGGTGAATAGAAGAAGTTTCCTAAAGCCACAAAAACATGCACGGAAGAATGGTGCAAAGGTCAAATATGTTGCACATAATTGGGCACATAGAATAGAAATCAGACCAAAATACTTGGTTAGGGGAAGATGGAGATGTGCAGGAGAAAATGTGTATTTGGCAGAAAGTAAGAGGAAGCAAAGCCTACACACAAGAACATGTAGAGAGAGCATTTTCCCATTGTAAAAGGAAAAAAGTGTGCAAAGAGGAATTGAAGGTGTGAAGAGAAGAAAAGTAATCACACAAATATATTAGCGCAGAGTGGAACATAAAGAGAGGAAACCAAAAATTCAAGGAAAAGGCCCGAGAAGATAAGGACACAGTGATAACTAATAGAAGAAATGATAGACATAATGGATCTATGGGTCATATGGTTGATGGTGACTAGATAAAAAATAGTCTATATAGATGATGAAACCACCAAGAGACATGGCATAGGGGATTGGCCAAATGTCAATTCCACATATAAGGGGAATAAAGAAGCTAGATTCAAATTCAAATTTTGAGTAGAAAAATCAAAGGAGTCACCAAAAGAGAGAGAAGATGGAAAGATTTGGGCATGTGGCTATAAATAAGAGGTAAGACCACAAGTGAGAAGGTTTTGTGGGTTATTTAACCCAAAGTATGGTTTTGGAATCAACTAAATGATAAATATCCTTGTACCAAAGATTTATTTCTTTCCAACTTTAACTTAATGAAGTAAAATAACAAAAAACAAACTGACCTTTAAGATGGCGGGGTTTATCGATACCACGATGATGGATGTGGATGTCACTAAATATATGTTAGATAAAGGTTCCATCTTCCTTTTTCCAAAAAGGAAACTGTAGATAGCTCGAGATAGATTAATAAATGAGCTTCTCAAAGCAAAGGCCTTGCCCTATGTTTGATATGTACACTTGTTTATTTGTATGCGGTCACTATGGCCCTAGAGTTTCTTATGACATCATGAGTGGTGTCCCATGTTTGCGACCCATGTTGTGTAACCTAATTTGTCTTATTTCATGTTTACATTACTATATTTCTTGGTAGCTTATACATTGTTTACATAGATTACACTTGTCTTCTACATGCATGCATGTTTGTACTAACACTTTTGCTAGCGAATTGTTTTGCATGCCTTGGTTTCTACCAATTAGTTTCCCTTCCCCTTGTATGGTATATTTTACATGGTCAATTCTCACTTGGGGCCACATCCTCCTATCTCGAGACATCACATGCACACCTAGAGAGGGGGTGTCATTTGGGGTTTTACATATTACATAACGCTCTCTCTTGGTACAATCTAGTTTAATTTCCTCCCTTATAATTGTGGGATATATAACATGTGGGTTCAGACTAGTCTACGAACCCCATATACAATGGATTTTACAGAACATGGTGTCCTTAGTATTATGGTGAGAAGTTATAGGATTGGAGGTTACAGTGTGGGAGTCGTCTCCCTACACTACTTTATCCAATGGCATCGATTTCCCCAAAAACTCAAGCATTACATATATCTCTTCACATGTTATCAAGGAAGTAGTTAAAGGTTGGATAATAATGTAGTTTTCTCCTATACTTATTTTTCCACACTTTGGCATGGGATCACAAAAAAAAACTTGCAATACAGGATATCCTTATATAGTTTGTCTCTCGACATGGATCAGTACACATGTTCCATTTTTCATTTCCATATTTTCCATTTACATGATTTTACATACATATACAGTGTTTCATTCACATGTATTTTTACACACACACATATATATATATATATATATATGACTAATTGGTTGTCTTCTCTTTACGGGTTTGATTGGATGAGAAGTAAGTGGTTAACCACAACGGCAATAACAATGACGTCAACAACAACACTTTGTGGTAGCACACTACATCACACACATCACATTTACATATAGGTACACTTTGAATTATGTGGTATCTACACACATGTTTCCACCCTAGGTTCACTCTCATCACTTTTATACTTTTAATCTTTAGTTTCTATGCTCTACTATTTTCTCATTCCATGCTTTCTCTAGTCCTTTGACACACTTTCTACATCACTCTACATGGACATCAAGTACGCATCTCTATCTACTTTATGGTACCGAACGTTCCGCTCACTAACATAAAGTAGTGTGATATGTAGTCATTAAATCACACACTTTGGGTAATATTTAGTCTCGGTCTCATACTACTATTTAGAAGGTTTTGAGTGAAGAAAGTACTAATTAACCACCATCCTTGGCCTCTTTCTTTTGCTTTCTATCATCATTTCGATCTTTTGAGCACACGTGCCCATTCTATTTTTGTCATTTTGTGTCATTTCAGCCTTAAATAGGGTGTTAGAGCTAATACTAGGGCACCCCATGCTTCCCGGTCCCACGGGATGTCCCGATCTTTTCACACTTTCCCACCACTTTTGGGCTCTTTCTAGCCATTTAATCATTTCAATTTTTTGGTGGTCATACTTTTCAGGTTAATTACAAAATTAGATCAAGATAACCCTATAAATATAAATTTATGAGACCATAATGAGGGACCAAGAACTAAGCATTACTACTCCACCTCTAAGGTGCATCTACTCTATAGGCATTTAAGAGCTCCATTGCATCTATTTAGCTCCATCAAAAGGGACAATGTTGGTTCATCTCGCATCACTTTGCATAGGAGGAAATGCATTTTATTCCATCCACCATTTATTTACATTTTACATTTGTTTATTGCTCTCTACTTCACAAAGTGTGTCCATAAAAGAGCACCTAGGACACACAAACACACACTCATAACTATACTTGGGTGCGAAATGTAAGTGCAACACTCGGTTTAGTAATCCCACCATTATGGCGGTGAGGTCGGTCGACCCATTCATTCACATCTTTAGTTTTTTTAGGGTTTTGATACTTGTTTTGGTGTTTTGCAGTTCTTTATTCATTTCTAAATATCAGCGACATCTAGCGTAGTGCAAATGCGGTATAGGTGCGATAGATAACGAAGGTTTGAGACACTTCGCAACCATGTGAGATTGAGTTTTGGATCTCTTGCATGAGACTAGGGCACTCAAAACTCAAACTAGGGTGCCCTAGGTGCCCCCATCCCTCTTCGAGCACCCCAATCTATGCATATTTCTCATATTTTTTACTTTTCTAGGTCTCGATATAGTCGTTTCCTCCTTTTTATTAAGTTAGCTCTGCGACACGGTCCCTACAAGATTTTCAAATCATCTTAGTTATTTCCTCTTCCTTCTTATACATTAGGGTTTATATTTTCATTATCTTAGTTTCTTAGGTCAGTTTTTAAAATTATTTAGCTATTATTGACCACATTTTACTATTGTTTCTAGTTAGATCAAACTAATATTAGGTCCCCATTTACTAATTTAATTTAATCACCTATTGGACTTTAGATTTATCCTTAATTTGGTTAAACTCTCCTTCTTTTCATCCTCCTTGAATGGTTCTTCATCCTTCTTTCTTGAAACACTACCACTTTACATCTTCTCCTTTCGCTTGAGGTCATCACTAAACCCTAAACCCACTCTGTCACCTATTGATCTTTGTTTTCCAAGAAGATCATTAATATCTTTGATAATTTTCTCAAATTTTTAAAAGGAAATTTTCTTCTTATAAACATCTCGTAACTTTACCCTCAAAACTCTATATCCTCTTCATATTTAGTGCATATTTTCTCTTTATCTTGCAAAATTGTAACCAATAAGTTTACCTTTTCTTCTAGCATCGTGATTGACTCATTAATCTGCATGATTCAGACCAATTATTTTCTTCAAGATCATGAAACTTATCCTCATTCTTTTTGACTTGAGAATTTATCTTCTTATTCTTCTTCTCAGCATTCCTTAGCTCCTTTTTGTTGCACTCTAGATCATCTTCAACATCGTATTCTTCTTACTTAGAATCTCTACAATGTCCCGATATGAAATCACCTAATAATTAAGAATCATCACTAGTAGATCTCATTCCTTTTTTAGTCATAAAAAATACCTCATTTCCAACATCTTCATAATTAGATTCAGATCTGAATCTAATATAAAAACTCTTTTTCTTGTCATCAAACTTTCTAAAACTCTTCTTTCCTTTACCATATTTGTGATAATTCTTATCATGATCTTCATCATGCTCATGTTCATCATGATCTTCCTTCTTATGTTTATGAGGACAATTGATAGAAAAATTTCCTACTTTACCACATTTGAAACATTTATAAGGAAGCTTACCTTTGTATTTTTTAGAGCCAACCTTCAATCTTCTAAAGAACCATTGAAAATATTAACCTCCTCAAGTATTCTTCCCTTTAGTCTTCATTTCAAATATGAAAGTAACCTCTTTCTTAGCTGGTTTGGAGTCAACAATCCTCATCTCATAGGTAGTCAAGGTTCCATGTAACTAATCCATCTTTAACTGAGTCAAATCCTTGGCCTCTTCAATAACATATACTTTAATATCAAACTTAGATGTTAGGGATCTCAAAACCATTTGGACTACAACTTCTTCTTTTACATATTCTTCTAAAACTTTCATGTTGTTGACAATCTTATCAAATCTAAGCAAATATGATGCAATGGAATCATCATCACTCATCTTAATACTTTCAAATTGATTTCTATTATTCGAATCTTGGAATTTTTACCCCTGGAGACTCCTTCATACAGAACTTAAAGTTTCTCCCATGCTTCTTTTGCTAACTTGCAACGCATTACCTTTCCCATATCAAATTCTTATAGACCACACAAGATATCATTCAAATCCTTTGAATTGTTACTATATTCCTTCTTTTCTGCATTACTAGTTGGTGGAGTAGCAACAAAAGAATAAAAAATTCTCCATAGCTTACTAAATGCCAAGCCATAGGGACACATTATGAGTCTTCATCCTCAACCTCCAAAAATGATAATTCACACCATCAAACAATGGTTCCTTTCTGGTTGAAGAACCACTCGCTAACTCATCATTTTTTGCTTCAAAGGATCTCCTTAAAGTGATAAAAATTCTATGAAATGACTTGATTGGATACCAATTTTTAAAGCAAGATGGACTGAGAGTGGGGGTGAATCGGTCCTTGCAAATTTAATTCAATTTCATATTTATTACTTAAACTATAAACCAATTAACCATCCATTAATGTGTGTGCACAACATTATGTAACATGTATTTAATAAACCATGAAAAGAGAGATACAACACCATAACACAAGATATAAGTGGGAAAATCTCAAGGGGAAGAAAACCCACTGAAAATATTTATTGATATTACATACAAAAAATAATCAAGTGAATATTATCAAACTCAATAATGCTCTTTTATTTAATTCATATCACCAGATTACACATATATAGGAATATGCATTCCTAAAAACAAGGAGGTTTTTCAACAACACTCCCACAAATCTCTCTTAACACCTATCTATGTGAGTTGTTAAAACTCACCTAAACTAATATTGTTATATGAGTTGTTTATCAAACAACTCACATTAACATTTACATCACCCATATATATTTACCTCTAAGTAAATATTCAATCATAAATATTAATGGAGCACTAAATAAATATTTCCTAACATTCCCCCCCTTAGTGCAAACATGGGGAAAACCTGCCTTTGTACTTGCACCTGCTTTCATGATAAGTGATTTTCACAGGACAATCACAAACCCGACGGATGGTTTTACTCCGGCTGACCACAAACCGATACTGGTGGTTTTCAAGTGGTTTACCACAAACCACATCATGATGTGCCAAGTACTATTTTAGCCCTCATCAATATCACACTGCAGGAAATAACATAGGAAACACATCTCACCAAACTGAACAATAAAACACATACTAGAAAGATTTCACATTTCCACCTCTAAGAATCACAATGTTCTTAGTTGCAACCACTGTCTTCGATCACTGCCACTCGATCTTGAACAACACAGGAAACCGCCACTACCACTGGAAGCTTCCCTTGAATTTATCCATTTTGGTGCAGAATGGGAATGGAACATTGGTTATTATTCTCCCCACAATGTGAAATTCCAAATAGGAAGACAAAAAAGGAAAAATATATCGTGTTTTATCTCACTGCCTGGATCTTAGCTGTCTGGATCTTACTGACATGATCACCATTTCCAATGAAAATATTCACTAACTAATCATCTTCCAAAAAGTACACATCATCGAGAGGATCACCGCAGATTAAAGGATCCCTATAGTTCTCTCGGCATCCTATACAACCAGTTTCCAGTATACACAATACAAAATGCAATAGGAACACTGCAAAGAAACTCAGCAAAACTAAAGCACACTAAAAATCATATACCCATACTATATATATGCCACCACATCTATTATGCGGCCCTGTCATTGGTGACTAACAAGAGGTGTTGATCGTCCTCCATCCTCCGATGCCTCCGCCTCCAAAGAAGTCTGCCTGCTAGCTCATACCTGAATATGAATTTGAGGATCATTTGAAATACCCCCCATCAAGTTTTCACTCGGATGTTGCGTATGCATGCAAAGTGAAAATGCGTCTGACTAACAATGAGGCAATTTTTATTTATTTATTTTTGGCTCTTTTACAGACGACACTTACTTTACTTACAATAACTCCCTATGTTTTGATGAAACAAGGGTAATACACTTAATTGAAATGAACTTTTGACATACAAAAAGTATTATTGACATGACTAAAACAAAATTTTACAAGACACAAAACAAAAAAGACCACTCAAATTATAATACTCAATATATCCTATAAGATCCGTAATAATTACAAATAAGATTGACTTGACAACTAGTTGAGACAAATTAACAAGGCTTGTAACAACATCCTTTGAAGTAATAGACTCCTACAATGACAAGATGACATGCATATGGAATGATTTGGCTAAATTTCACTGGAGTTTCCAAGAAAAGTAGAATTATAGATTGAATACACCAAATCAAAAGATGTGAAATGACAACGAGAAAATTTGAGACAACTCAACGGCACGAAAATAATTCTCCAAGTCGCAGCATGTAGATGGTAATGTAACCAAAGAAAAACTCAGATTATGAATGTAAATATAATAATTTGGAGCTATTTACGATGCATGTAGGGCACTTGCATGAAAATATATCCATGTGTTCAATGGAGTAAGAACTCTTGTAGATCTGTTGTAGAATAATGCTAGTTTTCCAATAATCGAGTTTATTGCAGAGCTACCAACTCATATCGCCTCTTTCAACTCTTCAATTTTTAAAAAGTTCTCGAGAAAAATTTGAAAAATATTTTAATCTCGATATGTAGATTTCCGAGTTCATAGCGGCGAGACTTATACGGAGTGAACAGAATGGAATCACAAAATAAGATGGGACACCACTCGAAGCAAACTCACGTAATGCTTCTAGTTCAACAGTTGAACCTGATAAACTGGACTTAACAAACTTAGCAATATGTGTTGAATATGTTGATCATTCAATAGATCAATGATGTGATGTTCTACGCAGGTGAATGTAGGTCTTTGACGCATGCGTAGGATTGACATTGAAGAGGATTGATGCCACTTCAAATTCCTCAAGTACACCGATCACGAACTTAAAATGCAATGATCAGATTTTTAACAATACGTGTGTCCATATTTCTCAAATGTTTTTATGAATAAACCCATGCAGCATGGTGCACACTCAAGAATTTATTTAGATACGAAATATCCACACATGTAATCTACAAACTAGTAGTAAAATATACCAAGACAATAATATGAATACCTCATATACGAGACAACAAAGAATACTAATTTCCCTAAATATTTTTTTATTCAATCACGGGCATGTGAGAATAAATCACTCTGATACCAAATCAAACTCAATAATGCTCTGTTATTTAATTCATATCACCAAATTACTCATATATAGGAATATGCATTCCTAAAAAAGGAGGTTGTTCAACAACAATCCCACAAATCTCTCTCTCAACACCTATATACATGAGTTATTAAAACTCACCCAAACTAATATTGTTATATGATTTGTTTATCAAACAACTCACATTAACATTTACATCACCCATATATATTTACCTCTAAGTAAATATTCAATCATAAATATTAATGGAGCACTAAATAAATATTTCCTAACATATTACACATCACAAGATATTTCTTTAATGAGGCACCAACCCCACAAAGAGTAGCAACCCATAAACCCTTTTTGATATTACTCACAAAAAGAGACTTGAATGAATATGAATCAACACACAATATTTTTATGAAGATTTCATTGAATATATGCTACTACAAATCATCTTATGGTGATCACAAAATTTAGCTCCAAACTCCTTCAAAACCTTGTTCAAACCCTAGCTTCTCCAAATTTCTCTATCTCTCACTTCTCTTTTCTTCAAACCCTTGCACACACTCTTCCAAACATTCTTCAACCTTTCATTCACTCTCTCATATCTCAAAACATGCCTTTGTACCTACAAAACACTCTCACATAGGTCACACTTTTTCCCTCTTGCTCAAATAGTGCAAATTTGAATTTAAACATGTACTTTATACCCTTCTCTTGATTAAAACACACACCAAGTCAGTTTCCCTCCTTTTGTTTGAAAAATGAATGATGTAGCCTAGTATTCACCAAGTAAAAGCACACAAAGCGCGTTGGCACATCACTCAACCTAGACTGAGCACTCACCGAAGTGTGAAAAGGTACCAAGCCCCTCTTTAGGGTTGTTGTTGCAGGATGTTAGCATGATGAAGACTTAAAGCATTCAGATCCATAATTAATCTAACATTCTACATAGCATTTCCTAGATCTAGATCTTAAAGTATCATGAATCAAACAATAATCATAGCGAAACCCTTTATGCAGTAATAAACTATAACCATGATTAACACCTTGATTTAGCCAATAACCCCATTATATTAAATACAGTAATACATAGAAGCTTCCTTACAATAATAGTAATATATGCTCATGTGCGCATCAGATTTGGCAACATAACCTCACAATAACTTAGCTCTCACATCCTCTCTCATGCTACATAGTTCACTACATATTTATAAGGGTGGGGACTTTCCCTTCACTACTTATCTAATCCCAAAATAGGTCACATGCTATTATTAGCCATGCACCATTACAAAAATAGCCACACATGTAAGTGCGCTAACAATAGACTACTTTTAGTTAACTACCAGTAGTAGATCTATTCTCATCATGTATCCATGTAAAGCGCTTTGTAGCCGATCCTCCAAAAATATCCAATGCATGTCGCACAAGTCTTTGACCGGTTTGTGTGCTCCACACACTATCCCCAAAAATAGATCCTCATTGTGAAAATAGCTAAGTCTTGAATTTGACTTTGTTCCCAGCACGTGTTTCCTTTCCAATCCTCCCATGATTTTGGATGCACTCTACTATTCCCACGCGAACCTTCTGTATGTTATTTGCTAATTACCATACTTCAATTAATCAACATTACCCCACACTAATTTCATCACCACCCCATAAATGATTGTCACCCAAAATGAATCAAAGAATATGAATAGAAGAATAGAAAGAATACTTATGAACAAAAGAATGTTTTTACCTGCAATATTCTCGCTTCAACTCGAAGAATCAACTCTGGATATTCTTCTTTTATTTCGCCTCTAAATTATATCAATCATTGAGTGCAGCTTCTAAATTTTATGGGATATACATTAAAATTGACTCTAACTCATCCTTTGCAATCTCTCCTTTCTCATTCGCAAGACCAACACAATGTTGGACACTACAGTCATTCTTCCTTATAAAAATTCCATCTTTTTGCGATGATTTTCCCAATCTCATCCATCCTTTTCTTGTATGTTTCTTGTGTTGTCGTAAGTGCCTCACACTTCTAATTAACAACGGCTAATAGTTCTACGTGGCCCAATGTTTCATCTTTCATGACCTTCAGGACTTCCTTGTCCTCCAAAATGGTCATGATTCTTATAACGTCTTCTAGCGCTATACAAATATTTAGCACTTGATCTACCTTCTTTAATTCCTCCAGCAAGCTCTGAAGCAACCCCTCATATGATGTAATCTTCCACATCACTGAATTCGTTTCCCATTCTGATTCTTATGCTTTATCTTTTGGTTTTGGCATGCACAGAGGTTCGTATTCCAACACTAAGTACACCAAGGTACTTACATAATACATTTTTGAAGGAAACATCTTGGGTACCTTTGGCTCTAAGTGTGGCTTTTCTTTCATGATATTGTCCCCAAATTCCTTTGTCATGTTGATGAAAAAACATTCTTATTTTGTGCCAAGTCTTTTTCTTTCTTTAGGTGCGTTATTTCTTCTTCCTTAGTCTTGATCTCCTCTCGTAGCGCCCTAATTTTTTCATCCTTATCCATATTTTGCCTATCCACCTCTATCGAGACTTTCACCAAAGCATTGCTCACTTGTTCATCGACATATACAAGTAAGATTGAATTTTATGTGTATGGCATGAGGAGTCTTCTTCAACCTCCTTAATACGCATGACTCCTCACACACATCAAAATCTGGTTCATACATGTGTGTGTGCATCGACCATGACATTTGCTTCCTTGTGTGCATGGTAGCTGAATGGGAGGGGTGACCCTTCTATTTATAGTTTTTGGTTTGGAAGAATTTGGAATTTGGGTGCATGTGGGACTAAAGCTCTTTTAGATTAGATTAGGATAAACATGCTTTAGGCTTAGTTAAGCTTGGTTTAGGCTAGTTAACTAGGGTTTAGGCTAGTTAAAATTGATTAGCAAGTGATTAGAGACTCATTGAGAGTTAGGAGGGGTCTGGATAACCAATTGTGACTGATAGATAGCCTAGGAAGCCAATAGAAGTGGTCTAGAGAGAACTAGGGAGATTCTGAATGGTCGAAAGGAGGAATGTTTAGCTAATAAGAGAGATATTAACCAAATTAGATGATTTATAGGAGGAATACAACCAAGAAGGTGTCATAAATGGGCATCCAAGAATGGAGTGAAGAATGGGGAATTAACAAAGTATCGTTAATCGGTTGAATTGGATGAAATGCTAAGTGTAAGCATATTTTAGGTGTCTACATTTGCCCCTCTTTGGGGTGGCGTAAGTGACGTCACTTCAAAGAAAGTAGACAAGCATAAACAAGTAGAAATTTTTGAAGGGATAGAAGAAAAAAATGAGTAGAATGAAGGATTCCCCCTCAATTGTTGATGGGGTGATAGAAGAACTCAATTGACGATCGAAAAGATGACAAAAAGAGAATATAAGAAAGAATAGTGTGATGAAGAAGAAAAGAAACATGATATAAAAGAAAATGAGTAGGAGGAAGGGGGAATGAGATAACATCCATCCAATGCCTTTTAAAAAACATTATTTTTCATCATATTGCTAGAGATCTTCATCATCGGTCCTTATTAAAAAGAATGAACAAAAGTGTAGTATGACATGAAAATCCATATACGAACAAATTTCTATTGCTAAAAAAACACTAAATCCATGCAACATACAAAATTCAATGCAATACGAGAAAGTAAAAGATTCCTAACTCCATACAACATACAAAATGCAATGCAATACAAGAAAGTAAACAAGCTAACCTAACAGAGAAACATAATGCAATGTTTTTGTTATCAAGCTTCAGTTCCAACCTATTCGAATCAATGACAAGGGTTAATGACGGTGCCCCAAGAAAAGATACATGCGAGGGGGAATAATGGAGGACACTTCGGTCCAATGGAAAAGTAATGTGCACTACGAAACAGTACCAGACAACTCGTTGTGCCCAAAGTATGAGATGAAGTAAGCAGCCTAGCTTTTGTAAGTGATTGTAGATCAGGGTGATCCGCGAGTCACGCACATGAACAGGTGAGAACCAAAGAGTGACATTTATAGGATGATTTATAATGTTTTTGATGTTTCTTTGAACATATTTGAATGTTTTTTTGTGATTTTCTAACATATTTGAATGTTTTTTGATTTTCTAACATATTTGAATGTTTTTGTGATTTTCTAACATATTTGAATGTTTTTTTATGATTTTTAAAGTTTTTTAAAACTATGTACAGGAAGACAAAGAAGTGTGGATGCCCCTAGCGATAGATGGGATGTACAAGGGCGAAAGGCCACGTGCATGCGCAAGAAGGTGAAGATGTAAAATTTCCCAGTGATTAGGTGGGAGTATTCAAAGGCAAACTCTTCACGTGTAGAAGTGGGACCCAAGGCCATTATGGATAGGTTCAACATGATGATGAACGTAAACTAATGAAGTGCTAAGAGGAAGAAAGGATGCCCCCAACGTAAGTTGGCCTAAAAGCACATGATAGAAAGGAAGGAGAAGATTGGATTTTGTGAAAGGGGACAAAGGTGTCCGAAAACATGGAAAAAGGAAATATTATACACATGGATGTTCTAAATGAAGAAAAAGAATGATGTGAGTGATATGAATGTAGTTTAGAAGCTTCGTGATGAAGAAGCGATTAGCCAAAGGCACAAATCGTGAGACAAGATACAGACTAGAGTAAGAGTCTGAACAAGGTCCAAAAAAGACACTTGGTAACATACTAATCCTGCATACTCATAGAGATCTAGTGTGTGAATGTGGAATTAAATTACCTCTTGAAGGGAAGATTTAATAGACAACAAGTGAAGACACCCTAGCCAATGTGTAGGAATGATTTATTTCGAAAGGTGATTTGTGAATGGAGGGTGGAAGGATAGCCGTACTTTGCTCATTTGCCCGCCACCAGTGTCCATAGCCCTCGACAGAGATGCATTTGATTCTAATCGCAACATTTCTCTAGTGCCGGTCGGTGTCCATAATACGATAGAGATTATTGGAAATACCCCAAGAGAGTAATATATCAATTTTATTTTTCTTTATAGCTCTTTTAAATTTTGATTGATTTTGATTCTTTTTCTTTCTAAAAACTTATTTCAACTCTCTTTTTTTGACAAGGGTTAAGAACCACAAATGGCTTAATGGAAGGAGGTGGAAGTGAATGTGATGACGACATTGGCTAGTGTCAACAAATATATCCAAAAGTTCTTTGCAACAATTTTATTAGATGTTGAATGTGATAGGATCTCTAAGAGGTCAGTCATTCTTTAATTTACCAAGGTGATAAAAGACCAGGTTCAAACAGATACCATAGAGATAAATGTCACAAAATACGTGCAAATAGGCTAACCAAAAGATCATTGAAGGGATGAAAATGATAGGAAGACTTGTAGAAGAAGAGAAAGAAAGGGAAGAAAGAACATCCATGTGTACGCAATACCTGATTGCAATGTTTGATCTTTGTACCTTTGATTTTTCTATGAAATGTTTTCTCATGTTTTTGTATTTTTGAATTGTTTTGATTTTTAGATTTTTGATAGTTTTTGGAAAGGTGGGACCAACAAAGTCACTCTGTGTGGTAAGATCCAACAACAATGTTTGCAACTTCCTTAATAAGGGAGACTAAGCATGATTGTTTATCAAGAGTCATGTTATCTCCCATGTCGATGATCATGGTGAGCTCATACTCAATAAATGACTGCAATTTATCCTAAAACATGGATTTCGTATGCAAGAGATTGAGTTCCCTATCCAGAGGTTTATGCACTTTATGCCATACTTGATGGTTACATTGATGTGCGTTCTTGAATTGCATTTGATTTTTAACCTTAAGATCGTTTACTTTGTTGGGAGCTTTAGAGCTCTTGGAAGTTTTGACCTGAGCTTGATAATGAACTTGTTTGGGTTTTTTATAAGCTGACGCATGATTTTTCTGATCCCGAGAAGGAGAAGAAAGTGAACGTTTATGATTGATGAAAGGAACAATAGAAATGGTAGTGGGCTTGCCAAAAACATTGATAGAAGAAAGATGTGAGCCACCGATAGAAGATGATGAAGGGCTGCTAGGATATGGCCCTAAGATGGAAGAAGTTGGGCTACGAGGACATGGTCCAAGAATAGAAGATGAGGGTGAGGGACTACTAGGGTGTGGCCCAAGTATCGATGAGTAGGGGCTACTCGGAGGTGTCCCATAGATAGAATAGGATGAAGGGCTACTAGGACGTGGCCCAAGAATAGAAGGTAATGGGCTACCAGGAGGTGACCCACAAGTAGAAAATGGAGGGCTACTAGGACATGGCCCCAAGATAGAAGAAGATGATGGGCTACCAGGAGGTGAGCCAAGGCAAGATTTTGATTAAGGAATGATAGATAAGGAATGATTGGGAAATGAGAAGATAGGCCATGGATCAATGCTAGACTCCAACATCTCATCATGTTCAGAGGAAGGTGAAGATGGAATAACAAAAGAAGAATCAAGTTCCATGACCTTAGGCTCTTCCTCTATGTTATGATAAAAGGAATCAAACTCTTCCTCCCCATACGCGAGCGTATCAAGTTCAAGAAAGAAACCTTGTTTGCAATCCTCTAAAGGGATATCTTCGTGTAGTCTGATTGGTCCTTTATCCTGAGATAAATCAATCAAGTAGAGGTTGTTGTTCTTTAACCATGGGGGGTTGACTAGAAGAAATGGATCTTCTAAGGGGAAGATTGATTGACAGAAGAAGATGACTCAAGAGAGGAAGTAGGCTTGGAGGCAGGCGTTTCATGAATGGATGATTTGGATTTGGACCTAGGTCATTTTTCTAGAAGACGATGTAATGTAGGTTGGAAAGTAGGATCACATAGCCATGTTAAGTTGCAACATAGGATTCAAATTAGATGAGTGACTAGAGGTAACCCGAGTCATGGAACTCTTTGATGAAGGAACTCTTGAGATGAAGATGAAGGCCCTACGAAGAAAGGGAGGACCGTGACTCAAGAACCGAATTAGATGTTTGATCGATGGAACTTGGAGTCACACGAGTCTTCAAAGGAGGAATATATCGTTGAGGTGAGTTGGAATAAAGGTCTTGTGAAGGAAGGGAGGACCATGATTCGAGATTTGATCTAGGGGTATCCGAACAATAGTTGGGATCGAATCTTCAGAAGAAGAGTGGGAATCCAAATGGTAGTTTGGATCTGAATCGAAGAAGAAGAGTGGGGGAACCTAAATAATAATTTGGATCAGAAGCATCCAAACCATACCACCGACTATGAGCTAAAGGTGGGGAACAGGTACCCAGGTGGGAATTGTAGCGCGAAAGAACCAAACGAGGTTTAGTCGTAATGGGAATATTTTTATTTTAATGTCTAAACCTAGGTTCTGCATTGTGACAAGCGTGAGGAACCGTGTAATAGTTAGTCATGGTTGGGGTTGTTTAAGTACAAATTTCTAGGCCTAGATAGCTCTATATAACTTCTTCAAAGTGAAGAAGGCCCCATGCTGATTTGGGTAGCATAATGGCATCCAACTAGACATTCAGTATGTACGGAGATGTGTGTGTGATTTTTGAAGAAGGTATAAGGAAAATAGACATCATGATGATGAAATCTCAATGATATAAAAAAGGATTGTCCTAGAAAACAAGTTTTCTGAATGAATAATCACAAGGAACAATCACGCAAGTGCGAAACACAAATCCAATCAATAAGGAAATACTCCCTATGTAAAATGTGTGTGCAAAATGATAGCCCAATGCAAAGATGATCCACACAATGTCAATACTTACGTCAAGTTTGAAATGAACAAGGTGTAAGTAACAACAAGGAGAAAATCATGACCTCCACACAAGGTATACCTAGTACTAACTCGAGTGTCGATGAAAGCTAAGTGTTTTGAAAAGTGGACATCACAACTAGACATATCGTAACAACGCTATCCAGATATCTCAACCAAGCAAGCAAGGTGTTGATATCAAGACAACATTATGGCGATATATATAACACGGTATCAACACTCGTCAAGAGACCCAGATGACGTCTAAACTAAAATCAAGTAGAAGGTATAACAAGAAGTTTGTGGTAATGCAAGCAACATAACCGCGCAATAGAGGGATTTATACTACGTGCCCAAAGAATGGGAGACACAATGTAAATACCAAGACTGAATGACCAGAATGCAAGCAAAAATGACAAACTAGGGAAGAGACAAAATGACAAAACCGACCCATAACAATGATGAGGATCCTGAAGTCAAGATCGTAGGACTACCAAAGACGTGAAAATGTACCTGCTCACTTTAGTCGTTTAACACCCCAACCGCAAACATGGATGAGTGTAAATGTACAAAAAAAGCAGCTAGCACTATCTCTGACATGACACGTAAAGTATGCCTCTATTCGACTTCCAACGTGGAAAGTATGAACGCATGGGTGTAGATCAAGAACATGTGAAAATAGACTTAGTTTCACTTTGGGTAGAGCTTCGCCTTGTTCAAAAATGAGAAGGAAGCTAAGCTAAGTAATACGTTTGTCTAAATTCGTGATGAAAAACACTTAGATCTAACTTAGAATGGGTTCATTACCATGTTTGACAAACAAGGTGTTGAATCCAAACAAGTTATCACTTCGTGATGGCAAACAACGTGAATGGACTAGTAAAGTTGGCCTCCAGACAAAATGGTCTCCTTAATAAGCTCTCTCAACTAGGTGTTACAAGGTTGTCTTAAGTGAGTGTGATTTACCCAAAAAGTCGCACTGACTAGTTTGGGAGTATCTCAGCTTTACTTTACCCCCTTCAAGAACAGTAGGCAACTAGTGCGTCTACGTGTACTATCACTGGGGTCACCACATGGACAACCGGTAACGCTATCTCACAAGGTGTACTAGTCAAGTGGGTAAGCGAGGCACTTCCTGTTTCGTCCATGAGGTTACTCAGTGGTGGACTACTTTGGGGTTCCTGGAACCACCCCCATTGTTATAGCTTAAGGTGTTATGCCAAAGGGGTTACGTTCCAGTTAAGCGGAGAGGGACTTACCCTTTTCCGAAACTTGCAATACAGTGTGTTGAGTATGGTGTGTTTTTATCTTTTTAATCTTAATGTGGTTTCAAAAGTGGCACACCATTTGGAAATCTGCAAACACACATGTATTAGAAGTTTTCACTTCATTCTTAACACCTTTCTTTGACCAATGTTAGGTCCTGTAGACAACAAGTTGGTTAGTAGTTTTTTGTTTTGCCAATTGAGGTAAAAGAGAACTCACACTTGCTTTTGATTCCTAAGATCACCCAAAGGCATGAAGGAAGAGCATACAAAAGTGGAAATCCTACTAAAAGCACATAAAAATGTTACTTTATCCTTAAGAAGCAAGTGTTTTTAACATGTAAAATAGATTTTGTGTAAGTGCTTTTGATCTCCAAGATCACTTTGGAAAGCACAAGGAGAGAGCATATGCACGTTTCACAAACCCTAATTTAAGCTAAGGAATGAAAAACACTTAATCATGCAAAACCAAAATTTTTAAAGAGTTAGTCCTATTTTAAAACCTATCAATCTTTTTAGAAACCTGCACAAAAATGTCAGAAAAACAGCTAAAATAGACCGTAAATTTTTTAAATTTTGACAGTAACACCTGCATGCCCAAACCGACATGTATGCACCCCAGCCAATGGGTACACACCTAAACCAACACCTACGCGGGTATGTTAAAATTTAAATCAGTCAGCAACACCTACGTGCCCTGATCCAATAGGTACGCTAGGGTTTCAACGCGTACGCGCTCCTACCGACGGATATGCGGCCCAAGCAAAAAGAAGTCTATAAAATTTTACACAGTGATATTAATTACACAGATGCATCTAGAGAGGTGGAGACACGGACAGGTCAACGGAGACGCGGACATGTCCTTGCAGAGAAAAATTTCAAAAACACAGAGGACACCCTAACAGATACACGGCCTTTCTGACAGAGACATGCATATCTCAATGCGTATGCGCTACCCTAAAACACCAATGCATGCCCTGTAAAACACCTACAAAAAAACATGGATTTTCAAAATTTCAAAAGCAAATAGGTTTTGGTTAGTCAAAGCTTCCTATTTCTATGTTAAACCCACAAATGTGTGTAAATAGAGTTCATTAATCCAAGGTTTAAAATAGAAATAAGAAAAAAACTTGAAAAAGACTTTGAAGAACTCAAAGGACCTCCATTAATGGAGGATGGACATAAGAGTCCCACCGGGCATGCCAAATGTGTTCAAAGAAAATTTGTAGAAAGCCATGGATTTGGGGTAAGAATTCCTAAATAATCCCCAAAGGCTTCAAGCAACAAATCAATGGACCATCCGATAAGAAATGAACAAGATCTTCTAATTAGCATGCATTATGAAGTAAACATTCAAATTTAAGCTAATTAAACTATCTCTATTCTTTGAAAGCTTTAAAATAATGAACCTAATAAGTCCTAAGCAATCAGTTTTAGTGATTAAGAGAAAGAGATCTCCCCATTATAGGCCTTTTGAGCCAATGGTTCTTCTCTTTTACTCTACAAAGTGGATTGACAATGCAAAAGTGAAGTAAATAGCTCAATATCTAAACTAGAAATGAAATCTAGAAATGAAAACTAGAACCTAGATGCAAAATACTATAATCTATGCTTAGGAAGAAGGGAGGAATTCTTGAAAATGAGAGAGGGGGTCTATCCTATATATAGTTTTCCATTTGGGAAAAAGGGGAACTTGGGTGCATGTGGGACAAATACTAAATTCCAAAAAGCACTTTTAGCAATTCAAAACTTACTTTGACTAGGTTTAGGGAGAGACAAACCATGTTTAAGCTTAGTTAAACATGTTTAAGAGGTGATTAGGGTTTGGAGAGAGTTTTGAAGGGCTAGATCAATCCAATGAAATGGATTGATAGGTCAGGAAGGTGGTAGAAGTGGACTAGAAGAAAGTAATAAGCTAATGTAGTTAGAACGAAGCTATCATAGCTTGTTTAAATGGTTTACAAGAGGAAAAATGACAAAAGGGATGTCATAGGAAGAGAGTTAGATAGGTCAAACCGGCAGTGTATTGTCGGTTTGTAGGGAGAAGCACAACTAGCGCAATATTAGTTGTAATAGTGCAATATCTAAACTATAGGTGTCTACAATGGCCTTATCGGTTAAATCACTCTCTAGATCGACTCATGAGGCCCTTAGTCATGTCACAATTGAAATCAAAACAGTTGTGATTCTAACCCTCCGTCTGGCGAAATAGAAAAAATCTTCATGGACCCTACTCATGAAAAATGGTTCATACTTCCCAAGTTATGGCAGCTCATACAACTGGTAGACTCCAATATGCTTCAGTAACTTCTCACCAACGTCATCATATACTAGCATATCTTCTACCGTGCACTTGTTCATTTTTGTGCTCAACAACGCATCGAGCTCCTTCTTATTATCTGATGCTCGATGGATGTAATCACTGATTTTACATTAATGGATAAGGGAATCCCATTCTTTTCCCATGATCATGCCCTCTTGATACTACAATTATGAGAAATTTCTCTCGGGAGTAATTTCTTCTTCTACTTCTACCTTTTTCTTTCCTTTTACTCCTATTGTGGTTGCTTTCTTTGGTGCCATCTATAACTTGCAATCTTCCAACTCCAAATAATCACCTTTTATCTCCTGTAACATGCAAACCAAAACCCTAGCTTGATTCAAAGCATGCCCTAGTTGAGATTACATGCCCTAGCTCTTTTGTAATGCCTTGTTTCACTCAAACCCTTCACAACTAGGGACGCAAGCTTCCTCTATGCACAAATCTTCTCATCTCATCTCGATTCACACTCTTTGCACCTGAATACTCTTCTCGCAGCTTGGTCGCACTTGGCTCTTTCAAATTATCGTAATTGCAATGGTAAAAATGAACTCACATCCCATCCTTATATAGATTTTCAAAAAGTTAGTGCATTTATTGCTTCTTCACCTACCAACAATCCTCTTATTAATTGACCATTTTCGTTCTTTCCATGTGGTACATCTTTGTGCCTAAGCTATAACCTTCCAGCGTGCCTTCCTACCCTCTAGCCACAGAATTCTCTTCAAAGTGCACCTCCATGCACCCTGAGTACCTCGCCACTACACTTTCCCTTGGTAGTTCCCATGGCCTCTGCTTACCTCGCGTTATACTTGTTTCTTCATTCATCTCCACCTATGGTCCTCATTTCTAGAAGCAATTTTTTAATTCTCCAACTTGAATAGCACCCATAGCAGTTAGTTCCTTTCATGTGTACTTATTTTCATAATCATGTACTTGGATATCAATAACCTACCCCACACTAAGGGTATGTGCAGTCCTCTGCGCATAAAAATTCTTAAAAATAGGAATTAGCTTCTGGCGTGTAAACATGCTTTATTACACAAACACACCAACTAAATTGACAAAGCATAGTGATGAAGAAGGAAATACATTAAGGAAATTCAGAATTGAAAACCTAATCTAAATGGCAACACTACCTTATTACAAACACCAAGAAGACTTATTTATAGTAGGGCTTCAGCCTACTCCCATTGAAGTAATCGGGTAACCATATTCCATCAAGCACCTCTAACTGAAAAGTACTTGTTTCAAGTATGTGAGTGATAACATACGGCCCCAACCAATGTACTTTGAGTTTACCTAGATGGCACAAAAATTTAGAATCATAAAGGAGCACCATCTGTCCTATCTCAAGCCTTTTATCCTTGATGTGCCTATCATGCCATGCTTTCTGCCTGGCCTTTTCTTGTTTTTGACTCCAACGTGCTATTTCTCGGTGCTCATCCAACTTGATTAAATTTTCAATCCATTCTTCTAATGCTTTCTCATCAACTAGACCTCCAGTGCGTGCAATACGCAAAGAAGGTAACATAAATTCCATAGGAAGAACTGCTTTTGCGCCAAACACTAACTAAAATGGTGTGGCTTTGTTCAACCTTTTATATGTTGTTCTATATGCCCAAATTATGGCAGATATTTTATCATCCCAATCCTTTCTTCTAACATTACAATTCTTTATCAATGTCTGGCTCAAAATTTTGATGAAAGCCTCAGCAGTACCATTATACCTGAGGATGATAAGGTGTAGTCTTATGGTGTGCAATCATGAATTCCTCCAATAAAAATTTGATTGTCTCATTAAGAAAATGTGTGCCCCTATCACTAGTCAAACTTAAAGGACATCCATACATTATAATAATATTCTCCCATAAAAACCTGGCTGTTGTAGCTGCTTTATAAAATCCTTTATAGGTGTTGCTTCTTCCCACCTTGTCAAATAGTATGTGCAAGTGATGATATAGTGTGATCCAGTTCTATGCATATACTGGTGAAATAGGACCCACAAAATCTATAGCCCATTTCTCAAATGGTTTTACACTAGGAATAGGCCTTAATGGCATCTCATCTCATTTTCATGGTTTCCCAAGACGTTGACAATTATCACAAGCCTTGCATAATCCTTACACTCTTCATATAGGGTCTCCCATCATAATCCAACGAGTATAATCTTATGTGCAAAGTGGCATCACCTGCATATTGGACACATGCAATACCACCATGAGCTTCCTCCATGATGTCTATGCATTCATGTTCTAGTACGCAATGGTGCAATACTTCATCCCGGCCTAACTTGTACAGGTCACCACTGATTAACATATAGGGTGTCACGTGTATAACAAGTTGTTTCTTTTCTAGGAGTTCATTCCTTCGGTGTCATGTTTGTTCATAGAAAGAAAACAATATCCTCTAATTCCAATGGTGCTTGTTGTAACCTATATAACTATGCATCGGGCATAGTATCTTTAATGGCATGTACTTATTCTCTTGATTGTATTATGGATAAATAGTCTAGTCCAGAATTATTTTTCCCTGGTTTTACCACAGTTGTGAAATCAAATTCTTGAAATAATAAAGACCCATCTGCATATGCTCCCTTGTAAAATAGGCTCGTTTACCAAATACTTCAATGTCATGTGATTTGTATAGAATACAAATGTTGTAGCTAGAAGGTACTGTCTAAATTTATGTAGCGCATAGATCATTGAAAAATCTCGGTGCGTTGTAGTTATGTAATTATGTTCTACAGAGTCGATTTCTACTAGAAAAAAATAGAATGATCTATAATACCTTCTCTAGGTTGAGCCAAGACTGTGCCAATGACCATGCCATAGGCATCCACATGTACATGAAATGGTTGGTCCCATGAAGGAAAATGCATAATATGTGCAGTAGTAAGTTTATCCTTTAATTTCTCGAATGCACGGTGTTGCAGTTCTCTCTAGTAGAATGTACCTTTCCCTTTCAGTAACTCCTCCAATGGTGTGGAAAATTTTTCATATCCTTTAATAAACTTCCTGTAATATCTTGTATGACCAAAAAATCTATGCACCTCACATTGATAGGTAGGCTCCTTTAGGTCTATAATGACTGCAACCTTAGCTAGATCAATCAACAAACCTTCCTTGTAGATTATGTGTCCTAACAGTATCCCAAATGGTGTAGAAAATATGCACTTCTTGATGTTCAAAGAGATACTCAACTGTCTACATATTTCAAACATCAAGCGCAGATTGTCACAATGATCCTTAACTAATCCGTACATTGTCCAATCATCCAAATAAACTTGTAAGAAGTTGTGAATAAATTGTTTGAATGGTTAAACAACTATGCGCAAAAATACAACATGTGCATTTTTAAGGCCAAAATGCATCACAAGTATAGGCGAAGCTATCCCATTCGGTAGTAAAATTAGTATTTTCCCGATCCTCCGGGAAATCCTAACACGATGATACCTAGAGAACCCATCTCGTGAACAAATAGATTTTCCACCCGCAATGTCTTCTAGTATTTCCTCAGTGAATGACGTAGGAAAGGGATCAGTCACACATACAACATTCAGCTCCTTGTAGTCCACATAGATCCTAATCCATCCATCCTTATTGATATTGATCACCATTGGACTAACCCATTCTGACTCATCAAGGGGCTTGATAATCCTAGACTTCAACATTTTGTCAATCTCTTCCTTGACCTTTTCACGCAAGTTGGGGTTCATCTGTAGGGTCTCTTTCTAACTAGGTGTACACCCTCTTTAAGCTTTATCCTCATCTCCCTAATGATTCATGCATTCCTTTAAGTTCATGGTACCCTCGAGGGAATAAGTCTTGATAATCCCATAGTAACTCTATGATTTTTGCCACTTCAGAGTCTGACCAATAGTCTCTAATTATGGCTTCCTTAGGCTCAACATCTGATCCAATATTCACCTTCTTTGTCTTCATAGGTTTGTGATAGGTGCGCGTGGTCTTATCTACACTATCTAACACCTCACACCTACTTGTTGAGTGGTTTATATCTAGATCTTCTACTTCTTCGTCATCCACTAAGTAGACCATTTTTCCTTTTTCTTTCTCAAGGAAAGTGCACTGAAGTAGTGTGGCATCGACCTTTGTCTCTTCAACAAGATGTGCTCCTGAGTCTCCTTCATCAAAAAACTCTTGAATGAGTTCTTCATCCTTGGAACTATCTCCCATAGTTAAGTGCTTTATGACCTTTAATGTTTCTTCCATCAGAGGCTTGGTAGAGAAGAAGTTAAACATTTGGGTCTTTCCATGCAATTAAATCCTACTAGTTTCTAGTCTCTTTATGGAGTTATGCATATACATAGCAAGCATGTGTGTAGCCATGTAGAGTGGAACAAAAATTGTGCACCCGGAGAAAAGGTGGTAAATATTCCCCCTCTGTCTAGAATCTCTCACACTTCGAACGTGATTTTGAACGGGTTGATTACCATGATAAGTGCATATTTGAGTAGGTGCATTGCTCTGAAGAACTCTTGCGGCAAGAGCATTATTAATTTCATTCCATACTACAAGATTTTCCTTGTGGACCACCCACCAAAGCACGTTGTTTCCCCACATAGTGTATATGCTAGCATATTTCTTCTTTCCAGTGGGCCTATCCATTGTTTCTCCATACGCGGCAGAACACCATATGATCTCCTTCTCCAATGTAAGAAGGTATCGAGTTGTTACCTATTCTCCTGACATAACTTGGTTTACTACCCTTAAGAAATATGATCTTTATTATGCACCCGCCAACTCATAAGTGTTATGAGCCCAATTATCACAAAAAACACTTGTAGTATCACTAAATGACCGTACATCCTCCCACTAAAGGATTCCTTATTTACATGGCTCAAGCACCTCTGGATCCTGGATGGCGATACATAAATTCTATTCAGGTATTCTTCACTCAAAGGCTCAATATAGGGTGTAAATTTACCATATGTTAATGGGATAATAACTCTTTCCTCCTTGTTTTCAAAACTGATATAACCCTTGTTGAATCAAGATCATCATTATTTGCATAGCACTAAGGACTCCCAATAGAGCCTGGGAAGCTATCTCGATTATGCCAGTGCTAAAACCTCAAAGTATCCTATGAACTTGGCTCCTTGTATGGTAATAGATGCATCTTTCAAAACTCGATGGGAGTGGCCTTAGTTTGATTAGCCATGAAAAATACATTAGAGGATGGCTGCAATGGGGGTCTCCCCATTTTTTCCCATGCATCTAAGGTAAGAACATTGACTTCGTGCCTATATCAATCAAGTATATTACTCAATAGCCACCCATCCACAACAGCATTAAGATTTATTTCCTTGTCATAATCTAGGCTATGAGGGGGAAGATTTACATGTAGGATATGTCATCTAGTCTCAATACTTAGGCGCAGAGTATTTCCTTTAAAAAAAATTCCCAACAATGGATGATATTCTCTTGGTGCAATAATTTGCACACTTCTCTCAAGTCATCTATACCATTTTGGACCATCTTTGATGCTTTCTTTTGCTCCATCTTCCATGATTGCTCCTTTAAATATTGTATTTCACCCTGAATATTCCTAAGTACCTCCTGGTTTCTTGGTATACCTCCTTCTGATTGGTAGGATCTAGATATTGTTCATGTAGAACCTCCTCTTTAGTGATGGTAGGATTCTGTTGTAATGCTTCTCGGCGCGCCGCTTCAACATGGGTCATGATCTTTACCTACAATTCCTTCGATTCTGGTTCCAACTTAGGCATCCACTGATTTTCCACAACATGTTGCATCCAAACCATCCTTGTGCCTTTGTTTTCTTGTTTATGTTGCTTACTAATATGCTCATACAAGCCTGGTCATTCCTCATAACTATGATTCTTTCCATAGAAATAACATGTAACATTATGAGGACATTCGCGCTATAGTGGTAAGGAGATCTACATGTATAACATGTTCCACGAGGGGACTCAATTCTTCCACCACCATGGTATCCTTGACCTCACCTCCCCACAACTACCTTCAAAACACCCTTCATTCGATCATAGCACCTAATTGTGATCCTGATGCTCATTCTTACCTTTAGAGTTATCTGAAACTCCTGTCTATCATACACCAATATCTATAGCATCATGGATTTGACCAATCATTCGGAAGTCTTCCATGTCATGAGTCATGGACCTACAAATTTTGTAGTAGCATGAAACATTCTTCCTTATCGTGCATTGTAGTAATGGGCAATGGCTAGCATCATGGTTTAAATGGAATATCTCACAATCCAATAGCAATGAGCACACTAATATATGGGGATAACTATCCTTTGTGTGACCTTCCACTTCACAATATGTGCACCAAATCCTTGTGCGCATCTCATGTGCTGAATTTATCGATAGTTTCTCCAACTACTTTTCCATAGTTGCAATTTGTGCTTCTAAAAATGGGCTCGTCCCAGTGTCTATACTTCCAACTTCCTCAGCGCATAAGGTTGCTTCAAGTAATTCACGCAGATCAGTGTATGCTTTCTATGATAGCGCCCTCCTAAAAGGTGTAATTAGGCCTCTAACGAACCATTGTGCATGTTGGCTTCCATGAATATCATAAGATAGCTTAGATAACAACATTTTGAAATGGGCATCATACTCTCTAACAATTTCAGTAGTGCCTTGCTTAATATCCTTGAGCACACTTATACTCTTCTACTCAAACTCAGGGATGTGAAACTCTTTAAGGAATGCATCTTTTAAATTTGTATAGTCTACGCAAGTATGATCAAGGTCAACCTTTTTGTACTCAATCGTGTGCGCACCTTTGCAACATAGTATCAAATTGGATTTCCTATGCTCGAAAGTGTGATTCATTTTGTGCGCCATAGTATTTCACACATGTGTACATGCTCAGCAACATCCTCTATGCCCTTAGACTCTAGAAGATGAAGAGACATCTCCATGTAAATATTATGGGGTTGGTATAGACCTTTCCCACCTGATCCAGAACCTCAAGTGTTTCCTCTACCTCCAGAATCACAAGATCCATTGAAGCTAGAGCCACCTATACCCCCGGTCCTAAACATCCTAGAGTGGGGTTAGACTAGAGGATGTACTTCCTATGTCCCAATCAGAGTACTTGAGATGCACCCCAATACCGCAAAGTGTTACTACTCCTAGAAGATAGTCCAAAAATCTGCACACCTAAATTCTATGCAGAGGATACACCCGAAAAGGTACTCCTATATAACAACAAATCCATTTACACTGGCATCATTGTGCCTCTTATAAGACTCGCCCATGCTCTCCCACTACTTGAATTAGCTTGTTGACTGTTTGTTGTACTAGATGTTGGAAAACCAAGCGCAAGGGCAAGGTTGCCAGTGCATTCATATGCACGCAGGCCAAGGAGGGTTCTCGCAAGACGCTTCTACATGAGGCTAAGGAGGGTTCCCTGTCATGCTTTCATAAATGGAGGAGTTCTTGAGGCTCGGGTTCCACGTCTTCTACGTGAACTTCAAATCATTTCCGAACTATCTTTCTCCATAATGCCATTTGTTCTCAGAATCTCATGTTGCTTCTCTACCTCCCTCTAGTGCACCTCATTATACTTAAGTCACCTTTCCTCTCTTTTTCCTTTCTGCCACTAGGTATACCATCTTTCACCAAACCGATCCCACCCCACGCGTGGTGGGGTTTAGTTAGCCATTGGTTTTCTCTCCAAATTCAAAGTTACCATCAGGATCTTGATCGCTAGTGGAATGCCTTGCAGGTAAGTTCCCCTTGGATATCGTAAAAACTAGAATTCAACTACCTCTGGGCATGAATAAGTGGAAATTGAGTACTCCAAGATATAACTTTTCAAAAAACCATGGAACCATGTATATACAGTGTGAGTCCAAATCGATCAGTGTCATAAAGGGCCTGAAATTCTTCCTACGCCAAGACAAGTGTGTGATGCCTCCAATCCCGTTAGGACACATAATAAACTAGCCACTCATACAATTCTACTAGAAAAATAGTAAATAAGCTCTCATACAAATTGTCATACAGATTATGTTCCACCCATGCACATGTGTTAAACTCATATCCAGTTTTGAACCTCTGTGAAAATCGTGTATCCACTCCTCAACACTTTCTAGGGTCAACCAATATGTCTTCATCATGAACCATCCTAAAAAAACTGAAAAAGAGGTCTCAAAAACGGAACCAATGATGCAGCCTAGAATTCACCAATAAAATCCCAGGTGCGCTAGACATCACTCAGCCTAGACTGAGCACTCACCCAAAGTGTGAAAAGGTATCATGCCCCTCTTTAGGGTTGTTGTTGCAGGATGTTAGCATGATGAAGACTTAAAGCATTCAGATCCATAATTAATCTAACATTCTACAGAGCATTTCCTAGATCTAGATCTTAAAGTATCATGAATCAAACAATAATCATAGCGAAACCCTTTATGTAGTAATAAACTATAACCATGATTAACACCTTGATTCAACCAATAACCCCCATTATATTAAATACAGTAATACATAGAAGCTTCCTTACAATAACAATAATATATGCTCATGTGCGCATCATATTTGGCAACATAACCTCACAATAACTTAGCTCTCACATCCTTTCTCATGCTACATAGTTCACTACATATTTATAAGGGTGGGGACTTTCCTTCACCGCTTATCTAATCCCAAAATAGGTCGCATGCTATTATTATCCACACGTTGTTACAAAAATATCCACACATGCAAGTGCACTAACAATAGACTACTTTTAGTTAACTACCAAAGTAGTAGATCTATTCTCATCCTGTATCCATGCAAAGCGCTTCGTAGCCGATCCTCCAAAAATAGCCAATACATGTCACGTAAATCTTTGACTGGTTTTTGTGCTTCTCACGCTATCCCCAAAAATATATCCTCATCATGAAAATGGCTAATTCACAAATCTATCTTTGTTCCTAGCGTGTGTTGCCTTTCGATCCTCCCCGCACGAACCTTATGTATGTTCTTTGTTGAGTGCCACACTTTAACTGATCAACAATGAAACTTAATAATTACCAAACAAATCATTAAAACATTCACGTATGACCCATCCTAGTCAGCCATGCCCAAAACCACACATCTTGCATAAAGTTTCTTGGACTAATCAAATAAAAAATAACATAAGCCAAAAGGGTAATTTTCTTCACAAAACAATTGTTTCCAAAACCCCGTTATCACCTTTCGGCCTAAAAACCACCCAATTTCAACTCAACTATGGCATATAACCACTCCATGGAATATTTAATACCTTTAAATCACATGCATGCATGTTCTAGCTCATGAAACATCTATATGTTCAAACCACAACTAATTTCCTCTTCTCCAAATCATTTTTCCTAGAAACTAGTTTTGCAAACTCAACTAATTGTCACCCTTTGTGCAACATCTAAGACCTCCAAATTCCTTCAATAGGAACAAAATCCATCCCTCTTCACTCCCAAGTGATATCAAGAATCAAATCATCCATAACATGCCTCAACCAACTCATTCATTCAGCAAAATCAATTCTTTCATGAAAATCAATAAACATTCTTCTCCACAAAATGACCTTAAATACCCATAAAACATCTTCATGATGACATAATCCATATATATATATATATATATATATATATATATATATATATATATATATATGTAAATCCATATAAATCATATTTCCATAACATATTAGAATCCTTCCAACTCTAAGTGGAAGGCCTTCAACCAAGACCATCTCTGCAAACTACCTGAAACTGCCCCAAAACTACCCTTTGACTAGTCTTCACAAATAGGGTACACTTTTCTATTTAGATCCATCATTGTGACCTATAAACACCATTTACATCAAGAAAACTCACATACTAAAAATAATTTCCATTTATTTTGCAACTCCTTTGGAAAACCTTTTCCCAAATTGAACTTCTTCATAAACAAGCATGTTTGAGTGGGGTACACTCATCACCATATGCTCTATCATACCTTTCTAGAAACATGGAGTAGTACTATTCATTATACTATCAATGGAAATAAATTGTGGAAACTTAGGAAGAAAATATCTCATATCGCTTTTCTCGCTAGGGTTCCAAGCACATAAAAAGTTGTTTACCTTCTTAACATTCATTCATAAAACCCTGACAATTAAATGACCAAATTATTTTTGTGAAACCTTATAGACTCAATTTATAAACATCCTTGAAATCCTCAAGCTCCCATATAAATTACACAATTCAAGGTTAATTTGAGTTGGAAATGGCCTTCTTATTAACCCTATTTCACCAAAACTAACATAACTTCTCAAATACACATCATGGTAACCTAAAATGTTTCCCATAGCATCATGACATACCTTACTCACATATCCAATCATAATCATATATCAAATAGTTTTCCATCACTCTAGCCACTAGGACTTACATGACTATCCCTTAGGGTTTTACATGGTTTAGGCTAGGGTCAACAGTAAAGAACATCATAACTTAACATAGAACAGATCCAAAAGGTCCTAACATACATGAAATATTATATATAACATCTCTACATGCTTTCATGATCTCATATATCTACTTATCTCACCCTCATGCCTCCAAGCACCTAGACCTAGTCTAAATGAGAACTTGAAACTTGGTCTTCAACCTATATCTACACCCTTAAACTCATGTGAGTTCCTAAACACAAAAAAACATGATTTTCATACTACTAATATTCTCCTCAATCTATCAATAAGCTCTAACCATCATGCACCATCACCTAAGCTAACTAGGTCACCTGACAAGGCTTACTAGAACAAGACAATCTCACTAAATCAACTCATGAAACCACAAACATACCTAAAACATTAAATTACCATCATAATGAGCATGTTATGACTCTTTTCCGTCATCCTCATTTTTCTTAATGGGATCTTACATCAATGATAACACCTATAACACAACATGGCATCACACCTAAACCATCTAAGTCCTAGATGGAATTGATGTTGACTAGGTGGCTTCACAAGCTATGCAAATTATGTGATGATTGGGTGATTCTTGAGATTTTATCTATGAGTCATACACTCCATTTTATGAGTCCTACACTTCATTATGTGGGTCTTACACTAGGTTGTATGAGTCCCGCACTAGCATGTACGAGTTATGCACTAGGCTTATGAAAGTTCTTCATTTACTCTTGTTAGCACAAAAAGTAACTTATATAAATCAATCCAAGGAAGCATATGAAATATAAAATATAACCAAGATTTAAGCAAAAACTTCTTTTTATGTACATGAAATTATTATTTACATTTACTAATATTAGTCTAATATAAGGTGATAATGAAAAATTGGGGTTTGGAATGGGACTTCAAAAGGCTCATCACATGGCAAAAGGAAAGTGGGCATAAGACATGTATGTGGAAAAAGGAAAGAGAATACAATATATGTTCACACTAAAATGAAAAATGGTGCAAGAGATTTACACAATAAAAAGAAAGAGGGTGAAAGATATGAGTGAGATAGAAGGAAAGAGCATGCAAGAGATGTGCACAAAATAAGGAAAGGGGGAAAATAAGAAATATCCAAGGGCATGAAATTTTTGGCATATGACTAAGAGGGAGTAGCACATAGATAAGTTAATAGGTATGTGATATAATGTGAGGAACAAGTGGGGTTTGGTGAGAGAAGATAAAGTGGCTTGTGGAGGACACAAAAGGTAAATACGCACTAATGGAGCATAGGAGAATGAAGTCACAAGATGATTGGAGGGGTGCCCAAATATTTATGATAAATAAATGGCACGATGGAATCATAGAGGGTGGAACCTGAAGAAAAATACATGGAAGATTTAGAAGGAGAGTGACAAGTGTCAGTATTTTTTGGTCACATAGTTGATAGTGTAAATTCAATGAAGGACCAATCATATAATCCAAACACTAAGTGGACATGGTATGATAAGATTGGTCAGATGAAGATAAGGTGGATAATGGAATTTACAATCCCGGTTCGATTTGTATCTAAGTTGGAAAGTTTGGATGAGCTAGTCTAGAAAGAGAGAGGAGAGGGAAAAGGAAAACATGTGTAACTATAAAAGGAAGAGTTTATGCTTTTGGGTTTGTTGGCTTGGTGGAAATAAGCATGGTTTAAGGGGTTAGAGTGAGAGGGACCAAGAAAGAGGTCAGGAGTATGTCATGGAACTAAATGTAAATTAAAGCAAGCCTAGGTAGGTCCTTATAAGGCAATATAATCTTTAACATCCCATGAGAATGGTGATAATATTTTAGGAGAGTAAGTTTGTAGATTTCATATGGAACTTTTCCATTAATGTAATTCTACAAATTTAGTGCATCTCATTATTTGACTATGTGGGAAAGTGAAAGGAGTATATGGTCACCATCATAGTAGACAACACATTAATTATGGTGCTTAATGTGTTATAACAATCAATTCACAATGAAAGTGTTATGAACACAAATTAATTTTATTACAATTTCAAATGTATATAAACTAATATATTCTAGGAGATTCATCTTTATTCAAACCAAGTTGATTTATAGATATAGAATGGATAATATAAAAAAGTTTAAAATATAATATGAAGGGTTCTAATGGGGAACTAAAATATCATCCTACATGGAGATCATTCGCATCCACGTTAGGGATGGATTTGAAAAGACAAAAATGAAAAATTGAATTCTATCATATTATTACTATGTACTATTACTTGTTGAGGTCATATCTCCTACTCTATTGACTGTTTTATAAAGTGAGGATTTGGTATAAATATTATGGAAAAAAATTAAAAATTACAGTCATTGCACTTTGGATATCATCATATATTCGAAGCCCAAATTTTCTATAAAGACCCCCAAAATGTAGAATAGTAAAAGCCACTAAAATTTCTACAAATAGATTTTCAAGACTTTCCAAAATACATTTTTCAAAGCTCCATTTCGGATCATTTTTCCCTCTTTAATAAGAAATGGACCCCATTTCTACTATATTTGACCAAACATGAGAATGATTTCTCAATATAAATCTTGGTAAACTATTTCCCTTAGTGTGTTATCTCGCCTTACATTCACTATGCAAAGTAGAGTGTGATTTTTTTATGAGACATGTCCTTGACCACCCTATCAATGATTTGAGAATTTTTTACTAGTTTCATAGATTCTAGGTTCATCTCTATACTCTACGACTATTCACCAATGTCTTATGTGTCCAAAAGTGGAGGAAAGTATGGGCATATCATCTCAATATTGAAAATTAGATACGACCCAAGGGATGTTAAAAGATTGGGCTTAAATAAAAATGTCATTATTTTAGTTATTAGGTATTATTAGTTTCATTTATGAACCCTAGATTCCCCTTTCTATAGATGTATTCAGACCTTATCCCCCACTTGGAATTGATGAGAAACCTGATGGGCATCATGAATTTTCTTGTACTTCTAGCTGATTTGTTTTAGGATCCCATAAACTTGTTGTCGAATGTGTCAAATTCATTCTAAAAATTGCTTGGATTATCCACTTATTTTTACGTATGGGAATATTTTTCCAACATGAAAGGAAATGTTACATCAATGGGATCCAATGGCTAACATCCAAGACATGCCTGAAATGGGCTATGTCTCGCATAGATATGAAGGGCTCAGTTATAGCTATGTTGGACATACATAGCCTTATATATCCATCTAGTAACACTAGGATCCTCTACCCCCATAAGAGAAACCATCTTGGTTCAAGATCAAACCTGGGAGTATGCTTATAACTTGCATCCCATGAGTATTGATGTTTAGAGTGATTCATCCACAAAAGATGCACAATTATATGGTTGATTACCTCTATTTTCCATTAGTCCGAGGGTGGAATATAGTGGACTTGTTTAGTTTTTTGTCCATCATGGACCATAGTGTAAACCGTAATGCCCTAGTAAACCTAGAATCTATATCTAACGTAATGATTTTTAGAAGAACAAAACAAGCTCAAATGTGCTCAAAGAAAAACTTTATAGTCTCCTCTTTTGATATTATATTCTTACAAGTTGTTGTATTTCCATTTTTAGAACTTATCACTCACCACAAAAACATGTTCATGGAAATGTCTAGTGGAAGAGATACGACATGAAATACATCGATACATACTCCCATGATGTTCCTAGGATTAGTAGAGTGTTATAATGGCGTTTCTTTTTATTAACTAACTTAGAAATGATATATATTTGACTAGTAAAAATAGTTTTTCAATAATTCCATTTGTTTCTCTACTCTAAAGTGACCTGCAACCCAGTGAGCCTCCTAGATCAATTTATGGTGCTCCCTATAGGAACACATAGGTGTCCCATTTGACATAGAACCCTTTCCCGTAAATGATAGTTTGGAACATTTTTTCCAACGCTTATCCTTTTATAGATTTAGAAAACCTAGGTTCATGTACATACATTTGAGGCCACTCTAATGTATCATACTTACATGAGTTAAGGATTATTTTCAGAGAGGTGATCGGGGCTGAATCAAACAATCGGAAACTCAAATGGCGTTCCCCTTTTTGTACAGGATATTAAGATGAAACTATTGTAGATAAGTGGAACACCTCTAATGAAGATAATTTTATATCTTTCATGGGTCTATATAAATTATAAAGGTGTATGATAAATTTGTATGATATATTATTTTCCCATAATGTAGTGCTTCCAATATTTATAGGATTACATAATAGCGTATAAATCCTTGTAAATCTGTTAAATACATGAACACTATTTCATATAAAGTATCATTGAGGTATGAAAATAGATTCTGTGTTGGGTTAGGATAGTTCTAAGTGTGTATTATAAAGAATTTGTTTTATCTCAAATGATTACCGTAGATCTAGAAATACCAAATTTAGTGTTGAGAAGAGGCTCTCATTCATTAATGAAAATTCCTTTTATTTTTCTTTTGTTTCATATGAAATTTTATTTCACTACTCCAAGTTTAACCTAATTTAAAGGTCATGCAATGTGATAATAAAGAAGCAAAATGTATGATAGAATTTGGATAGTTCAAAGAAACTTCAAATTTCAATGATTGTATTTGGTGTTGGAAAATCTTGGATGACTTAGATATTCTCTAGGTTTGCATGTGCACCATCTTTGTTGATGATGTATCCCAAGTACTAGATATTGTATATGCCAAAGGAACACTTCTCTATGTTTTTATAGAGCATATGTTGACACATGGTTTCAAGAACCTATTAGACATGTTGAATGTATTCCTCCGTGCCTTAATGAAGTTAATGATTCCATCTAGGTACATGACCATGAATTAATCAATAAATGGTCATAGGATATCGCTCATCATCCTCATGAATTTTTTAAGTTTATTTGTGATCCAAAAGGAATGACCAAACATTCAAACAATAAATCCTTGGATTTGAATGTAATTTTCCAAAAATATACTAGATCAATGGGATTTTGGTGGTACACTAACTTCATATTTATATTCGTGAAGATTTTAGATCCTTGAGACAGTCCAAGATGTCATCAATTCATGGGAGTGGGTAACAGCTTCTTCACTATGATTTTTTCCAAGACTTAATATTCAATGTAATGTTTACACATCCCATATTTCTTTCATGTAAGAATAATATGCATTCCATAAGGTGGTGTAATTATTATCTAATATGCCCCTTAAAAATCAGCTCTTGAATCTAATGTTTTATCTCCTCATTCTCAAGTATTGAGAGCATGTACAAGGTCCCATTTAGGAGTGTTGCTCTAGGGAACAATTTAATTATATGTTTTACTTGATAGCAAAGGCACACTTTTCATTGGTATTAATACACATGTGTATTCAAATATCATTAGATCTATTTACTTCCACTACATAATTATGCCTAAGACCACTCTTGTGCTCATTATACCCTTTTATTTTCCTCAAGTTGGATCATGAGTAGGAACAAGGACCTATTTTCAAAATTCAACCCGTAACACTATTTTTCACTTATCGTGGCCACCGATTTAGCACAAGTTACCTCTAGGATACAATAACACTTATGACCAATAGTAATGATGAAAATCCTAATCCCCACCTCATAGACACCATGGTAATCCCATATGTGTGGTTGTCTATGAATTACATCATAGATATCTAATGGTGCGACATCACATACCACCACATATGTGAATGGATTTATTGAATAAGAAAGGTAAAACTATTAATTCATACAGATGTCTCTTCCTTGATCGAACAAACCAATAGACTATGGTTTCAGGTGAGGATTTTTACCATATTTATTCTCTTTAATGTTTCTATATATATAATATTATTTTAACTACCTCTCTATAATAAAGTGAATATTTATACCATTTACCATAACATACATCCTCTTTTGTGGGGATAATATTTGAGTGGGGTTATAGTGGTATATGGATTTATATCCAAATTAATATCCCCTTCTTCATGTGTGTCTTAGTTCTATATAGAGGGTTCTCCCACACTTGGCTCCATGTAAATGAGAAAAGCCGGAGGATTCCTAATAATAATATTATTGATACAAAAACTATGTTATATGGCTATGGAATGATGCAATACTTATAGGTATTAGACATCAGTTACAAAACAACAATTAGTTATACATGTGTCACCAAAATGATACGTGAATGAATAATAAAACAAATGTATGGTTTAAACAATATAACAATGCATAACCATATAACAAATATAAAACATCTAATTACCCCAATAAATAAATACTTTACCTAAGGTATAACACTAAATACAATGTAAAATTTCCTATCTCTTGGTTTTACCTAAGATTCCCCCTTAATTGTGTATTACCTCAAGAGAAGAGGAGAGGAACTCATTAAACAACTTGAATTTTTCATGTGCAAGTGACTTCATGAACACATTTTTTCTCGTTGTTCAGCTTGTTGGGAAAACTCAAGCTATATTTTTATTTCAAAACATGCTCATGAAATAAATGAACATGTACCTCAATGTGATTCATTCTCTCAAGAAACATTGGATTGAAAACATGTTTGAGAAGACCCTCATTCTCAACATACATGGTAGTGGGTTTCTTCTATGGTACTCCAAGTCCCTCAAGTATGTGAAATATCCATATTACTTCGTAAATAGTTCCACCTACAATGTGATATTTAGTTTCTATGGAAGATAAGAAACAAATTTGTTTTCTTACTTCCCCATGATATTGGACCAAATACCAAAAACAATGCAAATCCAAAAGTAGATTTCTTATCATTAATATTAATCGCGTGATCTATATATAAATATTCAATCAAAAGAACTGGTCATTATTCTTGTACTCTAGACCAAGATCCATTGTCCCCTTGAGATATCTCAAGATCCACCTTGTTGCTTTCAAATGAAAAACTTTGGGTTCCTGTATGAACCATGAAATATATCTAACTACAAAGATGATACCTAGTCTAGTATATGTCACGTAAATAACACTCCCCAATCAATTATCAATAGATATTTTCATTTACCGGTGGAGATGGATTTCTACAAGATTATTGAAGGCATGTTTCCATAGGTGTATCAATTGGTGTATAATCCATTTGTAGACACCAATTTTTGGTATAGCGCCCCTCCGTCATCTCACATCCATTCACTTCTCACTCTCACTTTTATTTTTCTTAAATTTAATTAAATCCCATCTATTTACTCACCTTATTTAATTGATTATCAAATGGGCTCCACACGGACCCATTTGAAAATTAATATTTTTGGCATTATCCACCATCTCTCACAAATTATTCAATATGTGGGTATTAATACACCCATCCGACACCCCTTTCTAAATTTCAAATGGAATATATCATCCCACCTACCATTTCAATCATGCTCCCCATTCCATTTAATAATTCAAATTGTGAGCCCCATGTGATCACATCATATCTCTTAACCTGGGTTAATTCACCCAACCCTAGTTACTCCTTTACCCCAATCTAACCTCACCTCCAAGATATAAATATGGGTTTTCCCCCATATTTCAAGAATTGAAGACCTGAAAAAGAGAGACCTAGACCTAAAAAGAAAGACCTGGACCGGGCCTGCAAAAAGAAATAAAGGAGAGACTAGACCTAGGCCCAGAGAGGAGAAGAAAGAGCTTATTTAAGTTCTGCAAGTTTGAGGGAGAAATATTTTCCATGGTTCGTTATCTTACCATCTTGATGCCCAGTTCATCTCCATAGCAGAGTACAAGCTAAGTCCTCTTGTCATTTTAGTTACTTGTCATTTTATATTCCATTATTTCTACATGATAACTACTATTCATGATCTATTATTATCTTGTCTGACATAGGGGTTGACATCCTCCAAGGGAGTTAATATCCTCTTAGAACCGACACTATCCGGGAAACCCCACATATTGTGATCTAATCTTATCTGTTTCAGTTTTGCAGATCTAGCTTCTTTATATCATGCATCTATCTTCTTTACGCCCATAGATCCACATCTACATCTGAGGTCCTAAGCCCTCCATCATTCAAATTTTTCTGGTGGCTCCCAGTATCGGCCTTCACCTTTCTTGAGAATGAATTTTATCAGTACAACACCATCATCCCGAATTCTCGAGTGTTGTCTTCGTATAATTTTATTGAGAAAAATATATAATCTCCTTTTTCATACTTTCAATCCATGAAAGTAGTGCATGATCCCAAGATCTTTCATGCTAGATGATCGATTAGGATCTTTCTTTATTACATCAATCATCTTCAATATATTTTCATTAATGACTAGATCATCAAAACATAAAACAAGTATCACAACATATCCTCCTTACCTCTTTAGGTATAGATTGAGATTACATAGATTCCTCTCGAATACATGATGAACAAAATGCTTATAAATTTTTATATACAAATCTTAGGGAGTTTGTTTAAGGCCATATAGATATTTGATGAGTCTACATGTATTTTTTTCTTCTCCAAGTATGGAAAAACCCTTAGCTTGAGTCATGGAGACTTCTTCTATAGATCTCCATTTAAAAAGGCACTTTTCACGTCCATCTATTAGACTTACTATCCAAATCAGTGCAACTAGAGAAAAATCATCCTAATCATTTCGATATTAGCTATGGAAGAAAATATCTCCTCAAGATCAATGCCTTCTTCTATTCATACCCATTTTCTATGAGCTTCACTTTGTACTTGTTAATAGTCACATCTGCTTTATACTTTGTTTTGAATATTTATCTCGTAACCAATGGGCTTCTTCCTGTGTGAAATATCAACAAGATTAGAAGTGTTGTTCTTGATCACCGACTAATACTCAACATCCATAGAATCTTTCCAAGATTTTTATTATAGGGATTCCTCGATAGTAAAGTGAACAATAGATTCAACAACCCTACTCATCAAAGTGAGATTTATCTTTACATGATCATTACTACAAGCTTGTGGTCTAGTGGTGGATTTATCCAAAGGATTATCCAACTTAGCATCCCAAAATATATTTTTATACCACTTGGGCATACATTGTGTAGTTCTTATGCATTGTGGTCTTGTCTCGATTATCACCATGTCATCACCATCATTAATGGTAACATATACCTTTGTTTTCACAAGAGGGGTGTTATGTACATTAGGTGAGTCTATGGAAGGATCCCCAACTTATTTTTCTCAAATAACTCAACATCCCTACCGGTGTAGACTTTCTTAGTCTTTGGATTCACACCGCCTGTACCTAAAAGCTTCTTCACTACAACCAATGAAGATGTATTTATCTTATTTCATGTCCAATTTATTTCACTTCTACATGGGTATTTATATGTTGGATTTGTGCCATAATGTTTTAAGGTGTGTAATGGATGGATTTTTATTCATTCATTCCTTTTTGGGGTCACTTCACTAAGAGTAACTTTGGGCACTCTATTTAATAAATACACTTTAGTCTTCACTTCTTCAACCTAGAATATCTTCACCAATCCTGAATCATCACTCATTTAATGCACCATATCCATGATAGTATGGTTCCTTCTCTCAATAAAACCATTTTTCTATGGTGTTTTGGGATGAGGAATCTATCTACAAATTGTATGAGCTTCCAAATAGTCTTTAAACTCATTACTAGTTAATTTTCCACTCAATCCGAGTGGAGAGATTTGATTTTGTGACTAGTATTGTTCTCAACAACCACTTTAAACTTATTGAAGTTCTCAAAAGCTTCATTTTTATTATTAAGATGAAAAATCCACATTTTTCTTGAATAATCATTAACAAAAAGCATGAAATACTAAAATCTAGAATTACTCGGTTACATCAAACCACAAATATCGGTGTGCACCAAATCAAGCTTATCTAGATCTTGATATGTACACTTCTGGAAGGATGTTTGGATTTGTTAATGCCACAACTATATAGAATAATTATTTGTATCCACTAGCTCCCGATCATCTATGTGGAAAAAAACATAATGGAACATCAGTCCCACATTTCAAGCTCCCGCAATATTTTTTATATTTTGAATTTATCTCGAATCAAACATAATCTCTTACTAAAATGAAAATCAAAACCAATCTTCGATTATGATCTAGAAGTTGACTAAATAATAATAATTTTACCATCCTAACATTTATTTTCTCAAATTTTTATGTCTTCCTTTGACACATTGGTCCCATGGCTTGTACATCCATCGAGTGGATTCCCTCCATCTCGCAATGACCTTTGTTGACTCACAGGTCCATAGGCTATTAGTTTCACCTCCAACGCAAACCATGTTGTGTCCCTACCGATGTGTTTCTAAATTCATCGCCATATTTTATTATTATTATGCCATCAATGGTCATTCCATTTTGCATGAATAATATTTTTATCTCTTTTCTCACATGTTTCATTCTTTCGCATTCCTTCATCTATCTCTTTTAAACTTTGATTGATTCCCTTCATGTCTTCGATCCATAGTGTGAGGGGAGCACCTCAACCATCATATATAATTTTCATCTCTAGTTTTTGTCTTGCGAATTACTTAAATACAAGCCACTTAACAAAAAGGGGAAAATGAAGATATTGTTTTTGGTACGTTGTCCCCAATCCGCATTTTCTCCCCTTCACCATCAACTCACACTTTCATTCTCCTCTTCCTATTATTTTCCCTCCTTAGTTTCCCCTAAAATACCATTACCCCTCTTAGTTCCCATTTTCCCTTCATCATACCTTAATCCATCCTTAATCATGCCTAATTACCCATGTATCACTTTAATCACCCCATCCTCACTTTAACAATATTATTACTATTAGTTACCTCTCATTTAATATCCTTAATATTCCTCACCTACCAAAGTATTCCACCTATCCATTAACTCCCCTAATTTCCCCCACACAATCATGCAACCATAAAATAGCTCATCGCCTCTTTTCTTGCAATTTTGACACCCACTTTTTCAAAATCAAAAAAACTCTACCTACCAAATGAGTAGTTTGTTCCACTCATTGAATAATCATGCGGGTTCTTGTCGACCCTAGTTATACAACTTCACCCCTCCTCTCAAGGGGTGGTAAAATTCTATATTTCAAGCCATTTCACAAACTTGTTGTACTTTGTTTTTCTTGTTAACCAAAATTTACAACTTGATGTCAATTTTAGAGTCTCACATGTCATCCATAGATGCTTCAAGACTATGAGTTTACTTGGGAATCCTCATTTGAATTTTTTTATTTATTTCTTACACATTTTTAGGCCATCTTAGATCTTATCCATCTCATCATCCTTCACCGATCATTTTCAAATACCCCTATTCATCCTTTCACTCATCAAACTCCCATATCCCGCTCGATTGGTCATCAACTAGTCCTAGTCACCATCAACCCATCTTGTGCTAGACCTATTTTATATTTGTACCATCATCTTCCCTTTCCCCATAACTCCCCTTTTTCTAGATCACTCTATCTCAACCAACCATATGTTTTTCAACCCCGATCTGGTCTTCTCAACGCCAATCACCATCGACCTAACCCAGTCGTCATCGACCCTACCATCTCTCTCATTACATCTACCTTCATTTGCATCACCTCTATTCATCACTATCCCTACATCATATCCGACATCTCAATACAGTCTCGGATATGTTTCGCACATATTCTTCTTAGATCTACATCGAGCTAATATTTTCATGTTAATCTTCTTTGTTGTGCAAGTCATCGATCTCGCGGTAGAGAGGATATTTTGCACTCATTTTTCCATCACCATCTTCATCATCCACATCGTTAGGTCACTTAAACCCTTCATAATTAATGAATCCTTACATTAACGTATAATAGAGCAAGAAATCTCATCAAACACGTAGAACTCTATATTTTCATTTTCCACCTCATCATGGAGGACCTCATTTTTTTCCTCATAACCTAAACTAACCTAATTAAGACCTATACACAAATTTGTGTCTACACCTCCACACCCATGACTAATGACTCCTCACCACCTAAACCCACAATTACCGACCTAATTACCTTACAATTAATTCCACATCTCCAAAACCCCATTTCGCCACCTCCACATCCACACCATGACTAACACCCAAAACTGACCTCATAATGACTCATGACCAAGGCCTTTTTATCCTCGGGAGAAAAGGAGGGAAAGTTGGCTATTTTACTAAAAATAGCCCACTTTGACTGAACCGATACCGGTTTCTACTCGACCGCCGTCGGTTACGTAACCGCCATCGGTTCCCTGTAAATGACCTCCCCAACCAAAAACAAGAGGAGGATTTTTGATTAATCGGAATATCAGAAGTCATTGGAAGAATCCGGATTTTACTTGGCCGAGCAGAGACAAGTGAAGAAACAAGAAGAGTTTGCAGAGAAGGACATCAAGCCCAAGACTGCAACTGAGTAACCAGAGCCTTGTGACACTCATCCGAACATTGGGAGGGAAGATAACTCATCTTCTGATTGTCAGATCATCCTACCTGAGTTCTGCCTTTGTCATCACAGTCCTTGGACCTGCATCCTCATCAATAACCAGTAAGTAGTATCTTGTATGTCCTTTTAATAACATTTCTTGAACTTCTGAATCACAGCCATTATAAGTCTATTCCTAGATCTACTACCCGGTAACACACTACATCTAACTGTCATTCCTCTACCCTTACGTTACCCCAAGAACACCCTCCCGTACTCTCTGAGTCCTCATCATCACCTCATTACCTATCCCACTCATTTACCAGCCTTATAAACAACACAACCACCCTACAACCAACCTTCACCAAAAGCCCCTAAAACATTGCCCCTACCGATATCGGTTATCAGCAACCGGTACCGGTGACAGTGACCGGCATCGGTCACTGTGATTCAAAACCAAAACCAGCCTTTCTTCTATTGTTTTAACGAGGCAATTAAATTGTGATTTTACAATCATTTGTGTTAATTCATATTAGTACGGGAACTGACCACCTTCGAAAGGAAGTTTTATATTTCCTGGGCCCAAGGCAGTTCCCTCATTTATTGTCTAATTAAAATCTGGTGGTCTTGTATTCTTACTTGCAGGTAGTCCTTCCAAGACAAAAAGGAGTTCTTCGCAATCGATCTGATCTCTCTCTACGGTACGCGCACACCCTCTCGACATTCAATAGGTATTCCTCCTAGCCCTAACCCTTATCTGTTTCTCAAAGGAATGAAAGGATAGAAGCAACTCTATTCCAAGAACTGAAACATTCTGTGTGAAACATTTTGGCATGCCCGGTGGGACCCATTTCGGGTTTCTTTGATTCTTGCTTGCTTTCATATAGGGAGCATACTTGCTATTTTCTTCTCCTAGATATTCACAAGGTATTTTGTTATTTTGGTAAAAGAATTTGCTTTGCTTTCACATCTTTGCATTAGTGAAAGTCATCTCTTTTGCTTCATCGAATATCATTTTCGATTTGGGTTTAAAACACGTGCATCACATTCTTGCTTGTTGTTTTCAATTCTAGTGAACATAGATTAAGTAACAGGTCGTACACGTGGGGGTGATATCCATGGTATTGACAAGAAATTAATCTTACTTTCACTGCACAACACATACCGAATCACGACATAATCAACACAACAACTCAAACATCCCCCCTTTTCCGCGGTATTCCTCCGCCCGATTGAGGTAACCTTATAAGCCAAAACAAACTTGACATTTCCCCTAAGTCTTTTGTTTAGGATTGACATCATCTTGCGTCTAAGGCATAAGCCCACAATAATTAAAACTAATCCTAGGGTTAGTCTCTGGATTTGCGTGTGCATCTTGCTTGTTTTTAGCTCTGTTTCTCTGTCCTATACTGTCAGTGATCACTTCAGAACAGTTTGATAGATGTACTAAGCATTGTTAAAAACTCAAATCAGCAGCTTCTTATAGTTTCTTATACCAGTCCTATTATACCGACATCGGTTAATTGACCGACGCTTGCAGCCTAACCGACATCGGTTAGCAGACCGATATCGGTTACTATCTTTTACAGTCCCTGACAAACCAGCAACCTACCAATTTCAACATTTTGGGGCTGTTTCTGTTCCTGATAGATTGAAACCCTACTGTGTACTCTTGTCCATGGTTGTTATCACTTGGAAGCAAGCCGCCGCCATGGTTTCACATGCCTGCTCTGTGCCTTTTCCTGAATCACCCCCTTCACATTCTATGGGGAACCCTACGGACACCAGTGAGGTTCCCAAAATCCCTGTAGGAGATAAGGAATTTGCCAAATTTTTGGATGCTAATCCTAGTTGTACAGTACTATTTGTCTCATACCCCTGACCGTACACCCGACGGTCAGCTTCTCGTAGGTATGCCTATTAGTATAGCTGCTCATTTAGCTCCTTCTCCACCTAATAACTCCACCTTACCTTCTTCATCCTTGGCCCCGTCTCCCAACTCAGTGGCTTCAGAGGTTCATACGACACAGATTGGCTTTCCTTTGGTTAATCTGGGGCCCCACATATCATTACCACCAACTGCTCCTACCTCGTCTCTCTCGCAGACTGCCCCTTTCATAACTTGCTCTCTGCCACCTATCCACACGAGCTTTCCTTCTCAAGCTCCGCCCACCTTTTCATTTCCGCACACTTATCCGGTGGCTTCGACACCTTATATAGGACATCCCTATTCGGTCTCCTCAACATATTCGTCCTCAATACCTTATCAACATTTAACCCCACCATTGTCTAGTGGAGGCCCTTGGCCCAATCCTCCACCTTTTACAACAACCGCACCAGCATCTCATCCAACCACGGATTTCATCAAACAAATGATGGACAAAATGCAAAATCTGGAGGCTTCTGTTTCAGGAAGCCGTAGCACCCTGACATACGAGCAAGTTTGTTGGGAGCCTATTCACCCTTCTGTCCCTCTTCATTCATATCCTCCTCAATGGGAATTACCAAAATTCACTCGTTTTAATAGTAAAGAGGATCCTCAACAACACTTGCGATCATTTAGACATGCTTGCTATTTGATTGCTCATGACGATGCCTTGCTACTCCGCACCTTTCCCATGTCCTTATCAGGACCCACCTTGGAATGGTACAGTGCTTTAACCCAGCACTCGATCTTCTCTTTTAACCAACTAGCCCAATCTTTCTTGGATCATTTCTCCATTAACATTGCCAAGAAAGTATCTATCACCGACCTCTATGCCATCCGACAATTTGAAGACGAATCTATCACAGATTTCGTTGGACGATGGCGGGGCCTCATCAACCAACTTACTTATGCCTTGCCTCAGGCCGAACTTATCGAACTCTTTACGTGGGCCTGCGCTAAGCACATTTCTCCTACCCTCCAAATTCAAACTTTCCGCACCTTTGATGAGGCCTTTACTATGGCTCGAAAACTAGAGATTCGAGCCTTAGAGGAAGAGAAATTGTGGTTGCGCAACAAAAACCCTAATTTCGAACCCAAGATTCCACCAATAAACCTAACACCACCAATCCTCACACATCGACTGCTTCGAAATCAAAAGGAGCTGTACACGCGGTGATGGTCAAATCTCAAGCACCATCTAATACCCCACCAAAAACCACCTATAAGTATAAAGCGGAGCCCATCAATTACACTCCCTTGGGAGAAACTTATGGTGTCATCTTGGAAAAATTGCTCAAAGCCGGAGCTATCACCTTGCCTCCTGTTAAACCTCACTCCGGGTTTGACTCCACCCGCGCTATACCTTCTTGGTACAAAGAAAATGACTTCTGTAACTTTCACCGCGTAAAGGGACACAGTCACGAAAACTGCAAGATGTTGAAAAACATAGTGCAGGAAATGGTTGATGCAGGGGATATAACCCTCGATAATCCTAATGCCCCTGCTAACCGAAATTTGAAAATCTTCAACAAACCATTCCCGAACCACTCATCTAACAGTAATGTAAACCAAGATATCTTAGCCGAGGAGAGTGTTCATGAAATCCATGCAGTTTTCGACTCTCAACCAAAAGCCTCTATTGAGAAAATTCTGAATCAAACCTCTTCACTAACGCAGGGACCCGAATCCCCTTCACCACCATCAAGACAAGACAATAGCCTTACCATTCCTTTACCCATAAAGGAATTAACCACCCAGAGTTCTCTTCTCACAGATGAGCCTTCTTACACCACATCCCTGCAAGACTGTGAGCGGATGTTATCTAACTTATCTATTTCCCAAACATCTCCTTCCGTCGCTCTTGCTATAAAAGAAGAAGACTCGCCCCTGTTTCTGTCATCCTTAGGAGAGAAACCTCTCGAATCAACATCACCACATTCTTTAATCATGACGGATCCCCTCAAACATGCCCTTCTACCTATTAGTTCTTCATCGCCTAAATCTTTTCAGCGACCGGTTGACCTCTTAACACCCATTGATGCAGTGCCTCATTTACCCCCTGTATCACACCCACAGTGGACCGGGATCACAACACACCTCTCTTCCATATCAAAGTTCCAATTCACACCTGAAGATTGTCATTCCCCAGAAGATAGACGGGTTTTATGGGAACGTTTGAGTACACCATGCTCTACTCAAATGCAGATGACTGATCTCGACACCTCTACCATATACCCAAGATGTTTACAAAAGCTCAAAATGCCTGTGTCCTCATCTTCACCCCCCTCATCTCTACCAAATACCTCATCCACATCTACTAACCTAACCAAACCTTCCCCTACGCTTGGGACTCCACCGATACCCAGTTTAACACACCCACCTAAACGGTTAGATTTATCCAAAAATAAATCCATCCATCCACCTAGGAGACAAATCCAATCTCCTCAAATCCAATCCCTGCCTTTGTCACCACTAAAACCCTCGCCGTCACACCTACCTTCCATATTGGGACCTCATCCCTCCACCTTGCCTCAATACATCACACCTCCTGCGTTTTCTCTAAAACGACCTGCACTTTCTACACCCATACAGAGATCCTGTCCACCTATCAACCCTAAACAAACTCCATCATCAAAGGATTTGTTTGTGGTATCGCCCCACTTTCTCCATGGTTGTTCCCCGCCACCACGTTATCTGGAGCCTCACCATCTAATCAGCTAAACATGACTTCTGCGCCGAAGAAGCCACGTTTAGTTAAAACCACTCATCAATACCCCTTGTCTAAACCACCACCCGTACGAACCAACCATACCCAAACATTACCAAAACCCACCCAATCAATACCCTCATCTTCCTCTGACTTTGACCCACTCAAAGGATCTTACGCCAAGATCCTTGATATGTTGGTGGAGAATGCGACCATTTCCCTACCCCACTTAGACCTTATGATCCATCTAAACCTCGACCTATAGGTTATGATGAGTCTAAAATCTGCGCTTATCACCGCACACTAGGGCATGATGTAGAGGGATGCAAAGCTTTGAAAGCCATCCTTCGTCAGTCACCTCTCTCTAGATAGAAAGGTTAAAAAAGACAACTTACGAAGGGAGAAACCTTTAGCTTCAATTCCTCTCCTATACCACCTGTCCCCGCCTCACCAAGATCTATCATTATTACAACCCCACCTCTCGAAGCCCATGATTTATCCCTACCATCTTCCTCCTCTCGTGTTCACGAGATCAACATGATTAGTGTTGCTACTCGAGGGCAGAAAAACAATGAGAAAGCTAAAGAAAGCACACCTGCGGCCTCTCTTTCTCCGTCCACCATCCCGATCGCACCACCACCTAAAGTGGTTATTCGTGGACCCGCTTACCCCATCTCTAATGGAGTTTCCCACCGTACCATGATCAAACAACTTCACCAATCACCTGTAAAAATGACACTGTATGATCTCATTCAAACTTCTGAATCTCATCGACAAGCTCTCATTGAGATCCTTCAAGGGATAGAGGTCCTACCCAATGAAACCTTTCCCGTTGCCTCCATTTTAACACCCAATCACGTTGCTTCCCTCACCAAACAACCTACCACCCCAACCACTTCTGTCTCTATACAACAAGCCATTCTGTTGTCAGTTTCTCGAAGACGAAATTGTTGACTTTGGTGCAGAAGATCCTGACCCTGCTCTTTTCATCTCAGCTTACGTCTGGGACATCCGAGTACGTCGTGTTATGATTGACGGGGGCGCTAGCCTAAACATCATCTCTTCAAAATCCTTCCAACAAATGAATATCCCTTCTAGCAGTTTGCATGTGTGAACCCCATCATGTTGCGGTCATTCAATGATGCTATTACTTCTACCTTAGGCACCGTGATCCTTAACATTCGTGTAGGGCCACGTACTTTACCCGAACTCTTCTATGTCCTTGAGGGAGAGTTCCAATACAATATGTTGTTAGGCCGCCCTTGGATCCGGGCTATGGGATGCGTTCCCTCCACCTTACATAGATGCATAAAATTTGAGTACGAGGGGAAGTCCTACACCGTAAAAGCTGATCCTCCCCCCTTCAAAACCTGCAATATGTTATATCACCCTAATGATGTGCTTGTACCAGTCAAGACACCCATTCATCCAACCCAACCATCCACTTCAACCACACCTCTACCATCCACCTCAACCACACCTACACCTTCAACCAATGAAACCGCCATCGCAAATTCCACTTCCTTTCCCGCGGACAACATCCCAACCTCAGATCCCTTAGTTGATGTTTTCCAACGCCTTACGTTGGGGAGTATCACCTATATAACGTTAGCACTTTCCATACCCCACAGGAGTACGGACAGTTACATGCGCATCCTACCTATGACCGTCGTGTGGGGGAAGTAATCCCCTACGGACCACCTAATTGCCGCACCAACTTAACGTATGGGGGTGTCGATACATCTTCTGTTACCCCTGAACCTCCTCTTGGCGTGGTTCCTTTCCAATCTGATTTTCAATATTTAACTAATCGTCGTTTCGCTCTCACCTTCCTGACGCGCTGTGCTTGGAAGGGCTTCGGTTTCGGTCTTTATGAACAAGGCCGACATACGATCATCCCCATTACCACACGCAAACACAAGGATCGTTGTGGTCTTGGCTTCTCTGAACCACCTACACCGAAAACACCGCCTATCCGTTGTATCCAGGAAGACAACGAAGTCACCCCTTCCGAACCATTATCACCCATTTTGCCATCGTCACCCACAGAGCCGATAGACCCTGAATCTATCCCTCCTAACTTTTTTTTTTCATAAATGCTATCTTCCTGGGTCCTCTCACTTATCAACGCGATAATGAAGACCCATCTTCTCTTCCCCTCCTGTATCCAGACATGATTGAAGAGGACTCGCCTTCAATTAATGTCGTTGAGTGCCAGGATGATGACTCCATCCTCACTTACCTTGGCGCGGATGACTCTTATATTCAACGCGCCTTGCCATCTGATACTCAAACCATGTTGAACGAGTCAACTATAGAAATCAACATCCACACCAAGGACGATCCTCACATTGTGAAGATCGGACAATCTCTTACCGCATCAGAACAAACTGCCTTCACTACCTTCCTCGTGCCGCAGACCAAGCTTTCGCTTGGTCCTACGTTGACATGCAGAATCGATCCACGACATTGTTGTCCATAACATTACCCTGAAACCGATTCCAAACCAGTTAAACAGAAACTGAGAAAAATGCATCCACGCATTGCCCTCTTGGTCAAAGAAGAACTTCAACGACTCCTTTCTGTTTCCTTCATTTTACCTATTGACTATCCTCAATGGATTTCTAACATCGTACCTGTCACTAAAGCAACGGGGGACTTCGGATATGTACGGATTTCCGGGACCTTAATCTCGCTTGCCCAAAGGATGACTTCCCCCTACCAAGTATTGATCAACTTGTTGATCTCACTGCCGGTCATGAGATGCTTTCTCTCATGGATGGCTTCTCGGGATACAATCAAATTTTGGTAGCCCCGGCCGATCAACATAAAACTACCTTCATAACTCCTTGGGGAACCTTCTGTTATCGTGTCATGCCGTTTGGCCTTAAGAATGCGTTGGTGCGACCTATCAGTGGGCTATGACTTACATTTTTCATGACATTATGCACACTATCCTTGAAGATTATGTCGATGATCTTCTTGGAAAATCTAAACATCGCAGTGAACATCTCGATGTTTTAGCCATTATTTTCGATCGCCTGTTACAATATTGTGTTCATCTTCAACCAAAGAAATGTGTCTTTGGTGTTCTTTCGGGAAAACTCCTTGGTTTTATTGTCTCTTTGCGTGGCATCGAGGTCGATCCAGCTAAAGTCAAAGCTATCCTAGAAATGCCCCCACCCACTAACCTCAAACAATTGCGTAGTTTGCAGGGCAAACTCCAATCTATCCGGCGTTTCATCTCACAACTCTCGGATCGATGTCAACCTTTCCATCATCTCCTTAAAAAGGATATTGTCTTTCAATGGAGTGAGGAATGTCACCAAGCCTTTGAGGCTCTTAAATCCTATCTCTTGCAGCCACCCGTGCTTATCCCACCTCAGGACGATCGCCCTTTCTACCTTTACCTTTCCGCCACCGACCACGCTGTAGGGGCCATGCTCGCACATCGTGACTCCGAGTATCGAGAACAAGCCGTTTATTATATAAGTCGTACTCTGGTGGATTATGAGACTAGGTATACACATGTAGAAAAGTTGTGCCTAGCCCTATCATTTGTGGCCACCAAACTCGACACTACCTCCTGAATCACAAAACTTTCATCATCACCAACACGGACCCCATCCATTATATGTATGCCAAGCCTCATCTAAACCAACGCATCGCCCGATGGCTTATGCTCCTCGCTGACCTCGACCTTGAGTTTGTACACCAGAAATCAATCAAAGGACAAACTATCGCAGACCAACTCGCGGAAGCCCCTTTACCTGGGGAACAATTTACCAATTTTACTTTCCCCGACGAACTCATCGCCACTCTTTCACTCAGTGAGGAGTCGTATCCAATGACCCTCTTCTTCGATGGATCCAAATGCCGTGGCGGTGGGGCCGGCGTTGTTCTCATTCCTCTTGACGCTGAGCCTATGCCTCTTTCATTCCGGCTCGATTTCCCCTGCACTAATAATATAGCAGAATACGAGGCCCTTGTTTTGGGTCTCCAGGTCGCGTTACACTTAGGTGTTAAATCTATTAACATTTTCGGTGACTCTCAATTGGTAGTCAATCAAGTTATGGGCATCTACCAATGTAAAAATGAGGAACTTCAAAAGTACAAACACTACGTGGATTCACTTTTGACCTTATTTACTCATTATTCTATCCAAACCATTCCCCGCTCCACTAACAAATTTGTGGATACTATGGCTTGCTTAGCCTCGCAAATTCCTGCCTCACCAACTGACTCTGACATATTCGTCTTGGTCCAACAACTCTTTGCCCCATCTTACTCCCCTGGATGTTTGTATGATAAATACTGTGTCTACTAATTCGCAGGATATCTGGTATCACCAATTTCACGACTACCTCACAACCTCTGTTCTCCCACCTGACCTAACGAGTACCGGAAAACGTGCTTTTCTTAAAAGTGTTTCTCGTTATGTCATCATGGGGGGACTCCTTTATAAACGTGGCTTTGATGGCATCCTCCTTCGATGTCTAACCGGCGCGGAGGTCACCTATACCATCCAACAAGTCCATGACGGTATTTGTGGTGGACATTTTAGTGGCCTTGCCGTGGCCAAACGAATCCTTCGCCTAGGTTATTATTGGCCTACTCTTAATAATGACTGCTACGAATATGTTAAGCGTTGTGTTATGTGTCAACAACATGCCAACCTTCAACATACTCCTAGCCATCCGCTACAGGTCGCACGAGATCTTTGGCCTTTCTCACAATGGGGTTTAGACCTTATTGGTGAGATTCATCCGCCCTCTTCGCAACGTCACCGATGGATAATCACAGCAACCGAATATTACACAAAATGGGTGGAGGCCATTCCACTCATTTCAACCAAAAAAGAAAAAATTGTAGAGTTCATTAACCATCACATTATCTGTCGTTTTGGTGTTCCTCATCGCCTGATAACAGATAATGGAAAATCTTTCAAAAATAAGTTGTTACAAGACCTTTGTAACAACTTCGGTATCAAACTTAGCTTCTCGTCACCATACTATCCACAAGCAAATGGCCAAGCCGAATCTTCTAACAAAACCCTGACCAAAATTCTCATGAAAGTTGTTAATAATTCTGGGAAAAATTGGCCTGATCACATCCCTTTTGCCCTTTGGGCTTATCGGACTAGCATTCGTACCTCCACTAATGCCACCCCATTTTCTTTGGTATATGGTACCGAGGCTGTCTTGCCTCTCGAAATACAAATACCCTCCCTAAGAATATCTCTTCAGGATATTCTCACCAATGATGATTTCCGCCAAGAGCGGTTAGCCCAATTGGAGCTTCTTGACGAGCGTCGTCTTACAGCTCTTGACCACCTTCAAATCTATCAAAAGCGCATCAAGCGTGCTTATGATAAGTGACTTCATGAGCGTACCTTTAAGGTTGGTGATCTTGTCCTCAAAGAAAATCAACATGTAACCAAACTAGAAAAGAGCAAACGTGGAAAATTTGCTCCAAATTGGATTGGGCCTTACATTATCACTCACACTTATGGATCAGGCACTTATCGTTTAGCTTCGCTTAATGGTAAACCTGAGCCTGAACCCCTTAATGCCTTGCATCTTCGACCATTCTACTATTGAATTTAGTGTTATATCACTTCTTATCTACCTTGCGCTCATCCCTTGAGCTCATTTACCACCGCATACACTTTGTTTCCTACATCTCAAAATCAAATCAAGCTCACATGGTTTGATTATCACCTCCCCTTAAAGATGCCTTCCCCTTTTTAGTCTAGTCCATGACTTCAAAGTATTAAAATGACACATTCTTAATTAAACACTTATGGGATTTTCTTGAGTCAAACTTCCTACAAAACTAGATGCTTTATGCCAAACGGACATCTAGACCTCTAAATTATACATAGACTGCTCCCTCGAAGGACAGCTATATGCCAAACTATTGCTGCTATTATATATAGACTGCTCCCCCGAAGGACAGCTATACACAAACGCCGCATCTGCTACTATAAATAGACTGCTCCCTTGAAGGACAGCTATACACAGTCAGCCTTTATCAGAAGCTTCTCGCATTGATCAGCTTCGTGAAGACCTCAAGAGTAACAAAATACATATCCCTTGTAGACTTCCCGCATCGATCAGTCTATATTCAGCAAAATAAAAGCCGCATTCAAAAGCACTTTTGAGTCATGGACTTGTCTATTTAGGTTTGGTTCTCTTTCGTCAGGATACTCACTTTATAACAAGTTCTCTGCGCCTCAGCTACACCATCCACCTCACCTCACCATTTGTTTAAACAAAAAAACTCAAGGGACGTGACGTATACCCGATATATTGTGATTATACAACTCTTTTCACCTATCGACTTCTCGTCTATGCAAGGTACCTAGGGGTTCAAGCTCATTCTACGTTATTATGTGGTTTGTTTAGCTCTTTTCAACTACGGAACACTTTTCCCTCTTTTACCCGAATCTAGGATTATGTGTTGACCTTAATCAGGACACGGTTCCCTACCACTTGGGTAGGCTAACTTTCGCTTCACCTATACCTATACCAACATCGCCAATTCCTTACCAACACCAACAACATTACCCTACCAATATCAATATTTTTACCAACCAACAAATTGCCTAACCATACCTAAATTGCCTGAATTCACCTCTCCCTGGTCCTAAGGGAGAACTACATCGGTCTGAGGCCCCTCCTTGCTTTGTGCAATGGGCTATGTAGGCAGCACTTAGGAGACATGGGGTCTCCCAAGGTTAGCTCGACCATCCCCTACCATAACCTATCATGTGTTGTAAATATACATATTTTTGTGTATTTCTTTTTGCCAACATTCATCTTTATCATTTTTCAAAACAAACATTCAAAACACAACCATTCTTATTATTATAACTCAAATCAACATACATATTCAGTTTTATTTAGATGTTCAACAAATACATCTTCTCTATCATCGACGCGTTGCAGTCGGCATCCTTATTTATTCTTATACCTCTATAAAATTCACTTAGACCCTTGCGCCTCATCCCGAACCAGGTGATGATCGTGATCGTCGACGCCTCTCGCCGGGCCTCTCCATCCTCAAAGGCACCATGGCTATTGGTACCGCCCACTGATCTGCCAATCTCTCCTGTAACATATGAATACGCTCTCTCGCATGGAGGAATCTCACCTCTAGTCTCTCCGCTCGTGACTCCGCAACCGCTAACAATCCTGTTGTCTCATTCACCCGCGTTTGGAGCTGATGAACTAAACCCTGCAGATGATCTCTCTCCGCTGTAATCACAGCTATGTCAGGATGATCACGTACACCTCGCAGCTCTGCTACCCACCATAATCTATAGGCCTCTGTCGTTCCTGCATCCATTACCCTGCGATCGGCTGCTATCTCTCTGGCCCTTCTGGAGGTGTTGGCCGGGGAGGTGAGAATGATGCCTCCGCGTCGATCCTCATATATGGTCTATAAGCCAGGGGTATATCCTGAATGAATCCAAATTGTCACCGCACGCGATCTAGAGGAATCCTCTCGTACTCACCTGGCCTGTGCCCCGCGATCCACCTCAATCGCTCTACACCCCTCAACTCCTCAGCTATGTTCTCTGTTACCATATAGTTCCCGTAAGGCCTCCAACAGATATCCGCAATCGTCACCATCTCCCATACCTACCTATAATACTCGGTGTCACCTATCATGGCCTGGGATCTTGCCTCTTGTTTATTCTGGACCCATCGTCTGAATCCCAACCTCTGCACTCCTGTCTCTCCCGACTGGATGGGTCGGCCTATTGGTCGCACACAAACAATGTGCTCATAGGCCCAACAATGTAATAAGTATGAACAATCAGTGTCGTCCTGTGACTTCACCTGCAAGCCCATAAACCCCTGTATAGCTCCGCCAAATATGCGGGTGCCCATGCGAAAGTCACGTTCCTTTCTATCATTTCCCAAATAATACACATCAATGCTTTTGGAAATCTTCCCCATCCGCCCTCGGTAATGCATAATACCCCACCGCTATCATTAATACCACTGCCAACCTTGTTGCCTCAGGGTGTGCTGCATACATTATACCATAAGTGAATGTCAAACCTCGTTGTGTCAAATCTCGTGCGTATGGACCAAATACTGTTGTTATCGCTCCCGCGCCGCTGCTAGGCAATGCACGATATCTTGGTCTTCTGTAATTGGGAGTCTCAAAATACGGAACACATCTTCCAACGTCACTGTCATCTCCCCTGTTGGCAGATAGAAGGTATTCTTTTCTGGATTCCATCTCTCAATCAACGCCTACAACATAGCATGGTTACGTGTGATTCGTGAATAATAGCGGATTCCACTTAACCCCAAATGATTTATCAATGCCCATTCAGCTGGTGTTACATCCGCTCGGATCCGTGACAACAAAGCTGGCACACTATCATTCATCCTGAGCCCTGCCTCCGCTGCACACATCAAAACGACACACAGCCATTCAATAAATCAAATCCCCAAGGGTTTTTCTCACATTCTAGAAATTCCTACAGTAACCGGTATCGGTTATAGATAACCGATACCGGTTTACTAGCCGATACCGGTTATCTCTAAACGATACCGGTCACTGTCAAAAATATACAGACATGCTTCAAAACATACACCTGCGATAAATATTTTCCCGTTTACTCCTCTCTATACCTAAAAACATACGTGAACACCCTGCTTACCTACCCCATAACACTCACCCCATCCCAAACCCTTGCCTATCACCTTTTCTTTCTCATCTTTATCCACTTACTCTCTCTCATCCTATTCATAAAACATGCAAGAATTAAAATACAACCAAACAGTTTACCTCTTGGGATGCAGCCGCTTGGGGTGGCACTTGTCTTCCCTCTCGTCCCTGCCTGCTGGATGCTTCTCCTTGTTCAGCCATGTTCACCACCCTCTTCAAATATAACTTGCCTTTTTGCCTTCTGAATCTCAGCCCACACTCACTTTACCTGTCTCTTTCCTCCTTATCACTCAATTCTCTCATGCAATTACCTGTATCAGTCGTCAAACAACGTCGCATTCGCGTATTTAACTTCTTGCATGACTCTCAAAATAAGAACTTAAGTTGCCACCCAAGCTTTTCTATTTTTAGAAAAGCTCATTTTGGAATAACCGGTATCGGTTATGTAACCGATATCGGTCAGATCTACCGACGTCGGTTAACTAACCGATATCGGTCACATGCCTACTTTTTCTTAAACATAGTCCTTTTCTTTATTTTCTACCCAATTTTTGTGGCGCCCGCCTCTTTTTCCTGCATAACAACACCATTATCCATATTTGTCATCAACATCACATCAATATCTCATCACAATTTCATCAACATCATCTATCTATAATAAAAAACCATCAACAAAGACATCAAAACCATCCATATATAAACCATGTGAATCAAACTCATCATCTATATATACATACATTCCATTTCAAAAGCCATCAACAAAATACATAAAACATTTTAAACACATAACATATGGATCAAAATCATCATCATATATATATACATCAAAGGTTTCAAATATACAACTTGCCTTTCGCATATAGGGGCCTCTGTGATCTCAAAATAATACAAAGCGGGCACGCAGCCGCAATACTATCAAAATCTCGACTGCTCGCAGGTCGGTCTCTCATATCAAAAATATACTCGCTCGCTGCAGCGCTCATATCAAAATCGACTTCGCTGGTATCAACTATACAACCCGTACTCGGCTCGCAGGCCGGTATATACAACAAGATGAATAAAAATGAATGAATCATATGTGGGCACGCAAGCCTCTATATACATAACCGGTTCGCGAGACCGGTGTCTCTATATCCAATGTACAAAAAGCAAAACCACTATCTCCTCTCTAGGGATGTCTCGGCTCTCCCCCACCCCTCGGCTCCTCTCCTACTGGTCCCTACGTGCTAGCTCCCGCCTCCTCCCTGTCACCGACCCACCGGCTGTGGCTGCGCCCCCTGGGATCTCTGGCTCCGAGAGGTCTCGGCTCTGTGTGCCGCATATGGCTGATAGTCGGCCCGGTACCATCAAGGACATCCACGATAATACGGGCCGCTCTCACCTCCATATAATGGGCCCGTGCCACCATGGCTGCTGGGGCTGGTCCCCGACTCCTAATAATAGTGGCCCCCCTGCCGGTGCACTGTGCACTCTTGTACTGTAGAGGTATATGTGCCGGTGGTGGTGCTGGTGTGTGTGCTTCGTGGTGGTGCACTGTGTGTGGCCGAGCACTGTCGAGCTAGCTAGCTTTGCCCGTAGGACACCTATATGTGCATGTGCAGTGCAGCAGATGCTTTACCCTATGTAATTGCACTCTCCCCGAGCTGGTCCCTCTCTGCTATAACAGCCGCTAAATCTGGTTGTGCGGGCTGTGCTCTCCTCGCTGCTCTCTCCCCTGCCCACCATACCAAAAATGATCCTGTGCAGCTGGCGTCATCCACGGTATCATCCGCTGGCCTCTCTGCTACCCAATCTGGGTCCACGGGCTGTGGTGCAGGCAGTGGGGCCTCTACATCATCCCTCCGGTACTGAGGGAAGGGAGGTGGCTCATCCTGTCGTAGCCCCAACTGCCGTCGTACCCTCTCTGGGGTATCCGCTCATACTCTCCGGCCTCGTCCTGCTACTATCCAGTAAAGTATATCTGGATCCAGGTGCATTGTGATCGGGCTCCTCCTGGGGCTGATGACCTCTATAAGGCCTCCATACAATATCCAATGCGGTCACGCCCTCTAGCATATGACGGTAGTAAGCTACATCCGTCTGTGAGCATCGCTCGTGGGTTGGCCCACGACCCCAACCACCTCGAAAGCCATACTGTATATCACTATGCCACAGGCTCTTTGGGCAGCCCTCTTAAGTCGAATACATATGATATGCTCATATGCCCGGCAGTGTAACAAAAATGTGGAACAAATCCGAATCGCCTCATCCGGTGATAACCCCACACTCTCTGTATAGCTGCACCAGGTATACTGGTGCCCAAGCATAACACGTATGCTCCTCCACCATCTCGGCAAGCACCCCATCAAAGCCCGTGGGAAGCGGCCTCCCTCTGAGTTGGGAGGGCGAAGCATGTGATGCCTATCATCATCAACACGGCAAGCCGTGTCTCATGTCTGTGGCGTGATACATATCGCCATAAGCAATACTCGTGCACTGTGGTAGGTCAATAACACGGCTGCATCCCCAAATACATGAAGAATGTTGTCCATAGCCGTCTCTGCATCTACCTGGAATACTGCCTCTCCTACGATCGGCAGTCTCAGGATGCGATATACATCCTCTAAGGTAATAGTCATCTCTCCAGTCGGGAGATGGAAAACATTAGTTGCCGGATCCCATCTCTCGATGAGGGCAACCATAAGGCTGTGGTCCCTATCTATAGCCCTATACCGCTGGACTCCCGCGAGTCCCACCTCGCGCATAATGGCCCAGCATGCTTTGCGGACACATGTGGCCGCATCCGTCTCTCAAGCAGCGGGGGCATCCTATCCCGCATAGTCATTTCTTGACGTGCTGCTGCATAAATAACCCACTTCATTAGACCTACCCTTTACAAAAACAACAATTACATACCCCTTTTTACCACCCTACCACCCTCTATAACACACCTACCCTCCCCGACCTACCCCCTTTTACCCCCACCCTCTTCACCTACACATAACCCCTCCTATCAACCAACACAAAAAACACACCCAAACAACAACCCAAACAACAACCAAAAAACCCAAAACAACAACATGACCAAACCAAAAAATAAATAATCCTACCTACTGACCGGTACCGGTCATCCATGACCGCCACCGGTCCCCTCCAGCACCTGATATACACTGGCGCCGGTCGACATACGACCGACGCCGGTCCGCCCACAACCTAACCTCCCTAAAAATTTCGTGACCGATGTCGGTTGCCTAGTGACCGACATCGGTCACTGACCACAGTCGGAGCCGAACCCGACGCGGCCCCCCAAACTCATTTTTTTCCCTATTACTCCCTTTTTACCCAATGAAAAACCCTAAAAACCTACCCACCCTACCGTTTTAACCTCACTAACCCACCTACCCTCTCCATTTTTCAAACAACTTCAATTTATTCATTCTTTTATTAAAAACTTGGATTCCTACCCAAAACCCAAATCTAGCTTAAAAACATTAAATTCACATAATGAGAGGTTTCGAACCTACCGGTATGACTACACGTCGTCGTGGTGGGATAGGTGGTGGTGGTCCAGCTGGTCCAGCACCTCCTGCTCCTCCTGGCTGTGCCATGGCTATAAATATCCTCTGTTGGGTCCTCCACCAATCAAATGTTGCCTCCTACTCGCTAGGGCCTACCAACCACTCACTTCTCCACTCAAATAGTGCCACCTCAGCCGACAAATTCAACAATCTCACTAATACACCTCAGACAACTAAAATTGGTTTTCAAATTGACAATGTGACAATGACAGGCCGTATTTTTTCTTTTTATAGGTTTTTGACCTATAACCGATATCGGTTATGTTGTGCCCTAATGAACCGGTATCGGTCACCTAACCGATACCGGTCATATATAGCCGATATCGGTTTAATACCTAACTTCACCCAACTTCTTCCCTTATTCACCAATCTCCCTTTCTCACCACATTGCCTATTCACCACATCGCCTTTTCACCACATTGCCTATTCACCCATCGACCCTATTTGCTGATTAGCCTTTTTTGACTTCTCGCCCGACCCAAGGCCCAAGGCGCGCAACCCAACTACTTGCCCGGCCCGGCCCGACCCCGACGGCCGAAGGCCGCAACCCAACCACTTGGCCGACCCAAGGCCCCAACCAACCAATCAGGCCCGACCCAAGGCCGCAACCAACCATTTGGCCCGACCCAAGGCCGCACCCAACCAATTGGCCCGACCCAAGGCCCACCCAACCAACCCCAAGGCCCAACCATTAGGCCCAACCAGGCGCTGACCCACCATTTGGCCCGACCCAAGGCCGCACCCAACCAATTGGCCCGACCCAAGGCCGCAACCAGCCAATCAGGCCCAACCCAAGGCCGCCACCAACCATTTGGCCCGACCCAAGGCCGCACCCAACCAATCAGGCCCGACCCAAGGCCCTCACTAATCAATCGGCCCGACCCAAGGCCGCACCACTTAACTACCTCAACCAAGACCCACAAATTACAATTTTATCCACCCATCATGTAGCTTTTTGTTCAATCGAGCTCACCTGTTCGTGTTTTAGCATGATTAGGATACTTGAATTGATCAGCCGACCAACTTTGCCTAGACCAAGACCGTGATGTTTATCTCAACCAAACCAACCATTTGGTACTACCGAACATGCCCAAACGTTCTGTACCTTACCCGTTATATCCCCTGGAGCTACTTCCTATGCCTTGGATACCAGGATTATATCACCCTTGTTTGGATAAACTATCGACCTTTGCCTATGAATTGCTTGTTTGCTCTTCAAATCATGTACCCTGGTCGCACTACTGCATTTCAACGTGCGTCTGCTTCCTTGAACCTACCCCACCATCTTACCATTATCTCAACACCATTTACCCTTTATCAACCCTATCCCTGATTTCACGCTACCTCAATCTGTGATAGATTTGAGGGGGATTACCTATACCCTTAACAGGAATAACCACTTCTTATTATTGTCAGTGCAGCTTTACAAGACAAGCTACACGACAACAAGGGGCTAATGTAGACACCAAATTTGTGTCTTACGACCTCCCGTACCATGCATCTCATTTCGCAACCTAACCTCATCACCTAAACCGTACACAATTATTTATTAATTACCTTACAATTAATAAATCCACATCTCCAAACCTGCCACCTCATTTCGCCACCTCATCATGACCTAGTCCTAACCCTAAACTAACCTAATTAAGACCTATAACTTGGTCTACATCCACACCCATGACTAATGACTCCTCACTCGCACCCAAAACCGACCTCATAATGACTTGACCAAGCCCACAACTAATCCCTCAGGAGAAAAGGAGGGAAAGTTGGCTATTTTACTAAAAATAGCCCACTTTGACCTTAACAATACCGGTTCTACTCGACCACCGCCGGTTACGTAACCACCATCGGTTCCTATAAATGACCTCCCCAACCAAAAACAGGAGGAGGATTTTTGATTAATCGAAATATCAGAGGTCATTGGAAGAATCCGGAATTTACTTGGCCGAGCAAAGACAAGTGAAGGAAAGAGAGGAGTTTGCAAAGAAGGACATCAAGCCCAAGACTGCAACTGAATAACCAGAGCCCAGTGACACTCATCCAAGCCTTGGGAGAAAGGATACCTCATCTTGGATTATCAGATCATCCTACCTGAACCTCGCCTTCCATCATACGGTCCTTGGACCTGTATCTTCATCAGGAACTAGTAAGTAGTATTTTGTATGTTCTTTTAATAATATTTCTTGGACTTCGAATCACAGTAATTACAAGACTATTCCTGGATCTACTACCCGGTAACACTCTCCATCTAACTTACATTCCTCTACCCCTACATTGCCCCAAGAACAGCCCCCATGCTCTCTGAGTCTTCTCCATCACCTCATTACCTATCCCTAATCATTTTACCAGCCTTATAAACACCATAGCTATCGTATAGCCATCTTATAGCCAACCTTCACAAAACCCCTTAAATCACTACCCCTACCGATATCGGTTATCACCAACCAGATCTTGGTGACACCTTGACCGCATCGGTCACACGTGATTCAAAACCAAGACCAACCCTTTTCGTATTGTTCTAACAAGGTAAAAAAATTATAATTGGACAATAGATTATTTGTTAGAATTTGTGTTAATTCATATTAGCAGGGGAACTGACCACCTTCGAAAGGAAATCTCATATTTCCTGGGCCCAAGGTAGTTCCCTCACTTATTATCTAATTTGAATCTGGTGGTCTTGTATTCTTACTTGCAGGTAGTCCTTCCAGACAAAAAGGAGTTCTTTGCAATCGATATGATCTCTCTCTACGGTACGCGCACACCCTCTCGACATTCAACAGGTATTCCTCCTAGCCCTAACCCTTATCTGTTTCTCAAAGGAATGAAAGGATAGAAGCAACTCTATTCCGGGAATAGAAACATTATGTGCGAAACACCAATGAGCCTCTTTTTACTCTTTTCCTGCAAAATCCATTATCTTCTTCTTGACCTTATTCACAAAATATTTTAAACATGTATACGCACATGTAAACACAACATTAGTAAAAAAAGAGACCATATTATCTTAATGAGTGTCTCTCTCTTGGACACTTTCCTCCTTATCCACCCTTCTTCACTAAGTGCTTCCTTTTGCACCTTTCTTCTCCTCCATTCTTCTTCATCTTTCATTATGTTCTCCACAATGAGAAATCTCTTCTCTTCTTCTTTCTCATGTTTCTCACATGGAACATCCTTCTTCAAGCCTCCATATTCTCTCACTTTTTTTTCCTTTATTTCTTCTAGCATGCTTCTTTTGTCTTCTTGCATTCTTCACAAGTGACTTGATTGACCACTTCACTCTCTTTTTCAAACTCCATCCACCTAGCTAAATTCTTACTGTAACCACATTATTTTTAAGGATTCCAATCTCTACAAATCACTCCTCAATTCATTTATCTCTCTCCATTCCTGACCCTTGCTTCACACCTTTTGTCTTCATAGTTTTAGTCCTTATTTATAGTAACCTAGAAAATTGGGTAATATATCTTTACACCAATGATGCAAGATCATCCTTCATGATGCCCAGTGAAGAGTAAAATAAGGATAATAAGCCAATCAAGGCATGCAAACATATACTAGGGGTTTCATTTGTTTTCCCTCCAAAATTTGAAGTTTAAATATTTGTATTCTTGATTGTAATAACTCTTGAGTAAGAGTAAAAGTGAAAGTTAGGTGGATATGAGTTGTTATATGATTAGGCTACATTGGAAGGAGATTAGAATGGTCATAACATTTTTTTAATTTTTATCTTTCATAAGTTATGTTTAGTTGAAAAGAAAATTGACTATTGTTATTTATAAGCTGAAATATTTTCTCAACTAGAGAGAATCAAGTCTCATCTCGGGATAGGGAATAAGATAGATATGGATATGGATGATATATGAGATCCATGCAGGGATTTTGAATTAGGATGTCAAGAGAGATATCGAGAAGTTAATAGGATGATTTTACATATGTAACAAGAGGATACATATGAGATCATGTTGTAAGCTAGAAACTAGCAATTGATTTAACAAATATAAAAAATATGTTAAACCCTAATTGCAGAGTCACAAAAAAATGATAAACAATAAAGTACATATCGACCTAAAAATAAGATTGAAAAATATAAAACCCTAGGTATAAGAGAGGGAATAAGAGACTTAACTCATTTTACAATAAAATTTGGAGGAGTTCCGAGCTAGAAAACTGATGGAATAGGAATTCACACAACCAAACCCAAAAAGTTATAGAACTATTAGATATATCGGGACTAGGGTGTGCGGACTAGGTCAAGGGTGCCTAGGTGTCAAAGTCTACTCTTAGGAACATGTGACTTAAAACTATTTAGAATCAAAAATTTCTTGTGTCATAAAAATTTTCCTACACTTCATTTTTTTCACATGTATGTGGTTGGATGATCGATGGATTCACTAAGAACCTACAAAATAAATCCTAGAAAACCTCACGCTATGTAAAATCCTAAAAATAAAAGGATATAAATGGGGAGTTGAAATGATGTCGACATTGAACCAACAGAGTGAACTTATTACCAAGAGTTTCACTACATCTCAAACTTCATGTAGTTTTATGTGCGTGTGTGTAGAATCGTAGCCTAGGAAGCTCTTGTGCAAGATGCACTTGATAAAGCGATAACTAGATGTAGTAATGTAAGTAGATGTGTGAATTAAAAGATGAACTTCCCTCATATGTGTTTATGTATAAAATTCAGTCCCTTTTCCATTGAATGAAGCTAGATGGATGCTTTTGTGCTCTTGAAATGCCTTTGGATGCAACCTCAAGTGATAGTAATAGACACTTAGATCTTGGTCCTTTATTATGAATGTAGATTTGTATGTATACGATTCCCTTGGTTGAATTTTGTAGTTAACCTCTAAAAGGCCAAATATCAATAAAAATGCCCAAAAGATAAAAAAGAGCCCCAAAAGGGGTGAGTAAGATACAAAGAGGTTAGGGTGCCCAAAGGGGGCAAGGGCACCTAGGTGCTGGTGTCCATAGCCAAGAAATTTAGGCTAGATAGTGAGGTGTGAAAAACAACAAAGAAAAAAAAAAAGAAAGAAAAATTCCCAAAGATAGATGTTAAGTACTACTTTCCTCGCTTAGGAATTATATAAATAGTGGTATGTGATCAAGACCTAAAATTATACCCAAGTTTGTGATTTAGTGTCCGCATTCACCCCCACTTTATGTTGTAGAGCTAATACTTGATAATATAAAGTAGATATAAGATACGTACCTGATAACCATGTAGATTGATGGTGAAAGCATGTCGAGGAGACAAGAAAAAGTGTGGAGTGATAAAAATGAAGCGTGGAAGCTAAAGAAGAGGAAGTGACCCTAAGGGTGAAAGCGTATCTGTATATGTCACATTGTACCTATTGTCATTGTTGCTTGAAGTGTTTGATGATGTGATTGTTTCTTCCCATAAGTACAAACCTGTAAAAGAGAAGAGAAAAAGAGCATTCAAATATGTGTATATGAAAATTCAATTCAAATGTGTAAAAATTTGAAAAAGTAATAAAAGGAACACGTGCACCTAATCCATGATGAGTAAAAAGGATAGAAAGGATCCTAAAAATGTTGTAGAAGAATGATTTTTTTGGGTGATCTCATGCCAAGAATGAGTTTTTGGGTGATCTTACGCCAAGTGAATTTTTTGGGGGATTTCATGCCACAACATACGAAGTGTTGGGGAGAAAGTTTTAGTTTTATTCTCCAACTCTAACTTCTTCCTGATGATTATACACCACTACAGATGATGTGATCCTACTTTAATCTAGTTTGATATATTTCATTCCAATTTGACCCAACATTAATAGAAACAAGAGATAACATGCATGATGGTGTTGGAGGATTGTGCCTGTTCTGTGAAAATTGTTGTGTAAACTATTACAAAATGTGGTTATCTGAGAAAAAATGTAATTGCCCCATTGTCATAAGCACCCAGGAGGGGTTATGAGTACCTATGTGCTCATGTCTACATCTGGGAACTGGCGTTTGTATTATGTTGAGGACCCAATTCATATTTTAAGCCCTTTCAGTAACTGTGTGTTACTTTATGTTTGTGTTGAATTGTGTTGTATTGTAACTATGAATTGTTGTATGGGGTGACTGATTCACCCAATGTATGCCCCCTCATTTGGGGTGCATGCAATGTCACTAGGAGCATGCAGCCTAATGGAGAGGATTGTACGATGATTTGAAACTCGATGCACTATAGGGGAAATGTGCTTGGTAGAAACCAAGGCACATGAAAACAAAGTGGCTAGAAACATATGTTAGCGCAATCAAGATAAAAAGGTATATAGAAGACAAAGTGTAATCTATAAATCAAGAAGACAAGATAGGCCACAAAAACATATTGTAAAAATAGGACATCACTCACATTGTGGCAATACAATGAGATCTGAATTGACTAAAAGTATGCAATCAATGAACAAGCAAGACATACAAAAATCCCACAAAAATTGGCATACAATGACAAATAGTAGAAAGAAAAATATCAAACAACCATGGTAGAAAATAGTTCATGTAAGACAAATTGCACATGAAGCACCCGTTAGTATGTTAGAAAGATAGAAAGTATGTCAAAACGTTTATGATCCGATATAGTAGTGTGTTAGTATGAATAGGAAATAGTATAAAATGAAACAATAGCACTTGTAGTATGTACGAAAGTAGAGGCCCCTAGGAGCCTTGTGGGACTAGTAAGAGGTACAATACTAATCCTCTGTGTTGGGTGTAATGATTTTTGTAAATTCTACATTCACAACTAGAAGGAAAGTGAACATGCATGTGTGTATAGAAAATATTATGACATACAAAATATATGTCTAACATAGTAAGAAAGGTATACATGTGAGTATAAGTGAGAAAGAACATGTGAAACCAAGATATGCATTATGTTGTGAGTGTGATAGGAGTAGCATGCCCCTTGAGTGAATGTGAATGAGTATGCATAAGATGAGGTTCATTTATAAATTCCCCCTTAAAATTCAAGAAAGAATCGTAGAACGAGAGTGTGTCATTGGGAAATGGTTTGAATTATGTGCTAGAAGGATATGATTGAAAAGAATAGAGTGTAGAGAGTGAATGATTTTGGTGAGGTTCATTTCAAATTTCTACCCTCAAGTATTTGAGTATGATCCATGAAACTATAGTGCTTCATAGGATAGTATGTTGTGATGAATTTGCACTAGAAATATGTGTCGTGAATGTGTCAAGTGTGAAATTTTTCATGTGTATGATGTTAGGTTCATGAAAGTAGTGAGCCATCAACAGTCAAGTATGAACCATAGTACAAGAGTGTATCATCGGGTAATGATGATACAAGTGTATCAAGATGTGTAAGATGCATGTGAAAGACTAGATCTGAAATCATGAAGGGACATAGTAGAAATGTGAGACACCTGACAATGCTAAAATGGGGGAAGAGTAAACATGATGCCCCACAAGTGTACAATGATGACTTTGATATCCAATAAAATTTAAATACGAGGTTCCTCAACTCGATGCTTATGAAGATAAAGGCATGTGACCATGTTCTAAGATTGGCGATGTAGGAGATAAGTGATGTATCATGGAATGATACCTACGTATATGAGACCTATGAGGTGATGGACACCTATGTGAAGGAGACTGTGGAGGTGATGTACATTTATGTGAAAGAGAATGTGGAGGTGATGGACACTGTGTGAAGGAGAATATGGAGGTAATGAACACATATTAAAGGAAACTAAGGAGGTAATGTATACCTATATGAAATAGTTTCCTGAGCGATGAACCTAGGATGATGATATGGAATAGTAGATCTATGATACTTGAGTAGAGCACGTGTGAAGAGAAGAGATAGGACTATATTACACTTTATATTTGAGAGGTCCCGAGGACCTAGATGCATAAATTTATGTGATCATAATAATGGACCAAACACTAGGCATACCCATTTTCTATGAGCCTCACTTTGTACTTGTCAATAGTCACATTTGTTTTATACTCTGTTTTGAATATTGATATGTAACAAATGGGCTTCTTCTAGGTGAAATATCAACAAGATCACAAGTATTGTTCTTGATCACTAGGTAATACTTAGCGTCCATGGAATTTTTCTATGATTTTGGTGTAGGACTTCCTGGATAGTAAATGGATGAATAGATTCAATAACCCTACTCATCAAAGTGAAATTTATCTCTTCATGATCGTTACTACAACTATGTGGTCTAGTGGTGGATTTATCCAAAGGATTATCCAACTTAGCATCTCAAAATATATTTATATACCACTTGGGCATATGTTGTGTAGTTCATGTGCATTTTGGTCCTGCTTGATTATCACCATGTCATCCCCATCATTAGTGGTAAAATCTACCTTTGTTTTCACAACTATAGGACTTCTTGGGTAGTAAATGGATGAATAGATTCAACAACCCTACTCATCAAAGTGAAATTTATCTCTTCATGATCATTACTACAAGTATGTGGTCTAGTGGTGGATTTATCCAAAGGATTATCCAACTTAGCATCTCAAAATACATTTGTATACCACTTGGGCATATGTTGTGTAGTTCATGTGCATTGTGGTCCTACTTGATTATCGTCATGTCATCCCCATCATTAGTGGTAACATCTACCTTTGTTTTCATAACAGGGGTGTTATGTGCATCGGTGAGTCTATGGAAGGATCCCCAACTTATTTTTCTCAAAGAACTCAACATTCCTACTGGTGTAGACTTTCCTAGTCTTTAGATCCGTCGGTTTGTACCCAAGATCTTCTTCACTATAGCCAATGAAGATGTATTTCTCTTATTTCATGTCTAAATTATTTCACTTATACATGGGTATTTGTATGTTGGATTTGTGCGAGAATGATTTGAGTTATTGTTGTATATATCTCCCTCCCTAGGTAAATATAGACAAACAGAAGAATATGGAAATCAAAGAAACTCAAAACCCGACATTTATTTACGCCACGATGCCTGGCGCGAGTTGAAAGGTGTCGACATGGAAAAAGTCACGCCCTGGCGCAGGTTGGATGGTGTAGGTCGGAAGGTGTCGACATGGAAAAATTCATGCCCTGGCGTAGGTTGGAGGCGCGAGGTCGGAAGGTGTCGACATGGAAAAAGTCACACCCTAACGTAGGTTGGAGGGCACAGTCAAAAGGTGTCGACATGGAAAAGGAGCGCCCGGCGCAGGTTGGAGGGCACAGATCATAAGGCGTCGACACCACATTTTCAATGCATATGGTGTACTTAAAAGTATGTTGATGTGAGGATGGATGTGCTAAGGCGCACCTTCAGGAGGCGCAACATTTTGAGCATTGACACCCCAAACCCGACAAAAAGCAAACCCTGACCCAGATATTCAAATGGCCATAACTTTTCATAGGGAGCTTAGATTCACGCAAGGTTAGACTTTTCAGAAAGCTTACAAGGTCCTATACCCAACTACAACTAGATATTTAATTGGGTGAGAAAATTTTCTTCAAAAATGCAAAATACGGTTCATTATTTTTTGGGTTTGCTAGGGTTCTCACCTACCGCCATAATGAGATGAATTAAACACAATCTGGAGGTGGTTGGGGTAGATTTGGAATTCCTCTCTCTTCCCTCTCTCATTCTTCCTATAAATTGTAGGGAGGGGCTTCTTTCTAAATTTTGGACATTATTTTTTGCCCCTCCCTTCTTCTCTTGGCAGGTGAATTTGTGGAATTCAAACCTCCCATCTAAAACTATAATGCAACTTTGCCTCTTGGCATTTTGTAGTGTATTGTATCAATCTTTGGAGCAAGTAATGCATGTCTGTGGATGATTCTCAACCCTCTCTGTGTTCATTTGCATCCTCCTAATATTTCACTACAAATTTGGTTATCTGTGCATGATCTTGCATTGCATTTTAATGGTTTGTGTTTATTGGCAAGACAGGTGTTCTTCATTCCTCGGTGCATCACCTTTGTTAGTTTAGGTTTATTTTTTATGCATCTTCTTACCCTATCTCCTTGGCAAGTTAGATTAGGTTTTTGAGTAAACCCTCTACATTTTTATGTGTGCATCTGAACAGAGGAATAGGAACCAGCCTTCATCCGGAGAGCTTTCCTGATTCGCAGGTCCCACACTTGGGAAAAGCTCTATGTTATGCAATTGCATTGAGAGTCTCAACCCATCAAGTTGCGAGACATATGGGGTGTTGTGATTTTCCATTGACATGTATTTAATGGATGGATTTTTATTCAACCATTCCTTGTGTGAAGTTACTTCACCAATAGTAACTTTGGGAACTCTATTCAATAAATACACTCGCAGTCTTCACTACTTCATCCAGAATGTCTTCACCAATCCTAAATCATCAATCATATAATGCACCATATCCATGATAGTATGATTCCTTCTCTCAATAACACCATTTTTTTTTGTGTGGATGAGGCATCTATCTACAAATTGCATGAACTTACAAATAGTCTTTAAACTAATTACTAGTGAATTTTCCACTCAATTTGAGTAGATTTGATTGTGTGACCAGTCTTGTTCTCAATAGCCACTTTGAACTTGTTGAAGTTATCAAAAGCTTTGTTTTTATTGAGAAGACAAAAAAACCACATTTTCTTGAATAATAATTAACACAGAGCATGAAATACTAAAATCCGAATTACTAGATTGCATAAGACAACAAATATCGATGTGCACAAAATCAAGCTTACCTAGATATTGATATGTAATCTTTTAGAAGGATGTTTGGATTCATTAATGCCACAATTATATAGAATAAGTATTATTTTCCTCTAGTTTCGATCATCTATGTGGAAAAAAACAAGTGGAACATCTCGTCCCACATTTGAAGCTCTTGCACCAATTTTTGAGATTCAGAATTTATCTTGAATCAAACATAATCTCTTACTAAAATCAAAATCAAAATCAATATTCAGATTATGATCGTGAATTTGACTGACTAATGGTAAGTTTTTACCATCCTCACATTTATTTTCTCATATTTTGATGTCTTCCTTTAAAACATTGGTCCCACGGCTTGTACATCCATCGAGTGGATTCCCATTAGATTCCCTTCATCTCATGGTGGCCTTTGTATACTCACGGTGGTCTATAGGCTATTAGCATTGCCTCCAACACAAGCTACATTGTGTCCCTACTAATGTGTTTATAAAGTCACTTTGCCATATTTTTTATTATTATTCCATTAATGGTCATTCCCTTTTGTATGGAGCATCTTTTTTTATCTCTTTTCTCACTTGTTCCATTCTTTCTCTCATTCCCCCATCTATCTCTTTCAAACTCATAATCGATTCCCCTTCATGTCTTCGATCCCTAGTTTGAGGGGGAACACCTCAACCATCATATATAAACATCATCTCTAGTTTTTGTCTTGTGACTTGCTTAAACACAAGCCACTTAACAAAAGGGGGAAAATGTAGACACTAATTTTTGGTACATTGTCCTCCATCCCGCATTTTATCACCTTTACCATCATCTCACACATTCATTTTCCTCTTCCTATTTCTATTTTCCCTCCTTATTTTCCCTCAAATCCCATTACCCCTCTTAATTCCCATTTTCCCTTCATCGTATTTTAATCCCACCTAATTACCCATGTATCACTTTAATCACCCCATCCTCACTTTAATAGTATTATTATTATTATTATTTACCCCTATTTAATATCCCTAAGATTCCTCACCTATCCATTAACTCCCCCTAATTTCTCCCCACATAATCATGCAACCATAAAATAGCTCATCACCTCTTTTCTTCGCCATTTTGACACCCACTTTTTCAAAATCAAATCTGGACTATACCTACCAAATGTGTAGTCGGTTCCAGTAAATCGAATAATCATGTGGGTTGATGTCCACCCTATTTATACACCTTCACCCCTCCTCTCAAAGGGTGGTAAAATTCTATATTTCAAGCCATTTCAACAATCTTGTTGTTCTTTTTTTTCTTGTGAACCACGGTTTGACTTGATGTCATTTTTAGAGTCTTACATGTCATCCATGGAAGCTTGAAGACCATGAGTTTACTTGGGAATCCTATTTTGGATTTTTTATTTATTTCTTGCACATTTTTAGGCCATCTTAAATCTTATCTATCTCTTCATCCTTCTTTGATCATTTTCAAATACCCCTTTTCATCCTTTCAACTCATCAAACTCCCATATCCTACTCCGATCATCATCAACTATTCCTAGTCACCATCGACCCATCTTTTGCTAGCCCTATTTTATCTTTGTAACATCATCTTCCCTTCCCTGTAACTCCCCCTTCTTCCATAGAATTCTATCTCAACCCCTCATATGCTTTTCAACCTTGATCCGGTCTTCTCGGCCCTAATCATCGTTAACTGCACTCCAATCGTCCTCGACCCTACCAACTCCCTCATTAAATCTACTTTAGTTGCATCCACTCTATTCATCACTATCCCTACATCAGATCCGACATCTCGGTGTAAGTATCAAGTCTATTTATGCACATCTTCTTCTTAGATCTACACCGGTCACTATCAACCATACAGGTCAAGATATTGGGTCACCATCGACCCACTCAGTTTTCTTTTTGTATCAACATATCACATTATTATATCTATATTTCATCATCTCTATCTTATATCATGTCTCAATTTAAGACTATTATCTATATCATTTTTAAGTTATTATTTATTTATCTTTATTATCAAACATGGGTTGGCATCCATCCTAGGAAGCTATCGTTTTCTCAACATTGGCTTGGTCAGCAACCCACCATCTTATTTGCTAGTATTTTTCATGGTAATCTCTCTTTTTTGTGTAGGTCATCAATCTTGCAGCAAAGAGGATATTTTTCACTCATGTTTCCATCACCATCTTCGTCATCCACATCAGTAGGTCACTTAAACCCTCTCATAATTTGGTGTTTCTTGATTTCTTGTATCCCTTGCATTAACTTGTAACAAGAGCAAGAAATCTCATCAAACACATAGAACTCTATATTTTCCTTTCCCTCTTATTTAGCAAGTTGGAGGACCTCTTTCTTTTCCTCATAAGCTTCTATAACCTACTCTTTTCTCTCAACACTTGCATTTAAATGATCCTCTTTTCACTCTTTTCCTAAAAAATCCAATTTCTTCTTCTTGACCTTATTGAAAAAATATTGTAAGCCTATATACACACATACAAACACAAAATTAGTAAATAAAATAGACACCATATTATCTCGATGAGTGTCTCTCTCTTGGAAACTTTCCTCTTTATCCACCCTTCTTCACTAAGTGCTTCCTTTTGCACCTTTATTCTCCTCCATTCTTCTTTGTTTTTCCTTATGTTCTCCATAATGAGAAATATTTTATCTTATTCTTTCTCATGTTTCTTACATTTAAAATATCACTTCCTCAAGCCTCCATATGCTCTCACTTCTTTTTTCCTTTAATTATTCTAGCATGTCTCTTTTGTCTTCTTGCATTCTTCACAAGTGACTTGATTGGCCATGTAACTCTCTTTTCAAACTCCATCCACATAGTTGAATTCTTACCACACTTCTTACCTATAACCACATTATTTTTAAGGCTTCCAACCTCTAAAAAACACTCCTTAATTATGTTATCTCTCTCCATTCTTGACCCTTTCTTCACACCTTTTGTCTTCATAGCTTTAGTCCTTATTTATAGCTAACTCAGTAAAAGCTGGGTAATATATCTTTACACCAATGATGCAAGAGAATCCTTCATGATGTTCTGTGAAGAGTAAAATAAGGATAAAAATCCATTCAAGGCATGAAAATGCGTACTAGGGGTTTCATTTTTTTTCCTCAAAAAGTTGAAGTTTAAATATTTATATTCCTAATTGTAATAACTCTTGAGTAAGAGTAAAGGTGAAAGTTAGGTGGATATGAATTTTTATATGATTAGGATACATTGGAAGGAGATTATAATGGTCATATCAATGTTGATTATGTTTTATCTATCATAGGTTATGTTTAGTTGGAAAAAAAAACTTGACTATTGTTATTTGTAAGTTGAGATATTATCTCAACAACTAGAGAGAATCAAGACTCATCTTAGGATAGGGAATAAGATAGATATGGATATGGATGATATAGGATATCCATGCATGGAGTTTGAATTAGGATGTCAAGAGAGATATCAGAGAAGTTAATAAGATGATTGTGTATATGTAACAAGAGGAGACATGGGAGATTATGTTGTAATATAGAAACTAGAAATTGATTTAACAAATATTAAAAATATGTTAAACCCTAATTGTAGTGTCAAAAAAATGATAAATAATAAATCATAGATTTGACCCAAGCAATAAGATAGAAAAAAATTAAAACTGGATATAAGAGAGGGAATAAGAGACTTATCTCGATTTTGCAAAAAAATTCAAAGGAGTTCCGAGTTGGAAAACCGATGGCACGAGAATTCATCTTTGTCAACCGAGGCCAAACAATTATAGAACTATCATATATGTCAGGACTAGGGTGTTTGGACTAAGTCGGGGGTGCCTAGGTGTCAAAGTTTACTCTCAAAACCTGTGACTTGAAACTGGTTGGAATATAAATTTTCTTGTTACGTATAAATTTTTCTACACTTCATTATTTTTCACATGCATATCACTCGATGATCAACGAATTCACTGATAACCTACAAAATAAATGATATCTTGAAAACTTCAAACCATGTCAAATCCTAAAAACAAATCAAAATGGGGAGTCAAACCGACCCCAATGGTGACCCAATAGAGTGATCTTATGACCGAGAGTTGCACTACATCTCAAACTTCATTTAGTTATGTGTGTGTATGTAGAATCATGGCATACGAAGCTCTTGTGAAAGATGCACTTGATAGCAAGAAAAAACTAGATGTAGTAATGTAAGTACACATGTGTGGATGGAAAAATGAACTCCCCATCCTATGTTTGTATGTATAAAATTCATTCCATTTTCCATTGAATGAAAATAGATGGATGCTTTGGTGCTCTTGAAATGCCTTTGGATGCAAACTTAGGTGATAGTAATAGACACTTAGATCTTGGTCCTTTATTATGATCACATAGATTTTTTTGTATACAACTCCCTTGGTTTAATTTCATAATTAACCTCTAAAAGGAAAAATATCAATTAAAAAAATGCCAAAAAGATAAAAGAAGCCCAAAAGGGGTGAGTAAGATACAAAGAGTTTGGGGGCGCCTAGAGGGGATGAGGGCACTTGGGCGCTAACCTCTTGGTTGGCTGCTCCAGTGTCCATAGCCAAGAAAGTTAGACTGGGTAGTGAGGTGTGAGATACCACAAAGAAAGAAATAAATAAATAAAACATGCCCAAAGATAGATGTCAAGTACTAATTTTCTCACTTAGGAATCATATGAATAGTGGTATGTGATCAAGACCTAGAAATGTACCCAAGTGCATGATTTAGTGTCTACATTTACCCCCACTTTATGTTATTGAGTGAATACTTGATAACATAAAGTAGATAGAATATGTGTACCTAATAACCATGTAGATTGATGGTGAAATCATTCCAAGGAGACAAGAAAAAGTGTGGAGTGATAAAAATGAAGCGTGGAAGCTAAAGAAGAGGAAGTGACCCTAGGGGTGAAAGTGTATGTGTATATGTCACATTGTACCTATTGTCGTTTTCACTTGATGTGTTTGATGATGTGATTGTTTCTTCCCATAAGGACAAACCTACAAAAGAGAAGAGAAAATAGTATTCAAATATGTGTATATGAAAAATTCAATCCAAATATGTAAAAGAGTGTGTAAAAATGTGAAAAAGTAGTAAAAGGAACATGTGCACCTGATCCGTGATGAGTGAAAAGGATAGAAAGGATCCTAAAAATTTTATAGAAGAATGATTTTTTTGGTGATCTCATGCCAAGAATGAGTTTTTCAGGTGATTTTACACCAAGTGCGAGTTTTTTGGGTGATTTCATGCCACAACAAAAGAAGTGTTAGGGAGAAAGTTTTAGTGATATTCTCCAACTTTGTCTACTTCTCTATGATTTATACATCACTGCAGATGGTGTGATCCTACTTTAATCCAATTTGATCAAGCTTTTTCTAATCCAATCTAATGTGAATAGAAACAAGAGATAACATGCATGATGGTTGTTGGAGGATTGTGCCTATTCTATGAAAAGAGTTGTGTAAACTACTAAAAATTGTGTTTATCTGAGAACAAATCTGTAATTTCCCCCTAGTCATAAGTGCCCAAGAGGGGTTAGGAGTGCCCATGCGCTCATGTCTCGTATCTAGGAACCGGCGTGTGTACTTATGTTGAGGACCCAAGTCATATTTTAAGCCCTTTCAAGAACCATATGTTGCTTTATTTTTGTGTTGAACTATGTTGTATTGTAATTATGAATTTTTGTACAAGGTGAATGATTCACCCAATGTATGCCCCTCCTTTTGGGTACATATAATGTCACTAGGAGGATGCGGACCAATGGAGAGGACCGGATGCTGATTTGAAACTCGATGCCCCTGTAGGGGGAATGTTCTTGGTAGAAACCAAGCCAAATGCAAACAAAGTCACTAGAAACATATGTTAGTGCAATTAAGATAAATATGTATATAGAAGACAAAGTGTAATCTATAAATCAAGAAGACAACATAGGCCACGAAAAATGGGTTGCAAACATGGGACATCACTCATAATGTTGCAAGACAATAAGGGATGAAATGACCAAAAGTATACAATCAATGAACAAGACATACATATGGAAAATCCCATAAATAATGGCGTACAATGACAAACAATAGCAAGAAAAATATCAAACAACCATGGTAGAAAATAGTTCCTACAAGAAAAATGTTACACATGAAGCACCCATTAACATGTTAGAAAGATAAAAAGTATGTCAAAACATGTATGATCTAATATAGTAGTGTGTTAGTATGAATAGGAAATATTATAAAATGAAATAATAGCACTTGTAGTATGTACAAAAATAGATGCCCCTAGGATCCTTAATGGGACTTGTAAGAGGTACAAGTAATAAGCCTCTATGTTGGGTGTAATGATTTATGTAAATTCTACATTCACAACTAGAAGGAAAGTGAACACACATGTGTATATAGAAAAGATAATGACATACAAAATAAATTTCTAACATAGTAAGCATGAGATGAGATTCATTTATAAATTCCCTTTAATGATCAAGAAAGAACCATAGAACGAGAGTGTGTCATCGGAAATGGTTTGAATTATATGCTAGAAAGATAAGATTGAAAAATTATAGAGTGTAAGGATTGAGTGAGTGTGGTGAGGTTCATTTCAAATTTAGACCCTCGGTATTCAATTATGAACCATGGAACTAGAGTGCATCATAGAATGTTGTGTTATGATTAATGTGCACTAGAAAGATGTGTCATGAATGTGTCGAGTGTGAAATGTGTCATGTGTACCATGTTAGGTTCATGAAAGTAGTGAGCCCTCAACAGTCAAGTATGAACTGTAGCACAAGAGGGCATCATCAAGTAGTGATTATACAAGTGTATCAAGATGTGTAAGATGCATGTGAGAGACTAGATCCAAATCATGAAGGGACATAGTAGAAATGTTTCACACCTAACAATACTAAAATGGGGGAAGAGTAAACATGATGCCCCACAAGTGTATAATGATGAGTAATCTATACAATAAAATTGAAAGATGAGGGTCCTTCACTCGATGCTTGCAAAGATAAAGGCGTGTGACCATGTTCTAAGATCATCGGTGTAGGAGATAAGTGATGTATTAGGGAATGATACCTACGGGAATGAGACCTATGAGGTGATGAACACCCATGGAAGAGACAACGGAGGTGATGTAAATTTATGTGAAAGATAATGCGGAGGTGATGGACACCTATGTGAAAGAGAATGAAGAGGTGATGAACACCTATATAAAGGAAACTGGGAGGTAATATATACCTATATGAAGGAGCCACCGAGTAATGAACCTAGGATGATGATATGGACTAGTAGGCCTATGATACTTAGTAGGGTGCACGTGAATAAAAGAGCTAGGAGTATATTACACTTTAGATTTGAGAGGTCCCGAGGACTCTAAATGCTCTAGCGAGTGCATTAGAAACCTCAAGAAGAGGCTACAACCACGATGTGCATGACGTAACACCGTTGATAGTAATTACTTGCTGTTGTGAATGAACTTGATTATGCTAAAATGTAAATATCTTAGCCTAATCTAATGTTATAGAGCATTAAAGTAAATAAACAAGTGTAATGTTGAAAGTACCCAAGTAACTAAGCAATCAAAATATGAAACCCTAAGTACAAATAGGGTTAGAAAGGTATTAGTTGATTTGAAGATGTTGTTGGACTATGTCGTAATGGAGACTAGTTAAATAGGAGGAAACCATCACACAAGAGCTTGAGAAAATATAGATCTAGACTATCTAGATAGATTGAGGCACCTAGAGAGGCACCTTGGTCTGAATTCTAGGTACCCTGGTCTACGGAAATGACTAGAGAACCTCCTTTGAGGTGTCATTGAATACTTGCTTGTGTTCACTTCCTATCACATGAATTTCATTGTGTGATCACTGAAGTATTGGTAAACCTGCAATAAAAATCACTTGCAAAACCCCAAGCAAAAAGATGCATATGAATGGGGTAGAATGCCCTCGGCCTTCCACAATGGTGGACTTACTAATGATTGATGCACTATATCTCATACCCAATGTAGTTACGTGTGTGTGTGCATAATTTTTCCCTATGTGCTCTTGTGCATGTCACACTTTGTGAGTAGTAAGTAATAGCTAGATGTAGAATGTAAGTAATGTTTACATGGGATAGAATAGACTGCCCTCCTATGAAGTGTATGCATAAAACCATCTTTGTTTCCCTTGTGATTGGATCTAGATGGATGCAACCTTAGGTGGTGATAGTCATGCCTAATATTTGGTCCCTCATAGTAATGATTCCTTGCTTGAATTTTGTTATTAACCGTGAAAATGAAAACTACCAAAAATCTAGAATTCTCAAATGGCTATAAAGGGCCCAAAAATTATAAGTAAAGAGAGGACAAGGGAACCCAAAGGGGACAGAGCACTGGGTGCTACTATATCTGGTTGGGAGCTCCAGTCTAGAATGATAAATGACAAAAGGTGAAAATATATGTTGAGAAATTATAAGTGTAATACTGAAAGTGGAAGCATAAAGCAATGAAAAGTGGCCAAATACATGGGTTAATAATTACTTTTGTACTTAGGAATCATATGAATAGTAGTATGTAACCGGGACTAAATAATTACCCAAAGTGCGTGATTTTGTGTCTGGAAATTTAGACACAAGTGATTCATGGAAACTATAGCTTGAATATCATGGAGCTAGGGAAGACTTGAGACCATGTCACACCCTTTAATTGAATGTGCCACAATAAATTGCACAATCATGGTAAGAGGAACAACTATGACTGGAAGCTTGACATAACCGTATGATTTAGGAACTGGATATAAAATATGTGATAGCGGATAGTCAATAGTGATAAGAAGTGCAATAGAGCACACACACACATATGAATTGATGGATAAATCATTGTATTATTGATAGCATGAGGCCCGACAAAAGAATTGATATGTAATGTGTCAGAAGATAATTTAGCATGATAGTTGTGATTAGATAATGCAATGATTAGTCGAGATACATCAACATGAGAAACTAGAAAATCAAGATCCCTTGATGAGGGAGGATGCATTGTATGATATGTATGATTGGTTGAAGAGTTAGAAGCTTGTTTTTCATGTTGTGGAAGAGGACTGTTGAATTTCTTGAGCTTGTGATTTCATTTATTGGCATAGATGTCATAGGCTCAGGAAGCTTAATTGTATTATTGTATATGAGATCTTGAATAAGATGTCTAAGTTTGAAACATCGATCCGTAGAATTTCCCACATATTGATGATAATCTCATATAAAATTTTCATTGTAATTGTGATCTTTAGGATGAGATGGGTCCAGATTGAGTGGAGGAGGAAGTGTAATAATATTTCTCTCAACGAGTTGTAGAAAGTAATAGAATATGTGGAGCACAAGGAGATTTAATAAACTTATGCTTAGGTGGTTATCATTGAATATTTTCTAGATTAGAGACAATTTTTATAATAGATTTAGATTCAATAGGTTTAGTGGATGGCTTGAATGTGGATTTATTTTGAAATTGATTAGAAGATGAAGCCTCCTCATGATACTTAAGTTTTCCCATAGATAATAGTTTACTTTCATATATCTTAAGATTATGACATAAATGATCAAACGAAGGAGATGTCTCAAACATGACACTCTCTTGTAGAGGAGCTAAGAGACTTTGTACAAATATATCTTTAAGTTCATAGTCCACAAGTACATTAGACATCTTAGCTAAGTTATTCTTATATCACAAGACATAATCTATTAGTTGTTTGTTATATCCTTGTTTAATTTTCACTAGTTGAGCATAGGATATCTTAAAGCTGATATTGATTGCAAATGCACGAGAAAAACATCATCTAAATTCATAAAGGATGTTACCGAATGGATAGGTAGATCGTAGAACTAATGCATTACATAATCTTGAAGAATTCTATGAAATATATTTGCAAGTAAAGTGTGATCATTTACATAATCTATACATGCTACATGGAATGCTTGGAGATACTCTTGAGGGTCACCATGGCCTTTGAAGATGGGAAGCTTAGGGGTGATAAAATTTGGAGGAAGGTTATAGGCTAAATGTCGGGTACAAAAGGAGTGTGAAGGAGTAAAGTGGAATCAAGATATGGGGATGCACGAGAAGTGGCCAATTGAAGTTAACGAATTTGAGTTTGCAAATCCTAATATAAAGAAGTTAAATTAGGAGTATTTAAAGAAGCACTAGGTTGTGTATTAGAAGCATTAGGTTGAATAATGGGAGTGGTAGCTCTGGGAATGGAAGTAGGAATATGAAGGGGTTGAGTGGAGGCCATGACATCCTAGGAATAACCAATAAGGGGTGACGAAGCAAAGCATCGCAATAATTTTTTTGTAACAATCAAACACAAAGAATATATGGAAGATGGGCAGGGGTTATCACATAAAGATTCATGAAAATTAATAAGCTTGTATAATTATTCTTGATCAACATTTGTTTCTTCATCATATGACTCCTCACTATCAGATGTTTTGATTTTTTTGAGAGGAAAGAAAATTTATTATCAGATTTGACCATTTATTTAAAAACCCTATGGGAAGATGGAGGAGATCTAGATGCTCAAAAGACCCAAAATGACCACTATGGGTGATAGACATAAGAAGAAAACCCTAGAAATAAGGTTGGAGTCAAGAGATGGGTTCACCAAATGATTTAACAAATATTAAAATATGTTAAACCCTAATTTCATAAGAATAACGAAATGATAAGAAATAAAGTATATATTTGACCTAAGCAATAAGCTATAAAAATATGAAACCATAGGTGTAAGAAAGGGAATAAGATACTTATTTAATTTCACAATAAAATTTGGAGGTGTGTCGAGCTAGAAAATTGATGAAACATGAGATCAAATTGTCGCATGACTAATCCTAGAAAATTGCAAAACAATCGGGTATGTCGAGAATGGGGCGCCTGGACTAGGTCGGGGTTCCTAGAAGTACCTATACTAGGTCAATGGTCACTACAAATATCACAAGAAAGGTCATGAATATTTAATAAGTAAAAAATAACCTTCTAAACAAAAGAAATAGGTATATGTTGTTAAGGGAGAAGCCAACAAAATAAAAGAGACTTGATCAATAGTACAAACTATTTTTCATGTAAAAAATGAAGAAAAATTAGGTATCTAGATAGTGGTTTCTTTAGTCATATAACAGTGTAAAAAAGCAAATTCATCTCTCTATCTAATAATGCATCAGGAGCTCTTAGGTTTGGTGACAATAATTCATCCATCATTATGGGTAAGGAAACTATGAGTCTAGACAATGGAAAAACAATTACTGAAAATGTTCTATATGTTGAAGGTCTCAAGCACAACCTATTAAGTGTGAGTCAAATGTGTAAGAAATGTTACAATATAACATTTTATGACAAAGGATGTGATATTATTAATGGAAAAATAGGAAATAAAGTTGCAAAAGCCAAAAGGACTAAAAATAACATGTATGTTCTCAAGGAAATAAATAAAGAAAAATGCTTCACAAGTAAAGTTGATGATAGTTGGTTGTGGCATAGGATATTAGGGAACATGATCTTTGAAAATGTTGTGAAATTAAGTGTTAAAGGAGCTATTAGACACATGCCAAATATTTTGAAACCAATAGACACTCTTTGTAGAGTCTGCTTGCATGGTTAACAAATAAGAATATCTTTCAAGTCAAAAGAGTACTCTACAACAACACCGTTGGAGTTGATACATACAAATCCGTGTGGGCTTACAAGAACTAAAAGTTTACAAGGATACTTGCATTTCATACTCCTAATAGATGATTATATTATAATGACATGGGTAGCTTGTTTAAAGAAGAAATCAGAGGCTTTGGACAGATTCAAAACATTTAAGGAACTAGTAGAGAATGAGAAAAACACCAAAATTAAATTCTTAAGATCAGATAGAGGTGGAGAATTTTGGTCCAATGAATTTGATGAGTTCTATGAAGAACATGGGATTTGAAGAAAATTCTTAGCTTCCAGAACACCTCAACAAAATGGGGTTGTTGAAAGAAAGAACATGATTGTACAAGAAATGGAAAGAACCATGTTGAATGAATCTAAACTTCCTGATAGCTATTGGAGTGAAGCAAAGTATACACATCTACCTATATTTTAAATAAAGCTCAATTAAGAAAAAATAGTGACAAGACACCTTATGAACTTTGGAAAAATAGGCCATCCAATGTGAAACACATAAGAGTCTTTGGAAGAAAATGTTATATCAAGAGAGATGAAGACAATTTAGGAAAATTTTACTCTAGGTACAATGAAGGCATATTTCTTGGTTATTCAAGTAGTTAGTGTGGCCTATAGATGTTACAGAAAGTAATTTAGAGCACATGTAAATTTTGATGAGTCTTATCATTCCAAATCTAACACTCAGCCTAAGGACAAGAATGAAGATCAAGAAGATGATGAAGAAATGGAAATTACACATGAAGAAGTAGAATAAAGACAAGATACCAAGATAAACTTAAGGAAGGTTAAGAGATACCATATAGTAAATCAAATTATTGGAAATAAGGAGATTCTCACAAGAAGAAAGATAAGAGAACAAAAAATGTGAATACATAACACTTCTATCTATGATAAAACCCAAGAATGTTACAGATGTAAGAAAGGATCAACATTGGGTGGATGTCATGAATGAATAACTTGATCAGATTGAAAATAATGAAACCTAGTAGAATCGGTACCAAGACCTAAAGACAAGAATTTGATTGGAACAAAACGGGTATTAATAAATAAAATGAGAAAGGATAATTAACAAGAAACAAGGAAAGACTTATGTGCAAAGGTTATGCACAAATGGAAGGAATTGACTTTGATGAAATATTTGCACCAATGGAAAGGATGGAAGTAATTAGACTGTTTTTGGCATATGCAACTTACAAGAAAATCATATTTTTCATATGGATGTTAAATCAGCTTTCCTTAATGGTTATCTGAATGAAGAAGTATATATTGAACAACCTGATGGATTCTCTCTAATTGATGATAAAGATTATGTGTGCAAGTTGAAAAAGGATCTTGTATGGACTCAAACAAGCTCCAAAAGTTTGGTATAGCATATTGGATTCATATCTTACCGAGAAAGGATTCAAAAAAAGGTGTTGCTGACAATAATCTCTATATCAAAGAAGAAGGAGATCATCTTCTCATTGTCATTGTGTATGTGGATGATATCATATTTGGAGGATATCATGATAAGATGACTTATGAATTTTTGATATGATGAAAGAATATTTTGAAATGTCTATGCTTGGGATATCTCATTCTTCCCGGGTATCTTCATATCCCAAACCAAATATATCAAAGAAATGCTAAAAATGTTTAGGATGGAAGAATGCATACCTATAGGAACACCAATGGAAGTGGGATGCAAGATAAGCAAAGAAGATAGCTCACCAAAGGTAGATAAAACCTTGTATATATCCATGATAGGTAGTCTACTCTACTCCACTACATCAAGACATGATATCATGTAGGTTGTGGGTCTAGTTGGAAGATTTCAAGAAGATCCAAGGGAAACACATTTCAAGGAATTCAAAATAATTTTGAGATATCTCATGGGAACACTTGAATATGGACTTTGGTACCCCAAAAGTAATGACTTCAACATAAAATCATACATTGATGTTGATTGGGTAGGAAACATTGATGATAGGAAGAGTACAAGTGGAGGTGCATTCTTTGTTGGTAATTTTTCGGTATACTTTTTGAGTAAGAAGCAATCATCAGTGGCACTCTCAACATGTGAAGTAAAGTATATAGTTGTTGTAATGTGTTGCAATCAAGTTCTTTGGATAAAAAAATTAGAGAATTACAAGGTAAAATCTGATATCTCAATTCCTTTACTCTATTATAGTGAAAGTTCTATAAGTGTATCCAAGAACCTTGTGTTTCACTCAAATACAAACACATTCCAATAAGATATCACTTTTTGAGGGAACTAGTCAATGAAAGGAAAATCAATCTTGAGTATGTGAGCATAAAAGAATAAATTGTAGATATCATGACAAAACCATTGCCAAAAGCAACATTTTAGTACTTGAGGAATGAATTGGGCGTCATTTTTGATCCCACCATCAATTAGAAAGAGTTGAGATGAGGTAAGGAATAATTCTTGTGTATTATCAACTCTTAATCAAGTATAATTAAGGCTTCATATGAGGGGAGTTAATCTGCTAGCTAATTTTTAAAGTCCTTAATCCAAATATGCATCAACCTAGGGGGAGTCTCTTAAAAAAAAAAACGTGTTTATCTAGTTTAGTTACACATTCATAATGGTTTCAGAGCAGCCTAACCCTTTGTCATAAATGTCAAAGGGGGGGACAATGAAAAAGTAAAGGGAGGGATTAATTGTTTTTTCCATCAAAGTTTAGTATTTCTATGAAAGGTTTCCATCAATGAAAAATGGGGAGTTTGTTGGACCTTTATCATTGTGTTTGGTGTTATCATTGATGTCAAGCGGAATTTATGACATAAGTGCAGGTGTAGGTTTCTCGAGGTCAACCATGTATGAAACAAGTGTTCAAGAAATACTCTTATAGATAAATATGAAGGTTGATTGGTAGTGTCATCTCTGTTAAGACTCAAAGTGAATGTATGATTTTGGTTTGGTCATTGATTATTTAGGATAATTCAAGATGCTTCTAAGGGACATAATAAAGTTTTGGTGCATATCGTAGACAGGAGAAAAAAGCCACCTAAGTTTAAAGGAAACCGTAAAATTCTAGTTAAAGCCACGAAGGCTTAGTGAAATTCGTGAGTAAAATAATGAAGACGTGTGAAAAAGAGGAAAGCCACAAAGTAAAGAGTAAAATTTTGATAGGCTGCGAGAGAAGAAGGAAAGCTACATGTAAAGGGAAAATGTTGTGGGTAAATAGAAAAGTCGTGGAAGACTAGAAAATCCACGGGTAATGAAGAAAATCCATGGAACACATGAGATAGCCGCGATACAAAGGAGAAAGTCACAGAGGTTAATAAAAATAAAATGGTTTATTACATATCAAACAGGTGTAAGAAAAATTGAATCATCTAACACGAAACAAATGGGACTTAATTCTTTGAAAATGATAATGATCTCGAACATCAAAAGGAAAGACAGTACATTGCGTCTATGACAAGGTAATTTGTGCTAAAAAAAATCAGATCCGATTTGATTAATCTGAGACTCAGGTGTCGGCATTTAATGTTATTTGATCTTTATGAAAAAGTGGTTACATTCCCTAAGAAAATCCTGATTTCAAAGCGTTAACGAAGATCAGAGAGAAATCTTTGAATCAACCTTTGAATGATGAGAAATCAAAATGGCTCCTAAATTAATGGGTTGAATATTTAATAAAAAGGATATTTTTAAATCAAATGGTAGATATTTGGAAGAGTGCGCGTCACGCTAAGGAAGTGATGGGGATAATTCATTATCTATAAAATGAGAAACTCCATGAATAAAAAAGGAAGTGAGCTCAATCAAAAATGCAATATACGAGTTGAAGAAGATACGAGAGGTAGAAAGAGAGAGAGATACCAACGAAAGGAAAAAAATGGAGTATTAAATATCATATCAAATGAGAAGAACATTGTTTAGGATAATCAATTCAGAAAGAGAGTTCATTCAAAAATGCGGAGGAAGAGACAAAGATCCAAAACTAGAGTTCCGGATCAGTTCTAAAAGACTATGACAAATATACTGAGATAACACTGAAATAGTGAGTATAGAATAATAGAGGAAACTGATCATAATCTATTGTATAGTCAATCTTGACATTGTATGATCAATTTGTGTTGTAATATCATTCTTCTAAGTGGGTGCTTGGATTATAAGGGTGGGTGCTCCTTGTAATTTGGTGCTTGCTAAAAATTTTTGAGTGGGTGCTTCACAAGTTGAGTGGGTGCTCAATCGAACCAAGATATTATATGCTTTGGAATTGGTGTTCCTAATAAAGCCTTGGTTTCAAAGTGGTATTTTCTCCCAAAATGGTTTCCCACTATAAATTGTGTGTTCGTTGTTTTATTATCTTGCAAATGTTTGATTAAATGCTCATGGTACACTATTGCACTTGATTAAATAAATTTAGACTGAAATTTCTATAAAAGTATTAATCTACACTAATTCATACCCCCTCTCAGTGTTTGTGATCTCTAACAATTGGTATCAGAGTGATTCCTTCTAGCAGAATCTTAACATCTTCAAGGAGATCCTCTCTTCACAAGCATGGCAACAAATCAAGCACAAGGTGGATTATCATTTTCAAGATCACCTCTCTTCACTAGAACAAACTACACATTCTAGAAAATAAGGATGAAAACATGTCTCATATCACTTTGTTTTGACATTTGGGAATGTGTTGAAAAAGGATACAATCCTCCTACCATGCCAAACACTTTTGTAGCTAACAAGGTAGAATATGAATGCAACTCAAGAGCCATGAATTCCATCATATGTGGTATCATTGAAACAAATTTTGTAAAGGTAATGTATTGTACCACCACTAAGGAGACTTGGACCAAGCTTGAGATCATTTATGAAGGAGATGTCAAGGTAAAATTAGCCAAATTACAAACCTACAGAGCTAAGTTTGAGAATATAAATATGAAATATGATGAGAATGTGATCCATAGGGATCCGAAAAAAACACCACTTCATCATTTCTATCAGCACCAAGAAGGAGAAATAAGAAAAAAATGAATAAAATGAGGTAAACGGAGGTTACGGGAAGGAACTATCGCTTTGTGCAGAGCAGCGGTTTGGGACCGCTACCCTTGAGGCGGAAGTCCTAAAACCTCTGCTAGCCAGGCGGTGGTCATGTCACCACCGGTCTACTCGGGGTGGTGGCGGTCCTAGAACTTTACAACAGTAAAAGAAGAATGGAGCACGAATGGACATGAATTTGAAGTTCCCAGGTCATGTCTCTTCCTTCCATTCCCCTTCACATCCTCCAAAGTGCATGGGAGGACATGGGAAGGCCTATAAATTCATGAAAGGAGCAAGAGAATAGACATTCGAAGGTGAATCAATCATTCAAAGATCCAAAGAGATCGAGAAGGAGAGTAATGAGAGCAAGTGAGCAAAGATCTTCAATGCTGGAGTGGAATTTGTAGGAGAAAGGTGTAGAAACAGAGAAAGCAAGTAATTGGAGAGAAGGTTTACATTGTTTCTTCTTTTCATACTTATTGTAATATGTAATTTTCTATATTAGACCAATAAAAGTGGGAAGAAAGAGAAGTTTCCCTTCCCGACTGGTTTTCCTCCTTGGAGGTTTCCAGGATAAAATTGTTGGTGTTGAAGTTGTTTTATTTCCTTCTCTGCAATTTCTTTTCTATAGCACTAGAAAATCAGTCACGAAGCTCTAATTTTCAATCTAAACTGTCATTTTCCAAAGTTGAAAGTAGGACAAAGCATAATTGTGTGATTTGTAGAGTTCCAAAGTAGAAGTTTATGAATCAGAGTGTAGCCACCTACATACAGAGAGTAGATGAAGTGATCAACATGATCGAGTTCTAGGATAGAATCTAGAGGAATCTATCACAGTTCAAAAAATCTTGAGATCTTTAACTCCCATCTATGATGAAAAGGTATCAGCTATTGAGGAATCCAAATACATGAAAATCTTAACATTGGATGAACTACAAAGTATCATATCAGCATATGAAATGAGGACAATAAGATCTAAGTCTACTAAGAAAGAAGTAGCATTCAAATCCAAGAAAGAGACCCAATCCAAAAAAGAAAAAGAAGAATCAGTTTCATAGGATGAAGCAGATGATGAGAATATTGAATAAATGTTTGTAAGAAGGCTAAAAAGAGTGTCAAGTAAGTATAAAGGTAAAATTCCATTCAAATGTTTTGAGTGTGGACAAGTAGGCCATTTTGTTGATAAATGCCCAAATAAGAATAAAGAAACTCAAGTATGATTATGATGAATAAATTCATGAACACAACAAGTAAAAGATTAATTTCAAGAAGAAAGATGGAAAGAATAAGTTCTTTAAGAACAAAATAAACTTCTACTCAAAAGAAGAATCAAGTGAATCTAATTCAAGAAATTCAAGCAGATCTGAAAATGAGGATGATGAATCTCAGTCAAAATTTTGTATTTATGGCCATGGATATTTCTAAAATATGAAGCTCTAAAGGAAAGAATACAATTGAATATGAAGATTATGATGAAGAAGAATCAAATGTGAATCTAGAAGCTGAACTGGTATGTGCTCTTGAAGAATTAAAATTTTGTAGAAGGAAGAATCAAAAGCTAAAATGTACTTAAAAATAATATGAGGAAAAAATCCAATTTTTAATAATAAAACAAAGTTTAAGTGAAGGGAATAAACTATTTAACTTAAAGAACTTGAGACACAGCTTGAAAATATTTCTCAATCTTACAATTCAAAAGAGGATGAATGCATGAACTTGAAATCAGATCTCAAGAATTTGAATCTTGAACTAGAATAAATGAATAGAAAACTCATGATGTATGAGAATATAGAAAAGAGTTCTAATACATTGACTAGTATATTGAGCAGTTATCAAGATACAAATGATAAATATGTAATTGGCTTTAAGGAAGAAGGAAAAGAAGTTGTTTCTAAAAAGAAAGAAGAAAACAAGACTACATCAACACCAAGCACCTCTTTTACTACAAATAAAGGAGCCATCAAAGTTTTCAAGAGGAAGACAAATGTTCAAGAATCACCTATGTTATGAGGTACATGTATTCTTTTTGCGGTTATTATTTTTATGTAATCAGTTTAGACACAAAGTTACTAAATGTAGAAGATATTCTAGAGTCTATGGAAGAAACTATAGTTCAATATATACTAGAGTAAATCATAATGATGTTTACTATAAATATCACAAGAAAGGTCATGAATCTTCAACAAGTAAACAAAAACCTCCTAAACAAAATAAATGGGTATATGTTGTTAAGGGAGAAGCTAACAAAAGAAAAGAGTCTTGCTCAATAGTACAAACTACTTTTCATGTACAAAATGAAATAAAATTTGGTATCTAGATAATGGCTTCTCCAGTCACATGACAGGTGACAAAATAAAATTCATCTCTCTATCAAACAATGCATCAGGAGCTGTCAGGTTTGGTGACAATAATTCATTCAACATTATGGGTAAGGGAACTCGGAGTCTAGAAAATGTGAAAATAATTACGTGACAATGTTCTATATGTTTAAGGTCTCAAGAACAACCCGTTAAGTGTGAGTCACATGTGTAACAAAGGTTACAAATTGATGTTTTATGACAAAGGATGTGATATGATTAATGGAAAAATAGGAAAGAAGGTTATAAAATCCAAAAGGACTAATATAATATCAAGGCTCACTAGTACATCACCCGGACATATCCGAACACTCACCCAAAGCGTGAAAGGGTACCGGGTCCCTCATTTACAAAATATTTTTCAATAAGTTAGCATGATGAACACACATATAATCCAAATCCATAATATCCATTCAAAAGTAAAGCATAAACATGAGATAGATCATAATCATATTCATATATAAGAATGACTAAACAAGAATCAAAATCAAGTTTACCATACAATATCCATTCACGGATGTGTCAACAACAAATATCCATCCACATAAATCCATTATATTAATCCATCAACAACAAAAGTAGTTCAATACATACATAGTAATACCACCATAAGTCATGTGTGCTCATAACCAACAACATAACCTTAAAATCATTCACGGGATATTAAAACCATGCAAATCAATACATATTTATAGGGGTGGGGAATTTCCCTTCACCGCCCTAGCATCCTCAAAATATTCTACATGCTAAGAATAGTCATGCACCTATTAAAAGATAACTACAAAATCACGCAAGCTTTCCTAAAAATAGATCTCCTATAGTTAACTTCAGTTAAAATCCTATTATTAGCTCAAAAACCCTACATGTTGATTGGTCTTCCAAATGCCCCAAAATAGCCTTGTGTGTTATCCAAGTCTTCATACTCCAATTCCAACGGTTAGTTCCATGTTCCAAAAATAGCTACTTCCTACATTTAATCTTCCTTTGCATTGTGCGCACTCCATCTCTTATATTAGAATTATGTCCAAAACCCTCTAAGTTCTTGATCCTTCTAGAAGGAGTCCTTGAGCACCCTTTTTATTTGTCTCAGACATGAATGTTGTCATACCCACGTGCACTCTTAATATCATCTTCTGTGCGTGTTCCTATGTAGACCTTGTGCACACATGCCAATCACTTAGTCATTTTCAAGGTCCAATATTACCCCATACTAGGCATGTTGTCTGTCTTTGGAAACACTCTTTCTGTTCTTCCAACCAATGATAAAGAATTGTGTAACTAATTAATGAATAAATAATACATGTATGGCTTCATCATAGAATGAAATAATATCAAGACTATTATGCAAAAAGGAGATGGAACTCTTTATTAACAATTTCCTCCAATGTTTTCCACTCTTTGAGTTCATTACATGCCCGAGTAAAGGCATCCCGATCATAGCAGTGACTTCATCAAAGGTAAATTCCTCACCCTTAGCTTTCAGAGTGTATCCACCAAGGTTTCTAACTATTTCCCCATGTTTGTAAGCACATCCATTTTATAGGTGACCTGCACGAAGAGTTCCTTCAAATTATTTTTAATAGAATCCCTTAATAAATCAATGTCCTCGTGCTTTTATTCAACTTCATCCAATATTTTCTCTCTTTTTGTTTTGTTCCCCTTATTCTTGGCCTCGGAACTCCTTAAGTTCCGCCTCATCCTTTCGCAACAGAATTCCCAACACATGGTCTCAATCTTCACACGAGTTATCATATACAACTTCTTCCATGTACACATATTCCTTTACCAAATCCAATAACTCACTCTATTTTGTTATGGTGGCTTGGATTTGATATTTTTCTTGTTTCTTATGCCTAGCCATAACTTCTTTTGTTGATTCAATGGCAAGCGTGGTTTGTTAGGAAGTGATTATGCATGTCAAATCTTCAAGGCAATAGAATGCATAATCATATGTTGTTTTTTCCGGGGATCCAGTTGAGAGCACACAATCAAAATAGCATCTGCTATGTTTTCTTATTTCTTATATAAGTACGCACGTCTACCCTTTTTCCTCCCGATCTCCTACTTGATTTGTGTAATAATACTTTCCTTTTCCTTTATCTCTTTATCTATCTCAATTATTTCTTTATTCTTCTCTATCATCTCACTCTATATGAACCTTATATTATTGTTCTTATCAAAAATCTTGGATCCCACTTCTATCGATAGTTTATTAAGCATGTTACACGCTTTTTCATCCATGAATTGTTGAGAGTCAACTATCGGTACATGTACCTTGATCATCGATGACTCATGGGTATCCAGCAATGAATGTGTGCTTACTTCAAATTCGGGCTCCATAATATGGGAATTGAAGGCATGTGACAACATTTTTTCATGCGTGGGAGCACACCCAGATATCGAATGAGGACCAACAAAAGAGTTGATTTGTAGGCACTTTATTCGATACCTCGCGTGTAGGACCTTTATAACATCCTCATTTTAAGTCTTCAATAACAAGGGAATTTTTTTACTTAAGGTACATGTTCTAAATTCACATAATTTAGAACAAACATTCATTTAGCTAATCCATCACATAATAGTAAACCATATGCAACTGTAATGACTCGGTATTAAACCGATCTCTCATTTCATGACTTGGTATTAAACTAATCTCTCATGTTTCTTTAAATAGATGTGTACACTAAGTATATTTATGGTTCCCTTATTCCTTTAATGTTCAATCAAGTGTTAATTCCTAAAGAGATTATCTCGAGTATCTTTTACTCGATACTCATCTAATATCACGCATCTTTAGTCCAGGTGAAATCAAGACAATGCAAACAACAGTTTGAAATATTTGGCCAAAGTTTAAAAACATGTATACAACACTTTTATTCCTAGACAACATGCTTTTCGAAAGGAATATAACTTTTACCCCACTCAAAAATGATTATCTAGATTAGACTATCTTGAATCACGTCATTCACATCCATGTCCTTATCATATACTAAGTAGAGACAACACACAGACTAGTGTTGATAATCACCTTATGAAGAATAAGGGTAAACAGAGGCATCTAAATCAACTTACGTCTCTTCAAATTGCCTTCATTACTCATAATCATCATAATATGACATACGTACTAGGCCATACTACTAACAAGAATAACTAGTCTATAATGAGACACGGATCCGAGTTACGATAGCAACGCTTAAGGGAGCTAGGCAGATAGTCGCTCTATAGTGGTTGCTCCACAAGTAACCAACTAATAACTTGCATCATTAAATTAGGTATTGTGTAGCAGCAACTATGTTGCCACAACCCATCTAGTTCCACTAAGCAAATCATCGTACCTTAACAAGTTCGTTAATTCATTTAATTTACAGCTTGTTAATCCACCTGTTAATATTCCAATCATTAGGTGGCGTGCCTAAGGATCAACTAGGGTTCGATGTGATTAATCCTTTAAGTAAGGATCGTAATAATATTTTATTTAAGTACAAGATTTTAGATTTAATCCAAATTAATCTTAATCAATTAAGCATATGTTTCTCATTAATTCAGTTAAGTTTCATGCTCCTAATTTAGTTATAGAAAATATAGGAAGCATTAAGACAATGTCACTTTATTTCAACATTAATATGAATAGTTCAATTATACATAGCTAATATGTTTAGGTATGTTTCATACTTTTATCAAGTAACATAACTTAACAAATATACTTTAAACACAAGCATACATCTTTCTTTACCTATAGTTTGGTTCTAAGTGTTCACTTGTAAATATCTTCATTATGATCTCTTATTTGTCAAATTGTATTAAGCAATTAGATAGCAAGTATGTATTTAAAAATCAATACTTAAGGACCATTCTAATCATATAAATGCATTCCAACAGATTTAATTTGATGGTCATTTTATCATAATCATATGCTTCTAATAGTATATTTCATATTCCATTCAAATAATAGACTTAATCAAATCAGTCCTTCATTTATCTTATTACCCAAGCTACATAGATAACTGATCATATCTCTTTTATTTCATAAGAGTAAACAATCACAATTGCATATTTTATTTCAATAAAACATACTTATGCTAGTATAGAAATTTTATGAATACAATATTCTTCACTTTTATAAATGGAATCACAACTAATTTCCAACACTTAACATTCAGTCATTTCCATTTAAACAATATGAATCAAGTAACCATATTTATTTCATTCAATTTTAAATATCATCAAACATATTTCTACTAATAAAAACTATCATGTTTCCAAGTAATTACAACAAATGGGCCATAGGCCTTTCAAGTTTTCAAAATATAAATACTTTAAGAATTTTATACAAGAATCATTTAAATCGAATCAATTAAATTCAATCAATAGAATAAATGCAAATTTTTATATGTATTCCTTCTTTCATCTTTCATGAATTCCATCTGCAAGATTGTTAGCATCTGTCAGTTCATATGAACTGAGCATGATAGGTACTAAATATTCATAACAACATGCTCTAACTTAATAATTTCATAAAAGGAACATTGCTTTTAAATGAAATTATCCTAAGGTTCAAAAGAAAGTACACAACTCTTTTGATCATGCCACAAGAACATCATAAATGAAACCATCTAAGGAAGACAAGTTAACACATGCAATTCATTTAAGTAATTCAAATCAGATATTAATTTAAGTCACACAAGAGTAACCCAAAACAAATACAATTGATCCTAATCAATCATATAAATAAGTACAAGATTAATAAGATTACAGTCATATAAGCCCATACTTATATGATTGTAATCTTATATATTTTTAATAAAGTTTATACAACTTAACTTAGTCAAAATTTTGTTATACTTATTCCAGCAATGAATATACAAGGTAATAATTCAACAAGCCATCCTTATATAATTTATATATTTTAACTCATTATAGCAGTCAAGTAAATTTCAATCATTTACACTGCAAACTAAGTTCCTTTTACTTAAGAACTCATAATATAACATCAACTTCCAAGTAAGGGTCGGTTAAAACCAAACTTGATCTAATGAGGTATAAAATTATACTCCAACATAATCATTGTAATCAAATAATAACCAAGTTGTTATAGACATTAATGGTCAAGACACTCCACTATATTATCTATAGGAAACCTATTAGGACTGAATTATCATCATTTAGCCCAAGCTAGGAGCCCTTTGTTCTTGTAAGAACCAAGGTATTTTAAGAGACTTAGTACTATATTCCTACATGTACTAAATCAATTTAAATAAAAATTATGTCTACTTCATTCAATACTCCATGTTGCTTCCTAAATATTTCCAAACCATCTAATTGAACATGGTTTATAACAGATTAAGATCATCCATAACTAATCTAAGACCGAGCTCGATACAAACACAAACTAGTTTATTTCAGATAAAAAGAATAAATGAATATCATTCAAGTCAAAAATCATTTCAAATTAAATATCACTTATAGATTCTACCATTCTATGAGTGTGAAGTTGAGCCATCTTGACTTCTTATCTCCATTATCTTACAACCATTTAAAAATGATTTCTATCCATAGGGGATCCGGTGGCAACTTAAGGATTAAGGAAGGCGATACAAATCATTAAAACTAAGTGAGTATAAGGCTCATCAAGAGTTTTAATAACTTAGATAATTCCCAATTCCCTTTCATAGTTCTTGGTGAATAAGGTCCAACACAAAGTTTACAAACATTGAATCCCTTCCATGAAGGTTCAGAGAAAAATTACGCTTGGTGTCCACAAACCTCAAATACCTAATTGATTTGTCAACTATGGCTCAAGTTTTTAAGTTACGAGATTTCCATTCAAGGTGATGAAGTAAAAACACTTTGTATTAAAATTTAAACTATCCGAGAATCCTCAAATGGATCTAGTATAACTTGTATAGTGAATCCAGTTAAGATTCAAAGGTGTTGATCCAAAAGGATTGAATACTCAAACACCCAATACCATTATTGTCTCCAACAATGGATTTTCATTAAACTTAAACCAAATCGACTAAATATATAGTTGGTATAAAACAAATCGACAAGTCATTCACTGTTGAACATGGATAGACTATTTATAGAGTTATACCCTAACATTAAGCCGGTATATTGAATACCCGAAATAGAAATTCCATATAAAACATGACCCCACAAACACCCACTTCTAGGTATAAATTAGTTCAATCCAAACTTGCATTACCTTAAAAAATGGGTATTAACAAAACCAAGTAATATTTCTTCGAAAATCATGAAAACACAACTATAACAAGCATTTGTATTTCCAAAAACAACTTAGCATAACTATGCCTGAAGCCATTTAAGTCAAAGTCAAGAATCCACAACTAGAAGTCGTTATAATCGAAATATGACCATATACAAAGCAATATATCATAAGACAACCAAATAATCAAGGAATGGTACAAATACACAAAACCTAAAACCAAAGAACACAATTTCATTACAAGAATAGAGTTCTTTTATGAAACCATTAAATAGAGAAAATTATTTCAAGGGGTTAGAGCCTATCATGCCTGGTAGAGATCCTACAAATCCTTTCCAAGATTTGATAGTCTTCCTCTAATCTTCCACGAAGGATTCCACAAATATTTGAAACAAATTCCACAGAAAACCCATTCTTCTCCTTTTCTTCATTTTAATATCCCAAGCAATAAATTTTCCTCCGCTAATTCCTCCACGCAATGGAGAGATCATAAATCATCCAAAAACAAACTAACATTTTAAAAACTAGAAGTTCTACATGCAGAGCCAAAGTGCTCGAAAAACCATTGAGCAAACAAAACTAATCCCTATCTTTTCTCTGAAAACCATTGTTTCTTTCCCAAGGTGGTTTCATTTTTTCCAAGATCGTTAATGTCATGGTAGAACCGTCGATTACTCCCCACACTTCCACCAACCACCATTTCCAATTTAAAAATAGAAAACCAACTAACAGTTATGCATGCCACCGCTAAACCTTTAGTAACATAGTTTGGTGTGTATGACCAAGTAAGACTTGGTCCCTACCAAAGGTGGTAGTGTGTACCAATCTAATTATTCATTAAATTCGTGAAATACTAGCATGGGTTGGCGCCAAATTCTTAACCATACACTAACCCTTCAACACAATGCCATCCACGGTTAGGTCCTTAGGTTAGGTCATAGGTTTAGAACATAGGATCCTTAGATAGGTTTAGGGTCCCATTAATATAATGTGTCAACCTTATCTTAGGTTGATATTATTAATTCAAATGCAAATAGGATATAGCTAGGTCCTTTAGAATTTAATCATCACCTTAGCATAGATTAGAAGAGGCCTTCTAACAATCAGCAAGAATATCATCATTACCCCAATCAAATTCGAATCGAATTAAGCAAAAGTATGACTGCAAATTATAAGGTGATATTAAACAATTTAGGTTAGCTTATAGTCAACCAAGTCTACATATACTTATAATATCGGAAAATGTTAAGAAGTAAATTAGAATTACCAATGCCGATTGAACCTAACATTGATCCAAAATGGAAGGGAAACAAGGAGCTGTGGAACCTCCTCAAGCAAGGCGTAATTACAAATTTCATTGATCGTATTCAAGGGCATGATCAGAACATTTCAATCCAGTTCACTATGGATTGACAGGATCACAAAGTGGAGTATGGCGGGCATAAAATACCGTTAATGAAGAACTTATTGCCGAAGCTTCGGCTTGGAGATGGAAGGCCTCCATTTCTTCAACAAGAGGGTCGAAAAAAGGCTAAGGAGAAGAAATTTTCTGCTGATAACGAGGAGTTGGTTTTTGTTACTATAGGTTTGTGGGTAAGTTCTATCCCACCGCCCTTTGATGAAATCACCCGTATGATGGTCTGGTACATATCTTTGGAAGGGAGATATGTCACAATCCCTACTAAACATCTAGTTTTCCTTAACCATTTCTATAGGAAAATCACTATCTGTTTCCCACATTATCTTTTGAATTCCCTCAAACACTCCATCTGGGAGTTCCAGAAGCATACCCAAGCTACCCCCTGCATCAAGGACTTATTTTCTTACTGCACAAGCTCTATGTCACCAAATACCCTAGTCTCCCATCCTCCCCCAGCACGGCTCCTCTCCTTCCTACCACCACTACCCCCACCCCCATTCCTTCCACCACGACCCCCACCCCCATCCCTTCCACCATGTCCAAGCCTAAAACTAGAAACTAGAAGAAGCTCAAACTGGACATCCATGTTTCAAGAAAATTCCTTTGCAGCAAAGAAGGAAATGGAATTTGTCCAAAACCTACTGCACATCAGTAGTGCAGGCCATGAAGAGGCCTCTCAAAAAGAAGAAAAAACACTCCCTAAAGGCTAGATGACTTAGAGAATGAAATGAGGAAACTAAATGAAGAAGTGCAACATTTGGCCAAGCAAAAAGGCAAAAGGAAGATGGAAGAGGGTACTGAGATGGACAATAAGAAAGTGGAGGACATTTATAAAAATCTTAACTCCTTGGACAATCGGATGGGAAGAGCTAAGGATCGCCATGAACACAACATGGCAATTTTTAATGCTATCAGTGATTTTCTTGAACAGCATGTTTTGGCATCTCTGTGCTTAGTGGGATACCAGACACTCTGTGGGGAATGGACAAGGAGAACAACCAAACCATTGCTAAGCTGGATGCTAAGGACCCCACACATATGACAACGGTGGCTCTCTTTACCTCACTGCAAACCATTAAAGCTAGAATTACAGAGCTGCTAAGAAGTAAAGGAGGTTTTCGTTGCAGACGCCGAGTCTTCATCGTTCATTTTGTTGTTCTTTTGTTGTTTTTTGGCTGCATGGTTGCAGCGCTAGCACTTTTTTCTTTTGTTGTAACTTTTTGGTTACGGTTGGATTTAACACCTATTCGGATGTTGATCTTTTTTGTGGAACCTATTAATGTTATATCTGGCTTTTAGGCCCTCTATGTAAACAGGGTATAGTCCCTTCAAAACTATTTACCATTAATAAAAAAATTAGAATTACCAATTATAGTCATAATAACATATCGATCAAGGAGAATGCCTTGGATCACTGAAATTGATCCAAGGTATTTTCCTTCATCTAATATCAATTTGATAGTCTTAGGAACATAAATTATATTAAAAAAACTTAGATATCTTACCAAGTTACCTGTTTATTTATCTATCCCAAGAATCTGATTTCACTTTCCACAAGCTGAAATCACTAAGTTTATTTCAAAACCAGTCAAGTAAGTACTCAATGATAAATCAACATAAGTATAAAAATTTCATAAGAATGATTAAAAATCATATTTCATAGGCAATTGATATCATTCCAAAGCAAACATGATCAAACAGTTCAAAAGAGAACAACAACTCATAACACAATCACATGTCAATGTTTGCCAACTTCATTCAAAAATAAGTACACATATCAATACAACAGATGCATTATATAACTCCCCTCTAAAAAGCATAATTGTCTTGAATATTAACTTAGTCCAACACATATTTAAGAACATAGGTAGAAATATAACTTATTCAACCATATAATTCTCAAATAGTAAACAGAATTTTACAAAAATTCAACTTTTCAAAGTTTCATTACAACATCAAAATGGTTGTACTAACACTCATTAAAAGTATTTTGCTCAAAAATGGTAAAATAAAATTTATTTTTCAAACTAATTATCCAAATATCACATAAAACTGAATTATTTTTGTTCAAAACAGATGTGGAAAAGTAGTTTTCATGTCTTCAATATTCTCCTAGGTTGCACTTTCTTCACTAAACTAGTCCCACTAGACCTTGCATTGACTTATTTCATGATTACGCAAGTGCAAATTGTGAGTTTCAAACCCTTACGGGTTCAACCATGATTACCCCTAGGTCTTGAACCTGCAAATAATTCCAATTCAATACATGTGACAAATATGAAACATATTTCTTAAGCAAGGAAATATGAAAAATATCATGCATCCGTGCCAATGTGGGAGGCAATGCTAAATGATAGGTGTTGTCACCCTTAAAATCCCCCTCATTTTTTTAATTCAAGATTTCTAAAATTTTGAGTTGGTGCCTTTGAGATATTTTAAGCAAAGTGAGAAGATAAGAGAGATATAAGAAAATTTGTGCTTTGAATGAGTGGCTGCTCATTTGTAAACTCGCCCTGTTAATTTAGAATCTTGCAGTCCGCATGGTGCTCGTTTGGATGCTTGAAAATTGTTTCCTCCATTCGAATGAAATTGTCAAATCCTTCTCTATGACCGTGGATCGCATCGAGCTTGGTGTTGTTTACAGTTCCCCTTTCCATGAGGAGCAATGTGTTATTCAGGCGTAAATGGCAGAGTTTTCCCTCTCTGTATTTTTCCACAGTCGTGAGTGATGGGTGTATCTTCCTGTCAATTTTTGGCCCCAGCATCCACGAGTACATGGGCATATCTAATTGGATGTGGAAAGGCATTATTCAATCGAGACCCAAATTGGCTAAGTATAGATGGACCATGGAAGGTGCCACATGTCTCAACGATGCACTTTCGGTATGGCGCAAAAAATCAGAGACCCCAAACATGCACATGCCCTCCATGTGTCTCAGGTCTGAAAATATAAAGCCATTCGATAAATCAAATAACTATAAGAGAGTCAACAGAAGCCTCCACGTGCCTCAACAACGCAACTTCAGAAGTGATACCTAAGGGGAAAATCTTGAACTAGCACTAACCCTCCACATGGTCGAGCCTCCTTAAAAATTTAAAGCAGCCTTTGAAATGTCTAAGGCTAGCAGATGGAACCACATGTCTCAATGATGCACTTTCAAGAGTTGAAATACAAAGCAAGTCTTCAAATTAGAGCAGGCCTTCCACGTGTCGTAGGTCTGAAAAGGGAATATAGGAGTGGGTCCAAATCGGTTAAGTACAAAAGGATCATTGGATAGTGCCACGTGCCTCATCGGCGCACCTTCAAAGATTGAAGCCAAAAAGGTGGTTCCCTAAACATGCGCCAGCTCTCCACGTGCCTCATCGGCGTAACTTCAAAAGTGTGGCCCAAAGAGATCCCTTGAACTAGCGCAAGACCTCCACGTGTCTAGGGTCCGATAGAAGTCAAATGGGCATTAGGATTGAATTGAATAAGTATAAAAGAGCTGGTGGAAATCTCCACATGTCATCTTAGTGCAACTTCAAACGCAAAAATCTAGAGCCAAGTCTCAAATGTGCGCTGTGACTCACGTGTACAGTGGTCGACTTATGGCTCCGCCAAAAAAAAGGGACTTATCCAAAACACAATGAAACAAGGCAAGGCGGTGGAAGGAGCTACGTGTCTCTTCGGCACTCTTCAAGAGGAAAATACCAAGTGAGTTTCCAAATGAGCAAGAAGCCTCCACGTGTCTAGAATCATACATAAAGCTTTCACCAAATGAAGGAAAAAGCCAAAATTTAGGCCCTGCATGAAGAGTCAAAGTGGGGAGGTGAGCCCTTTTTGTGTTTTGATGCGTTGAAAATTAAAAGCAGAGAGGTAGGCCATCGGAGGAATTTGAGACTTTGAGCCTTGTTCCCAAAAGGGAAAAAGTCAAATGTTGAGCCCGCATCGAAAGTCAAAGTGGAGAGGCAGATTCGGTGGTGAACTTTGAAATTTTGAGCCTTGTTTCTAAAGGAAGTAAAATGATAAAGTGAGTTGCAACTTCATTACCACTCGAGTAACACCATGTGTCAGACCCAAATGTAAAATGTGAAGTTGCGGGCTTACGGGGAACTTTTTGCACTTTTGCATTAAGGTACAATTTCAACTTCGGGCCCGTGGATCCATTTTTGCATTTTCACCATTTTTGTATGGATTCAATTCAAATATTCAAATGGGCATAAATTTCACTCTAGTGCTCAAAATTTGACAAATTTTATACTATTGGAAAGGTCTTGGTCTCCTCTACACCATGGAAGCATAAAATATTGTTTTCAATAGGAGTTGATGGTTGGAAATCTGGAAAACGTCTTTCAAACCATTAATGTGGGATCTGATTGCTTCAAACAGATCAGATTTGATCCAATTTCCATCCTTCCTCCTTAAACACACCAAGCAGGACATGGGAAGCCGATGGAAACCTTGATTTGGGTGAAAATCTAGAAAACATCTTTCACACCATTAATATGTGATTAGACTACTTCAACTAAATCAAATTTGATCGATCTTCCCTCTTTCCTTCTTGACATGCCAAAGACATGCAAAGCCAGATTTGTGACTATAGGTGGATTTTCATGAGCATTGATGGTTAGTGGTTGAGCTTCCAAATCAGATTTTCCTCCTTCTCTTCTTCTCCTCTTTTCTCTTCATCTATAGATGTAAGATCTTGGCTCATTGTAGAGGTTAGACTCTGATACTTTTGTAGTGTAAATAGAATCAAAAGTAAATCAATACAGAAGGATTTTCCCCTTTTCTCTATCTTCCTCCATTGTCCCTTCTTGCTTACCGAAATTCATGAATCATTTATCTTTTTTAATAAATAAATTTGTGTTCTTATTGATATGATTTCTCAAACTTTGTGTATGTGGAATGATATCTTATGCCTTGAATGTGAATGATTATGTTCTGTATCACTCTTGCTCAGTACGTATAGGGTTATACTCTACCATCTATATTTCCTAAAAGTATTGTTATATTATGCTCTTTCCTTTCTTTAGTTCTTCGATTTGTTTGTATTGATAAGTTGTTTTGGTAAAAAAAGCATTTCAAGATGTCGAAGTCCACCTTAAGATGAAATTTGTATATTTGTATATAGCTTTGTTGTTTTCTTTCAATAAGGGAACCTCTCCCATAAAGAGGAGGGACTTATTGTCCCCTATCTATGGTTTTGATCAAAGTACCTTTTTAAAACCCAATAGTTTTTTGTGACTCTACTAGGTATTTTTTTTCAAACATATCCCTTTCAAAAGAACAACTTCAAGATCATTTTTGATCTGGCGACTCTATGGTATACACTTTGGGGATTGAACTTTTGTCACATTCATTCTCTTGATCTAGAAACATTCCCAAGAACGAAGGTAAAATGAAGAACACGTATTGGCCCACATCACCAATGAGTGATAATGACATTTATGATGATGATGATGATGGAGATCTCCCTATTAATAGTTTTCAAGCTAGAGTCGGTCCGAGCGGCCTCGATTTTACGTAGAACTTCTATAAAGGTGTGAATCCAAAATTGTTTCCAAAAACATTCCAGCAACTTCTCAAACAAGCTGAAGAAAACTCGGTCAATTAATTTGAGACACCTTGTAACAAAGAGGAGAACATTCAAGTTCTAGAAGATGCTCATGATCAAGTATTCATTCCTCAACATTATCTCAATTCCACCAATGAATGTCTTCTTGTTGCTCCACCTGATGCATGTCAATTTGATATTCCTTCAAATAATGAAGAAGACAAACAACTTGAGGCTTTCTTTCAACCTTAAATAGAGTCTATAGAAGATATGTCATGTGCCAAGGTTGAATTTTCTTGTTTTGAAAGAATTCACCCTATGTTGGTGGAAGTGGATGTTCATCATAACAAAATGGACAAGATCCCTCTCTCTCCTATGATTGAAGAATTTCAATGCACTGAGATGAAGATCATTGTGGACCATTCTCTTGTTGTTTTAAGTTCTCTCAAAGATAAGCAAGTTCCTGTACCTGAAGAAAAATAAATTAATGAGATCACTAGTTCCCCTATTGTATCTATGGATAAGATGAGCACACATGAGCCTTTTACAATCCTTCGAAACAAATAGAAAATGGAGAGCCATGCCTGGAATATTTTCTTCACAACTATGATATTCTTGTCTCATCTCACCCTTTGGAATGCAAACAAAAGGAAGAGGATGATGTTATTGATCAATCTTTACTTATCCACGGCATTAATTCAATTCCCTGCTAATCATAAAGATAAATCAGCAATGCAGCTTGTACCTAAGAGTCATGATCTTCTAGACTTAGGTGTTGATTTTACAAATACAACGGATATGTTTTTTAGAAACATGGTCAATATTACACCTAATGGTAAACCATCTAGTACCTTTTTCCAAATTCCTCTTGAAGATGGTTACACGGAAAATTCAGTGGAATTTTATGCTTCTCATGAGATGTGCCATGGTGATAATCGTAAACTTCATTCATATGCTAGCATCATTCCATCAAAATAGGGAGTTGACACTATTGGGATTGGTTTTTTCCATGGATCCAGTTGTCAGAGTTTGGTGATGTGAAGAAATCATTATGAAGGTAGTTGGGGGTCGTCATAAGTCTTTGTATGGAAATATTCATCCACAAAAGAGGAGCCTCGGGAAGATATTCAGTTCTTCACAAGGACTGAATGTTTTAGGTATGGAGTATCATTATCTGGATGGTATTCTTTCCTCAATTTTTATTTTCAAGCCACATAGTGTTCCCATGATATTTTGGTATGCTCACTGCTCATCTTCAATTCAAGAGTGCCTCATACTTTCACCATGTTGTTCCATAAAGGTAATTATTTTCCTCGGCTGTCTGCGGAGTTGTATAAGTTTCATGCAGTCCTTCTTTCCCTGTAAATATCCTCTTCTTTCTGTATATACTTTCCCATTTTTGGCTTGTTTCCTTTCTATCCTTTTGTACATATGTGTGCATGTGTTTTGTTTTTTTGTCTTTCCTTTTTGGTTTGTTTCCTTTCCATGTGTGTTATCCTCTGTATTTGTTTTACCTTTAACTCTATTTGCCCAATGGATAAGGCACTAGTCTACTTTCCCATAGTTTATCTATGGTTCTTGATCTTGCCTCATTCCTCTGTCCCTAGCCAAGTCATCCCCAGAAAGAGCCAAGCTTGTTGTCGCCCTTAAAATCCCCCTCATTTTTTAAGTCATGCTTTTGAAAATTCTGATTTGGTGCCTTTGAGAGATGTTTGAGTAGAGTGAAAAGTATGGAGAGATAAAAGAAAAATTTTGCTTTGAATGAGTGGGTTCTCATTTGTAAACTTGCCCTATTAGTTTAGAATCTTGCAATCCACATGTTTCTGTCTAGATGCTTGAGAATTGTTTCCTCCATTCGAATGAAATTTTCAAATCCTTATCTATGATTTGTGGATCACGTCGACCACTGGTGTGGTTTACAGTTCCCCTTTCCATGAGGAGCAATGTGTTATTCAAGCATAAATGGTGGAGTTTTCCCTCTCTATATTTTTCCATAGTCGTGAGTGATGGGTGTATCTTCCTGTCAAATTTTGTCCCTAACATCCATGAGTACATGGGAATCTACGATTGTATGTGGAAAGGTGTTGTTCAATTGAGACCCAAATTAGCTATATATAGATGGACTGAGAAGGTGTCACATATCTCAACGGCACACTTTCGGTATGGCACACAAAATCGAGACCCCAACGTGCATAGGACCTCCACATGTCTCGGTCCGAAACATAAAGCCGATCGATAAATTGACTAAGTATAAGAGAGTTGGCGAAAGCCTCCACGTGCCTCAAGCGGTGCAACTTCGAAGTGAAACCCAAGGGAAGATCCTAAACTAGTGCTAGCCCTACACGTGGTCGGAGCCTCAAAATTTAAAGTGGCCTTTGAAAAGTCTAAGGCTAGTGGGCGGCACCACGCGTCTCACGGTGCACTTTCAAGAGTTGAAATACAAAGCAAGTCTTCAAATTAGCGCAGGACTTCCACGTGTCCCAGTGCGAAAAAGGGAATAAAGTAGCAAGTCCAAATCGGTTAAGTTTAAAAGGATTGGTAGATGGCACCACATGCCTCATCAGCACACCTTCAAAGATTGAATCCAAAAAGGTAGTTTCCCAAACGTGTGCCATCTCTCCATGTGCCTCATCAGCATAACTTCAAAAGTGTGGCCCAAAGAGAGCCCCTGATCTAGCGCAAGCCCTCCACGTGTCTAAGGTATAATAGAATTCAAATGGGAAGCGGGCCCAAAGTGACTAAGTATAAAAGAGATGGCGGAAATCTCCACGTGTCATCTCGGCGCAACTTCAAAGGTGAAAATCTGGAGGCAAGTCCTAAATGTGCGTTGAGACTCCACGTGTATAGGGTCAGACTTATGGCCCCGCCAAACAAAAGGGACTTAGCCAAAACACAACGAAACAAGGTGAGGCAGCGGAAGGAGCCACGTGTCTCTTCGGTGTTCTTTCAAGAGGCAAATACCAAGTGAGTTTCCAAATGAGTAGGAAGCCTCCACGTGTCCCGGGTCAGACATAAAGCTTTCACCAAATGAAGGAAAAATTCAAAAGTTAAGCCCGCATGAAGAGTCAAAGCGGGAGGTGAGCCCTTTTTGTGTTTTGATGCGTTGAAAATTCAAAGTGGAGAGGCGGGCCGTCGGAGGAATTTGAGACTTTGAGCCTTGTTCCCAAAAGGGAAAAATTCAAATGTTGAGCTTGCATCGAAAGTCAAAGTGGAGAGGCGGGTCAGCAGAGAACTTTGAAATTTTGAGCCTCGTTTCTAAAGGAAGTAAAATGATAAAGTGAACCGTGACTCCGTTACCACTCAAGTAACGCCATGTGTCAGACCCAAATGCAAAATGTGAAGTCGGGCTTGCAGTCTTGTAGGGAAATTTTTGCACTTTTGCATCTTTTGCGTTAAGGTCACAATTTTAACTTCAGGCCCGCGGATCCATTTTTACATTTTCACCATTTTTGTATGGATTCGATTCAAATATTCAAATGGGCATAACTTTCAGTCCCAGTGCTTGAAATTTGACAAATTTTAAACTGTTAGAAAGGTCTTGGTCTCCTCTATGCCATAGAAGCATAAAATATTGTTTTCAGCAGGATCTAATGGTTAGAAATATGGAAAACATCTTTCCATTCATTAATGCAGGATCTGATTGCTTTAAACAGGTCAGATTTGATCTAATTTCCATCCTTCCTTCTCCAACATGCCAAACATACATGGGAAGTCGACTAGAAACCTTGATTTGGGTAAAAATCTAGAAAACATCTTTCAAGCCATTAATATGTGATCGGACTACTTCAACTAAATCAAATCTGATCTAATCTTCCCTCTTTCCTTCTTCAGCATGCCAAAGACATGCAGAACCAGATTTGACATATTGTAGGTGGATTTGCAGGAGCATTGATGGTTGGTGGTTGAGCTTCCAAATCAAATTTTCCTCCTTCTCTTCTTCTCCTCTTTTCACTTCATCTATAAATGTAAGAGCTTGGATCATTGTAAAAGGTTGGACTCTGATACTTTTGAAGTGTAAATAGAATCGAAAGTAAATCAATATAGAAGGATTTTCCCCTTTTCTCTATCTTCCTCCATTGTCCCTTCTTGCTTACCTGAAATTCGTGAATCATTTATCTTTTGTAATAAGAAACTTTGTGTTCTTATTGATATGATTTATGGAACTTTGTGTCTGTGGAATGATATCTTATGCCTTGAATGTGAATGATTATGTTATGTATCACTCTTTCTCAGTACGTATAGGGTTATACTCTACCATCTATATTTTCGAAAGTACTTTGTTATATTATGCTCTTTCCTTTCTTGAGTTCTTCCATTTATTTGTATGGATAAGTTGTTTTGGTAAAAAAGCATTTTAAGATGTCGAAGTCCAGCCTTAAGATGAAAGTTGTATATTTTTAAATAAGTTTTGTTGTTTGCTTTCAATAAGGGAACCTCTCCCATAAAGAGATGGGACTTGTTGTCCCCTAAGCGTGGTTTTGATCAAAGTACCATTTTAAAACCCAACAATAGGCAATAGGATTGACCACTTCTACAATTTCAAAAGGTCCTATAAATTGAGGTGATAACTTGGTTGTTTTGCCAAATGTAATAGAGCTCTTTTTAGGCTTAACTCTTAAAAAGACTTTTTACCAAGTTAAAAAAATTTAGTAACCCTTTTCAGGTCTGCATATCTTTTCTACCTATTATCAACTTCCTTTAATTTCTCACAAATTAATTTTACTTGTTCCATTTCAGTAAGCATTTTACATCCAATTACCTCTCTATCTTCTATGTTATCCCATCTAACAATGGTTCTTCACTTTTGTCCATACAATGCTTGAAAGATGTTATTTTAAGAGCGGAATGGTAAGTGTTATTGTATGCAAATTCAACCAAAGGAAGGTATTCTTCCCATTTTATCTTTGTTGATCCATGCAATACATCCGAAGAATATATTCCATTACTTGATTAACTATTTTTGTCTTCCCATCTATTTTTTGATGATACGCGGAACTAAAGTTTAGTTTTGATCCTAAGGTTGCCTTTAGATTTTTCCAAAAAATGTGAAGTCATTCTTGGATATCTATCAGATATAATTAACTCAGGTACATCATGCAATCTAAAAATTTTCATGAACAAATCTAATAGCAAGAATAGGTGAATCATTTTTCAGATTTCCAGTAATGAAATGAACTATTTTTGTTAAATTGTCTACTACAACCAAAATAACGTTATGCTTATTTTTATACATAGGCAACCCTTGTACAAAATTCATACTTATTACATACCACTTATAATGTGGTATGCTATGAGGGTATAGGAAACCAGCTGGGTGCATATGTTTAGCCTTAACACACTAACATTCTAAATAATGTGATACATAGTCAATTATCTCTTTCTTCATCCCTTTCCAAAAATATTGTTGTTTTAGATCAAAAGAATTTTTTGTCACTCTGGGATTCAGAGTAAGGTGCATTGTGAAATTCATTCATCACTTTCCTCCTTAACTCATTTTCTAAGGGTACATACACCCAATTTTCATACCTTAGGATTCCTTCATCATCCGTTCGAAATCCTTTGTATCTTACATCAATTAAATTTGCAGCAAGTGTTGTTTTTACTTGCTAAAAATATAGATCTGTTATTAACATTGATTATTTTACATCATCTTTGAACTGAGTTCTCAAGGTTACAAGTGCATAAATATGTTTCCTATGAATTAGTGCATCTACCACTCTTATCTCTTTACCTTTAATGTAACTGATGTCAAATTCATACTGAGACAAAAATTAGAACCATCTTCACTACCTTGAATTAAGATTAGGTTGAGTGAAGATGTATTTCATCCCAAGATGGTCTTTTTTAACTCAAAGGGATTCCCTAAGAGATAATGTCTCCAAACTTGTAGTGCATATACTATGGCAACAAGCTCTAGGTCATGGGGAGCATAGTTCAGCTCGTGTAACTTGATCTTTCTACTTTCATATGCTATAACATGATCATTTTACAGTAGTATACCCCTAATCCTTCTCCAGAAGCATTCTTGACAACTGTAAATTTTCCATTGGGATCTAGAATAGTCAAAATAGGTCTTGTAGTTACTTTTTCCTTTAATGTTTTAAATGTTGCCTCGCATTTATCATTCCAAACAAACTTTTATATTTATTTTGCAGTGAAGTAATTGGGGCGAAACCTTTGAAAATTATTTTACAAACTTTCTATAGTATCCTGCAAGCCCCATGAAGCTTCTAACTTCATGAACATTCTTAGGTATTGGTCAATCAATTATGGCTATAATATTTGATGGGTCAATTGAGATTCCATCCTTACTTATCACATGTCCTAAGTAATGTACTTTTGTTTCATAAAAAGAACATTTTGACAACTTCCCAAATAATTTTCTCTTCCTTAAAATCTCAAGTAAAATCCTTAAATGTTCATTGTGCTCCTCCATGCTTTTTGAATAGATAAGAATATCATCTAAGAATACAAGCACAAACTTTTCCAAGTATTCTTGAAAAATATTATTCATCAAATTCATGAAATTTGTAGGTGTGTTTGTTAAACCAAAAGGTAAAACAGTGAATTCATAATGCCCATACCTTGTTTTAAAGGTTGTTTTATGAATGTCTTCATCTTTGATTCTCAACTGATGGTATCCAGATCATAAGTCTATCTTAGAATACACTGATGCACCATGCATTTGATCAAATAGATCATCAATCTTGGGAAGAGGATATCTATTTTTGATTGTTGCTTTGTTTAACATTTTGTAATCAATACAAAGTCTAAGTGTTCCATATTTCTTCTTAACAAATATCATCGGTGTTCCCAAGGTGAGACACTCGGTCTTATTAAACCCTTAGAAAAAAATCATGAAATTGTACCTTTAGTTCTACGAACTCAGTTTTAGTCATCCGGTATGATGCTTTGGAAATAGATTCGAGTTCAGTGTTTGATTTCAATTGTGAATTCAAACTCTTGTTTGAGAGAAGACCATGTAGTTCTTTCAGAAACACATCATTATACTCTCATAACAATGGATATTTTTCCATAAAATCACTACCTTCCTCTATTGATTCAGATATTTTTACTGCATATAACATGTAGCCTTTGTTTTTGGCCTTTTTAAGTTGCATGGTTGATATTTCCCTAACTGAAATGTCTCTTTTTACACCTTGTATGTCTATTGTTTTTTCAAATCATCAAGACATTTTATGTGTTTTTCATAACAATTTACATTTGCTTTATGATCAACAAGCCAATTCATACCAATTATGATCTCATAATTCCCTAAAGGTTTAATATAAAGGTCTACTACATTTGTAAATCTTGGTAATTCTCGCACCAAAAAAACATTTATCAATTTTGTGGACATTGTTGTTCCCATAATGGACAATCCATGATTTTTCCATAATTCTAGCTTTTCTTTTTAATTTTGAAGCTAAATTACTAGAAATAAAGCATTTTATAGCACTAGTATCAAAAAGTATAGTTACATGTATACCAAACAAATTACTTGGTACTTTTATGGGTGTAGCTTACTTATCAACTACTACGGCATGTATCTTGTGTTCTTTGGTTCTTGTCATTTTTCCGTAGAGGTAATTGATTTTTGTAATGATCCTTTCCCAGTTATAATAGCTCCCAACAGTCCCTTCCTAAGCTCAAACATATTGTCAGCCTTGGTGTTATTTTTTTCCCATTATTGTTCTTCTGCCCATTTTTTTTTATTTATTTGCAATGGGTTTATTTGTTGTTGTTTTCTTACTATTTTCAGCCCCAAATTTGATTTTGTTCTAAAATTTTTCCATGTAATCTTTTTAGGTGCGATTTGGAGAAGAGCTAGAAAAATTCTTACGTTTCTCCTCCTTATGTGCAGAAATTGCCTTCAATTTATGGTCTTTCCTTATGGATTTTCCTACAACTCCTCATATAGTGGATGGACTGTGTACATCCACCTCTCCACCTATAACAGGATTCAGTCCCATTATAAATTTATGTATTCTAAGTGAGTATATGTTACTCGATACTCATCTAATATCACGCATCTTTAGTCTAAGTGAAATCAAGACAACACAACTAGTAGTTTGCGATACTTTTTCCAAAGTTTAAAGTCGTGTATACCATGCTTTTATTCCTAGATGGCATACTCGTCGAAAGGAATATGTCTTTCACCCCACTTGAAAATTGTTATCTAGATTAGACTATCTTGACTCGTGTCATTCACATCCATGTCCTTGTCATATACTAAGTAGAGCTAGCACGCATAGACTAGTGTTGATAGTCTTCTTTATTTCCCACCTTTGTGTTTAGTTATCATTGATGTGTTTTCATTATCCCAGTTTCTCTTTTCATGGAAATAGGGTGTCCGGGAGTCACAAAGTATGCTAGTGTCTTTTCAGTCCATGCTAATCCAAATTGATGTACTTGAAGTGCATGGGAGTCATGTAAGTCTACATGATGTAAAGTGAAGTATAAAAATAGTTGGATAGTGTGTATAATGGTAGTAAATGAAGTCGTTTTGAGGCCTAGAAAGTCAAGAAATAGGTTTTGGACTAAAATGTTACTTCTAGCCTAAACCGCCTTTTGGAAACTCAATTGTTCTTGCATGCAAATTAGATAGGTCAAACTATTTCATATTTATTCCTTTCAAACAAACCATGGGAGATGATTGAGGAAGGTTTCCTTGTGCTTCATGAAAAATTTAAGGTCATCATGAGGTCATTTGGGTAAGTTATTCAAGTTTTTGTAAAACAACCTTCTTAAATAGTGCATTTTAAGGCACTGGCTTCTATCTCTCTCAAAGAAAAATGTGGGGAATTCTTTAGAAAATTCATAAGATAATTTTTTTATCAAATTGTCCTATAATTCCTATGCAAAAATAATTTTTTCAATTGGAGTTATTATTGAAAAGTCATATTCACTTTTGTAAGGCGCTTTTTCACTTCTCAGGTTAGTCATGAGACCAATGACGGAAAATATCTCTTGTTGTTCTGAACCTCACTAGTTAAAGCCTCTACACTCATTTTTGGATATTTTTTATGCATTTTCATACTTCTTGGGTTATGGTTTGGTGCTCAAGTCCTCAATGTTATCCAAGACTCCTAATGACCTCTCTTTTCAAAGGATAGTCTTCATGTTTTTGTCAACTTTGCTCTTCAAAAGGAACCTTCAAGATTATACAAGAACATGTAACATGATGGGAATTTACTCACCTCAATAATCTTAGAATAATTTATCAGGGTTCAACTTGCATCTTACTTCACTTTCAATAATTGCATAGTTAAAATAAGACATCCTTGCACCTTGTAATTGTTATAAATGAGAGTTCAATAACTTGCTCTTAATATTACAACAATCGGCTTCATACCTAAAGATCCTTAGGGTTTGAAAATTTTCCTCATAAATAGTGTGTGAAAATCTTCGAGGTTGGAAATATTTGTTCAAATTGATTCTCAAACTTTCTTGTAATAACAACCTCTTATACAGGTATAAAATTCTTTTGTAATTGTAACATTCATCACTAGACATGTTTAGAGTCTATTTAGGGTTGAATTTGGTTTGGATAAGGTGGAGTACATTCCTACAGAGCTACAACATTTCAAATCATTTATTTTCACCTTGTTTTGAGAAAGAATTCAAGATTTATGAGGTCTCGGGCTGTGACTATCAATATACCCTGATTTAGGGTTTGTGAACAAGAAATTTGATTGGTTCTCCAATTTTAACTAATGATAAATCTAAAAAATTGGACACAATCTCTGTGAATGTTTCTTCAAGCTATTGCAAAAGGAATCTATTTGTTTGGTTGAGTATCGAAGGAGATCTCACTGACTATTTTTCTCCAAAACCGTGCATAAACTGAGAAATTAGGTTCTTTCTCCTAATTTCATAATTTCTTGAAGACCAAGAAAAAATTGTGACTAATTCAAGGTACAAGGATAATATCCTATAATTTGAAGGCTTTTGTTGACTAATTTTAAGCTCAAAATGTAGTATATGATTTGTGAGATCTTGTAAATTTCACTATTGATGTTAAACGAGCTCTCTTTCAAATCTTAGTGGTTGTTGAAGAAATATTTGGTGAATTCCTTGAAATTCGGATGTTGAGAAAGTAGTATGGATGTTAGAGAGAATTTTTATATCTTGAATGAACTCAAAGTGCAAAAAAATCAATGGCAAATTTCTCCACTTTGTTAAGGTACATGGTGCTTCCTCAATATATCAAAGTAAGAGTTGTTTCAATACCTTATGTTCAAAGTAGTATATATAATAAAGAGTAACTCAAGTTAAATTATTATTCATATACATTAACACCTTCTTGACTTGAAGGGGAATTTGAAAAGGTTTCAAATCAATTATTCACTCTTGATTTCCTCTCAACTCAAATGAGAAGTGCAATAGGCACTTATTTTTCCTATTCAAGTTAAACATGAACTTGTGGATTTTGAACTTTAAGAGCTATTGTGAAAGGTCCTAAGAATATAATCAAACTAAGATTGAAGAGGATGAAATGGTTATTATTATTGATGGTAGCTGGAAAAGTGAGAATTCATGCTTTTTTTTTTTAAATGCCGAGCTACAAAGTGTGTGTAAGATAACTAAAGAGTCGGGATAAAATTAAAAAAATGAATGTTTGAAATGTATATTTGAATAATAAAAAGAGAGAATGAAATATTGAGTGGAAATACAGTGAAACATTAAAAATAAAGATAAAATATTTTTCAAATATTTGATACTTAAGAGTTAGAAACAAAGAAAAACATAAATGAACTGAATGAGCCAAAGTGGAACATGATGATTGTGTGGATACTTATCTAAAAATTTGATAACGAGGATCCAAAATGACACCGATCTAAAATTTTGGTAATTATAAACTAGATGACAAAGTGGTTTTTAAAAATATTGCACAAGGAAGAAAACTAGGAATAGGTATAGGAGTGAATACAGAGATAGAGTTGATGAACGCAAGAGAATTGTGAATTGAATCGATACTTATGTATTAAAGGTCAACAATAAAAATCCAGTGATTATGAAGAGTGTGATATAAAATATGCAAGTAAAGATCAAAGTAAAAGCTGCAAACTCAAGAAAATAGATGTTTTGTAAATTGATGAAGTAAGGTGTCCATGATTTTTTGAATAAGCACCATTGTCACTAAATGGTCATTTGTATATCAGAATTTTCTGAGTAGGTGTTTAGACTAGGATAAGTAGGTGCTTTTTTCTATTAGCTGATTGGGTGCTAGGTGGTTTATGAATTTTGTGCTTCACAAATCAAGTAGGTTTCTAATCATTGTAAATCAATGATGATTCGGTGTTCAAATAAAAAGGATGATTTCAAAGTGGTTTTTTCCTTCTTGGGTTTCCCAATATAAACATGTGTCTCCTTCATCTGAGTGGTGTGTTGTAATTTCTTTCTTGTAATCATAGTCTAGTGATTAAATCAAATTAAACAAAACAAATTTTGATAGGATATTATTTTTATCAAAGACCTTTGATTCACCCCTCCCCCTCTCAGTGCTTGTGATATTCAACAATTGGTATCAAATTAGGGCCTTCAGTGAAAGTTTAACAACTTCAAGGTGATCCTCTCTTCACAAGCATGGAAAGCAATCAAGCTCAAGGTGGTTTATCAATCTCAAGGTCACCACTCTTTACAGGAAAAACTATGCACTCGGAAAATAAGAATGAAGATTTATCTCAAGTCACTTGGTTTTGACATATGGGAAAGTGTGAAAATGGTTACAATCCTCCAACCACTCTAATCACAACTACAAACAGATAATACTAAATATGAGAATAATTCAAGAGAAATGACTACAATTTTATGTGGGCTAAATGAAATTGAGTTTTTAAAGGTGATGCATTGTACCACCAAGGAAATTTGGACCAAACTACAAAGCATCTATGAGGGAGATGACAAATTCAAGCTTGCAAAATTGTAGACCTACAGAGAATAATTGAAAAGATTAAAGATGAAAGCATAGCAACATACATGTAGAGCAGATGAGATAATAAACATGATCAAAGGCTTAGGAGAAAAGCTAGAAGAGATAGTCATTGTTCAGAAAGTTCGAGATCCTTAACTTCCAAATATGATGCAAAAGTTTCAGCCATTGAGGAAGCAAAAGACATGAATACCTTGACTGGATGAACTACAAAGCATTATATCAACCTATGAAATGAGAACAAGTGGAGTCAAATTAGCCAAGAAAGAAGTTTCCTTCAAAGCCAAGAAAGAGAGTCATTCCAAGCAAGAAAAAGAGGAATCATATTTGGAGAATGAAGAAGATGTTGAGAAGATTGAAGCTTTGTTTGTAAGAAGATTAGGAAGAGGAAAAGGAAAATATAAAGGTAATATTCCTTTCAAATTCTTTAATTGTGGTCAAGTAGGACACTTTGTAGCTAAATGTCCCAATAAAAATAAGGAGGTTGAGTTTGAATGTAAAGAATAAGATCATAAACATGGTAAGAAAAATATGGACTATAAGAAGAAGGGCAACAAGAAGAATTATTTCAAGAATAAGAAAAACTTATACTCTAAAGAAAAAGAAAATTCAAGTGATTCAAGCAGCTCAGAAAGTGAGAGTGATGGAACTAAAAGTGAAACCTTATTTATGGCTTTGAAATTTCAAATGAATGCAGCAATAAAGGGAAAAATATGGTCAGCTATGAAGATTCAGATGAAGAAGAGGCACAAGTTGATTTAGAGGCTGAATTGGTAAGTGCTCTTGAAGAACTTCAAATTTGTAGGAGAAGGAACTAGAAGCTAAAATGCACCCTAAAGAATTATGAAGAACAAATCAGAATTTTTGAAAAGAAACAAATCCAAAAGTAAGAAGAGGAAATGAGTGAACTCAAGGAGCTTGAAAATTAGATGGAAAATATTTCCCAATCCTACAAAGCAAAGGAAGAAGAATGTCAAAGGCTGAAATCAGATTTAGAACTTCATAAGGCTGAATTAGAACAAGAAAATAGAAAACTTAAGATGTATGAGAAGCTAGAAGGGAGCTCAAATTTTCTAACAAACATCCTAAGAACTCAAAGGGATATAAGTGACAAAACAAGTATTGGCTTCAAGGAAGAGAATAAGGAAGATGAACCATCAAAGAAGAAAGAAGAGAAATATACATCAAGTGTCTCATACACCATGAATAAGGAGGTCACTAAATATTCAAGAAGAAGAAAAAACCAAGAATCATATATGTTATGAGGTATTCTCATTCCTTCTATGGCTATTTTTTTTCATGTAATCAATTTGGTCACAAAGCTTCAAAGTGTAGAAGAAATGCTAGAGGTAGTAGGAGGAATTATAACTTGCAACATATGAGAGTTAATCATAATATTGTGTGTTAAAAATGTCAAAAGGAAGGTCATATAGCTAGCATGTGCAGCTCACAAACACCCAAATCAAGCAAGTGGATATATGTGGTGAAAGATAAATCAAACAGAAAGAAGAGAATGGTATGATAGCTCAAACTACCTTTCATGTGTAAGATGAAGGGATGATTTGGTATTTGGATAGTGGTTTCTCCATTCACATGATATGTGATAAAAGTAAGTTCATATCTTTTCAAACAATGCTTCTAGGGTTGTTATATTTGGAGACAATAATTCTACAAATATTGTGGGCAAAGGAACTCTTAGTCTTGACAATGGAAAAACTATTATAGAAAATGTGTTGTATGTTGAAGGTCTCAAGCATAACTTGCTTAGTGTTAGCCAAATGTGAAAACATGGCTATAATATGATTTTTAATGATAAAGGGTGTAAGATTATTGATGGTAAAACAAGGAAGAAAGTTGGAAAGGAAAAAAGAACAAAAAAAATAACATGTATGTGCTCAAAGAGGTAAACAAATAAAAGTACTTTACAAGAAAACTTGATGACAGCTGGTTATGGCACAAGAGATTATGACACATTAGCTTTGATAATCTTATGAAATTGAGTGCTAAAGAGGGAGTTAGAAATATGCCAAAAATTGTGAAACTAGTAGATTCTATGTGTAAAGCTTGTTTACATGGAAAACAGACAAGAAGGACATTCAAATCAAAAGAGTATTCAACTACTCAACCTTTGGAGCTGATTCATACAGACTTATGTGGGCCTACAAGAACTGCAAGTATGCAAGGTGATGAGTATTTCATGCTTCTAATTGATGATTTTACCAGGATGACATGGGTATCTTTCTTAAAGAACAAATCAAAAGCATTTGATAGGTTTAAAGCTTTCAAAGCACTTGTGGAGAATGAGAAGAACACAAAAATCAAATGCTTGAGGTCAGACAGGGGTGGAGAATTTTGGTCTAATGAATTTGATGACTATTGCAAAGAACATGGAATACAAAGGAAAAAAATTTAGTCACTAGGACACCATAACAAAATGGTGTGGTTGAAAGGAAGAATAAGACCGTGTAAGAGATGAGCATAACTATGTTGAATGAATCCAAACTTCTGATAGCTATTGGAGTGAAGCAAGTAGGTACAATCTGTATATATTCTAAATAGAGCTCAACTGAGAGTAGACAACAATAAAACACCCTATGAATTATGGAAAGGAAGACCAGCTAATGTGAAGCACATAAGAGTTTTTGGGAGCAAGTGCTACATAAAGAGAGATGAAGAAGATTTGGGAAAGTTTGATTCCAGGTGTGATGAGGGCATATTTCTTGGTTATTCATTAGTTAGTGTAGCCTACAAATGTTACAACAAGAGGCTTAAGAAGGTGGTTGAAAGCACAAATGTAAAAATAGATGAATCTCAACCCTCAAAAATTAGAAATCAGCCTAAGGACAGCCATGAAAATGATGCACATACCATTGAAAATCATGATGATGATGATGAAATAAGAGGCACACATGAAGAGGTAGAAGAAGTGGAAGAAGAAGAAGAAAGGCATGATACTAAGGCACCTTCAAGGAAAGTTAGAAGAGACCATCCTGCAGATCAGATTATAGGGAGTAAAGAAGGTGGTGTGCTCATAAGAAGGAGGCTAAAAAGTTAGCAAAACAATGAAAACACAACCCTCTTATCAATGATAGAACCAAATAATGTGGAGGAAACATGCAATGAACAACATTAGATAGATGCAATGAATGAATAACTTGATCAAATTGAGAAAAATGAAACATGGGAGCTTGTACCTAGGCCAAAAGACAAGAATGTCATAGGAACAAAATGGGTCTTTGGAATAAAATGAATGAAAAAGGTGAAGTGACAAGGAATAAAGAAAGACTTGTGTGTAAAGGCTATGCACAAATGGAAGGAGTTGATTTTGATGAAACCTTTACACCTGTAGCAAGAATGGAAGCCATTAGATTATTCTTAGCATATGCAACTCATAGGAAGATTAAAAATTTTCAAATGGATGTCAAATCTACCTTTCTAAATGGTAACTTAAATGAGGAAGTGTATATTGAGCATCCTGAAGGATTCTCTTTGAGTGAAGACAAGGACTATGTATGCAGGTTGAAAAAGGCCTTGTATGGGCTCAAACAATCTCCCAGAGCTTGGTATAGTAGGTTGGATGCTTATCTTATTGAGAAAGGTTTCGAAAGGGAGTAGTTGATAGCAATATCTACATAAAGGAAGAAGAAGACAAGCTGCTAATTGTCATAGTTTATGTTGATGACATCATTTTTGGAGGGGATCATGAAAGGATGACTCATGAATTTGTTGATGTGATGAGTAAAGAGTTTGAAATTTCTATGCTTGGTGATCTTTCATACTTTCTAGGTCTTCATATAAACCAATCAGATCAAGGCATCTTTATATCTCAAGCTAAATACATCAAGGAAATGCTAAAAAGGTTCAAAATGGAAGAATTGGACCTATTAGCACACCAATGGAGGTAGGATGCAAGTTAAGAAAATAAGATGACTCACCTAAAGTGGAAAAAACACTATATAGATCTATGATAGGAAGCCTTCTTTATTCCACTACATCAAGGCTTGACATAATGCAAGTTGTGGGTTTAGCAAGAAGATTTCAAGAAGACCCAAGAGAGACACATCTCAAGGTAGTTAAGAGGATACTTAGATATCTCATGGGAACTTTAGAGTATGGCCTTTGGTATCCTGCAAGAAAATACTTCAACATAAGAGCATACACTGATGATTGGGATGGAAATATTGATGATAGGAAGAGCACAAGTGGTGGATCTTTCTTTGTTGGAAAATTTCTAGTGTCATGGCTAAGAAAAAATCAATCTTCAATGGCATTATCTACTTGTGAAGTAGAGTACATAGCTATTGTCATGTGTTGCACTTAGGTTCTTTGGATGAGGAAAATGTTGGAAGACTACAAGGTAAAATTTTATGAACCAACTCCCTTGTTTTGTGATAGCACTAGTGCAATTAGTGTCTCTAAAAATCTAGTGTTCCATTCAAATAAAAATCACATTCCAATTAGGTTTCATTTCTTAAGGGAACAAGTAAATGATAAGAAGATTAATCTTGTGTATGTGAGCACAAAAGAAGAGATTGCAGACATTATGACAAAGCCACTTCCAAAGGAAGCATTTGAGCATCTCAGGGATGAATTGGGAGTCATTCCTGCTCCTACCAGCTATTAAGAGATCTTGGAAAACTTAAGGGAGCATTATTCTTGCAAAATCAGCTCCTATAATGTGCCAAAAAGAGATTCAAGAGAGGGGGAGCTAGTCTACTAGCTCATGGTGCTATTCATGACATTATTTCCATCATGTTTGGTGCAACTGTGTCCTTGATCAGTCTAGGTATGTCTTCATATCAGCCTTATTAAATGATCTTGTGTCATGCATGGTGTTTGTCTTGTCAAATTTATGCCTAAAACTCAAGGGGAACAATCTTGGAAGCCTATATTTGTTTTTTTGTTGCTACTTTTCATTACTTTGTGTGTCTAATTTTTGTCATGGATGTCAAAGGGGGAGAATATGTGCCTGGGGAATATGTATATGTTGTTGGTCTGTCATGTGAGTTGTCATGTTGTCATCAATTTATCTTGGCTTGTGTGGGTGTTGACATCAATGACAAAGGGGAGTTTGTTTCCCTCCTTTGTAATGCATTTGTCATTGATGTGTTTTTTTGTCCCAGTGTCTCTTTGTCATGGAAATAGTGTGTCCTCGGATTCATAGTGTATTGGTTTTTGTCATTCCATGCTAAGGTAAATTGATGTACTCGAAGTGCATGGGAGTCATGTAAGTCTATGTAATGAAAAGTGAAGCAAAAAAATAGTTGGAACATGTGTGTAATAGGTAAATTAACTCATGTTGAGGCCCGGAAAGTCAAGAAATAGGTTTTAGAGAAAAATGTTACTTCTAGCCAAAAGCGCCCTTTAGAAACTCAATTGTTCTCGCATGCAAATGAGATAATTTAGACTATTTCAGAGTTATTCCTTTCAAAAAATCATGGGATATGATGGAGTAAGGTTTCCTTGTTCTTTATGCAAAATTTTAGGTCCTCAGGAGGTCATTTGGGCAAGTTATTTAAATTTGTGTAAAACAACCTTCTTAAAAATTACATTTTGAGGCACATGGCTTCTTAGCTCTCAAGTAAAAATGTGGGGAATTATTCAAATAAGTCATAAAGAGACTTTTTTTTATAAAATTAATCTATAATTCCCATGCAAAAATAATTTTTTCAATTGGAGGTATTATTGAAAATTTCTATTCACTTTTGTAAAGCAATTTTTTTCACTTCTCAGGTTAATCATGAGATCAATGAAGGCAAATATCTCTTGTTGTTATGAACCTCACTAGTTGGAGCCTCTAAAATCATTATTAGATATTTTTATGCACTTTCATACTTCTTGGGTTATGGTTTGGTGCTCAAGTCCTCAATCTTAAAAAGATTCCTAATGACCTCTCTTTTCAAAGGATGGATTTCATGGTTTTGTCAACTTTGCTCTTCAACAGGAACCTTCAAGCTTATACAAGACCTTGTAGCATGATGGGAATTTACTCACCTCAATGGTGTTAGAATAATTTATCGGGGGCAACTTGCATCTTACTTCACTTTTTAGTAATGGCATAGTTGAAATCAGACATCCTTACACTATAACTGTTATAAATGAGAGTTCAAGACCTTTCTCTTAGTATTACAACATTGGATTCATACCGAAGGATCTTCATGGTTTCAAAAATTTCCTCATCAATAGTGTGTGAAAATCTTCGAGGTTTGAAAGTGTTTTCAGGAGTTGACTCTCAAACTTTATTGTAATAGCAACCTTTTAAACAAGTATAAACTTCTTTTCAGAATCGTAACATTTATGGATGGACATGTTTTGAGGCTATTCAAGGATGAATTTGGTTTAGAGAAGGTGGATCACATTCCTACAGAGCTATACCATTTCAAATCATTTATTTTCAACTTGTTTTGAGAAAGAATTCAATATTTCTAAGGTCCCAATATGTGACTATCAATATACCTTGATTCAAGGTTTGTGAACAAGAAATTTGATTGCTTCTACAATTTTAACCAATGATAAATATAAAAAGTGAACACAATCAATGTGAATGTTTCTTCAATCTATTGCAAAATTAATCTAGTTGTTTGGTTGAGCATCGAAGGAGATCTCACCGACTATTTTTCTCCAAAGCGTACAAGGACTAAGAAATTAGGTTCTTTCTCCCGATTTCATATTTTATTGAATACCAAGAAAAAATTGTGATTAATTCAAGGTACAAGGATAATATCCTATGATGTGAAGGATTTGGTTGACTAGGTTTAAGCTCAAAATGCAGTATATGATTTGACAAATCTTCTAAATTTCATTGTTGACTGTTAAACGAGCTCTCTTTTAAATATTAGAGGTTGTTGAAGAAATCTTTGGTAAATTCCTTGAAAAGCATGTGTTGAGAAAGTAGTATGGATGTTGGATAGCATTTTTCTAGCTTGAATGAACTCGAAGTGCAAAAAATTTCAATGAAAATTTTCTCCATGGTTAAGGTACAGGTGCTTCCTCAATATAAGAAAGTAAGAGTTGCTTCAATACCTTAAGTTCAAAGTAGTATATCTAATAAAGAGTAACTCAAGTTAAATTATTATTCAAATACATTAACACCTTCTTGACTTGAAGGGAAATTTGAAAAGGTTTTGAATTAGTTACTCACTCTTAATTTGCTCTCAACTTGAATGAGAAGTGCAGTAGGCATTTATTTGTCATGTTCAAGTTAAACATAAACTTTTGGATTTTGAATTTCAAGAGCTATTTTGAAAGGTCAAAAGACTATAATCAAATTGATCTTGAAGAGTATGAAATGGTTATGATTATTGATGGAAGCTGTAAAAGTGAGAATTCATGTTTTTAAAAAATTGAGCTACGGTGTGTGAGATAGCTTAAGAGTTAGGATAAAATCAGAAAAAGGAGTGTTTGAAAGGTCTATTTGAATAATAGAAGAGAGAATGAGATATTGAGTGGAAATAGAGGTGAAACATAAAAATAATGATAAGAGAGTTTTAAAAGCTTTTATACTTAAGAGTTAGAAACATAGAAAAACAAAAATGAACCGAATGAGACAATGGAACATGAATATTGTGTGGATACTTGATCTAAGAATCGATAATAGGGATTCAAAATGATAGTGATCTAAAAATTTGGTAACTATAAACTAGATGGCAATGGATTTTGGAAATATTGCATAAGGAAGAAAACTAGTAACAGTTATAGGATTGAATACAGAGATAAAGTTGATGAGCATAAGAGAATTTTGAATTGAATCGATACTTATGTGCTTAAGGTTAACAATAAAAATCTGGTGATTATGAAGAGTGTGATATAATAGATGCAAATTGAGATCAAATTACAAGTTGCAAACTCAAGAAAGCAAGTGCTTTACAAATTGATGAAGTAAGGTGTCCTTGATTTGTTGAACAAGAAACATTTTCAATAAATGGTCATTTGTATATCAAAATTGTCTAAGTAGGTTCTTATACTAGGATAAGTAAGTGCTTCTCTCTATCAGTTGAGTGGGTGCTCAATCTCTCATATAGTTAGTGTTAGGTGGTATATGAAGTTAGTGCTTCACATATCAAGTAGGTGCTTGATCATCATAAATCAATGACAAATTGGTGTTCAAATAAAAAGTTTGGTTTCAAAGTGGTTTTTTCCTTCTTGGGTTTCCCACTATAAACTTGTGTCTCCTTCATCTGAGTGGGGTGTTGTAAGTTATTTCTTATGCTCATAGTCTAGTGACTAAATCAAATTAAACAAAACAAAATTTTGATAGGATCGTATTTTGATCATTATTGATTCACCCCCTCGGTGCTTTATATATTCAACATGTTTATGAAGACTAAGGAAATCAAGCACATATGGATCAACTTACGTATCTTCAGATCCACTTCATTACCCATAGTCATCATAAGATGACATCGGTACTAAGCCATACTACTAACACTAACTAGTTTCTAACAGAGACCCGGATCCACAATAACGATAGCAACACTTAAAGAAGCTAGGCAAATAGTCACGCCATAGTGGCGATCCACATTATCCAACTAATAACTCTCATCATTAAATTGGGTACTGTGTAGTAACAACTATGATGCGATGGCATGTTGAGTTCGCTAAGCAAAACATCGTACCTTAAATAGTTCATTAATTTATTTAATTTACATCTTGTTAATCCACCCGTTAATATTACAATCATTAGGTGTCGTGCCTAAGGATCAACTAGGGTTATATGCAATTAATCCTTTAAGTAAGGAATGTAACATTATTATTTTTAAGTACAAGTATTGTAGATTTAAGTCTACATTAAGCTTATGTTTCTCATTAATACGGTTAAATGTCATTCTCCTAATTTAGTTATAGAAAATATAGGGAAGCATTAAGACAATGTCAATAAATTTCAATAGTAATAGGAATAGTTTGGCTATACATAGTTAATATGTTTAGGTATGTTTCATACTTTTATCAAGTAACATAACATAACAAATATACTTTAAACACAAGCATACATCTTTCTTTACTTATAGTTTGGTTCTAAGTATTCACTTGTACATATCTTCATTATGTTCACTTATTTTTCAAACTGTATTAAGTAATTAGACAACAAGTATGTATTTAAGAATCAATACTTAAAGACCATTTTAATCATATAAGTACATTCCAACACATTCAAGTTGATGGACATAATATCATATTCATATGCTTATAATAGTACATTTCATATTCCATTCAACTAATGGACTTAATCCAATAGTCCTTCACTTATCTTATTACCCAAGCTACATAGATAACTGATCATATCTCTTTTATTTCATAAGAGTAAGCAATCACAAATGCATATAGTACTTCAATAAAACATACTTATGCTTAGTATAGAAATGTTATGAATACAATCTACTTCACTTTTATAAATGGAATCACAACTAATTTCCTACATTCAATATTCAGTCATTTCCATTTTAATAGTCTGAATCAAGTAACCATATTTACTTCATTCAACTTTAAATATCAGCAAACATATTTTTGTCAACAAAAACCAACATGTTTCAAGGAATTACAACAAATGGGTCATACACCTTTCATGTTTTCAAAACATAAATACTTCAAGAAGTTTATACAATAATCATTTAAAGCGAATCAATTAACTTCAATCAATAGAATAAATGCACCTTTGTATACATCTTCCTTCTTTCATCTTTCACAAATTCCATCTGCAAGAGTGTTAGCAAATGTCAATTCATATGAACTAGGCTTGATAGGTACTAAATATTCAGAATAACATGTTCTAACTTAATAATTTCATAAAAGAAACACTTCTTTTAAATGAAATTATCCTAAGGTTCAAAATAAAGTACACAACTCTTTTGATTAGGTCACAAGAACATCATAAATGAAACCATCTAAGGAAGACAACATGCAGTTCATTTAAGTAATTCATATAAGATATTAATTTTAAGTCACACAAGAGTAACCCATAAAAATACAATTGATCCTAGTCAATCATATAAATAAGTATAAGATTAATAAGATTATAGTCATATAAGCCCATACTTATATGATTGTAGTCATATATCTTTTTAATAAATTTTATACAACTTAACTTATTCAAACTTTGGTTGTACTTATTCCAGCAATGAATATAAAAGGTAATAATTCAACAAGTCAACCTTATATAAATTATCTATTTTAACTCATTATAGCATTCAAGTGAATTTGGACATTTACACCGCAAACCGAGTTCCTTTAACATAAGAACTCACAAGATTACTTCAATTTCCAAACAAGGGTCGGTTCAAACCAAACTTGATCTAACAAGGTATAAAATTATACTCCAACATAATCATTGTAATCAAATAACAACCAAGTAGCTATAGACATTAATGTTCAAGAAAATCCACTATATTATCTACAGGAAACCTATTAGGACTGAATTATCATCATTTAGCTCAAGCTAGGAGCCACTATTCTTGTAAGAACCAAGGTAGTTTAAGAGACTTAGTAATATATTCCTACATGCACTAAATCAATTTAAGTAAACTAGTATGTTTACCTCATTCAATATTCCCTGTTGCTTCCTAAATATTTTCAAACCATCTAAGTGAACATGGTTTATAACAGTTAAGATCATCAATAACTAATCTAAGACCGAGCTTGATATAAACATATGCTAGCATATATCAAATAACAAGAATAAATAAATATCATTCTAGTCGAAAATATTTTCAAACCGAATATCACTCACACGGAGTTCTAGCAATCTGGGAGTGTGAAGTCAAGCCATCTTGACTTCTTATCTCCATTATCTTGCAACCATTTAAATATGATTTTTATCCATATAGGATCCGGTAGCAACTTAAGGATTATGGGAAGACGATACAAATTGTTAAAAATGAGTGAGCCTAAGGCTCATTAAGAGTTTCAATAACTTAGATAATTCCCAGTTCCCTCTCATAGTTCGTCGAGTGAAGAAGGCCCAACACAAATTTTATCAAAATTGAATCCCTTCCATGAATTTTCAAGATTAAATCATAGTTTTTGTCTACGAACCTCGAATACCCAATTGAGTCATCAGCTATGGCTCAATTTTTTAAGTTATAGAGGTTTCCATGTAAGGAGGTGAAGTAAAAAGACTTTGTATTGAACTTTAAACTGCCAGAATCTACAAATGGATCTGGTATAACCTGCATAGCAAACCCACTTAAGATTCAAAGCAGTCGATCCAAGAAGGATTGAATACTCAAACACCTAATACCATTATTGTCTCCAACAATGGAGTTTCATTAAACTTAAACCAAATTGACTAAATATGTAGTCGGTATAAAATAAATCATCAAGTCATTCACTGTCATCAAACATGGATAGACTATTTACAAAGTTATACCCTAGTATTAAGCAAGTATATAAAATACCCATAAATATAAATTCCATCCAAAACATAACCCCACAAACACCCAATTCTAGGTATAAATTAGTTCAAGCCAAACTTGCATTACCCTACAGAATGGGTATCAACAAAACCAAGTTACATTGCTTCGAAAATCACAAAAACAAAATTGTAACATGCATTCATATTTCCAAAAACAACTCAGGATAACTATACCCAAATCCATTTAAGTCACAATCAAGAATACACATCTAGAAGCCATGATAATTTAAATACAACCATATACAAAGAACTATATCATAGTACAACCAAATAATCAAGTAATGATACAAATACACAAAACCCAGAACCAGAGAACACAATTTCATTACAAGAGCAGAGTTCTTTTCATGAAACCATTAAATAAAGAAAATTATTTCAAGGAGTTAGAGCCTATCATACCTAGTAGAGCTCCTGTAAATCCTTTCCAAACTCTTGGAGTCTTCCTCCAATCTTCCACGAAGGATTCCACAAATATTTCAAAATAGATTCCATAGAAAACCCATTCTTCTCCTTTTCTTCATTTTAATAGCCCAAGCAATAAATTTTCCTCCACTAATTCCTCCATGCAATGGAGAGATCATAAATCAACCAAAAATGAACTAACAGTTTAAAAATAGAATTTCTACATGTAAAGCCAAAGTGCTCGAAAAACCAAATGAGAAAAAAAAACCAATCCCTATATTTTCTCCAAAAACCATTGTTGCTTTCCCAAGGTGGTTTCATTTTTTCCAAGATCATTAATGCCATGGAAGAACTACCAGTTACTCCCCACAATTCCACCAACTTCCATATCCAATTTAAAAATAGAAAACCAACTAATGATTATGCATGTCACTATTAAATTTTTAGCAACATAATTTGGCATGTATGGCCAAGTAAGACTTGGTCCCTATCAAAGGTGGTGGTACATACCAATCTAATATTTCATTAAATTCACCAAGTACCAACATGGGTTGGCACCAACTTCTTAACCATACACTAACCCTTCAACACAATGCCATCCACGGTTAGGTCCTTAGGTTAGGTAATAGGTTTAGAACATATGATCCTTAGATAGGTTTAGGGTCCCATAATATAATTTGCCAACCTTAGCTTATGTTGAAATTATTAATTCAAATGCAAAGAGGATATAGCTAGGTTTGTTGAAATATAATTCATCACCTTGGCATAGATTACAAGATGCCTTATAACAATCAACAAGAATATCATCATTACCCCAATTAAATTCAAAACGGATAAAGCATAAGTATGAATGGAAATTATAAGGTGATATTAATCATTTTAGGTTAGCTTATTATCAACCAAGTCTGCATATACTTGCAATATCGAAAACATTAAGAATTCAATTAGACTTACCGATTATAGTTATTATGACATATCGATTAAGGAGAATACATTGGATCACTGAAATTGATCCAAGGTATTTTCATTCATATAATATTGATTCGATAGTCTTCGTAACATAAATTATATCAAAACTTCGATATCTTACCACGTTACATGTTTATTTATGTCCCAAGAATATGATTTCACTTTCCAAAAGCTAAAATCACTAATTTTATTTCAAAACCGAGAAAAGTAAGTACTTTATGATAAATCAACATAAGTATAACAATTTCATCTGAATGATTGACAATCATATTTCACAGGAAATTGATACCATTTCACAAAACATGATCAAACAATTCAAAAGAGCACACCAACTCATAACATAATCACATGTCAATGTTTTGCAACTTCATTCAAAGAATAAATTACATATATCAACACAACAAAGGCATTACAACCTTAGTAGGATCCTCTACATACTACATTATCGGCCCATGGGGAATGTATTGTCTTCTTTTTCCTCTAGCGCCCTTAGGAAAACCTACAGTAAGGGAGGTCTACGTGCCCTTGGTCTCAGGCTATATTTCATTCTTCTCCTCTCCACCCCATGCTACCTCATGATCAACAAGGTGCTCAATAATATTTGCAACTTCTCTTTCCATCCTTTTCTCCATTTCGGGATCGAGGGCGCACTTATCATCTTGAGTAGAAATAAGCTCCAATGTTTCTCCTTCAAAGCATGTATGGTTGTCACTACCCGACCCCACCCTTATCTAATTCCATGGTGTGTATCTCCTCGTAATTCTTGCTTCTAACTTCCTCCTTTCATTTTTGGATAGTATAGATTTGAGAACTTACATGTTTCACCGCTCTCTCTTCTCCTCTAGATTCTCCATCATCACTCTTTATAATCTGAATTATGGATAAATTTTTGTTTCTTTTGTGTGGGTGATCATCCTAGGTGGTATCCTTATATATGTGCTCAATCTTGGCTCTTTTCATGCTGATATCTTTCCGCTAGGCATGCCCGAACTTGAGGTTTGGTCCTTGCCTTCTTCTTCACCTCCACTAGGCATGGGAATATCTTCATGCACCCTCTTCTTTGGTTCAACTTTCTTATGCATGGTAGTTTCCTCTCGGGATACTTAATTCATCTTTAATGATGGCCCCATCCTCAAACCGTGTCCTTATGTATATGTGTATATATATATATATGTGTGTGTGTGTGTGTATGTATGTATGTATGTATACTCTAGTTACGTCTCTACCGAGGCTATTGGAAATGTCATTGGTTTTTACAAGTGGATGTTCTCCGAGACATACCTTTCCACATAAGATGCTTTTTAGGATACACAAGTGTATGAAGCAGCTCCTAATGTTCTTTGTCCACTTTACACAAATCAAGCCTCATTTTCTACACTTCTTTAAATTTGTTTACGAGTAGCTGGAAATATTCTCCGAAAAGGAAAATGGAAGTTTGCACCATAGGCTCATTGTATTATCCTTCAACATTAAACGCCCAATACAAAATTATTGGTATACTACGAACTCATCAAATCCTTTCACCATAGCAGTAGCTCCATTATTATCCTCATCTCCACATCAAAGGCATCGTACATACGCTTGTACCATTTATTTGTGTGTGCCTTGTATCTCGAGGTCACCGATTCACATGTATACTTCACAAAATGGAGTGTAGGATAAGGTTTTTCATCGGGTACTCCAAAATTTAATCCTTAGGCCCATTGTACACTCTAATATCTGAAAACACTATTAGCAAAAAAATATTTCCAAACATTATCTTTTCACCATCTTACATGGACTCAATGATATCTTCTCCAATGAAGGAAACAATATAGTAGATAGTGCCCTCAAATATCTTCTTACACACATAGAGCCATCTCTTGTTTACTTTTTTCACCATTCATATCCATTCAATTTAGTGAGAAAATGCAAAGGCATCTTCATCATAGGATCCTTAACTTTACAATATCAAAAGTGCGTCAACCCTTATTTTACTCAAACTCCTAGGCATCCTTCTTCACCTCTTAATTATTCCCTAATTCATCCTCAAGTGTGTTTCCACTATTAACTAGCTTGGTGTACTTTTCAATCAGTTAAGCGGTGATGTGCATTCTTCGCCGGTGAAGTAAAAGTAGTCCTCATGGATGCGCGACATCAACCATTGATAAATCCTTTCAAGATTCCCAAAGAAAGGAATCTTGTACAACTGCAACAATCCAACGCTCTGCAATACCCTCTTTACCTTGTCATCATAAACCGGTATGTCATCTAGTGTTCTTTCATTTTTTGGTTGCAAGATTTTATTCACCATATAGCGCACTTTCAAGTTTGTGTGATTGTTTTAATCACTTACCACTATACTTCTAACATGAGATACCCATTCCTTACTAAGAAATACCCCATCTAGGTATTGCATCTAAGAATAGAAATCTTCTTGAACATCATTTGTGGGTGTGGGTTTTCTTACCCCTACTCCTCTTCTTTGGTGATGTTGTTATTCTGCTCTTCTTGGTTCCATCTCAATCATGGAAACTCAAGTTCCAACCTTGTGCATTTCCTTTATTTTAACCTCCAACCTCTTACCATAAACCATAGGTGCACAATCTGTTATACTCCTTCTACTTAGACTCATTGTCATACCCTAATTTGTAAAAACCCTAACCAAAGAGCTCGTCTCCTTCGAAAAACCCTAGCACACCATCTCAAACTTTGTTTTTCTCCTAAAAAACTCTCCTTTCTCACCATCATGTTTTATTTTCTACTCTAGTTCTAAATTTTCAAATCTACACTTGATCTCTTGCTTAAATCACCGAGTTTTCCCTAGGTCACAAGAACGTTCTTCACAAATCACACAAGGTAAGGTAAAAATGAATTACCCCAATGCTCTTTTATAGTGGTTTTATTCTTTATCGCATTTATGACCTGCCATCTACCACCATATAACCACATTTATTTCTATTTTCCCACTTTTTCCACCTCTTATGTAGTTCCAAGTGTGCTTCTAACACATGTACCAACCACAACCTTCAAGCGCGTAAACTACACCGGCCGTAGACCTTCTTACGTGTGCTCCATGTGTCAAAGTACATAAACTTATACATCCTTTCCCAGGTAGTTCTTCATGCCACTTCCTACCTCACATTTCTTTGTGCCGCTTCCCCAACGTACGTGGATTTTTCTTGGCATTTTCCTTATTATCACCATCCTCCTTATGACACCTTATCATTCTTCAAAATCCAGCATCACCATCACACACACACACACCTCTTTGTATTTGTCTTGTTATATTTCAACTCCTCGCGCATGCTTTTGTTTTCCTTCTACCCCACACTAAATGTATGTACGGTAATCTACACATGGAATCACTTAGATAGTAATTACCACTGGTGCACAAGCATTTTTACAACAAAACACCGAACTAAATTAACAAAAATAGCAACGATGGAAGGAAACACACATAAATAAAATTCCTTAAGGGAAATCTAAGATAACTGGAAAAACTACCTTATTACAAACACCCATAAGACTTATTTATAGTAGGGCTTCAACCTACTCTCATTGAAGTAACCAGGAAATCATGTCCCATCCAATGCCTCTAAATTGAAATCACTCGAATCAAGTATGTAAGTCACAACATACGGTCCCAACCAATGCACATTCAATTTCCCAATATGGCACAAAAATTTGAATCATATAGAATAACCATCTGTCTAACTTCAATCTTCTTATCCTTAATATGTCTATCATGTCATGCCTTCTTCCTGGACTTTTCCGTCTTCGAATCCATCGATAAATTGTGCTCTGTTCATCCAACCGCATCGGTTTATCAATGTTCTCTTCAATTTCTTGTTCATCATCCAAACCTCCGCACACACACTACATAGGGAGGGTAACATGAATTCTATGGGTAAAATAGCCTCCACGCCAAACACCAACTAAAAGGGTGTGGCTTTGTTCAATATTTTATAAGTTTTTTTGTATGCCCAAAGTATAGTAGAGACTTTATCATCCCAATACTTCCTTCCAATATCACAAATATTTGTCAATGTATGTCCCAATATATTGTTGAAATCCTCAATAGTCCCATTGTCCTATGGATGATAGGGAGTTTTCTTATGATGTACCACCATAAACTCGGATAACAATATCCTAATAGTCTCATTCAAAAAGTGTGTGCCCCTATTACTTGTCAAACTCAACAAACATCCATATCTACTGATAATATTCTCCCACAAGAACCTTATTGTTATAGCTTCCACGATCCTTTATAGGCATCGATTTAGCTTACCTTGTAAGATAATTTTTACAAGTTATAATGTAATGTGATCCATCCGCACGCACATGGGGAAATAGGACCCACAAAGTCAATTACCTATTTTTGATAGGTTATGCACTTACAATCAGTCTCAAAGGTATCTCATCTCTATGCCCCATCCTCCCGAGTATCGACAATGATAATATGCCTTGGCATATTCTTTACTGATCCTTGTATATCATTTCCCTCCACATACCAGCCAATAAAATCTAGCTTGTGGTCGCATCTCGCATAATGTCCACTTGTAATTCCCCATGAGCTTCATCCATAATAATTTCATAATCATGCTCGAGTACATACTGGCACAAAACCTCATCCATGTCTAACTTGTATAAGTCTCCACCGATCAACATATAAGGCATGGTGCGTATTGCCGATTGTTTCTTCTCTAAGCTCTTTATCCCTTCGGGCACCACACCAAGACGTAAAAAACAACAATATCTTCTTAGTCGGAGGGTGTGTTGGTTTAATATGAATAGTTTTGCATCCGGCATTGTATCCTCAATACTCTATGTGTCCTTTCCGAGTTAATCCTTGATAAATGATCTTTTCCATAATTGATCTTTCGTAGTTTTACCACTCTTTGTAAAGTCAAATTCTTGAAACAATAAAATCCAACAACATATGCACCCCTATAGAATGGGCTTATTGACCAAATACTTTAATGTAATGTGATCTAAACAAAATATGAAAGGAGTTTCCAAAAATTATTTCCTAAACTTATGCAACACGTAAATCATATACAAATCTTTGTGCTCGTAGTTTTGTAATTATTATCATCTAGTGTCAACTTCTTTCTTGCAAAAAAATCAAATGATCAATAATATCATCACTAGATTGGGCTCACACTACTCCAATAGCCATACTAGAAGCATCAACATGTACATGAAATGGATTATCCCAAGAAGGAAAGTGTAGAATGGGCACATAAGTAATTCTTTCCTTTAATGTATCAAACGTTGTCTACTACACCTCACTCCAATGAAACTTCCATTTACTCTTCAACAACTCCTCCAAGGGCATGGTGATATCATCATATCCTTAATTAACTTTCTATAATACCCCGCATGTCCAAAGAACCCATGCACCTCACTTTGATTGGTAGCTTCCTCCAAGCCTCGGAATAATTGTAATCTTAAAAAGATTTACCAATAAACCTTCCTTATAGATAATATGTCCCAACAATGTCCCGAAAGATGTAGCAAAAATACACTTATTGATATTCAATGAGATGCTTAACTATCTACATCACTCAAACATGATCCTTAAATTGTCACAGTGATCTTTTACCAGCCCATATATAGTCCAATCATCTAGATATATACCGTAGAAACTTGTGTATAAAATATTCAAAATCTTGTACCACATGAGAGAAAAGACTACATGTGCATTCTTCAACCCAAAGGGCATAACTTTATATGCAAAAATTCCCCATTCAATGGTGAAAGTTATCTTTTCTTGGTCTTCTTTTACTATACATACGTGATGATAACCCGAGAATCCATCAAGTAAAGGAGTAGATCTCACACTCTACAATTCTTTCCAAGATATCCTTAGTAAAAGGTGTGGGAAAAGGATCTATAACATAAGCAACATTCAACCTTTGTAGTCCACATAGATCCTTATTCTACCATCTTTCTTTATGTTTATCACCATAGGACTCACCCACTCGATTCCTCAATGGGCTCAATGATTCCAAATTTCAACATCTTATCAATTTCTTCCTTTACCTTGATGCGCAGATTAGGATTCATCCTGTAAGGCCTCTTCCTAACCGGGTGTGCACCTTCCTTCAAATTTATCCTCATCTCACCCAAAGATGGATGCACTCCCTTCAAATCATGATATCTCTGCGTAGAAAAAAATCCTGGAAGTTGCACGGTAGCTCAATAATATTATAAACCTCATGTTGGACCAATAATCACCAATAATATCTTCCTTAGGTTTTTCATCCGTCCCAATTTTGACCTTTTTGTTTTCATAGGCTCATGTTAAGTGCATGCCTTTTCATCAAGCACTATCCAATACTTCACGCGTACCCTCGGTGTGATCTACATCCAGATTTTTATTCACCATCAATCATATAGACCAACTTTCCCTTTTCTTTCTCTAACCAAGCACGCCCCATCTGATCCTTATTTGTTTCGGTTCTTCAAAGCACACCTCTAGATCTGATTCTCCTAACATATCGACAAGTAGTTCCTCATCTTTTGCATTATCCCCATTGTAAGATGTTTGATAATCTGCGGTGTTTCATTACTCGAGGTTTAGTACAAAAATAATAAAAATTATGGATCATACCTAAGGTCATCTCCTTCTAATCAATTTTGACTCTTGTTAACTCTACATGAACATACCATGTGTGAGCTCACCACCTAGTGTGGCATAAAACTTATGTACCCAGTTGATGGTGGTAAGGCCTCTACCCCTCTCGTCTAGATTCTCTCACACTTATTAACATCTTGTTGAAAAGGATCCTTCCCATGAAATTCATGTTAGGAATTAGAGAACAAATATGCAGAAACAATTCCTCAAACCATAGCAGTAGGAAATTATATAGTAGAATTATACTTGTAGAAATATAACAAGATAAATGAATAATGCACAAAAGAAGACAAGACAAGATTTAACGTGGTTCACCCAATGTGGGCTACGTCCACCAAGAACTTGCTCAGATTTTATTATCAACAAGAGTAAAACAACTCTCACAGTCTTCTCTCAATTATGAACTCACAACAGAATTCCAAAGATGTTAAACCACATCTAAACCACAATTGACACCCAATTACATAACCTTGATCACTCTTGATCACCTCTTGATCATTAAGACTCAAGACCTCTTGAACACTCAAGATATCTTCAAGATACCCTAACACCTCTATTTATAGGATTAAAATCCTCTTAAGAAGTCCTAAAGCCGACCCTAGAAGTTTGAAAGTTGTGATCTTTCAACTTCCCACGGTTGGAAAAATAGTCCCACGTTAACAGCCAATTAACAACATGTTAATAGCAACGTCGTAGCAACAACACAGCGATGACACAACAACGTCACAGAAAATGACTGCAGAATGCTCCTGAAGTCTCCAAACTTAACTATTTAAGTTTCAGCACTGCAACATTAATTCAAGAAGACCAAAAAATAGGCTCCACACCCCAACAATTCATAAATCTTAGAGGGTACATTTTTCCTAAGAAACCTAGTAGAGATAGTGATTCTCTTCTCATCACTCCAAATGGTTATCTTTGTGTGTAGTCTATCATTGCGCATCTATTCCGTGTAGGGTATAAACTAGAATATTTATCCTTTCCACTTGGTCTTTTCACTTTGAGCTTCCATGTCACGTAAAAATACATCAAGATTTCCTTTAGCAATATACTAAGGTGATTGGTTAATGCCTAAACGCCTAACCATACTTAGCACGATGACACGAGTAGCTATGTTCTTAATCTCACACCCTACCATTTCATATGCCCCATGTGCCCAATTTTCACATGCAATACTTGTGATATCACTCATAGGTGGGTATCATCCATTGAATAACACCTTCCTTAGATGGATCATGTAATTCGGGATCACTAAGCTGTGTGTGTGTATATCTTGTTCAAATCCTCTTCACCCAAAGGTTCTAAATAAGGAAAATCTTTCCCATCTGCCAAATTAATAATCACACACTCTTTTTGTCTCAAAACTATTATATCCTTTGTTAAAGCACAAATCATCATTGTTCGCATAACACCAAGGGTGCCTAAGTAATCTTTGGAAATTGTCTTCCTCTACAAGTGCCAAGACCTCAAAATCCCTAGTAAACTTGGCCTCTTGTATAGTAATAGTAGCATCCTTCAAGACTCCAATGGGCATGGATTTAGTCATGTTTTCCATAAACAACACATTTTAAGATGGATATATTAGTGGTCTCCTCATTTGATTCCACGCATCTAAAGTGGGTATATTTACCTTCACACTTGTATCAATCAATATATTTCTCAATATCCATCCATCCACAATCGTATTTCACGGGACCTCCTTATCATACTCAAGATAATGAGGAGGCATATTCACATGCAATATCTATCTCGCGCTCAACTCAAAGCATGTCGCACTTTCTCCCGTAGTCATTCTCTTAACAAAGGAATGATGTTTTCCTAACGAAGCATCTTACAAACCTCCTTTAAGTCATCAACATCCTTATAAGGGATCTCTACTACCTTCGACTACTATATCTTCAATGACAATTCCTTTAAGCATTGTATCTCACCCTGTAATTTCCTAATAACCTCCATAGTTTCTTGATATGCCTCCTTCGATGAGCAGGATCTCGGATACTTTTCATTCAATACCTCATGTTTTGTAATAACAAGTTTCTACTTTGGATTTTCACTAGTGCACACACCCTCAACGCGATTAGTAACTAACATAGGTATCATATCGGGATTAGGCGCTAACTTTAGCATCCATTTTTCTTCTATAACGTGTTGTACTTTTATCATCCCACACCTTTATCTTGCTTGTGTTGCTTACTCATATGCTCATACAAATCGGGAACTCTTCAAACTTTTAATTATTTCCACACTAAAAACAAATAATTTTATGAGGGAAACCACACCTATAATGATCTGGGGGATCCATAGGTATAACATGTTCCATGATGGAAATCACCTCTTCCACCGCCGTGTCCATGGCCTCTGTATCCTCCATGGTAACATTTACCTCAACCACCTCCATCGAGTTCCCTTCATTATGATTATCATTATGATTCTCACCCCGAGTCCTTATAATTTTTCACAACTCTAGTCCGGCACACACCAAAGATCAATAGCATCATGAATCTGATTAATCAATCTATAATTATCTATATCATGGGTGTGGGATTTACAAATCATACAAGAAATGACACATACTTTTGAATCGAATGTTGCAACAAAGGGAACCTAGTTAAATCATGATCAATTGATAGATCTCACAATCCAAGTAACATGGCATGCACTAATTTACAAGGAAGCTATCCTTAGTGTGGCTTTCCACCTTGCAATCTAGACACCAAATACCATTGTGCATCTCATGAGCTGAATTGGCTAATAAATTTTCCAACTGTTTTGTCATGGTTACAATCGTGCTTCTAAAAATGGGTTGAATCTAGTGTTTATGCTCCCAACTACCTTAGCGTAAATTTTCTTCCAAAGCCTCATGCGGATCTGCAAATGTCTTATGAAAAAACACCCTTCTAAAAGGTGTGATCACTCTACCAACGAACCACTGTGCATGTTGGCTAGGGTGAATGTTATAAGACAACTTGGATAACAAGGTTTTAAAGCACACATCATACTCCCTTACACTCTCGGCCATGTTCTACTTCATATCCTTCAAAGACGTTGATGTTCTTTTTTTTCAAGCTTGGGTATATGGAACTCAACTAATAAATCATCATGTAGTGCATTATAATCTACACAAGTATAATTCGAGATCATACTTCCTATACAGCTTATGTGCGCACCCTTACAAATTTGTAGAAAACTAGCTTTCCTTACATTTTGGAGTTGTAATTCCCTTAGTGCACCATAGTATTTCATAGTTGTGTACATATTTTGTGGCATCCTCAATACCTTTGTAATTCGGTAAGTGAAGATACATATCATAATAAACTTGTTGGGGTTGGTGTGAACCGTACCCACCAGATCCAAAACCTCTATTACCTACAGTATTCCCTCCACTTCCAGAACCACTAGATCCACTAGATCCCAAACCCCTCATAGTCAAGCACGAGACCATAGGATGAGTTACTCTATGTCCCAAGTGTCATATTGAATTGAACTTTGATTTTATGCAAAGTTGTGCCACTTCCAGATGTGGTTCCTAGATTCTATGTGCCCACACTCTTTCTAATGACACGCAAGAAATTATGCCTCCAATAGGTCCTCAAAACAATAAATATGTTTTCACCTGTGACACCATAGATGGGTGGGTTGCTTGATTCAAAGTAAAATGATATCTACCTACTACTACTCTATCACCACTACTAATCTAGTTATTAATAACTGCTTAAAAGCTGGAACACCAAGTGTAAAGGAAAGTTCATCAGGTGGGATCAGATGCACACCTACAGCCCTTACTCTTTCTTCTTCCAATGTGCTCTCATCGGAAGTGAGGGGGTTCTCTTTTGTGTTCTCCTAAATGGGGAGTACCAATTGCTCAAGTTCCACATCCTCCGCGTGAACCTCAAATCCTTCACGCATCACCTACCTCCACAATGCCATCAACTCATCAACTTCACACTTCTTCACTAATTCCCTCTCACGCGCTTCATTATACTTGATCAGCCTTTCCTCTATTTTATATTCTTCGTAATATCCACCATCTTTCACCACACCTTCTCATATTGTTGCACACGGTGGAGTTTTAGCTAGCCATGGGTTGTTCTTCCAAATCCAAAGTCACCATCAAGATCTTAATAGCTAAAGGGATAGCATGTAAATAAGATCCTTTGGGTTCACGTAAGAACTAGAACTCAGTAACCTCTAGACAAGAATAAGAATAAACAGTGTACTCCAATGTGTAACTATGCAAAACACCACTCCACCAATGATCCATAGCACATGTCCAAGCTAAATCAGCATCATGCAGGGCCTCGTAATATTCATGTGTCTATACAATTGTTCTATACATCCAATTTCACTTCGATGCATATGTTACCAGCCACTCGTACAACTCTATAAGAAAACAAAAAAATAACGTCTCATAGAGATCATGATATAAATTATGTTCAACCCATGCACGTGCATCAAACTCAAGTCCAGTGTTGTATCTATGTGTAAACTCTTCCTCCAAATTCTCTACCCATCTTTCAATAGTGTCCAAAGTTATCTGGTATGTTTCCATTATGCAACATCCTTGCATAAATTGAAAACAGGTCCTAGAAATGATACAAAAATGTAGTCCTTTATTTCACCAAACAACCCAAGGCATGTTGGCACATCACCCAGATAGATCTGAACACTCACCCGAAGCGTGCAAGGCTACTAGATCCCTACTTTATGGCAGATTTTTCAAGAAGTTAGCATGGTGAATGCACATATATTCCAGATCCATAATATCCATTTAAAAGTAAAGCATGAGCTAGATCTAGATCATAATTATATGCAAAAATGACTAAACTAGAATTAGAATTAGGTTTACTATACAAGATCCATTCACAGATGTGTCAACAACCAATATCCATTCACATAAATCCATTATATTAATCCATCAACAACATTAGCTAAATACATACATAGTAATACCACCATAAGTCATGTGTGCTCATAACTAGTAAGCATAACCTTACAATCATTCATGGATACTAAAACCATGCAAATCGATACATATTTATAGGGGTGTGGACTATCCCTTCACTTTCCTATCATCCTCAAAACAGGATACATGATAATAGCATGCACTACTTACAAGATAACTACAAAATCATGCAATATTTGCTAACAATAGATCTCTTATAGTTGACTTTAGTTCGAGATACTATTATTATCTCAAAAACCGCATGTCGATCGGTCTTCCAAATTCCCGAAAATAGCCTTGTGTGTTCTACAATACTTCATACACCAGTTCTAACTACTAGTTCCATGTTCCAAAAATACCTTCTTCTTGCATGTAATCTTCCTTTATTTGGTGCGCACTCCATCTCTTATATTTAATTTATGCCCAAAACCCTCTAAGTCCTTGATCCTTCCGAAGCATTCCTTAAGTGACCCTTTTCTCTATTTCAGGTGCAAATACTATCATACCCACACACGCTCTTCATATCCTCTTCTACGCATGTTTCTATGTAGACCTTATCCATGCGCACCAATCACTTAGTCATTTTTAGGGTCCAACAACTAAAAATAACTTGTATGTTCTCAAGGAAATAAAAAAATGCTTCACAAGTAGAAATGATGATATCTAGCATGCACAGATATTAAGGAACATGAGCTTTGAAAATCTCTTGACATTAAGTGCTAAAGGAGGTGTGAGACACATGCCAAAAATTGTTAAGCCAGCAAACACTCTTTGTAGAGCCTACTTACATGGTAAACAAACAAGAAGATCTTTCAATTCCAAAGAGTACTCTACAGCCAGACCACTAGAGTTGATACATACAAATTTGTGTGGGTCTACAAGAACTGAAAGTTTACAAAGAGACATGTATTTCATGCTACTAATATATGATTACACTAGAATGACATGGGTAGCTTTTTTAAAGCAAAAATTAGAGGCTTTGGACAGATTCAAAACATTTAAGGAACTAGTAGAGAATGATAAAACCACCAAAATTGAATACTTAAGATCAAATAGAGGTGGATAATTTTGGTTAAATGAGTTTTATGAATTTTTGAAGAACGTGGGATTAAAAGACAATTTTCATCCGGTAAAACACCTCAAAAAAATAGGGTTTTTGAAATAAAGAATAAGAATGTACAAGAAATGGAAAGAACCATGTTGAATGAATCTAAACTTCCTAATAGCTATTGGAGTGAGGTAGTATACACAGTTGTCTACATTTTAAACAGAGCTCAATTAATAATAAACAATGACAAGACACCCCTGTGACCTTTGGAAAAATAGGCCATCCAATGTGAAACACATCAGATTCTTTGGAAGAAAATTTTATATCAAAAGAGATGAAGATAATTTGGGAAAAATTGACTCCATGTGTGATGAAGGCATATTTCTTGGTTATTCGAAGAGTTAGTGCGGCTTATAGATGTTATAATAAGAGGTTACCAAAAGTGATTTAGAGCAAAAATATAAATGTTGATGATTCTTATCCTTCCAAATCCAAAGCACTCATCCTAAGGACGTGAATGAATATCAAGAAAATGATGAAGAAATGAAAAGTACACATGAAGAAATAGAAGAAAGACAAGATACCAAGACACCCTCAAGGAAGTTCAAGAGAGACCATCTAGTAAATTATATTATTGGAAATATGGAAGGAGACATTCTCACAAGAAGAAAGCTAAGAGAATAGCGAAACCATGAAGAGATAACGCTTCTATCTATTATAGAACCCAAGAATGTTACAAAAGTAAGCAAGGATGGACATTGGGTGGATGTCATGAATGGATAACTTGATCAAATTGAAAAGAATGAAACCTGGGAAATGGTACCAAGACCTAAAGATAAGAACGTGATTGTAACAAAATGGGTATTCGGAAATAAACTGAATGAGAAAGGAGAAGTGGCCAGAAATAAGGAAATATTTGTGTGTAAAGGTTATGCAAAAATGGAAGGAATTGACTTTGATGAAATGTTTACACCAATGGAAAATATGGAAGAAATCATATTGTTTCTAGCATACATGGCTTATAAGAAAATCATATTTTTAGATTGATGTTAAATCTGTTTTCCTCAATGGTTATACGAAGCGAAGAGGTATACATTGAATGACCCGATGGATTCTCTGTTGCTGATGATAAAGATTATGTGTGTAAGTTAAAAAGGCTCTGTATGGACTCAAAAAAAGATCCTAAAGCTTGGTATATAAGATTGGATTCATACCTTCTTGAGCAATTATTCAAAAAAGGTGTTTGTGACAGTAAAATCTATATCAAATAAGAAAGCGATCATCTCGCTCATTGTCATTGTGTATATGGATGATATCATATTTGGAAGAGATCATGATAAGATGACTTATGAATTTTCTGATATGATGAAAGAAGAGTTTGAAATGTCTATGCTTGGGGATCTCTCATTATTCCTGGGCTTATAAATCAAGAAATAAAAATAATCTATCTTCATATCCCAAACCAAATATATCAAAGAAATGCTTAAAAGGTTTAGGATGAAAGAATGAAAACCTATAGGAACACCAATGGAAGTGCAATGCAAGCTAAGAAAAGAATACAACTCATCAAAGGTAGATAAAACCTTGTACAGATCCATGATAGGTAGTCTACTCTACTCCACTACATTGAGACCTTATATCATGCAGGATGTGGGTCTAGTTGGCATATTTCAAGAAGATCCATGAGAGACACATTTCAAGGCGGAGTTTATAATAAGGAAATTTTTTAATATCTTTGACACAAATATGGTTGCATATTGTGATCAATATTTATATTATAAGGACATGAACACTATAAGTTGATAAATTAGAAGTTTCTTTCTTGTCCCACATGGATAAAATTAGACTTTGTGTTGGAAGTTTCATAAAAACTTCAAAAAAACTTCCAACCAAGGAAAACAATTCAAAGGGGAAATATCAAGTTGAATTCACAATTAAAGGTAAGAGACACCTTACTTTTATTATTGCAAATAATCAATACATTTGATAAAAGACTTAAGTATAATGGCAGCTAAACATCAAGCTAATCAAGAGGGTGAAGAGAATGATTTCCAAGTGTAGACACCAAATCTATGCACATGCGTACATTTCTAGGTCGTAAATTATACTAATGTATACATGATTCATAAGAAATAAAAATAGTGGTTGACAACTCCTTTTGGCCTTTTGATTACTTTATCTCTTACACTTTCTGACCTTACACATCTTACGACTCTACTAGCACTTGGTGATTTATTTTTGATGGCCTCACACACTAGTGCCTAGTTAGGACAGAAGTGCCCCTGGTGCTCCTCCCCCTCTTTTTTTTTCTTACCCTTTTGGTTCAATTTCACTTCTTGGTCACCTTTTAACACTTTGGGTTAGCCTTTCAATTTTCAATTAATAAATTCAAACATGGGAATCATATATATATATATATATATATATATATATATATATATATATATATATTAGTTAATGCTCTCAAATAAGGATCTAAGCACTAAAAGAATTATCTATCGCCACCTAATATTGCACAAAGGAACAAGAGCACTACAAGGATACATCTATCACATTCATACAAGATACAAGAGTTGCATCAATATACATACACTACATATGATGGGAGTTCATTCTATTCCAACTTACACATCTTACATACTTGGAACAATATAGATCTAACTTGCTATCATCGTGGAACTTGAAGAAGGAAAACATAGGGCATCATTCCACACATAAGCACATAGAACTACGTGGATACTAATATGTAGTACAATGCTCGATCATAAATTCACTCTTTGAGTGACCATCAAGGTCGATCGACTCCACATTCTACATATTTTTATTAGGTTTGATGAAATTTATGGGCATGTGTAGGAAGACATTTATTTTTAGGTTACATGTAAAATTGACAACATTACAGTGAAATGAGAGTGATAAAGAGAAACCAACAACAAATATCTTCAACCAAGAAAAGACCGGGTTCCAAGCATCCGAGCGGACACAAGATCCCAATTGAGTCACTAGTGCCAGGCACTCCTATCATCTTCTTTGGAAATTTTGTCCCTTGCATTTCTATGGTTCTGAACCCTCACCGAGCCTTTTTGACACTATCTATAGTTGGATCCAGTAGATACACATTTCATATCACTCCCATATTGTACAAAAAAGTCATCTTTCTCCCTCATTTGCTTGGGGTTTTACATTTTTTAAATGCTTATTACTTATGTAATGTTGTATATAGTTACCTAAATATCATTAGTTATAGTTACTCTAAAATAAAGGTTTAATTAAATTTAGATTAAATCATTTGATGAACCCATTCGCTCAAACCCTACCTTGCTTCAAGGCCTTATTTTTATTCACGTCACCCGTAGTGGTCATTTTGGTCCTCTTGAGCACACTGAGCTTCCTCCATCTTCCCATAGGCTCTCTAAACCAATGGTTGACTCTAATAATCCCATGATTAACTCAATCAGCGTTCCTCTTGAAAACATTAAAACTTGTGATAGTGAAAAATCATACGATGATGACACTAATGTGATCAATAACAACTTGACAAGCTCACTAATTTTCATTCTACTTTACGCACTAACCTTGCACATATTTCACATGTCATAAATACTTTACTCGTTGCTTTAGACATTCTCGAGATGATACCACTCACCCTCTCGTGGGTTCCTTCTAGGCTACCATGACCTCCACCCCACCTTCCACCATTCTTATTCCTATTGCTATAACCACCACTTCACATCATTACGCCACAATTCTTCCACCTAGATCTATTATCCCCATTTTTATCCCCACCCTTACAACTCATTATACCCTCAATATTACTTCCCATACACAACCTGGTTCTTCTTTAGGCACACATGACATAGAATCATTATACTATGAGTTTCAAATCAAAATTCACCAATTACAACAAGCCTCTTCATCCTTCTCTCCATCTCTAGATTCCTCACTCCTTCATAGCCCTTTTACACCTTCCATCTCCTCCTATATTTTTCCTTGAAATTTTTGCACCTAAGTTTCCTATGTTCAATGGCCATGACAACCCTCAGGAACACCTTCTCTCCTTTCACATTGCATGTCTTGACTATGTTGATGACCTTACATTGTTGGCCAAATTATTTCCTCAAAGCTTAAAGACTATGTTATGTGATGGTTTTATGATCTACCTGTCCATTCGGTAACATATTTAAAACTTTATTGATGCATTCCTTGCTCTTTTTATGAATATTGGCATTAAGATATCATATGCACAACTAGCTAAAATTAAAGAAGGATCTAATGAACATCTTAAGGATTATGTCTTGAGGCATAAGAAAAACCTTTCCAAAATAACCATTGTTATAGTTGATTTATAATTGCAAGACCTATTCATTCAAAGTATTTTCCTCCACTCTAAGAGAGTATCATTTTTTAGACTTCCCTTTCCTTTGATCAATTATGTCACACACTCAAATTTAATGAAAGTAAACTACTATCTATGTGTAAATTGAAGTATTATAATTCTTCTTCCTCCTTATCTTCCAACAAGTTTCAAGATAAATCCACATTCAAACCATCTCCTAAGCCTACCGATATTAAAGATACTATCAATGTTGTTTCTCCACCAGCCAAGCTCTAATTGCAATCCATGAGATACACCTTTTACTAAGCTACCTTATGCACCTTGGTTCCTATTACCACAACTCATTGAAAGTAATCTGATTACTCTCCCTCCACCACTCAATATAGATCCTTCTCGACCACATGGACGTAATTATGATGAAAATACATGCTATGACTATCACCAATGCAATGGGCATTCTATTGATCATTGTTTTAAGCTTAAAAATATCATTCAAGATCTTATCGACAACAATGCAATTGAGCTCCCAAAGCCATCTACTTCTAATCTATTCAATGATAATCAAAATATTAAAATCTTCAATGATCCATTACCCAAGTACAAAAATCCACTCTCGATTCATCTACCAATCATGCATATCATTTTTGGCTCCTCCTTCAACATGTCCGCTTGATTTTCTTATTGAAATCGGTGGCATGCCAACACTAATTATTACATTCTCATATCATAATTACCATGCTACATTTTCCTTTGATTCATTACATATTAATGCTTCTATTAGTACTCACTTAGTCAAAAATACTATGTTCCATACCTCAGTTCTTTCCAATACAGGATCTGTGGCACTCCTCTTTAGCTATCAACTTTCCAACGCGTCTCACATCATTGTTCATGCAAAATCACAGCACCCCGAATAGACTTTGTTTTGATGGTACATTCTATGGGATTGCAGAACATGGATATTTTCCCAAAGTTTGGTACTTTATAAATCGGGAAATATCTCCGAGAAAAGGCCGACTTCCTATTCCGATCTAGAAACCACATTCCCAATCTACAAAGAACTAATCTAACCCTACCCTAAAAATCCAAGGAGATAGGGAAGAAGGATGTAACAAAATTAAACCTAATCTAATAGGGGTGATGCACCAATGAGGAATGTTGAATGTATACACTTGCATGAACGTGAAATAAAAAATTTGAAGAGGGCGAGTCTAGTGTCACGGATCAAAAATACCTATTGCAAATCCATTTTACCACAAACACAATAATAACCAAACCATGTACAAATAACCAAATAGTAATGAGAGATCAGATAGGAAACAATAACACAAAAGAGGGTTTTGAACATCCATGTATCTGTTTTATTGATCCAATAGTAGATACATTACATTACAAGGGCCACAAAGCATTCACATTTGCATTACAATACTAATGGGAGGTTTGGATCTCCACAAATGTTTTTGTAAATAAGAAATAAGGGAGGGGCAAAGTAAAAACATCCAACATTGTAAAATTTCCCATCCTTACAACTTATAGTAGAAGAATTTTAGGAGGAGAGAAAAAGTAAGAATCCCAAAATTACTCCAAATCCTCCCAAAATCATCATTAGATACCTGCAATGAGTTATGGATAACCCGCATAATCCATCCCCTGTTATACTATGCCTTGTTGTAGAAGAGATGAGGCCTATACCTTCATGATTCCCCAGGTATCGCTCTCATCCTACACTCACCAACCCCATTAATGACCCTCACCTACCACAACCTTCCCTTATATTTTCGGAGGTTTGGAACCTATGAAATCTGAAATCCAATGACTCCATATTGTAGATTTTGAAGTCAGATTTCCAATTACTATATTTTTCCAATGATGGTGAAGTACAAGGCAAGATATCGTCATTTGAGCATTGGTTTCTTAACTAGGATTTTCTTTCACCTATCCTCCTGGAAACTAGATTTTACCTCCATCATTGAATTTCTCATCAAAATACCTTTCCAACAAGTACATTTTTTTCCAAAAATGGGTAAGAAATGTGAAAGGTATGCCTATTTGAAGAATGGTACTATTTTTAACCCTCTCGAGCTCCACCAAACTCATCCACACTACCACCAAGCTAGTTTGTCTTTCTCACTGCCAAGTTGGTTCATCTTTCTCACTATTGAGTTGTTTCATTTGCATCACATGCAATTTACTTGAGCACGTGAGTGTATACCTCGGTGTTTGCATCTCTCCACCCGCCTCTCTTACACCCGAAATGGCTCGGCCTCCAAAGCATTGAGTTGACGTATGTTTTGGGATTTTAACCCATTTCATTTCGGGATTTGCATCACCCCATCCCCGAAACCATCCTCTAAAATTTGGTAACTTGAAACATCAAAACATATTGTCGAGTGATCCATCCAAAACATGCCACGTGCCCACCCATTTTTGGGGTTACAAGCTTTCACATTTTGGGGAGTGGGCTCATTTTTGCCTCGATTGGTGATCGATTCTCTACGAAACACCTAAACGCTAAAGTTTGAAACTTTAGACTTCGGGTCTCCATCCCACCACTAGCTCACTCGGTTCAGATCTTGACTCAAGCTCCTCACCATGGACCTTCTTCGATGTCAATCCATCTCATTTGGCTATATAACCCACACCGAGTCAACTCGATTTCAGCTTCTCTTCCCAAGACACGAGCTCTACGACATGGCCGACTTCAAACCTTCTCGGCATCATCTCCATGACGCATCCACTCGGCTAAGCTCAAGGATCTTGGCCCAACTCAGCTTGATAGCTATCAATCTCAAGCCCACCGCTTCTTCCTCTACATATCTCCCTATATCTCCATGCGAGCTCTCATGAACTTATCATCCATCTCAACTCGACCTTATCTTTCTGCTGCAGAGCTTGACCCCAAAATGTCAATGCGGCCCTCTAACTCATCACAAACATCGAACTCCCCACTGTTATGCCAGCCCCACATGTGACATCCGCTCAACTCGGTGAGTCACCACTAGCTCCCCCTGGCAACACACTTCCAACTCGTCGAGCTACTTACGAGTAGCTCGGTGAGCTATTTTTGGCTCGGTGGCCCTTGTGAGGCCCATAATGGAAATTTTTACCCAGGGACCCCTTTTGGTTTTTTTGGAAATTTTCTTATGTCGAGACCCTAGAAGGCTCTGAATGCATAGGGTTTAGAGTTCTAACCTAATTTTTATGTTTTTCTTCATTTGGCCCGATGTGGACCCGAGGAGCCAGTGTTCATCATTTTTCAAGATGATTCAAAGGGTCAAAATCTAGAAGAGGAAAATATTCCCCTTCATGATTCTCATTCTTGAACCCATGAAAATACTCCCGAGACCCCAAGAACCTCATGCACTGTTTTGAACTGTGGGGGCCTCTTGGGAGCTCATGATCACACTAGGTCCCTATTGGCCAATTTTGCCAATGGGGGCAAAAATTTTCAACAAACACATTTCCAGGTCCCTAATTCTAATGGTCATATCATCCTTCCCTTTATTATTGGTCCCTCAATATACCAACATAATTCTTCATTACATCTAAAATAAAGGGTTGTGACACGGTCTTAGGTCTCCCTTGGATCTCGAGCCACCCAAGTTCTATGCTCCACTTATGCCTTAAGTTCATTCATAACAAGAAATTTGTCACCATCAAAGGTTTTCCACTACATACACCATTACCCCAACCCACTCTTGCCTTTATTTAAGAACTATTCATGGCATCTAGGCCTCTGGAACCTCTCAAGTCTAAATCTATCATTGCACCTAGCTCTCCCATTCATATACGACCTACATCATGACCCTGTTGTCCTTAGGTCCATGAGTACTCCTCATCACCTAAATCTCCTACCTAGGTAGGTCATTCCTATTAGTGTTCTCCATCCCCTTTACCACATCGGTCTCCTTCACATACAAATAGATATTCTCCTATATCATTAGCCCTAGACTATGGTCACATTCCTTCTCTTTCTTAGATACCATTTAAAGAGCCATCTCTCTTCACTATCGTCAGATAGCTTTCCATCACTTGCACACTTGGGGGCATCATATCCCCCCGCACTATTAGTTGTCTCTATTCTATACTCTTAGCTTATTTTCTACACTTCACGCTTTGTGCATTACGATAAATCATTCCTAGCATATAATCTCAAACACATATAATACACTCATTACCCAATGACACACTCTTGTTCTATAGTTTATACTTGATTTTTTAGGGAACAATTCATAGATGAACCTCACTTGTCACATCCTAGTTTCTCTCTCTATATATCATGCTTCGTGCTTCATGAATATATTTTTGAGCATTACCAAATCTCTAGTACACATACCTTATTTTCATTACCCGATGATACACTCTTGTTCTACAATTCATACTTGATTGTTGAGGGAGCATTCCTAAATGAACCTCATCTCACACACATATATTTGGGGAAACACATCTCCTCCCATCTCTACATCTTCCATCTCGTAGTACACCATCACTTTCACATGACATCTCCTATCTATCTTGTTTGTATATACTCTTGTTAGCTTATACTACTTACATGTTACACTTTATTTCCTATGCTAGTTAGATACTTAGTATGTCATTATATTTTTCTATACACACATGTGTGTTCACATGGTATCTTTAGGTGAATGCAGGACCTTTTACAAATTCTTACATGATGTATGATTCTCAAAAATTCTCTTTACCAGTCCCACCGAGGCTCCTAAGGGCATCTACCTTTACTACTCTCATATTACACACTCACTTGACCTATTGTTACATTATTTACTACGTCTTACCACTATCACTTACTTCTTCACCGATCTATACATGCTTTAACATACTACTTATATTTATAACATGTTAATGAGTGCTTCATGTGTAATATTTTTCTTTAGGATACTATATAACCATGGTTATCTGTTACTTCTTGTTTGTTATTATTTTCCATTGTTTGAGGATATGCCTTATGTCTTATTTTCTCATTTTTATTTGTGGTTGCTTCAGCCCTTATTTTATTGTGACATTGTGAGCGATGTCCCATGTATGTAACCCACTTTTCGTGGTACCTCTTGTCATATTAGTTGTTTATTATACTATCTTCTATTGCATGTTAGATTTTTAACACTAACACTTGTTTCTATTCTATACTTTTTTCATGTGCCTTGGTTTCTACCATGCACATCCCCTACCCCTACAGGTATCCACTCTATAATGTGCGCATCAATTTGAGTCCTCTTTTTTGTGCCTCTTCCAACTTTTTGTCACATGCACCCCAAAGAAGGGGGAACCTATTGGGTGAAAAACTCACCCTTCCCGGTAGCTCAAAGGTCCGTAAGAACATAAGAATATAGAAATGGGAAAGGCGCATAGTCACAAAGTGGTCCAAAATCAAACTTGGACTACAAACACAGAGAAGACTCTAGCGCCTAGTATATATAGGAATGATGGGAACTTGTATCCCACCTGGCGCTTGTGTCTGGGAAAAAATAGACACTTTCTCAATCTAGCACAGTTTATAGTATGGATCTGAAATATCAATCAATTGCCTTGATTCTGAGAACCCATTCGATCGAGATATAATTCAATTTCAATACGATTACAAATCGGGTTATGTCAATCTGTATTGGCACTTATTTAAGAAACGTCATGAAAGGTGACAAAATTATACATCTCTCCCCAACACTCTTCTCTTGGCGTGATATCACCCAAAAAAATCACCCTTGGCATGAGATCACCCAAAAAATCATCTTTGATGTGAGATTGCCCAAAAACATCACCCTTGGCAACAAGACAACTCAAATCCAACAACATCTCCAAAGAAAGCGGGAAAAATTTCTATCTTATACTCTTTTTCATACATCGGTGCACTATTTCCTTAGTTACATACATTTACACACTTTTTACATACTTATAGATAGATTCTTCACATACGGGACTTTGACTACTCTTTTACTCTTCTTTTACGAGTTCGTCCTTACAATAAGTATCTCACATCAACAAACACAAGCTCTATCAATACGGTATTATGCATATGCTTCACCCCTAGGGTCGACCTCCATTTCCTAGTTTTCATGCTTCACATTACGGTCACTTCACGCTTCACATGGATACTTGTCCACTCGACACGCTATTGGCTACACTCTTCTACGAGATCACAAGATACACATATTCTATCTAATTTATTCTATCAAGTATGCACTCACCATCATAAAGTGGGGAAAATGTAGACACCAAATATATGCACTTGGGTACATTTTTAGGTCTTAAAGCATACTAATGTATACATGATTCCTAAGAAATAAAAATAGTGGTTGACAACTCCTTTTATTTTTTGATTATTTTATCTCTTGCATTTTATTGGCCTTACACATCTTACAACTCTTTCGGTGTTTGGTGATTTATCTTTTGATGGCCTCGAACACTAGCACTCATTTAGGATGAAGCATCCAGGCACTCCTATCCCTCTTGAGCACTCCTACCCCTCTCTCTTCTTCTTCTCATAATTTTGGATCATATTTACTTCTTGGTCACCTTTTAACACTTTGGGTCATCCTTTTAGTTGTCAATTATGAAATTCAAATAAGGGAATCATATATATACTTAGTTACTTCTCTCAAATAAGGGGCCAAACTGACAGTCTAAGAATTATCTACCACCACCTAATCTTACACAAAGGCACAAGAGCACTACAAGGATGCATCTAGCACATTCATACAAGGGATAAGGGTTGCATCAATCGCATACACTACATAAGAGGGGATTTTATTTTATTCCATTACACACATCTTACATATTTGGAACAATATATATCTAGTCGGTTATCATGGTGTAAATTGCAAAGGGGAAACCTAGGGCATCATTCCACTGAGACAAGCACAGAGAACTACATGGAGTCTAAGATGTAGTGTAGCGCTCGAGTCATAAGTTCATTCTTCGGGTGACCATTGGGGTCAATCTAACTCCATATTCTACATCTTTTTATTATATTTAATGTGGTTTGTGGGCATGTGCAGGTAGAGATTTATTTTGAAGGTTACAAATACGACTGCAATATTTAAACAAAACAAGAGTGATAAAGAGAAACCAACAACAAATATATTTCAACCCAAAAATACCAGTTACAAGCATCTAGCGGAGACATAGGTGCCCGGTTGAGTCACTAGCACTTGGGGGCTCTTTTCCTCTTGTGGGTTCTTTTGTCCCTTATATTCTTTAGGTTTTTAACCCTCGTCGAACATGTTTGATGATGTTTCCAACCAGATCCAACAAATACACGGTTCGTATCATTCCCAAACTACACAAAAATAGCTAAGTCATCTTCCTCCCTCATTTGCTTAGGGTTTTACATTTGTTAAATTCTTATTGCATGTGTACTACTATATATATTTACTTGAATATCATTATTTACAGTAAGTTAATTTGAAATAAAAGTTTAATTTAATTTATATTAAATCACCAAGATGAACAAAATAAGGAGATAAATCACTCATATGATTTGGATTATTTTCTTTCATGTAATATGGGATTATAGGAAGGAGATAATTTTTGATTTCTTGATTTTGGTTTCTCAAATCACATGATAATTCAAGAAGATGGCTTCAATAAGTTAGATGATTCTTTCAAAATAGAAGTATAATTAAGAGATGGAAATTCCATCCAAGTTGTAGGAAAGGGAAACATGAAACTTACCAAATCTCAAGTTATGGTAAGAGGTCTTGCAAAATTATATCCTAAGAGTTTGGATCACATTTTTATAATATGTTTTGTTGAAAACAAGGCATACAAGATTCATAATCCTACTAGTAAAACTACCATTATTTCTAGGGATTGTAATTCTTTTTTAATGAGATATATATAGATCATGATAAGATTTATAAAAAGGTAATTAATGAAGGGTGGAAGCCTCTATATGAATATTTTGAGGGCTTACAAAGTCTTACACATGTTTCTAGTTCAATAAGAAACAATACTAACTCTTACCAAGAGACTAGTCATTCATCTAGATTAACATCGAGTAAGCATATGCATTTTTTGAATCCACATCCATAAAATCAAATTTTGGATAATAATTATGAGAGGAGGGTCATAAGGTTGAATTATCATGAAGGTAATTTATTTGATGATATTTATGATGAATATTTAATTTTTCATAGTCATATATAGTTAATAAACCTAGAAGTTATGTAGAAGCTAGTCAAAGGGAAGAATGGGTTGATTGTATGAAAATTGAGATGGATTAAATTGAGAAGTATGTTACATGGAATCTTATTATGTTAGTGTGAGGGGTATTTTTCATCTTTTATTCATTAATTAGGTGAATTTACACCTCACAAGGTGAGTCATCTCACTTAGGTGAGATCATAGGTCATTAGGTGTCATTAGGAGTTATATGGAAGACACTCCTATTTTTGCTTCCTTTATTTTGATCTATGAGCATGAGTAGACCTTTTTTCTTTTGCATGCACAATTTGTGTGGTTGAATTCTTACTTTCATCTTGGAGCTACTTCACGTTTCTATTTGAGTGTAACTTTTTTGACATACATGTATTCCTTCTTGATCCTCATGTTCCTTCACTCTCACATGGTATCGAGCTCATTGTTGGGAATTGTGTCACTCAATTCATTTTTGCTTACTACTCTTAGTTTTGTGATTTTTTAAGTCATTGTGAAAGTTTTTTTAATCCACCTTTACTTTTTGATATTATTGCATTATTTAGGTCATGTATGCTTGGGTAGTGTACTTGTTTTACGTGTTTTACATGTATGTTTGTGTAGGTAAAACAACCAGATTTCATGTTTGAGTCTAGGTTTTAGCTTCATCTTAGGAGTGGTGTAGTGATTTTTAAGGCTCAACTCAACCCAAGCTCACCAATATAAAACCAAGGTGACCAACCCAGCTCATTCGCTTGTGAATCCATGTTCCCCCCTTCTGCTGAAACTTGCCTTTTCTCCTGAGATCAAATCTTTGTTGTGTTCTCATTTAATCTTTCACCCTAACCCTATACCAACCACTCTAGCCTCGCTCGCTCATTTTCGTGTCGAATTCACCTGAGCTCGTGCATTGTTTTTTTCACCATTGTCTAATCTTCCCTTATTGGTTTATTTATCCTTTCCATTTCTCTAATCTATTTTCACTCCAACCATGTGTTGCAACTCGACTCCTCACACTGAGTTGTTTACCGAGTAAGAGTCCCTATGAGCTTCGCATAACTATTCTTTCCTACCCGATATATCTCTCCCACATATGTGCATCTCATCCCACAAGTTTATATGAATTAGATCCACTCCATATTATAACTCTCGAATCATCCTCTTAACCCCAACTTGTTGTTTGAGCTTCAACCCCACCTATGCATCACTTCCAAGCTCTTTGTGTCTACCCTACACTGACTTAGCCTTTGGCTTGCATAGTTCCCTATGGGTATCTTTTCTCCCTTCATCATTCCCGCTCTCATTGTTGGCTCGCCAGGTAACTTCTCTTCCCAACCAAGTATTTTACTAGAGTGTTCTGCTTCCTTCCAAGGCATTTTTTGTCACCACTCATTAGGGTCTGCTCATTTGGCACGTGGAGCTCAATCTTGCCACCACTTTTCGTTGGTAACTCATATTTTACGTGGTTCTCTTCATGTTATTAGATCACATCAACATGTAACCATTATCTTATTTTGTTCCACCACATGGGGATCTCACTACCAACACAATATCAGCTCATCATAGTAGCTCGCTCTCGACTCACATTAGTCAACTCGGACCTTATAGCCCAACTCGGACCACCTAGTAATTAGCTCGCTAGCCAACTCATTTGAGATCAACTAGCCAACCCTCCTCAAAAGTTTTTTCTCTTTTTTTTAATCTAGATTAATTAATATTAATTAATTCTAGTATTAAATTTAAGAAAACATTAAATTTTAAGGAAAAATCTATCTTTTTTGGGTCTTAATATAGGGTTATTAGGCTTTTCTAGGCCCCTTTTTGCTCGTTATTACACAAGTGCTCCTATTTTCTTATGGATTAGTGAGTGCATCCTCCAAATCCTTGCGGAAAGAGAGCCTCATTATTATTTTTCCCCTTTTTTCTTGTTTTTGGTCCTTTGTGCTTATTACCGTGTTGATTTATTGCGCACGACAGATGAACTTATTGTGGTCTCCACACTTGTGTGATTTTTCACCAATTACAAGGTGAGTGACCAATTGTTTCATGTCACATAAACACACTTGGGTGTAATCAACACACTATTTATAAAGTGCCACAAATATGGGGGTGTCTATATTTACTTGGTTCCTTCTTTCCGCTTTCTTTTTCTACTCACTCTTATCGATATGGATCTCAATTCGGTTCCTTTGTTTACTCCATTCCACTATAATAAATAGAAAACTTTTTATCCCTTACCTTGTAAAAATAGAAACTTTATCGATAACTATGGGTTTCAAGTTGAACCCATAAGTGTCATAAAGAAAGAAAAATGGTTTTATAAATGTGATGAATCTTATGGGTTTTTATGTCTTTCTATGTCGTTAGAACTGTGCTTTCATATAACTTCATCCAAATTACCCAAATAATTTGTGGATACCTTAGAAACACTTTTTGGGAAACATGATGAAATGAGAGGGAATGAATTGGAAAATGAGTTGATTAGTATTATCCAACAATTTTGACACCCTTCAGGACTTCTTCACCAAGATCAAATCTATAATATTGCAATTGAAAGATTTTGGAATTTACAAAAAGGAGTCATAACTTATTCTTTCCATTGTCCCCAAACTTGGTCCCAATTATTCTATTTTTCTCTACCTTCCATGCAACTAAAAGGGAACTTGGTGCACAATAGAAAATTCCCTCCTTTGATGATTTTATTGCTGACTTGACTAGGGAATAAGATAAACTAATTCAAATGGGTAATCTAAAATCCACTAAATCACATGCTCTTCTTATAGGTCACGATAAACGAAAGGCTTCAAAAGAGAATAAACAGAACAACAAATATCATGAAAATAAAAATGAAGAATCCACCACCAAATCAAACTCTTCCACTTCGTCTTCTAGTTCTAAACCTCCCAAAGAAAGGATCAAATGTGGGTATCGTACTAGTAGGCATGATGAAGAAAAATTTTTGAAGAAGAGGATTGACCTCCTTGTGAGTATTCTTGAGAAGAACAATATAGGAGTTCCTGAGTCTCTCAAACCATCTTCATCTACTCATGAATTCTCTAAGGAAAAGGAAAGGGGAATGGGAAAGGGAAAGGGAAAGGGAAAGAAAAATAAAAATAATGAAGGAGAAAACAAAGGGAATATCTCTAGTTGCAGTTGTGTCACCTACTCCTACATGGGTTATTAATTATGGTGCATCTCATCATATGGCCTTGTCACACATAGATTTTTCTTCATTATATCCATGTGACATGTCTTCTATTCAAATAGGTGATGACACTTCTACTCGGTTTTGGGAGAGGGTATATTGAAGTGAATGGTGGAACATTTAACAATGTTCTAAGTATTCCATCACTTATAACTAATCTCCTATCAATTTATCATATTACTCACCTTGGTTAGGGCATGTAGGTTGAGTTCACTCTAGATTTTGTATATGTCAAAGAGCTACATAGTGACACTATCATTGCTAGTTGGTTTAGTTTATCATCACACTCGGCTACATTCCTTCTCTTGCTTTTTCCCTCTTGATTCTTCGTTCAATTCATTTGTACTTGATGATACTTTTGAGCTCACTTCTAATGATGATGACTTATCTTCTAGCATAGTTGATTACCATAGTGATGGGGACCCACCTCCACAATCCAATTATCATCTTCCATAACTTGAGGATTTATTTCTTGATCCACCTTTTACGGTCCCTTCTGCGGAATTTTTCAAGGAGTAGGCACTTTGATCCAATACTCATCGGACATTGGTCACTTTTATTCACACCTATAGGATACTCCACCTTCCTTCTTCGCTATTGCTTTAGATTCACCATTCCCTCTTGGAGATGTTGACACTTCTACCTTACTTGTGGACACTAGTTCCTTGGATAGGAACCACACCTTGCGGTTTCACTCACCCTTACATGGTGGTTCACTCTCCTTTTCTTATACTTCTAGTCCATAGTCACTCAGGGATGCTTCTTTATAGGATACATGATAGATTTTGGTGGTTACATCTTATAGATAAGTTGGATAAATCTCTTATTCTCCTCGTCTTCTTCTTATAGAAAGATTTTCATTTGTACATGGGAACATTATTATGCCTTTAGTTTTTAGGGCCCATTTGGAGCATCTTTATTATTTTTTTAGGGAGCCTTATATCTCTTGTAAGTGGATGTTTTTCCCATTTTTTTTCCTCTATTAATTGATATCCTTATTGTGTATGGGTACCTCATCAAGCATAGCTTATGGGACCCATTTCTTTATCTAACTCGACTTGCCTCATCCTAAGTTACGATGAAGGGGTGTTAGTGTGAGGGGTATTTTTCATCTTTTATTCATTAATTAGGTGAATTTCCACCTCACAAGGTGAGTCATCTCACTTAGGTGATATCATAGGTCATTAGGTGTCATTAGGAGTTATATGAAAAATTGTGTCATATAATCTGGCATATGTGTCAGTGTGCCTCATACTAAAGTTACATTCTATTTTTGGATTGTAACTCCTCTCTCCCTTGTGGAGGTATGATGGGTCTTGCATTGGGGGTAACAAAACAATCCTATCTATAATTCCTTTATATTGATCTATGAGCATAATTAAACCTTTTTCTTTTGCATGCACAATTCCCATGGTTGAATTCTTGTTTTCATCTTAGAGCTACTTCACATTTCCATTTGAATACAACTTCATTGATGTGCACACATTCCTTCTTGATCCTTGTGCTCCCTCATTCTCACACATTTATCATACTGATTGATACAATATTTTAGTGCTGACTTAATTTAATTTAATTTAATTTAACTTAAAATATATAAATACGCTTTTGAGAAGAGATGTTGGTGGTGATAGTGATGGATACTTTAATGGAGGGTTGGTGGATGAAATAGTGAGGCATGGTGAGGTATATGAGATGTAGGGGATGGGAATGGCCTTTTTTAGATAGTGGCAAAGGCGTAGACATTATGGAAATGTGGAATTATTTCTTGAGCCCTGAAATGTTTTTAGAATGAAAAAGGGGTAGCGATTTGGTGGACTTGCCATGATCTGCAGGATATTTACTAAATGGGTTTCAAATACCATCCACCACCCATCTCAATCTCAATCTCATAGCAGTATGTATAGAGGGTCAATCAAAAGAGGTGTTACACATTTTTTTACTATTAATAATCCTCCTATATACTCTTTTATATATCTTCAATTATTACAGACCTGCATTGCTGAGAATGCCCTTGCATATGGAAGTTGAGCCATCCTCCCCAATGAAGTCATTTACAAAATGTGTGGACATCCTCATGTAGCGTTACCATTTTTCACCAAATGCAACCATCATGTTTCCAAACTGATCAAATATGTTAGGATTGTGAGTATTTTTTCAAGTTGTGTCTCCTACACAATTTAGCCTCCTTCATGAGGTGTAGGTTCATAATCATTTTACCTTACGGACTCCAAGTTTTCTTAACTTGAAATATCCTTCAACCTTGGGAAATTGTAGTTGGGATGTGTAAGAGGACTCCACAAACCTTTAGCACATACTCCCAGGTTTTGCATGCCCATTATGGGTGTCCTTTTCATGAACAACTCCCAATATGTATTAAGGTATGAGATTTGAAATATATCATGGACTTTCACCAAAGCATGAGGGAGAGGGGATTGGATGTTTGTCATATGTTTGATTGACATGTGCCCATTTGTTGTGTTTGTATTTTGAGCCATTTATATGTTTTGACCTTAGTTATGTTTCCAAGTAGCAAATGTGTGATATTTTCAAGTATTTGTGACCATAGGCTTACATCATACCAAGGCATGCCTACTATTTGTCAAAATTCCTCAAAAATAATAAAATTATGCCCATGTAGACTATAGTGTTTGTTGGATATGCACTGAGGGTTTTGGCATATTTGGAAGTTGTTTATGTGTTCATAGGTGTGTGTGCTAAAATGGGGGATTTGTAATAGGGTATGGAGGTCCAAAGAATAAATTGAAAATGATTTTTTTCATTTGTGTGGTTGCGAGTGTTTTGTTAGATGGGTGTGTAAAAATGTGGAAGCCAACATAAGGCATGTGAATGGTTTGACTAAATACCTTGAAGAAACGTGGTTTTTCAATCTTATGTTATGGTTACAAATTCCTTGGAATACTTGAGAGAATAATGAGGAATCATGAGAAATCCTATAAATTGTTTAATAGTATGCTTGAAGATGATGTGGTCTCATTGAATGGGGTGATCGCGCGTTTTGTGTAAAATAGGTATGGTTTTCCCTTTCCTTTTTCTCTAAATTTATCTTTCATCATAACCTACTTTTAGAAATTCAATATTAAATATTAGGAAATGTAATTATAACAAATTATAAAACCTTATCTCGACTGAAACTGCCAAAACATTAAAAAAATGACCATGAAAGCACTCACATGGAGTGCCACACCCTAATGTACCACAAATCAGAACTTCTAAAGCATGACCCCTGGTAATGTAAGACACTACGGAGAACCTTAACCAAGTTTTTTGAACTCACTTAATACTTTTTTGAGATTATTTTTGTATTCCTTTTAGCATATCAGTCAATTGTAGTTTCGTGCTAGTTTTAATAAAACACGATTGGTTTCGGCTTACGGTTGTCGCTCGGTTTGAGAAAAGCTGAAAACCCCGCCACCTACCTCTAGAATACCAATAGGATAATTTTAATCAACCCTCAATTAAATTAAAATTATTTTTGAGGATATTTTAACAAGTGGTTTTTGGGGTCCAATGATGTTGTGCGACAAGAGTTCTAGTGTGCTTACGATAATCGCACTAGAGTTACATTTGTAACTTGAGCCCTATTCATTGTAATCAAAATGAGATGAATTCTATGTATACAGGATAGTAGGTAAGAGTCAAAAAACTTTTTGTTTTATCTTAAAACGATTACTTTTAGGACCCATTTGTAAGCACTTTAGTCGTTTTAGCCAAATTTTGCAAATTTGCAACTTTAGCTAGACAAACCTCTGAGGGACTGTTTGAATTTTAACTACTCATGGAACCTTGTAGATATTGTTTCAGTAATTTAAAGAGTGTAAATTTCTCAATTTAATGTATGAATGGTTTCCATAATTATGATGTTTCTCTCTCTTCCCTCTTCTCTCTCTAGAAATAACTATGAAATTTTGGTGGGTTTTGAAAATGTATATGGGTTTGAAACGAAATGAAAATTGGATATGATATGTATGTGGTTATGATATGGTGAATAGAAAATAAAATGAATTCTATACTTTCTCTCTCTTCCCTTTTCTCTCTCTAGAAATAAGTATGAAATTTTGGTTGGTTTTGAAAATGTAAATGGGTTGAAAATGTATATGGGTTTGAAATGAAATGAAAATTGGATACGAAATGTATGTGGTTATGATATGGTGAATTAAAAATATAATGAATTATCTCTCTCTCTCTCTCTCTCTCTCTCTCTCTCTCTCTCTCTCTCTCTCTCTCTCTCTCTCTCTCTCTCTCTCTCTCTCTCTCTCTCTCTCTCTCTCTCTCTCTCTCTCTCTCTCTCTCTCTCTCTCTCTCTCTCTATTTTCTACTTTTTGTTTCAGTTTTCTTGAAATGATGGATGCGTGGATTTTATGCTTGAGTGTAGGGGATTTCCATACTAGTCCTAGGACTGACCCTGCATTGGTTGTAGGTACTCGAACAAGAGGAATTCAGGATGTGATATGTTGTATTTAATGAGTTGTCATTGAAAATTTATATTCATCTTGTAATATGTGTATTATCTTAAAATAATGATATGTAGTGTTGTTCAAAGAATTATTCTTTTGTACATTTTGAAAAGGAAAAGTATCAATGTGGCTATATTTAGTAAGTGTGAAATGGTTATGAAGCTATACTAAAATGTTTTACTTATGTTGTATAGATATTAAATTGATATTTTACTATGTTAATTATTTATTTATCTCCTTAACACTCATAATGCTCAGTAGAATCCCATCCCACCCAAACTATTGAAATAAAAAAGTGAGTTTATAATTCCTACCATACTCTCTCCTCCCGATTGATCCTTCGAAGGGAATAAAACATTGATCATGTTATAAAAATACTCTAATCTCATTAATTGTCTTCTTGTTTTGCACATAAGGCATGTCTTACTAAGGACCATTCCCTTAAGTATTTTATGAGGCGGTGAATATAATTTGTGAACCTTGTCATATTTGGGCAAGCGAGGCCAACATGTCTAGGTGGTGTAGTTCTTAATATATCATGTATGAACCCCTGTCATATTTGGGTGAGAAAGACCAACATGTCTAGGTTTTGTAAGTCGAATATATCATGTATAAGTTTAATCCTCATGTACACAATTTCCGTTCGCACCCTAGTAGGTGGCCAAATCCTTGCAAAGATAGTTGGTGGTTTTACCTATGATTGATCTCATGTGAGATATAAATTATGTGAGTGGAGGCTATGTGTCAAATTACATGCACATTAAAATCTTGCATTGAACCCTTTTGTCCCTCTTAGATGAAAGTGTTCCCTTGGTGAGTAGTATTGGATTACCTCGGGTTGATCGAAGGTGTTGAGAGGTAATGATTTTGAAATCTCTTGTAATGTCTTGTAGTAGGGTGTAGTTTTCCCCCTTGAATTCTTTGAAGTTAGTAGATTATGGACTTGATTAACTAAAAACTAATATAAATGGGCTATATGTAAATAAATGTTATGAAATAGAAAATTTAGTTCATCTATGTAGAACACAGAACTATAATAAATAATTTAACTAGAATGTTAACCCTAGATATTTGGTTTTGGATATTAAAATGAAATGAAATAATGGAAATAAGAGGCGTAAGATATTAACCTTTAAATGACTTACCTCATTGTGTGTTGGACAAGAGTGCAGATTGGTATGCGAGACTAGGAAGGTTATGACCGAATGGCTCGTGGAAGGGTAGAAATTAATTATTTGTTTGTATTGAGGTGCTGGAGGTGTACTAGGGTGCCCGAGGCACCCCTGGTTTATGATCTCGGGCACTTTAGACTGTAGAAAATCTCATAACTCAAGTTTGGTAGTGTCACAATATCTCTATAATACCTTCATTCTTGTCGCAGTAATGTCACCTATGTCACCGCAAATGTCTCATGAAGATATACCTAGAAAACCATATTCAAAGCATCAATTCCTAAAAAAAATAAAAATTCATATGAATAGGTCGATTGACCTTAGCCGCCAAACTATAGGCCTTACAATGAGCGTTGCACCACATTGTGGACCCCATGTAGTTATGTGTGTGTATGTGCAATTTTGTGCCTAGGATGCCTTAGTGTCGATGACGAAATAGTATGGAGCAATAACTAGATGTAAAATTCAAATGGTGGATGGAATAGAAAGAATACAACCATTTGCCCTTATGCTTGTGTGTGATGTAGATGTAGAAGATGCCCAAATGCAGTCCCTTGCCTTGGTATGTAACTTCTCGTGAAAGTAAGATGTCTTCCCATAATATACTAAGTTTGTTATGTTTATATAGGGATATCTTGCTCAAATTTTGACACTAATGACCCAAAACACCGACTACCTCTTAGGGGAATGCACGGAATAAGAACAAAGACTGACCTCAAAAAGATAATTTAAAACCATAAACTGGGGTGCCCTACGGCACCCTAGTGTAACCCTAGGCACCAGGTCAAATAGAAAAGATGAAAAATGACCATTTTATGACTGTCGTGACACATGCTAAGAGATGACTAAAACCACAAAGACCACTAACAACCATGTACGACAAGTGATTATAACGACAAGATAAGCGGCGAAAAACTAAGGGACAAGTCATTAGTGAATACTTTTACTATGCAAGATCCATATATAAAATAACATACCCAAAGTGGTTAAAAATGTAATAGTAAGTCCGTGATTTTGTGACTACACGACCTCTTTTAAGGTTATGGATGAAAGAAACCTTGATTCCTATTTACCCAATGATTTAAATAGTTCCCTAGAAAGAGTTTGAATTGCATAAAATTGTTTGCGATGTCTCATTTGTAATATGCTTTTAAAACTTGAGCATCTACGAGAAATGAATTGAGTTTCCTTGTTCGAGGTCATACTCCTTGTAGTCTTTTATCCCTAAGTGTTAAGTAAGTGTTATATAAATTACATTGTTCTAAAACGATGTCAACACATGACAAAGTAAGCTGTGTAAATGTAGTTAGAACAAGGTTCAATAAGATCAAACTAGGGAATGATCACTACGAAAAATTGTATGCCCTTGAAAGATGTTAAACCAACTAAAATGCCCTCTTTGTGGTCATAAAATGAATATAATAAAGAAGATCTTCATGGGTGATAAAATAACCTATTAAATCAAGAAACAACCTCTAAGGCATGAACACATACTTTTTACATTTTAGTCACAAAATATTGCACATAAGGAATTATTTATCGATTTTCATACTAATATTTAGAGGGTTTTTAAGTGAATAAAGTATTAATTAATCCCATCTTTTTGTCATCTTGTTTTATATTTTATTTCATCTTTCCCACGCATTACCACACATATTCCCAGCCATTTCAGCATTTTCCCATCATTTGAGCCTAAATTCAAGTGCCCAAGTCTATCTTAGGGTGCCTTGTGGCATCCGGCCCCCACTGGAGTGCCCTAATCCATTTTTCCACTTTCCCACCTCTTTTGGGCTCTTTCTAGCCATTTTTCATTCTTATATTTTTCATGGTCGGCCATGTCGGGATTAATTACAAAATTGAAACAAGAAAACCCTATAAATACAATGTTATGAGACCATAATGAGGGTCCTAGCGTCACACACTACTATCACTCCATCTAGAGTTGCATCCATTACATCACTTGCATCCATTAGTGTCATGCATCAAGGCTAGGAGATCTACATCAACACACACAACATAGGGGGGGGATTCTATTCTATTCCATACACATATTCTTATACATTTTCTATTATTATTATTGATCACTACTTTACAAAGTACTGATTGGCACACGAGCACCTAGGGCATGACACACACACACACACACACACACACACACACACACACACACACACACACACACACACAAGAACTACATCTAGGTCCGAAATGTAGTGCATCACTCGATGATAAGACCACAAGTTTGGAAACCGAGGTCGGTCGACTCATTTATTCGCATCTTTTATTTTTCCAAGGGTTTGATACTTCCTTTTCTCTTGCAGGTCATCTTACATTATTCAACACATCCAACACAACTCAGTAGATCTAGTGTAGTAAATAGAGAGCACTTTGAGACACCTTACGACCATAAAAAATTTAGATACTAAGCATTTACAGATATTAGGGCACCTAATCGCATACAAGTGCCCTGAGGTGCCCCAATACCTTCCATGGCACCTCAGTCAGCTCAAATCCTCAAGATCTACCCTTCGCAGGCCTCACGAGTGATTGTTTTCTTACTTCTCAATTTTACTCTTAGACCTGCGACACTCTGCTGTGAGTCTCCAACAATCAACTAAGTTGTTTTGTGTCTCTTCTCATGCATGCATACTTAGGGTTTTTATTTCATTTAATATAATTATTTAGGTTTAATTCATACTATTTTACCATACTTTATAGTGTATTATGTCCTCCTAGTTAGATTAGCTATCATTACTATTTCCCCCATTTATTTAATTTTAGTTAATCATTTTGGTGAACCCGATGTGTTAACACCTCCTTTGCACCATGTCATCTCCTATCAAGTCATGGCTCAATCTTCTTATCCTACCTATACACCTACTAAGGTCACTGGTATCGCTACTACCATTGTTGATTTTATGTGTGTGCGTACCCAACACCCCCTCATTTTGTCATACCTCGGTCGATCCATCTATCAATGTAGACACTTTGCTCATTGTGCTCTACTTGTCTCTGTGCCACCACCCATTACCCCGGAAGCCCCATCATCTACTTCTAAGGGATATGACATTATTGAACAACTCAAAAATACACCTGATAAGATCTCTCTATGACTTACTATGAAATGCCCCGGATTGTTGCAATACATTAAAGGTTTCCCTTCGTGTAATTCATGTTGGTAGCGATAATTACACTTAGGCATTCGCACATCTCATCCAATCTCTCCATAATTTACCCCACTCTATTTCTTTCACTGATGATGATATGTCACCTTTTGCAAAAAGCAACCCATGTGCTCCATTGCTCATTACCGTCATTGTTAGCACTACTTGTATCAAGCGCATTCTCATTGATAATGGGTTTGTTATTAATCTTTATTCCACTCTCTCCTCCAGCAATTATGCATTAATGATAGTCTCATCTCTAAGAATTCCACTCTCATTCATGGTTATGACTCTTCCACTCGCACATGCTTAGGAACTATTTCCTTACATATTCAAGTTGGACCTAAAATTGTTCTCACTGATTTTTATATCCTCGATACCTCTTTTCAATTCAATGTCCTCTTAGGTAGGCCTTGGATTCACGTAATGCAAGCAATTCCATCCACTATACATCAATGTGTCAAGTTCTTCTATGATGGCTATGAGCATATTATTACTGTTGATCTTATACCCTTCAAATAATGTCGCATGAATCTTGTTACTTCCATGTACATCCCACCTCCACGACACATTTCGTATGCTAATCTTGATAAATACGATGTTGGTCAATCTAGTGCTTCATCTTCCACCACTCCTACTTTTTATTCTCCCACTATATCTACCCACACTTTGGCTATCATTTCACCTATTGTATTCACCCCTACTAGCACTCCACCTCCACCATACACTACTTCTTCTACCCCTCCTGTCACAACGTCGCCTATGAATATACTTGATAGTGCTACCCAAACTCGATGATGCACATACAAACACTTTTGAAAAATCGATGATGAGGTCGATGTAATAGAACTCACATATGAGTCATTAAGACAACTTGATTTTACTCCTCTAGGCGTAGATGATTCTTATTTTGAAGAAATATTTGTATTCGATGGCCCAGGTGAATACCATTTCAAAACCCCACCCTCCACCAATGTTATGGTATTATATAAGGGATTTGTTAACAATGTTGACATTATTTCATCTCCTTCCCCGATGGAGGCTACTCCGCGACCTCCTTTACATGCACCTTATTTATCAATAGGTCATTTTGGAAACACATTCCTATTGATCCCACTTGTTTAGATACTATTTGTACACTCACCGGTTTACCTAGATTTCGTATGACACTTAACAAAATCCTTACCCCTCTTCATTCACCCCATATTTATCATGGTTATTTCCACATCACAAGTAGCTTATGGCCTACAAGTATTTCATTTAAAAATCTTTATCACACGTGCTTCTCGCGATTCTAAGCTTACACTAGGATAGTCTTGGCTCAATTATATTGGTGGTACCATTGATCCTTTTCACTCATCGCTCATGTTCCCGTGCCTTTTGGTCCTATCTCTATTCCTAATTATTCTTCTCCTAATTATGTTCCAAACATTTCTTGTTGGTATGCTCATGGTTTTCCACCAATTTCCTTTACTTATGAATAATATAGAATGAATGTTTATACACTTTACCATAGTGGGTCCTTATATGATCCACCCCACTCTATCACTTATTAGGTTTCCAATGCAGCCCCAAAGTAGGTCTTGATAAATATAATGATGATCTCCTTGATGGTGTTTCTTAGCTATTGTCACCACTCATATGCTTGGGGGCATAGAAATTACACATCCCCCTCCTCTTTTAGCATAGTTACATAGTCCTACATCACGCATTTCATATCTACCACTTATTTTCATTTCTTATAGGCACATCACATCACGTATCATAAGCATCATCATTAACCGATGACGCACTCTTGTGCTTTGGTTCACACTTGAATGTTGAGGGATTACCATTACACTGAACCCCACACACCACACTTAGGAAGTACACATTTGCATTTCATCCAAGCATGCATCATACATTATTCATTCTACACTCATTCATACATTGTACTAGTCATTCTATGCATTACATCCATCAGGGTATCTACACATTTAGTTACCTTATACACCACACATTTATCCATTACCTACATTCTACATGTTACGCTAGGTTGCATTTACATATGGGTCTAGCTTTACATTTTATCACCACATATTCTATTTTTATCTACACCCATCGTCGCATCTTATATATTATACATTGTATTCTCCATACCTCACATTTACACACCCTATTCACCATTTGGGCACCTATACACTACGTTGTTCTACGCACTAAACTCACCACCCTATGATGCACTTTAGTTCCTCGGTCCATACTCGACTGCTGAGGGTTTATTAATCAAATGGACCTTCCACTCCCCTTCCAACACTTCATCATACGACATTCATAGGACTAGGGACATATGCTCTAGGATAAATCGTCACCCTCATTCATCATTGCATATCGTAGTGGTATAAACCTTAGTTTAAATCACCACTCCATTCATCATTTTAAATCATAGTGTTATCCGCTTATCCCTAAATCATAATTCATCCTATCATCATGTAGTGGTATACACTTTAGGGTAAATCACGACCTTCCCCATATCATCTTGTAATGGTATACGCTTTAGGCTAAATCACCACCTCCTTCATATCATCTTGTAGTGGTATATGATATAGGCTAAATCACCGCCCTTGATTATTCATTTTATAGTGGTATACGCTTTACGATAAATCACCACCCTTCATTATTCATCATGTAATAATATACACTTAGGGCTAAATCATCACTCATCCCCTTCGGCTATAAGGTTCACGCACATCTATTCTACATGTCACATCTCATCATCATTACATATACACATTCATCGCGATCTGTTAGACACACAAAAAATATACTTGACCATTTTCCGATGACGCATTGTAATTTACGGTTCATTCTAGACTACTGAGGGGGGAAAATGAACCTCATTGCATACACTTAGGGGTCACTTTTCTCCTATCATTCCATCTTGCATTCCATTCCATCCATCCACAACATATTACATTGTCTTGGAGGCAATTATTCTTGTTTACTAGTGTTTTACATGATCACTTTATTACACATGTTAGCTTGATTTCTTATATGTCATTATAATACACATGCACATTCACACCTTTGTTTAATTGTTATCCCTTTTTTCCCCTTGGGAAAAACTAGACAAACATGACCTTGCACAGAGAAAATAAGAGGATCGATTCGGCCATAGGAGCTCAAATTTCGAGCTCAAAGTGAGAAATTCAATAAAGCAAGATGATAACATTGTAGAGGAGTTCGGGAAATGAATAAGCTACGAATTCTGAAATTCATACTTCGGAGGTGGGGTCATTTGGAGTTAGGCCAAAGAAAAATTCATAGACATGGCGAAACAAGAGCGGAAAAGGAGCGGGAAGTCCAAACCGAACTCGAATTTTGAAGTTCGGGATTTTGGAGATTCAAAGCTTTCAAAGACCCATTCGGATGAATAAAGTGCCATGAGGAGGAGAGACAAAGGTCCAAAACCCAAAGTCTAAAATTCAAACTTTGGGGTTTGAGTTTGAGAGATATGTGATGACCGAATTGATGAGAATCCTCGAAACCTAAAGTCTCGAATCCTTGAAACTCGAAGTCCCAAATCCTTGAAACCCAAAGACCCAAATCCACGAGACCCAAAGTCCTAAACCCCAAAAACACGAATTCTCGAATCCTCAAACCGAAGACTGAATCCCAAACCCAAGACCCAAGTCCCGAACCCCAAAACCCAAAGTTCAACCCCAAATCCCAAAACCCCAAAATCCCAAAATGCAAAGGTCCAAATCTGAAGTCCAAATTTTAGACCCCCAACAATCCCAAAAATGCAAAGGTCACAATATGATTTTGGAGTCCGAACTCCAAAGTCCAAATTTTGGACTTCGGAGGTTCAGCATTTTGGAACTCATGAGCTAATTGCCAAATGAACAATAGTGTCAACCTCCAAAGTGGAAAAGCCCAAAGTTCCAAATCTCAAAAGTCTGAAATTTTAGATTTCGGAGGGTGTGATGCAAGTTCGAAGTCCAAAACGGCAGATCACCACCTGCATTTATTCAGTATGGCACCCTCATCTTCAAATGGCCATAACTTTTGACTAGGAGCTCAGATTTGCACAAAATAAGAATTTTGGAAATCTCTCAATGTCCTCTACACAACAATGACTAGTTTTCTTGATTTTGGTGAGACTAAGTATTTAAAAATGAGGAAATACAGCCCGTCATTTTAGAGGAATGTTTCAAATTTCTCACCTACCCAAATAATGAGGTATGGGCTTCCTTTCTTCCCCAACAAGGCAAAGTATATGGAGGTATGGGTTGTGCATTGACACCCATCATTGTTGTAGGTGATTTTAATACATTTTGGGGTGGTTGAAGTAAGATTTTAATTTCCTCTCTCTCCCTTCTCTCATTCTTCTTATATATTGTAAGGAGGGGCTCATTTTAAAAGGTTAGACAACTTGTATATGCCCCTCCTTCTTCTTCTTGTCTGTAAGAAATTTGTGGAGATTCCAAACTGCCTACTAGACATGTAATGAAAAATTTTTGCCTTTAGCCCTAAATGTGATGTATTGTATTAACTTTGAGAGCAATAAAATCAAACATGTCGATGTTTCAAACCCTCTTCGTGTTCTATTACCTCTTATTGATCTTTCATTGCATGTAAAGTTATTTTTTATTGTTTTTTTCATTGTAATATTATAGTTGTGTTGTTTTTATTATGCGGGTCGTCCAACATCCTTCTTGATGCATCACCTTCCATTAAAGTAGGTTTTAAATTCATGCATTTTCTCTAACTTTGTCTCCTTGGGAAAGCATTAGATTATTGTTGGATTTGCAACTCTCTACACTTTGGAGTAGTTGGCACTAGATTAGGATAGGAATTCGGCCTTCTCCGGAGGGTTATCCCGATTGCAAAGTCCCACACTTTAGGATAACTCCATGTTTGACGAATCACACTAACTGCCTCAACCATTCACTTACAAGCAATCAGGGGTGTTATGATCATGCCATAACAGTTTTGGCATGCCTAGTGGGATAAAGAAGTCATTCCATGAGATTTGAAGGCATTTTCAAGAAATTCAGACTTAGAAAACTACAAATTTCCAATTTCAGACCTTTCACCTCTCAGGATGAACTCTAAAATAAATTTTCAAGGGCTTAACTTGCTCAAAACAAGTCCAAATTTCACTAGTTGATAGATCAAGGGATAATATTCAAAAGGGTATTTTTAGTTTTTTGAAATTTTGATTTTCAAAATTTTGGAGTTTTTTAAATTTCAGGTTTTAGGATTTCGGACATCTGAGGATTTTGGAATTTCAGGTTTCGGAATTTTAGGGTTTTCCAAACGTTGGATTTCGGGGTTTCGACATTCAAAATTCTTACATTTCCAGGTTTTTGGGACTGTCATTTCAAAACAAATTTCAACCTCCAGAATATCAAATATACAAGTCCTTCAAAGTTTTCATTTTAATTTTGTCAAGTTTGGTGTGTGACTTGGAAAAATCCAGCCTTTAGAGGCCCATTCCCAACACATTTGGTGACTGTGAAGGGATAGAATTTAGTGGTGTAGCAACATAGGTTTCCCAAGTACATGAGAAGAGTTCAAACTAGGTTTGATACTAGAGAAGAGGGACTATTTGTCTACTTGCAATTATCACTAGGAAGAGGAAGGAGAGGAAGAAGACCAAAAAGATCACCATCTCCACCTAATAGGACTTTGTCTACACCTCCACCTGGTAGACCTTTTCTCCAATCAACCAAAATCCTCAAACCAGTCATAATGGCACATTAACAACCACCTTAGGGACCACCTAACCCCTTTGTCAACTTCACGGGTAATAGTCCACTTCCCTAAATGCTCAAAATCCAATTTTGGTTGCAGCACTAAATAATATTCCCTATTTCACAAGAGAAAATCATACTACTCCTATTGACCACATTAAATACATTGCAAATGTCCATGTAATTCATGAAATCAATGAAATGGATGTTGCGGTTAAGTTGTTAGTTTCATTTTTAAGGGTAAGGCTTTATAATAGTTTAGGAGCCTAACAATAGGGTCTATTCAGAATTGGAATCAATTGTGTTCAGCTCTTTGTAACCAATTCGGAGAGAGGGTAGACAATTTGTCTTTATTAGAACAATTGACAACAATCAAAAGGGCTCCAAATGAGCAAATGATAGATTTTAACCTCATTTCTAGCGGACATGGGATAGGATTCCGATAGTTGTTAGACCAACTACCAAAGGAGCATTCTTTTACTTCTTGAAGGCTATGAATTTAGACATAGCCATGATGATCCAATCAATGGGAGGAACAAGGCTTTTGAGAGCCTATGACACATCTATCAGGGTGGAAAATTGCTTGATTCAAGCTGGTAAGCTCGCACCAAGGCCACCAATGCTTCTTTATCTAGAAATGGGAACTCCTACAACAATTCAAACACCTGAGTTGAGTCCCATTATAGCCCTTATAAATCAAAGCAATAATGAATCTTATACTTCTTCAAGAACTTCAAAATAACTACATGAGGTTATGAAACAACTACAGAGCCTAGGAAATGAGCTAGTGACTATCAAGAGACAGAAGCTCAGAGTTCTAGACCGTATCAACCTCAAAATTAGTATCAAGCTAGGCCCCCATATCAGCAAAATAGACCACCAACTCAGGTTACAAATCAAAATCCAAACCAAGGACAACCTCAAGTTGCCAGGTCATTCCGACCATATGATCCAAATGTAGTTTTAACATCAAGAGCCTTAGTTCCAACTCAAAACAACATTGCTCAAGAGTACAAGTGGTGTTACCCCTACAATCTACCTCACAATCAATCAACATGTTTCAATGGTGCACTAAACTAGGACTTGATGGTGCAGACCATTGGTGTGTCCTAAGAACCAAGTCAAGAAGGAAATCAGCAACGAGAAACCCATCAAGATGTGCCTCAACAAAAACTACATTGGTCAATTGGAAAACATAATATTTTTGCAGAGTTAATCACCCTCCTTTCTAGGGTGTGGCTTCCAATTCATGGTCAAATAAGAGAAACATAAAGGAGGGTCATCTATATAATCTAGTTGTTTCTCAGCCCACTCCTACACAACAAGGAGTTAGTAGACCAAATGTAGCTCCAAATGTATCAAATCAACCTAAGAACCTGCTGCAGTAGTCCAAGTACCAACCCATGTGAAAGAGAAATTTGTATCAAGTAAGGGGTGGAAAAAGATAATCCATCCCCTTTCAACATCATCGATCAGATGAAGAAAACACATGTGAGAATTTCCATGTGGGAGTCACTGGAAATCCCAGGACAACGAGATTTGTTGCAAGCTGCAATGGCCAATTGGTTTGCCTCGAATGGATCAAACCAAAGATAGGAGAAAGTTCTCACTAATGCGATATAACAAGATGGGGGTAAACCAAGAAATAATTTGAAGCCTCCATCTTTCATGTATCGTTGATCATTGGAGACAAGTTGATACACAATTGTATGATCGATTCAATAGAAAGTAGCTCAGTAATGCCAAAGCAAATAGCAAATCAATTGGGTCTCAAGTATGATCCAAAGACCGATCGGAGTTGTGCAACTAGACGAGATAACATTCGGAATAGTTGGAGTCATCAAATGGTTAATCCTAACACTACGTGCATGTCCCAATGTCTCCATTTTATAGGATATATATGTGATCAATCTTCTGCCACTTTTTTCCCTATGTTTATCAAGAGATTTCAAGGCCAAAATTGATTGATAATTATCTATATATTGGTCTCACATCTTTTTCAGGATGAGATATGGAGCTAAGACTACAATCAAGTCAGATCCTATTGTTAATTTTCATAATGAACCTCATGTACCAAGTCATATCAATGTGAATTTCTCGGCCTTTGATCAAGAGGAATGTTCAAATGATCCAGAAGCAAGTACTAAGGTTGAAGGAATTCCATATTTTACTATGGATGAATGGGAAAACAAAAGACACACTTTTTATCTTTACAAGGAATTTGAGGAAGCTGAATTAGGAATGTATTGCATGCATGAAGAAAATTCACCCATCCAAGCCTCATCAAGTCGGAAGATAAGGATAAGAACAAAGTATAGAAATTTTTTTCAATGGTTCGAGAAGCGAGGAAAGGAGCGAGCGGTTACAATGTTAGTATCTCCACAAAACTTCAAGTATTAATCATCTTTCGGTTCCAGATTTGCATGCTCGAACAACACGGTCGAGTATGAATCTCTAGTCTATGGACTTCACTAAGCCGAGGTAGAGATGTATAAATAATTTATAGGTATTCGGAGATAGTGAGTTATTTGTTAACCAAGTTAGAGGATAACATGTTTCAAAGAATGACCTTTTGAAAATATATAAAAACGAGGGTATGGGACCTAATAGAATACTTTAAAGCATTCAATATCAAATTTATACCTAGGAATAAAAATGAAGCCACGAGATAGACTTGCATCCATTGGAGCAACTTTTGATGTAGTTAATACTATCAAAAGAGACAAAACACAACCACATATCCATGTGATTGTAAGACCAACATTCTAGATAGAAACACAAGCTAGCAAGTGTTTGAAAATGATCAACAGATTGTTAATTTCTTACAGGAGGAAGCTGAATTCTCACTAGGAATTAAGATAAATTAGAGCAAAGTAGTATGGGGATCATGTAGTGCATCTGTAGACCAATAATCTTCCAAATTTTTTAGTAATGTTGGATTCTATCTTCAACCCGGATCATATATTCGAAAGGAAAATGTCAACATACTGAGTCAAAGGAGAGATTCAGAACCTATTTCAATTAGAGGAGGAAAAACACTCAAAATTGGAAAGACAAACACTAAACAAGAGAGATATGAGTTCATACAAATTTTCCAAGAGTTTCCAGATGTCTTTTCTTAGAGCTATGAGGACCTGTGAAGATTCAACCCTAAGATGGCACAACATACAATAGAACTAGATCCGGATGCTAAGCCCATCAGGAAAAATCAAAGACTAGTTAACCCACACATTGAGCCTCTAATGAAGAAAGAGTTGAATAGTTTGATAGAGGAAAGCATTATATTTCCAATCAAGCACTCAAGTTACGTTACAAACTTGGTTTTGGTCAGGAAGAAGAATAGAGAAACAAGGTTGTGTGTGGACTTTCGAGACTTGAATAGGGCATCTCTCAAAGACCATTATCCACTCCCTTTAATGGAGAAAATCCTGCAATTGGTAGCCGGCTGGAAAGATTATCTCTCTTGGATGGCTACTTGGGGTATAATCAGATAATGGTGAAGAATAAATCAATTTGAGAATGAATAGATTTCACCACCAAGTGGGGACCTATGCTTATTGAAAGATTTCATTTAGACTATCAAATTCTAGAGCCACTTTCCAAAGGGAAATGGATATGGCATTCAAGGGGTTGATCAAAAAAATAGTGCTAGTGTATCTTGACAATATCACTGTGTTCTCTAAAAACATAGTAGATCATCTTTTTCATCTGAGACAAGTCTTTCAAAGGTGTAGGAGATTTGGGGTATCATTGAATCCCAAAAATGCATATTTCTAGCTCACGAAGGCAAGATCCTAGGCCATATCATTTCAAAGAAAGGATTGATAATCGACCCAGAAAGAGTTGAAGCAATTTGAACCTTGCCATTACCAAGTCACAAAATTTCCTTCAAATCTTTCTGGGAAAGATCAACTTTGTTCACGGGTTTGTGCAAGATTTGTTGCTCTTGTGAAACCAATAATGTTGATGTTGAAGAAGAGCATGGTATTTAAGTGGATAACTGAGGGTAAAGTAAGTTTTGAGGCTATATCTCAAGCCCCAACTCTCATCAATCCGGAATTCTCCAAGGATTTCATGTTTTATGTCTTTGGTGGTTTGGAAACCATTTTTGCAATCCTAGTGTAGCAATATAAAGAGGAATCTGAATAGCCAGTTTCCTTCTTCAGTCAAATTTTGGAGGACTATGAAATGAGATACTCCTTCATTGAGAAGCATGTCCTTGCAATAATCAGGAGTTTAAATAAGTTCAAGCACCTAGTCTCAAACAACAAGATCCAACTACTAGTTTCTCATGCGGGAGTCAAGGACTTCCTTCTAAACAAATATTTGAATGAGAAACATGCAGGATGGATCACTCATGTCATGGAGTATGACATTGAAATTAAATTCACTAATTTGGTGTGGAAAGGATTGTGTGAACAACTATCCTTAAGTCAATAGGATGAAGCAAGTAATGAAAAGGAGGTTGTTTTGGTGCTACAAGATAGTTAGGAGAAAGAAAATGATAATGTGTCTATTCCTTGTTGGACCCAAGACATGATACACTTCCTATAAATAGTATTATCCCTCTAGATTTGAGCAAAACAAAGAGGAGGTACTTCAGATTACAATCCATTCCATATGTGTTTGTTGATGGTGTATTGTTCAAGAAAGACATCAATGGCATTCTATTGAGATGCATTGGAACAGATCAATTTGAGAAGTTGTTATAGGAGTTTCACAATGGAGATGCCAGAGGTAATTTTTCTCCACGGGTAACAGCTCTCAAAATAATGAAGGTGGGGTACTATTGGCCCACGGTGATTGATGACTACTACTACAAATGGATCAAGAAGTGTAAAAAATGTGTGTTCTTCATAGGAAAGGAAAGGTTAGCAACACTTCCATTGAACCCAATTTAAGTTGACCATTCATTCATACAATGGGGATTGGACTTCATTGGGGTTATCAATCCAAATTCGAGCCAAGGTCACAAGTGGATTTTGAAAGCAATAGACTATTTCACAAAGTGGACCGAGGCGGTGGCCCTCAAGGAATCAAATTAATCGAGTATATTGGACTTCTATGAAGGAATAGTCACAAGGTTTGGAGTATCAGCCACTATCATATCATACAATGCATTGGCATTCCTAGGTTCCAAGATCACAAAATGGGTTGTCGGAACAAGATCTACTTAAGCAACTTCAAACTATTACCCACACGGTAACGGATAAAAAGTCCACAAACAATAATTTGCTAAGAATTATCAGGAGGACTCTAAATGAAAACCAAAGGACATGGTATACCAAACTAAATTCATCCTTGTGGGCTAACAGGATCACACCAAAGGTGTCGATGGGAAACTCTCCTACAAGCTAGTCTATGGGAAAGAGGCAGTGTTTCCTATATCACTCAAGTTGTCGGCATTGGAACTCATGAAACAGCTATAATTTTTTGAGTTCAAGCCTATGGAAGCTAGGTATGCAAAATTAATGGAATTGGAAGAAATAAGAGAGCATGCCATGCAAACCATGGAAAAGGATCAGGCCATGATCAAGAGGAATTTTGACAAGAAGGCCAAGGCAAGAACCTTCCAAGAAGGAGACTTAGTTCTAAAGTGGGATGCAGATCGAGAAAAACCAAGTAGGAATTCCAAGTTTGATGTTATTTAGAGTGACCCCTATATGGTCACGGGATGTAAGAAATAGAAATGCCTTCTAACCTGTCTAGTTTTGATGGAGAAGAACTTCGATTATGTTCAATAGAATCTATCTTAAACATTGCTACTAAAAAGGAAAGGTTTCACCCTTATAAATATTAGCCTAGGATTTTAATTCCTCTAAGTGCGTATGCACATTGTCTTGTTGTAGTTTAGGTTTCATTTCCCTAAGTGCTTCGGCACATGTTTTTTTGCTCCTAATTTGTATCACTATGTAGTTCAATGTGCCTCCAAATGAGTGTTGTAACAAGAAATAAGTTCATACTTGTGGGAAACAATTGCTAATTTCAAAGGAAAACAAATGTAGAGCAACTAAAATCAGGTTTTGGGATAGTCCATTTCAAGAATAGGTGAAAACTCCAGGTCAAGACAATTTTCTACTCTCACAAATCTCATTTTTAAGATTTTCTTATGAAAATTGAGAGTGCGGGCAACAAAGTAGGTTCAGGGTCAGCAGTTTACAAGTTGTCGGGAGCAAGTTTCATGTGCAATATTAGTATCAGGATATCATTTATAACTCCATGCCCAATGGATACTTCAAGGTGACTAATCTTTCACCTAACAAGTAGGAAAATCCGTGATTCACCAAATTGTTATCCCATTTTGCCCTCAAGAAAAATTGGACAAACATGACCTTGCATAGAGAAAATCGGAAGATCGATTGGGCCATGGGAGCTCATATTTCAAGCTCGAACTAAAAAATTCAAGTGAAGCGGGTTGAGTACATTACAGAGGAGTTTAGAAAATGAAGAAAATATGAAATTTGAACTTCAAACTTCGAGAGGTGGGGTTGTTCGGAGTTAGGTGAAGCAAAATTCGGGGACTCGTTGGATTAAAGCACGAAAAAGGAGAGGGAAGTCTAAAACCCAAAATCTGAATTTTAGAGTTCGAATTTTGGAGATTTGGAGGTTTCATGGAACCATTCGGATGAACAAGTGCCACACAAACGAGGGAAAAGGTCGAAACCCGAAGTCTAAAATTCAGACTTCATGGTTTTGAAGTTTGGATATGTGCGAAGACCGGATGGATGAGAATCCCGAAATCCAAATTCATGAATCCCCAAAACCAAAAGTCTTTAATCCCTTAAACGAATCCCCAAGACTCAAAGTATCGAACCCTTGAAACTCTGAAGTCATGTGTCCCTTAAACTTGAAGTCCCAAATCCCCGAAACCCAAAGACCGAAGTCCCAAACCCCAAAACCCGAAGTCCGAACCCCAAAATCAAAAATGAAAAGGTTCTGAAACCCAAATTCTGAATTTCAGACTTCGGGGTTTCAAATTTGAACATTTTTTTGGGCCAAGTGATGAATAGTGTCACATAATATGATTTTAGAGTCTAAACTCCGAAGTCCAAATTTTGGACTTTGAGGTTCAAGCATTTTGGAACTCTCGAGCTAACTACCGGATGAACAATAGTGTTAGCCTCCAAAGTGGAAAATCCCAAAGTTCCAAATCTTGAAAGTCTAAAATTTTGGATTTCGGAGGGTGTGATGCAAGTTTGGAGTCCAAAAAGGTAGATCACCACCACATTTATTGTAATATGGCACCCTCATCTTCAAATGGCCAATTTAGATTGGGAGCTTAGATTTGCACAAAATAAGACTTTTTGGAAAGCTCTCAATGTCCTCTACACAACTACGACTAGTTTTCTTATATTTGGTGAGACTAAGTATTTAAAAATGAGGAAATACATTCCGCCATTTTAGAGGAATGTTTCTGATTTCTCACCTACCCAAATGATGAGGTATGGGCTTCCTTTCTTCCCAACAAGGAAAAGTACATGGAGGTATGGGTTGTGCAGTGACACCCATCATTGTTGCAGGTGATTTTAATGCATTTTGGGGTGGTTGAAGTAAGATTTTAATTTCCTCTCTCTCCCTTCTCTCATTCTTCCTATATATTGTAAGGAGGGGCTCGTTTTAAAAGTTTGGACACCTTGTATATGCCCCTCCCTTCTTCTTCTTGTTTGTAAGAAATTTTGTGGATATTTTAAACCTCCCTACTAGATATTTTAATGTAAAATTTGTGCCTTTGGCCCTAAATGTGATGTATTGTATCAACTTTGAGAGCAATAAAATCATATATGTGAATGTTTCAAACCCTCTTTTGTGTTCTATTACATCTTGTTGATCTTACTTGATCTTTCAAACCCTCTTCTCGTGTTTTCTTTGCAAGATTCTAGTTGTGTTGTGTTTATTGTGTAGGTCGTCTAATAGCCTTCTTGGTGCATCACCTTCCCTTAGAGTAGGTTTTAATTTCATGCATTTTCTCTAACTTTGTCTCCTCTAGAAAGCATTAGATTAGTTTTAGATCTGCAACTCTCTGCACTTTGGATTAGTTGGCACTAGGTAAGGATAGGAAGTTGGCCTTCTCTGGAGGGTTATCCCGATTACAAAGTCCCACACTTTGGGATAACTCCATGTTTGACGAATCTCATTGACTGCCTCAACCTCTCACTTGCAAGAAATCAGGGGTGTTGTGATCATGCCATAACATTAGTGTGATCACGGATATAAGACACTTACATGTGGCATGGATACACACCTTCTACCCTTACTATAATGGTCATTGGGGGTATCCACATTTGTCTCATATATGTGTTATTGTACTTAGCATCTTATATTACTTGCTCATACACATTTTTACATATGGTTTATTCTTCTAACATGCTAATGGGTGTTCCATATGTAGAACTTATTTTCATGATATTACATGTTTCCACGACTACTTGTTTATTTCTCTTTACACTTGTCTACTTTGTTTGCTATTGTATGTGGGCCTTTCCCTATGTTTGTGTACACATTATTTTGTTTTTTTCATGTCATGACCTTGCATGTCTTGCGACATTCGTAATTGATGTCCCATGTTTGTAACTTTGATTTCTACGGTCTACTTGTTTTCTTAAGTGTTTACACTATTGTGTTTGGTATTTTCTAGATTTTTATGTATTTTACACTTATCTTATTGCATGCATGTATTTATGGACTAACATTTGTTTTGGCTAGCCATCCCCTTTTCTACATGTTTTTGTGCCTACTAATTTTTTTCCATTTCCCTGCAGGGTAGAGTTTCTGAGGTCAAAGTGTGGTAGGTCCTCTTTTGGGGCCACATTCTCCTTTCAGTGTTGTAGCATGCACCCCCAAAGAGGGGGCATCATTGAGTATTTTGTCACATTAACACATCTTATTTACATTGGTTCAATCAATACACTTTCGCCCTTGGCATTGTGGGTTTACATATATTGAGTGAGTTCAAACCACCGGTCTACAAACTTCTTACATGACGGCTTTTACGGGACATGGAGTCCTTAGCATTCTCTAGGAAGTAGTTAAAGGTTGGAGGACACAAATTATTTCCTCCCTATACTTCTTCAGCTAGTTGGCTATAGAGATATCTTCATAACATTTCAGCGAAGCAATCAAAGATTGGAGGACACAGAGCATTTCCTTGCTACACTCTTTTAGCCAGGTGGCATGAGATCGCCCAAAACTCACAGTAGTACATGATATCTTTTACACCCTCTATCTCAACATGCATCAGTGCACATGTTCCATTTAGCATATTTTACATTTGCATATTTTACACTTGCGTATTTTGCATACACATACTCATATATTTGACTACTTGATAATTTTCTTCTTAGTAAGCTGGTTGTATGAGAAACAAGTAGTCAAATTGGGGGCAATGACGACACACACCGTAATGACACTTACCTTTACTAACCATGTTGGTACACTACACACCGCAACATTTACACACGTGATTCACCCTAGGTTCACTCTCATCACTTTTTATGCACATTTTTCATCTTTAGAATTCACTCCTCCACTTTTTCTTTTTTTCATTCCACGCTTGAGTCTGGTCCATCGAACGTCTCTTCTACACTCTTCATGGATATCAGGTATGCACTTCTTATCTACTTTATGTTACCGAGATTTCCACTCACCAACATAAAGTGGGGGAAAAATGTAGTCACAAAATCTTGCACATTAGGCATTATTTAACCCAGTTTTCATACTAATATTTAGAGGGTTTTTAAGTGAATAAAGTACTAATTAATCCCATCTTTTGGCCATCTTGTTTTATATTTTATTTTATCTTTCCCACACATTCCCACACACATTCCTAGCCATTTCAGCATTTTCCGTTAGTTTAGCCTAAATCCAGGGCTCCCAAGCCTATCTTAGGGCACCCCAATCCATTTTCCCACTTTCCCACCTCTTTTGGGCTCTCTATCCATTTTTCATTCTTATCTTTTTCATGGTCAGCCATGTCGGGGTTAATTATGAAATTGAAACAAGTAAACCCTATAAATACAATGTTATGATACCATGAGGGTCCTAGCGTCACATCGCTATCACTCCATCTAGATTTACATCCATTGCATCACTTGCATCCATTAATGACATGCATCAATGCTAGGAAATCTGCATCAACACACATAGCATTGGGGAGGGATTTTATTCTATTCCATATACACATTCTAATACATTTTCTATAGTTAGTATTTCTCGTTACTTCACAAAGTCGACGCACAAGAGCACCTAGGGCACGACATGCACACACACACTAGAACTACATCCCGATCGAAATGTAGCGTAACGTGATGATAAGACCACAAGTTTGGAAGTTGAGGTCAGTTTGACCCATTCATTCTGCATCTTTTATTTTCCTAGGGTTTGATACTTCCTTTTCTCTTACAGGCCATCTTCCATTATTCAACACATCCAACACAACTCGAGAAGATCCAGTGTGACATATAGAGATCACTTGAGACACCTTACGACCATACAAAATTCAGATTCCAAGAATTTACAGAGATTATGGCTTTGATTTACAAACCAGGGTGCCCCGAGGCACCCAATACCTTCCATGGTGCCTCGGTTAGCTCGGATCCTCTAGATCTTCCCTCGCAGCAGGGCCTCTGAGTGACCGTTCTTACTTCTAGATTTTCTTGTAAGACTGCGGCAGTCTCTAGCAATCAGCCTAAGTTATTTATTCTCTTCTCATGCATACTTGGGGTTTTTATTTCATTTAATATAATTATTTAGTGTTAATTCATACTATTTTAGCATACTTTACTGAGATATTATGTCCTCCTAATTATATTAGCTATCATTACTATTTCCCCCATTTAGTTAATTTTAGTTAATCATACGCATAAAAGTGGTTAAACAACAATGCTAATGAAGTAATGAACATGAAGCCTTGAGAATGGAATACCTTGTGTTGTTATCAAGGTATTGTGATTTAAGGATATTTCACTCTAGTTTGACTTGTAAAAGTTAGTAGAACCCTTAAGCGTAGATGGTAATACATTAAACCTAGGATCACTCAAGAAGTAAAATTTATGGTTGAAGCCTTTAAGTAACCCATAAGTATCGAGAATTGATGAATTGGAAGTAGATAGAAATAGAATATTTGTCACTTAAACTCAATGCAAACCCTCTTTTGTGTATCATGAACAATGCAAACTAAGTATTTAAGTTAAGTAGTTAGAATACATAGTTAGTTGTAATAACTTAAAAATGAAAAGAGTGTAACTTTAGTGTTTAAATGTTATTATGAAAAGAACACGAAATTTATCCACTCTTGACCTAATAGACTTCCTTTTATTTCATGTGAATCTCCCTTATTGCAACAAAGGTAAATTATAAACCAAGTAAACATTGCTCCCTAGAAGCGAATTCTTAGAAAAGTACTAAGAGACGCGTGTGGATTTAAATGTCCATATTTATAATCATACTATATAAATTAATTGTGATAAGAGAAATGAGCAAAATCAATGGAACCATTATAAGTAAAATGTTAAACGAAATAAAGAAAATGCAATCTAGTTTAAAGAAGAATGAAGGTTTACATGTTAAGTGTTTTTTGAATAATTAAGGTAAAATAATGAAAATAGGATTGTAATAAATATGTAACCATGAAAATGTTGTGTCGTGGAAAGTTCCTATCTGTAAGTGTATATTGTAGTGGGATCATTGTTTGTACTTTGTCATTTGGGAAATGTGGCTTTGATGTGCATCATGTGTTTTTATGTTATATATGTGGGTTCATGCTAGTGCAAATGTGTCATGTGCTATGTGTTATCCTAAGTGATCCCATGTGGTGTCATATATCAAGAAATGTAAATCAAAAAAATATTCTGGTATTTTGTTGTATTTGTGTGTCAAGATTATAGGTGTGACAAATATGTCGTTGGAACCAAATGGGTATACAAGAATTAGAGTTATTGGGTTTCCCTAGTTTCTAAATTTATGGGTGATTCATCATTGAAACATTTACAAGATATGAAAAGAGTTTTCATATATGTAAGAGGTACGTATAATCAATGTATTCATTTGATGCCAAAAAGTTAATAGTATAATTAGATAAACAGATTCAAATTGGGAGGTTCTCTTTATGACAAGAAATCCACTTCAGGTTATTGCTTCACATTGGGAAGTGGTTTGTTTTCATGGTCATCAAAGAAGTGTCGGTTGTTTTACCCTCTACTGAATTTGGATATACATCTCTTACATATTCTTGCACAAAATTTATGTGGTTTATAATAGTTTTAGTTGATTTCATATACGCTTAATATAAGTCTACATTTTTTGTGATAACAATGGGGCAATACAATTGTCCAAAATAATAGTTTCCCATGATATATCCAAACACATAGAACTCGGTCATCCTTTTATCATAGAATTGGTCAAGGGTAATCAAGTTTTCAATGAATTTGAAAGAATTTAAGATAAAATTGTTGATATTTTCACCAAGGGTTTATTGTTCCAAGTTCATGGAAGACTCAAGGAGATAGTAGTGATGGAATTTGGATAAGAGCCGCACAAATTAAACACAAAATAATACTACATCAATTTGTATTTCATTAGGAAAGAATACATATAGGAAATTATCTCCTATAAACTAGGAGATATGTTGTAACAAATGTAACAAGCCTCCTAGAATATCTCATAAGCCAATCCACGTAAGTTTGTTTAAACAACCTAAAAAAACTTACCTGCATAATATATATTAAATAACAATATATATTCGCTCACACATGTAAGCACTAACATGATATTTTCCTAACATTCCCCCCTTACTGTTTACATGGGAAGAACACACATTTGAAAAACTAGAAATAGAATCGTATGCCTTCACATACATTTAGGTCTGCATACTTTTTGTTGGCTTAGATCTTCTTTGCACATGACCAATCCGCTTCGCCACAATGAATCCCATACTAGATGATCACACTTCCACTGATTCACCTACATACGCGAACTCAACAGTTCTTGTTTTCACTTCTAATGAATGTTATATTTCACCGCCGATCGGTATTAGAAGTACGACTATCAAAGGATATCTACGATCGGAGGATCACTCCGGTTCACTCTTGTCTTATACAATTGTTCTCAGATTCCAAAATGCACATCCTTCGCGTTTAAATCAAAACAAGGGAAGGAAACCACACATCATTTAATTCTGCACACCACTCAAAGAAAACAACTAAAATAGATGCCACCATAGCCAAACACGACCCCGTCATTGGTGGTCGACGAGAGGAGTTGATTGCCCTCCATCCTTTGTTGCCTCCGACCTCCAATACAATGTTGCTAACTCAATGGATTTTGATCATGTCACTCAATGGTTTCCTCGTTGGGTTTATTTTGTCTCCCCCCACAATGTGAAACAATTTATTTTTCGCACGTTAGGTAACACCGAAAATGCCTCCATGAGGCAAAAAAATTATTTTGACAAGACATCATTTGATGACTATGCTAAGACAACATAATAAAATATTACAACTCTATTGATAATTTTGGAATTTGACGAGACAATGACACAATGGATACTCATAATAAAATGACGACAATATGACTAATTATACTACCACAAAAATCCAATTGAATATTGGAGTTACTCGACTCAATAACTTACGACCTTAGTGAATTTTGTACATAACAACAATCACTATAGATTTTGACTTTTAAAATGTTTGAAAAATAAATGAATAGACACCAATATTAAAAAACTAGAACATAATTACAAATGACTCGAAACTATTATCATGACCTCTCGAGCATCTAAATGTACCTAAATGGTAAATCGACCTCCTTTTTTACTAATAAAACTAATAGACAAACCCGAATGGTATAAGAATCAACATCGATGTTGGAGAATGGATGGAGGTCCTGTGGAGATGCGGACTGGGCGTAGAATTCGTTGTTCAAGTAGAATCTCCATGTATTGGTACGTAGTCAAATGTATAACATAATGAATCCAAAGTCTCCAAGAAGATAAATAAGCTTATTTCGATCTGGTGGAGTCGACCATGGAAAATTCTGAGTATTTACACGCATATGCATGCACACGAGATCTGCAAAATAAATAGGAGGATCTCTTTGCATGGGTCGATGCGAATAGTGAATCGCATGGATATAGAAGCTAAGAATCTACACTTAAAATGATGAGTGAGGTGCAGTGATCAACTTTTAATGCGTGAAGAACTGCACCCTGTGCGAATCAATTTGGTGTGAGAGCATGAACTTTACTGAATGGAACGTGTTCAAGGAAAAGGAAACTCCAAGTGGATAACACCAAAGCACAACCGAAACTAGAAATGCTATTGTCGTTATTGAGAAAAAACCGGATCAAACCAAGAATGTGTGAGACCAACGGTGCATGCACATAACAAGATTTTCTACCAGAATCTATAAAAGGACTGTGTGCTGAGCAGTTAGTCCAAGTTCTTCTTTGATTACTCTGGCGATGGTAGGCACTTAGGTAGCAACAAATTTATTGGGCAGAGATCCTCAAACACGTGTTGAATAGACTATCACGGATCTGCAGCCATTAATAACCTAAGACAAAGCTCATCACAGGATTCTCATAACTAAAGGATTGAGATCGATCTGATATCAGATGATGGAATTTCTATAGAGCTACACAGATTAAACACAGAATAATACTGCATCTATTTGTATTTCATCAGGCAAGAATTACATATAGGAAATGATCTCCTATAAACTAGGAGATATGTTGTAACAAATGTAACAAGCCTCCTAGAATATCTTATAAGTCAATCTAGGTAAGTTTGTTTAGGATAAACAAATTTACCTACATAATATATATTAAATAACAATATATATTCACTCACACATGTAAGCACTAACATGATATTATTCCTAATAAGTAGGATTTTTTTACATCAAAGGGGAGAATTTTGAGTATGATGACAATATGGGAATTAATTAGTTACGATAAAGTATAGGTTTTTGTTTTCTTAATTTTTATGAGTTACTATTAATATTTTTCTTTTCATGCAAGTTAAGACAAGTATTATTGTAATGGATATATTAACCTTGTTTATTACGTCGAGGCGTTCCCCTATGGTAAAGGACCTCCGGACGTTTCTGCAACTATGTTAAAATTGACGCCCGTTTTGATGGTTACGACAGCTTGTTTGATGTTTTTGTTTTTGCAGGCTATTTTTAACAAGTTTGGATTTTTCATTTTTGCATGCTTATTGTTTTTAGTTTAGCATGCACCGATTATATTTAGCAATACTGTAGATTATATATCTATTCTCCCTCCTTGAAGTTATGTGTTCTTGTTTTTTGATCGATCGTGCAATCGGCCGCAAATCCGTCCATTGATTTTTGAGGCTTGTTTTTTCTAATCTACGGTATCGAATTTCGGAACAATTGCAGCTAATCCACCCTGCAGAAGGGCCATTTGGTTCTTCCCACTTCGAAGAAGATGACTAGATTGGTGTTGGTGGACATTGTCAATGGCTTATGCACTCCTGGCTTCGGAAATCCGGTACCCATGTTTTCTTTAATTTCATTTATGAGTGAATTATTTCATTTAATTGCTGTGAATACAAGTATGGAAGTAGCATGGCTTTGGGGTAATTAAATTTGATGTGGGTGGAAATGGCAAGGATTTAATTCTCATATCTTGGTATTGGGTTTTTTTAAGAGTCAAAACTCTTTTGCAAGTATATAATGGTTTCATTTTAGGAATGTTTCCTTTATAGATATATGTTGGATGGTGAATTTAATTTTTGAAGTTTTTAGTTCGAAATTAATTATATGGAAAATAAATGCCCATAAAATATACCACGGACATTTGCTTTGATGTTTCAATTATTAGGTTTTAATGGATTCGTTGATTTATGAACATTGTTGGTTGATTGATGAACATTGTTGGTGGCAGAATTATGCCTTCAAAAATTTAACAGAAAACAAAAATTTAAAAACAAAAAGAACCAGATTTAATAAAGATAACAAATCAATTTCTTTCCCCAATCACATAGAAGCCTTCCAGCATAAATATTATAAATCAGAGAGAATTTCTGAAATAACTTTTTGTAATCTCCTCAAACCTGGAAGGTAAATTTACCATCAGTACAGGTTTCGTAATGAATGTTATAGGGAACCTCCACTTCATTCATAAATTTATGAAGAGAAGAACCAGACTCTGCAACTCACTATTGTTTTGTCCAAGGGAAGAAAGGGAAAAGACCCCCAAAGGTTATCCCTTCATGTCGGTAAAATGGAACCTCTGAACACTTTGCCGAGTTAAGTGAATCAATTGTCTAGAAGCACATGAGTCAGATGAGTTGCAAGTAAAGAAAATTAAGGATTTAAAGAAGGAAAGTGAAATCACAAGTGTGTAATTGGAGGCTTTCACAACAACCAGCCACCTATCTGTTGACCTTGCACCATATGATTGTTTTAAAACAAGAATGGTGGAGGTGACTCAAGATTCTATTCATGAGATTACATATAAGTAAATTGTAGGTGAAGTAATTTGCATTGTCATGGATGAGTTGAAGAAATGTGATCAAGATGTGGATTAGCTAATCTTATAAAGGATGTAAAGCTCCCAAAGAAAAAATAGATAAGGAGGTGGAACCACTTACTTGAGGGTCATATCAATTTGATCCAAAATGAGACCATATTGAAGAAGAATTGAAGGATTTAAGCAGATTTGAATACATAGTTGTTGTTGATGAACAAGATATGTTCATGCCATCTACAAAATTTATTGAGCAAATGGACACCTTGAAGGCACAAGTGAATGGGTGGATCGACAAAGATCAGGATGTTTCAAGCTCTTGTCTAGATAAGCTGGAAAGCCTTGCCAATAATTTGTAAGCATAAAAAAGTTTGGCACAAAAAATTACATAGTTGGATTGAAGTGAGTTGCCAGCGACCCTCCTACAATGGAGATCTTTAAGAGCTGATCATGAAATCGACCCCATATCAAAAATATGGCTTTTGGACTAGCTTGGATTTAGGCCCAGAGAGGAATCTAGGTTGGAAAGCTATGAGCATCCTATGCACAAGAACTGCATACAACGAGATTCCTCCAGTGAGATAGACCATACGGTAGTTCTGGATCCAGCAAGTGGTTCCTATAGAGAATTGTCTTCAATGAACAAAGCTTCGAAGAATATTTGGAGTCGAGAGGACGGAAACCAACATTTACGGCTCTGATTTTACCAGTCATGTCATGCACCTAAATGAACCACATCATAATCTACTCATGCATTTTTAAGATCAGTCAACCGATTAGCATTGTCCCTTCAGAGAGTTTACTTGCAACGACATAAAATTAATCTCTTTTCCGAGTTTTTCAGGTTGATGAATGGAATCTTGCAGGCAGATGCATGCCTCATGGTGTTCATTATTCTTCTTTTTATCCTCTCTTGTCTTCAATGATCAAAGCTTCAAAGAAGATTTGGAAGCAGGGGAGGGAAATCAACGTTTGAGGCTCTGATTTGACCAGACATTTCATGCACCTAAGTGACCCGCGTCTTAATCTACTCATGCATTTTTAAGAATGGTCAATTGATTAGCATTGCCCCTTCAGAAAGTTTACTTGCACTGACATAAAATCAAGCTCTCTCCTGAGTTTTCAAGTTGATGAATGAAGTCTTGCAGCACATGCATGCTTTGTGGTCTCTGGTCTGCCTTGTATCCTTCTGTCACGCTTCTCTAGTATACAGTTCCAAGCTTGATTGGCATATGTTCATCTTCAAAAATACAACAAGGACTCCCAAAAGAGGGGAGTTCTCTGAACACAAATATAGTGGGATTACCAGGAGAGATTGTTGAGTCCAAGCTTGGATCTTTTTCTTCTGGGTTTTGATTGTGGGATGATGTGATTGGCATTCCATTACCTAGCTATTGTTAGTTTCTTCTGTTTGTGTGATAAGCTTTATTTGGCATACATCAATTCCAAATTAGATTGTATGAGATGGAGGTAACTGCACAATTTTCTTTTTGTATTATTAGAATCTGAAAGAAACCAGTTAATTGTAATATTACAGGTCTTTTCTTTCTTTTTGGGAAAAACTTTGTAGAAGAGATTTTAAAACTGCTATTTTGGCAGAACCCTGAATTGATGTTGATATCAGAATGGATCTCAGTAATAAACTTCAGTCCCGAGAAAATTTAGTCATGGACACATTGTTTTATGTACCGAGTAAACCTCTTCAACGTCTGATATAGCTCTTCTGTGTAGTCTCTTCTTTGTGCCTAGGTCTATCTGGTAGCTAGACCCCTTTTAAATTTTAAGTGGATATCATCATACTACAAGGAAACTCATCTCTGTAAACTATATATATGGTATAACTTCTTGATCCTATCCAGAAATTGACTATGACATAGCCAATTCTCATATAACAATGAAGTTGAAAAAATTTGCAGCTAGGTAGTTATAATTGCAAGATAACAATGTCTCCCAGAAGGTGGTAGTGCTCAGGATACCTCTATCTCTTTTCCTTCTGCATGACAAGACTTTCCCTTTATTGGATTTAGAAACAGGCATGACTTGTTTGATATCTAAGGGTCGTCAACAATGTGAGCCATTCATGATTTATTGCTCTGATTATCAACCTTTTAGTTCTACAAATTTTCTCATTTTGCTGGCTACTTGGCACAAGAATCTATCAATTCTCAACATGGGACTTGAGGGTTATGGGCTTACTGGCTACTTAAGCTCTTAAGGAACTTTTTACTGGCTCCTTGTGTGGACCATAGGCAACAATTCTGACCACAATCTAGCTTCTACTTGATGACAAACTTCTCTGGACACTGTTAGTGATTCTCTTAATTAATTTTGATTGCCTTGTTTGGGGCTTCACCCTTTTAGATTCATTGCCCCTTTCTTTTTATTTTTACTACTTACTGGATGTAGTTTTGGATTCTTTATATTCATCTGATGACCGTCTTTGAAGGAAAAAAGACTAGCCCAAGTCCTTTCTATGGGGCCTCATCTTTACATTCAACCCACATGTGTGCTTATTTGTGTCAATAGAGGCAAACATGAGAATTTAAATTTCTTAGCTCATTGGCCTTTGCATATGCTTTTTCAGTGGCCCTCTGTATTGGATCCAATGATTGATCTCATTTACTATTATTTTTTCCCACAAAAAATTAATATTTGTAACTATGAGGATTTTCATGGTCATAATTACAATTTTGATAAGTTGTAATAGTTGAATGTGTTTGGATTATTTTATGGTTTGTCATTGTTTTCCAAGGAATAGATTTTGTTCTTGAATTTGTATGTCCATAATTCACTACTATAGTTATTTATGTTTGGTGCACTTACAACTAGCAAGATGTTTATTGTAAAACTGTTGGCCATAGGGTGACACCCATATTCTATTGATATTATATGGTTGAAGTGTACACCTTATAATCCTTACACTCTTTAGGTATTTTTAGATTATTTCTCCATTTTGAGATCTTCCACCAAGCAAAAATAGATATTAAATACCACAATGTTTAAATTCCAAAGGATTTGTTTTGCTTGCATTTCATCATTACAAGCCTTTTCTTGCAAGGTTCGTCCAATCTTGTGCCTCTATGCCTTTGTGGATTGAAACATATTGAAGGGGATCAACTGTGTAATAAAATTAAAGAGGAATTTGTTTGCAGGTGTTGTAGAGGTGGTGTGGAGGTTTCCCATCCCTATATAGAACCTTTAAATGTAATGCTTCATCTATATTCCTACACTTACAAAATCAATCACACCCCTTATCAACATCAACTTCAAAAGTAATAACTATCCCTCTAAATCACATAACATATACCGTTCGGCGTTCACATTGCATTGTGCACATGCGATTGCTAGTTATTTAATTGTTATAATACAAAGTCAAGATTTTTTCCAATAGGTGTTACTTTTTGTAATGTTCTTAGCTTTGATTTTAGTTAAAGGTATCTAATTTATATATACCATCAAATTTTCCATTCATTTTTGGAGTTATACAATGTATATTATGTCATCAATCTCACATATAAACAAACTAGTTTAATTGATAGTTAATATATGGGCGAGATGGATTATCATTAGCTTTTATTTAGAAAATCTTATTTTCACTCCTTCCTCATCAAAATACTTCATCGCTTTCAGTTCTACGCTTCAATTATTTTCTTTGTCAATACATATAGTTTTATCATATGCGGTGGTAACTTATCTAACCTTAATGACTAATTTATCAATGCATTTTTATTAAACCACTATTTTATATTCATGAGTGATGGAACCTATAAATACCAAAAATACCAAAAATTTTTGGAAATAATAATAATGTAAATGATAGAAATATTTTTTATAATATTTATTCTATCAATACTAATGTTGTATCTACTTTGCAAAATAATGATGTGTTAGATAAAAATAATGATTTCTTACAACAACATATAAATGTGTTTTATTATAGTGATAGCTCTTTGAATTCATGCATTAGAAATTCATATCTTTCTTGTAATCCTTATAAAAAGATTCCTCCACAATGTGGCACGTCTTCTCAATTTATTAGTATCCCAACCAAACAATTACAACACATGATGCAAGTCATAGGGGAATTGTAAAATGATTTTAAACACATATATTTATCCTCCAAGTCATTCATAAGTTGGGTTGATAAAAACTAGGTTTCTAATCAACTAATAGTATGTAATATTTACAATGCTACATTCCCATCACAATTATGTATGCCCATGTTTATCCTATTCATAGGAAAAGAGTACTCTTCCTAACACATTAGTCATATTTCTATATGTTTATAGTTATATTTTAAAAAGATAGGATTTTTCTTAAGAAATTCCACGTAGTCTCATTAGAGTTACATTAGTATGGTTTCATGGTTTATCTAGTGCTTTCATTAATATTTATCTAGTAATATAAGCTCCCCTCCTCATTAATTTTGAATCCCTTCCTATTACCCATTATGATTTTGAGAATTTGAAAGTAACTCTCCAACATCGACTATTCTATTCATGCCTATTTTGTATTATTCACATATGTTGCATACCAATATAAATGTAACCCAAATCCATAAATAATGATGTCACATTTTTTGCCAAGGTTCAATAACTCCATTTTTGGCATCATTTATTAATCAATTAATTGTATTTCTCAACTAGAAGATAAACTAATCTTATGAAGAAGTTTGATGGATGGACACATATGCTTATTTATGCCCTTGAATTCAAGACCCTTGAGGACTTCTCATATGTGCTTCCATGAGTGCAAAGGACCCTTCCCTTAAATACCTTCTCTACTAACTCTATGTCAACAATTATGAGTCATTCAACCTACTGATGAAGAGTAATATTCACCTAACCAAAATTATATTCATGATTCTAATATCCACAAAAATAAAATATCGATATATCTATCACTATCCTACATATTTTGTTTGATAAGAATATTATTAATCTACTTAATGCATTATATACCACAAAATTATTTGATACAACAATGAAGAAAAGTATTTTGTAATTATCATTGGATTAATATTGATCGGAGAATATTCTAAGTGCATATGATCCCTAAATATCCCTAAACCATTACATTACTGAGAAGCTTCTTGAGATATTTTTGTCGATATAAAGAAATCAAAAAACGGAGCTCGTATGTGCAAGATATGGTCCGCTGAAATTTTCAGCCAACAGGTAAAAGTTGAGGACTACGCAGGTCTCTTGACTTGGATGAATCATATTGCGACAAGTGGCACAATGGGAGAAGAGAAAAAATTGTTTTTGGATGACGGTCTTTGACACTCAATTGTAAACAAGTGGGCCCCGCTATTTTCTAGCTAGGGGGCCCTCAGGTAGGGTCACACACTCTTTTTGCGTAGAGGGGTGCCTTGGCCTCCGATTCATATTACCATTATAATTGTTCTATATATATACTACTTTGTGTTTATACATCCTATATGTGGGATTATTAGTGTATGGTTGTAATTGTAATGTATTGGGCATCCTACATGTGGGATTATTATTGTATGGTTGTAATTGTAATGCATTGGGTTGCATGGACCGAATTATATTGTATTAGGGGCCCTCTTGGCCATGTCTCCACATAGCTCATCACTACTCGAGCTACTTATCAACTCGATGGAGTGGTCGACTCCCCACCGGTCGATCTAACTCCGTATTGTTTGGCCATACAACTCAGCCTTACCTATTTTTCATTAAACGGATCAAACCTCCACGCAGACCGGATAACTTGGCGAGCCCAATGAGGCACTCACCACTTGACCGATTAACTTGCCCACATCTCGACCTTAGTTCCTTATATGGCGTGGATGGTTCACACATACAGATTGGGTGATCAACTCAACACACCACTTGCCACTACGAGGCACAACGACTCGGCCTAGTATTGGTCATTTAAACAATGCACCGGCCACTTATACGTGGAAACAAAATTTTTGAAAGGTGTGGCTGCAGCCACGAACATAACAAGTGGCCTTGTTATATTTAAATAGAAAAATAACCTCCCACTCGGCCAATGTGGGACTTTTCCACTATAGACCAAAGCGACCGATGGATGAGAAGATAGGGGATCAACCCCGCTACCTATGGGTTACAAAACAAGAAACTCACCATGAAGCTACATGGGCTCGATGAGATATAAGAAGATTTTTCTTCTACATAAAGTATCTTTTCCAAAGACTATGTAAGGACATTTTAGATTAGTTTGCAAAACTTGAATTTTGAGGCACTTAGAGGCCGAATCAAGTCTTGGTGTAAAAAGGAAAAGTGTTCATAATTTAGAGAGGAACACAATGATGTCATTATTTCTTCATGAAGTGTTATAGTTTTCTAGGTGTAGGAGTTTTTATAGCTCATTTTCATGGAGATCACACTATGGAGATATTGCAGGGCCACGGATGGATTTGAGGATGAGTTTCTAAAAATTTATAGAGTTCTACAAATATGAATCAACCCATTTGCAGGTGACAGTGATCTATTGGTCAATATTGAAGGTAAAATTGTACTTCAATTGATAATAAATAGATCGATTCACGATTAAGTGAATCGAAGATGTAGCCCAACCTGGGTGAACTTCGTTATCAATCTTGTGGATTTTATTTTAGTTTATTTTTTTACTTATGATCATATTTAAATTCAGTATAAGGAATGAATAAATTGATTAAGAAGATAAATTAATTGGAAAATTTGGATTTCAATTAAAATTTGAGAATTCTTCATCCACAACAGACAAAAATGAATGCACAAGTCAATTTTGGATTATAAATCAAATTGATATGCATCTATAAACAGTTTGTGATCAGATTTTAATGGTTTTGTAATATTTACAATTAAATCACAAAAGTTGAGTTAAGAAGAAAAATTGATCTTTTAAGAGAAATTGGAAAATAGTGGGGTTTCAAAACACCAAAAAGTGAATCCATAATCAATTATTGATCAAATTAAAATCAGATTTGTAAGTATTCGAGAAAAAATAAAACGGTACCCAGGGGGTAAAAATCATATTTGGATCAAGTTTTGGTATTAGAGCTGGTTTAGCTCAATATTTGCTTACGGTTAAATTTAGTTTTTCATTTTGGACTTGTTGATCTTTTCATTTGTAGTGTGCAATGTTTTGGAAAGTACATGTGTTGCAGGTAACCATGGGCAAGATGCCTAACATGGAAAAGCTTGAGGATATTGAGGCATTCAATCATTGGATTCAGGATGAGAATGCATTCATGAGGTGTCATTTGTTCTCTTTTGAGGCACATATTGGGAGATTGAAAAAGGAGAAAGAATCTAAGGATGAGCTATTAATGGTATTGCAATGTGAAGAACCAAAGAAAGAGGTACATTCCACTATAAATGCGTCCACTATGACAAAAGAATGCACTATAAGTATTGCACAACATAATTCCTCTTCCCATACAGAATTGGATTTAGGTAATGTTCTAGGTGATTTTGAAAAGTTGTAGTCACAAAATCACACACTTACTATTACATTTTAACCGTCGAGTATGTTATTTTATATATGGAACTCTTGTAATAAAAGTATTCACTAATGACCTATCCCCTAGTTTTTGTCGTTAATTTTTTCATCATGGTCACTTGTCGTACATGGTCTTGATTGTTTTTCTGGTTTTTTTGTCTCTTAACATGTATCACAGTCGTAAAGTGGCCATTTGTTGTCTTTTCTGTCTGACCTGGGTGCCTAGGGACTACGCTAGGGTTCCCCAATTCATGGTTTTGGGCACCTATGTTTCCATGGTTCTAATTTATATTTTTGAGGTCAGTCTTTGTTCTTATAATTTGCATTCCCTTAGGAGGTAATCAGTGTTTTGGGTCATTAGTGTCAAAATTTGAGCAAGAGATCCCTATATAAACATAGCATACTTACTACATTATGGGCGGACATCTCACTATCAAGGGAAGCTACATACTAAGGCAAGGGACTACATTTGGGCATCTTCTACATCTACATCACACACAAGCATAGGGGGAAAGGGTTGTATTCTTTCTATTCCATCCACCATTTGCATTTTACATCTAGTTATTGCCCCTACTACCACGTCATTGACGCTAGGGCATCCTAGGCACAAAATTGCACACACATGCACATAGAACTACATGGGGTCCACAATGTAGTGTAGCACTCATTCATTAGACCACTAGTTTGACAATTGAGATCAAGTGACCTATTCATATGCATTTTTATTTGTTTAAGAATTGATGCTTTGAATAGGTTTTGTAGGTACATCTTTGTGAGACATTTTCAATAACATAAGCGAAGGTATAGAGATAATAATGTAACATGAAAAAAGTACAACGAAGGTCCTGCAACACATGCAAATTCGGATCATGAGCATTTCGCAAACTATAGTGCTCGGATCTCAAACTAGGGCACCCAGGGGCACCCGAGTACACTCCCAAATGCCTCAAGTACATAGAAACAAACATCTTCTACCCTTCCCGAGGTCGCTCAATCACGTCTACTCGGTCCACATATCAATCTACTATAGTCCAACACACAGAGAGGTAAGTTATCTATAGGTTATTATCTTATCCTTTCCATTTCAATTATTTCATTTCATTTCAATATTAAAAATCAAATATCTAGGGTTATAATTTCAATTACATTTTCATTATAGTGTTGTGTTCTTTATAGATTAACTAAATTTACTATTTCATAGCATTCTATTTACATTTAGTTTGTATTTAATCATTTTGGTGAACCCATCCTTCTTCGAATAGATTTCCCTAGGATCCTCTTTCTCTTCTCATCATGTCTCATTTTAGTGTTAATCACATCTATGATGAGTCTACCATTGCTAAACTTAAGGATTTCTATAGTGCTCCCATGGTTTTACCCGATGATACTCAACAAATCCTCTTAGAAGGCCAATGACATGTGCCCAACTAATCATGTCGACTCTCTTATAGGTATATGTCTTGTTGATGATCCTATTGTTTTTACTCATTTTACGTCATGTCATCCGGTTGCATTTGATACTTCTTATCGTTCTACTAATATTTCACCCGAGGTTTTATATGATTCTATCATTGATTATTTATTAGGCATTGATTCCAAATTATGTGCACCTCTACTCTAGTCACTCCTATAACTACTCCTCTATCCTCTACCACTTCCAAAAATCCTCCTCGTGCATCTCCTTCAAGAAAGTGTTCTCATTCAAATTACATGGATGATCCCATTTATTCTTATGATGACCATAACATTATTTATGGGACCCCATATTCTAATGATCACCATCATGGATCTCCTTCTTTCCATTATGCTACATGTGATACCCCTAATCCATTGGTATCTTCTCCCGAGGTTACCTCTACCACACATTAGTCACTACACTTTCTTCTATTCCTACATCATCTAGAGTTCCTACTTATTCTCCGCATATAGGGGTTCCATCTTTAGACCCATCACCTATTCAAAGGTTGTTGCCGATGATATTCATGATAATGCTAGTACCACTCCACCTTCATCATCTTCTCTAGCACCTTTAGCACATAGTACTACTATGCCTATAGCATCAGATTCTACCTTATCACCTCTTGACATTCCTATGATCACTCACAATGGCAAGCTCCAACCACTTAATACACTTTTTCCATCTTCTATTATTCCTTCACATGACATCCTTTCTTTAATGCATGTTGTAGGTCAGCTCCAATCTCAGGTTCATATTCTTACCTTAGAAAGTAGAGCCTATTATGATTCTATTGACAACAACTCATTGCATGACAATCCCGTTCCTAAGAAGATCCATAATTCTAATTTCCCTAACAACTTTACCATGCCTACTTTCACATGTTTGATGGGACAGGTGACCCTCATGCCCATCTTTCACACTATCACACGCTTATTCCCTCTTACTCTAATGATCGATTACTTCTTAAGGCTTTCCGTTATATGTTCATCGATGAAGCCCTACAATGGTATACTCACTTACCCTTTGGATCCATTAGCACTTTCTATGATGGGGAGTATGCTTTCCTCTATCACTTTATTCTTAACAATGGCCCTAGGGTTACATATGACCACATTCCTACATTACATCAAGATTCTTCGAACCCATCTAGGACTATATTTTACGCTTTAATGCATGCATCCACCAACTTATATTTCAACCTACCGACTTAGAGAAATAATTCATTTTTTTCCATGGCCTCATTTCCCCACTTAAGGAACGACTACAATACGACACTTGTGAGTCTTTCATCCTCTTTTGTTACAAATTTATTGACCTAGAACATGATCTTCTCTCCTCTCGCATCATTCCTCCTCCACACATTACTCCAACCATTCCAACTTCTAGTCCCTTACACCCACCTCCAAGCAACCATCAAAAGCAACCTATATCTCAACCCAAAGTTCAAGGTCAACGGCCACAATCTCCTCCTCCACTCCCATACATGTCTCTCTCGGCCCGCAACTAGATCCTACTTCCACTAGTTTTCCTAAATCCCATGGGCCTCTATTTTTTTCAATTAATGCTTGCCCTCATGATATCTTGCATATACTACTTGATGAGTGATTAATTTGACTTCCTTCCAAACAACATCACCCTTCACACCATTCATAACGTCAACCTGACCAATACTATTGCAATTACCATTATATCACTAGACATTGAGACAATGATTGTCTTGCTTTACATGAGAGGTTGCAAAAACTTGAAGACACATGTGTCATATATTTACCTAACTCGTGATCAATCCTTGTTTCCTTCACCTCGACAACGTAGCATACACCACCAAGTCCTCTCCACCTCGTACTTAGTTTTTCATCATTTACCATCCATCATATGCACATTATCCACCACCTCCATTACTCCCACCACCACATTCATTGCATCCAAATCATTCACACTATCCACCACATGCATCCCATGGGTTTCCACAGTCTCTGCATACCCCACGGTCACTCCATATGACATGCAATTTGGTTCATGCACTCATGCTCCATCCATTCAATATGCTTCCACTTACACTCATCATCCTAATCGTTGGTAGGTGATCATTATCACCTTACCCCCTAATGATGCACTTGTGTTCTTACGGTTCTTACACGACTATTGAGGGATTAGTTCTAATAACCTTTCATCACACGCTCCATCATTTCATTTAGCACACTCAATCATTTCCCGATGATGCACTCTTACTTATGCGGCTCATACTTAATCCTGTCGAGGGTCTTAATTACATGAGCTTATCTATTCATACATTGGGGGCATCGCTTATTTCCCCCTCCTAATTCTACTACACTAACATGTTGCACTTACACCTTCACACATTCAACGCCATACGTTCATCCACATTTTTTCTATTATACTAACATTATTCCATCATTCATACATCGCATATTACATCCACATTTAATCAATCACATTCTATTCATTTTCATTCATCATACACATGTTATATATATTACTAACATTCACATGTACATTTATCAAAACATGAACAATACAAACACTAGGAACAATAACCATAAAATCACGTAACATCCATCACATTACAATGGCCAAAACATAGATTTCTCATATATGCAAAATATGCATCCATACATATGTCGTTAATACAATCATCAATACAAAACATATCCCATAGCCAGGGGGCAAGCCTCCCCTACACGGTATGCAATAGTCTAATTCAAATGTCATCATCACTATCACTCTCATGCACTATGAGATCCCTCAAGCTGAAGCCTCTCCACCAATATGACGTTGGTGCTCATGGCCCCGATATCACTCAACCTACCTCTACAACAACGTAATTTTCATCTCCTTCTCTTGAACTAACTTTGTAAGTCCACATACCACACAAACACATCCTTAGCTAACGGACCACCACTTACTGCCTCTCGAGCTCATCGAGTCTCCTCATATGCCTCGTTTGTCTCACCTAGCAGCACCATACATGTCGTCCTTTACATGACCACTGGCTCAAATAGATGGGTGTGCTCTCTTGTGATCTCATCCACCCACTCTAACATATCACCCGCTAGCATATCATTGGGCACATTCCACATCAATGTGTGGATGGATGTGTCCACAATCGATGACCAATACGCATCACCTACAAACACACACACAATAACACGTTAGATCATTATATAATACACCAATAGAAAACTATAACAATCATAATAAACAAAGAAACCATATCCTCCACCACGGCTGATGCTTTATGGGATCGGGGGCATGTGCCTCCCCCTCTCCTCCTCCTCCATGTGTTAATCTTATGGGGCCTATGAATAATGGGTATAGTAATACCCACCGATGTGTTACCCACCAAGCACGGTAATCCTCCGTACAACCTACATCATCCCCATCAACCTCTGTTATCATCAAATCTAGTACACCTAGCCCCGTGGCACTAACTACTCTATCGTGGCCCTGACCTCAGCCCCAACCCTCCTTAATGATCTCAATGCTTGTAACCATATGTATGGCTCTAAGGGCACATCCACGAGTCCCAAACTTTCGAGACACTCTCTCCACATGAAATAACTCGCAAAAAATCGAAAAATGGTCCTCCAACCACATCATCCTCCAAATACAACATAACTCTACTTCATCCTCTGGCCATCCCGTGGTCGCGGTATGGCCTCCATATCACTGATTTGGGACCCATCCTATCTATAAGTGTCCTAAATGTATCGGTATACATCTTCTGCTACTATGTATACTCCCCATCTCCTCACATATATCTCAGGATGCACCCACTCCCCTTATGGGACTATAATTGGTCTCAATACAAATATGTGCTCATGTACCCATACATGAAATAAAGTGGTGGCTCAAATCCTTCTACCATGTTCATCTGCATGAATCGATACAAGTCCTCGTACAAATTGGACAATACACATTGTGCCCATACAAATTGTGTGTACCATGTTCCTCTATCTATTGTCATATGTCTTACATCTTATATAATATGCTTATGCCACACCCTCCACCGTGATACATGATCAATCACCACTGTTATAAACTTCCGTAAGCACGGAACATCATTATAATATAACATCCAAACTGATATGGGCCTCCACAGTGTACTATAGTCCCCACAAAGTATCATCTCGCGCTCTCATATGTCATTATATGTCATCCACCGTTGTCATCCGCATCCTCTCCCCAACCACTAGTAATCATGAAATGTGATATACATACTCAAGTGTCACTATCATCTCCCGTAGACAAACAAAATGTGCATGTGTCTACGCACCATCTCTCACACAACATATTCAACATCAGGATATTATGGGGCATATCTCCCATCCGTGTTATATGCCACAACTGAAATGGCCTATAACATCCCAATCATCATCAAAAACCCCAACCCAAGTAGTGTGCTCATGTGTCAACCACCACAGAACTCTCTAGAGTGAATATCCCTTTGTACACCACCAAACAACAATGAAAACCTAGGTTATAACTTAATACGTGATCAAACATAATCATACAACATACTAGAAACAAATTTTTATCCAATCTTGTCACAAAATGAAAACATTGTGCACTAGGGTGCTTAGATGCGGGATCTGGGTGCCCCAAAGAAGGACACTAGTGCTAGATGCGGGCGTTCCATTCCCATGGGCCACTAGCACCCTCACCACTTTTGTCCAAGCCATAAATGCTAAGAAAAATCAAAATCTCAAATTTTCACCCAAAATGACATATACAAAATACATTTTGTGAAAATCAACACATGTACCAACTCTATGGTAGTACACGATACCACGGCAATTTCCACCCTCTCAAACCAACTAGGTTGAAGTACTCTTGCTTGAGGCATTTTCACTCACTCTATCTACACTCACAACTCGCACAAAAGACAAATGAGGTAACTAAAATCTTTTCACCCCACTACTTATAGTTACTTTTTACAACTACCTTTATTAAGGTTTATAGTTCGCACTTATTGCCATAACAAATACATGCTACATTGTTTCATCAGTATCTTGAACATTTATACTCTAATTCACACCCCGTTTGTGGATTTCTTTTCATAATTTCTCCCACCACCGTATTGAACATGTTTTACACCATTATAACACTTTTATTATGGTTTCCCATTCCAAACATGCCAATTTTTTTAGTATTGACAATTTTTTTGGCTTAGTGTTCGTTGTTTCCATCCCTCCCACTTTCATTTGAAAAGGGGGCATATTATTGGGGGCACCCTATAGTTCCCATTACACTTGTTATGCATTTACAACATGATTAATTTGAAAGTTTTTCAAACATTTATCATCTCACACCACTCGATATTTCTTTGTCAATTCCCCTAATGACCTTATCCTGGGGCAACAAAACATAATTTTTCTTGTGCAACATATCACCATTTCCCCCTAATGACCTAGCTTGGGGAAAAAGAAAATCAAAAACTATTTTCTAATAATAATTATTCATCATTCTACCATTAATTTCCTCTAATGACCTAACTTGGGGAAAGTAGCGTAAAACATGTCCAGGAGTAACCAACCAAAACAGTTAACTAATTGAAACCAATCAAAATCAACGTGTCCAAATCAACAAAAATAAAAATCATATCAATCAATTTACAAGCGGCCTCCCGAGATGACCTAACTTAGGAGTTACATTCATCACTTCTTCCATATGACCTAACTTGGGAGGTTATTCTATATTTCATGTTCTCCTTTCAAATGACCCAACTTGGAAGCCATCTTCTTATCTTGTATTTCCTCCCAGATGACCAAACTTGGGAGTTATCAATTTCCATCTCGTGTTTCCTCCCAGATGACCTAACTTGGGAACTATCAATATTCATCTTGTGTTCACTTCCAAATGATCTAACTTGGAAGCCTTTTCATTGTGGCGACACCCATGGAGAGGGGGAAATAGTTCCTTCCCTATATCACTCCTATATGGGTCATATATTTGATCATAATCATTTAGATCCAAAAACCAAAATTTAATATGAGTCCATCTACAAAGTGGCTAGATCTTGAGGTTTTCATTAAATATTGGAGAATATTATACTTTTCGCCTACACTCTTCCTCGGCACCGGGACACCCAATTCCTCGGGTTATTCATCCATTTATGAGCGTTCAAGTTGGGAACCGATCACTCCCTACCCACCTTTTCATCATCATATCACATTCAAAATTATTGCAATCATTACATATAATTTTAGCACATTCAATCATGACATTTACACTTTTTCATTAGGTTACATGGATCAACTCATTGATCCATGGTTTGGCATGCTTTATGGTTCTATCGGCATGCTCTTGATACACATCGTGTTTTTTCCAATAGCTTGGGCTTCTCGCTTATATTGAGGTACGCATCTCTATCTACTTTATGTTATCGAGCTTTCGATCACCAACATAAAGTGGGGAAAAAGTAGTCACAAAATCACTCACTTACTATTACATTTTAACCACCAAGTATGTTATTTTATATATGGATCTCGCATAATAAAAGTATTCACTAATGACCTATCTCCTAGTTTTTCGTAATTTTTTCATCATGGTCAATTTTCATACATGGTCATCGGTTGTCCTTCTGGTTTTAATTGACTCTTAGCATGTATCATAAGTCATAAAATAGTCAACTTTCATCTTTTCTATCTGACACTGGGTGTATAGGGCTATGTTGGGGTGCCCCGAGGTGCCCTGATTCATGGTTTTGGGCACCGTGTTTCAGGATTCATGGTTCTAATTTATCTTTTTGAGGTTGGTCTTTGTTCTTATCATGTGCATTCCCCTAGGAGGTAGTCATCGTTTTGGGTCATTAGTGTTGAAATTTGAGCAAAAAATCCCTATATAAACATAGCATACTTACTACATTATGGGCTGACGTCTCACTATCAAGGGCAACTACATACTAAGGAAAAGGACTACATTTGGGCATCTTCTACATCTGTATCACACACACAAACATAGGGGTAAAGGTTGTATTCTTTCTATTCCATCCACCATTTGCA